>JABBOT010000080.1:16588571-17788571 GCA_016165875.1 Acanthopleura granulata | reverse complement strand
TTATGGATAAGTAAGTTGGATAAACCTTGCACGTCATAGGACTGAGGGTAAATGGCGGGAAAGAGTTCACATGCGTAACGAACTCATGGGTCACTATATACACGACCAATTGTTCAGTCAGTCGCCCAATAATCCACACCAATCAAGTTATAATAATAATAACAGGAAATGCTCCTGTTTCCACGTCATCTTTCTTTTAATACAAATGAAAGTACGCGGCGATCTGTCATTCCATGAAGCTGCCTGTCTATAAAATAATTAACTGCAATTTCTCGCTTGTGAATATGAGTTTTTTGTTTAAATAATAATTTATGTTGTTTTTCCCCCCACAGTTTCAGTTAGGGATTCATTCCCAGTATGTATGTATTTGTTCAGTTCTCAAGTAGGTGTGACACCACTGCCTATGTGAAATGATAGATATCACATGTGAGATCTATATGTCACGACATATATCATTTCAACAGGGAAACGTTTTACCTAAATTATTAACACACAGCACGTTTGAGGAAACAATTACAGGCTATCCAGGGTTGGTGTCAATGTCTGCAGCATTGCTATAAGTTTTATTGCACTTATCGGGTCTTGACTTCTGTGTCATCATCTGCACTACAGAGCCAAAGATGATTAGGGCATATGTAGAGAAGAAACCTGGCCTCGAGAAATACCCCTGAGATCAGGTCTTGAAATTTTACAACCGCAAATGTGGGCAATGTCCGGTATATAGCCCGGAGTCCTATACATCTCCGTCTCTATAGCCCTGGCCATGCAGAGACAGGCGATATAGTGTGAAAATGTCCCTGTGGCAATGTCAGCAGCTAAGCCGGTTACCTTAATCTGTGCCTATTAGACGGTGTATTCCAGAAGCTGGCAGCCTCGAGGCTTAGGGTGTAATCACAGGCTTAGTGCAGCACTAAGAACGACACCAGCACTTTGCCTCCATTTATCTCGACATAGCCAACTCCAACAACCCACGGCCATATACCAGCTCTATAGCGAATACGGCAACGGCCGCAGCCATGTATGCATATGCTTCACTGGAAATAAATACTACTGATTTTCCCAAAGACTTTTCCACCAATTAAGAACTCTCTTTCGGGATCTATACTCTTAGTCCACTTGTGCCGATGAGTCGTCGGATGATACAGAGAGGCATTTCGTTGGCAGGAATATGGCCTGGAGCAGCTTGGGTGCATTAATAGGAGTGTTGCTAAGAGGGTCATTGGCAAAAATAGGGGATATCTGAGGAATCGTAGGATAGGCATGGGGGTGAGGGTGTTTGGGTGCGGATTTGTTTGGCAAATATGAATATACCACGATTACATAGCCTACATGTATATTGCTGAAAAAGAGTATGTCGGTAAGCCTCTGTTTTGAGTGAAATCCTTTTTTGGCCCTTTCCATGGTGGAAATGAATTACTACGGTAATGGGGAGTAGTTTGGAAGGTAGACGTCTCTAAAGACGTTGCGCTTGAATATGTGAGTACCTCTTCGATGATACCTCATCAAGTCTCTGCATGCATAGCTACGCGTGAAACTTGATGTATCCTATCAAAAGTTGATTGAAATACCGCATGCTTACCTCTTATATCGTGTATGGTAATGCATGCACTGGCGAAAAAATCTTTGGAGGTTCGCATTTTCAATGTTGGTATGTGAAACCATTGATGAGAAATCAAGGTTGGCTGTAATATGCAATGCTGGTGACTTGAAAGATGTATGCTAACCAATATATGAAACAGCTTGGGTGGAGTATACCTGCCACTGAGGATAGTGCATACATAATGCCTGTGCATGCATACGTGACTGTATTCTCTTCATGCATTCTGTGACGAGTATGGATCGTTCCATTTAGGTATGCTTGCGACTTAAGACGTGTATATTGAAGCATTGGTGAAAATAGCTTGGGAGATTCGAATACTCAGTGTTGGTAATGGGTATTGAAAGATGTAAGCTAACCCATATATGTAAAACCTTGGGTTGAATATACCTGCCACTTTGAGAACATCGCACGAAGCGTGAACGTATTCTCTTAATGCAAGATGGATGAAAAGCATGGGAGGTTGTCATACGGTGTGCTTGCAACTTGTAGGTATACGACAATGCATTCGTGAAAAAACAAACTTTGGGAGGTTCTAATACTCAATGCTGGTGATTCGAAACGTGTATTTCGATGAAAAAGATTCCTGGGCTCTAATATTCGGTGCTGAGAATCTTAAACACCTATGTGGATAAAAACGCTTATTAGGTTCCAATATTCAATGACGGGGACAAAAGCTTGGAGGTTTTAATATCCCATACTGGTAATCTCAAACGCGTATGTCGATGAAATAGCTTGAAAAGTGCTAATATTCCATGGTGGGGATGTAATACATGTATGTCGATGAAAAAGCTTGGAAGGCTCCAATATTCCGTGCTGGAGATCCCAAACGTGTATGTCGATAGAGAAGCTTGGAAGGTTCTAGCACCCTATCAGCAGAGTGAATCTTAATCCATTGATGGAAAAGCATGGCTGGCTCTAATATTCAATGCTGGTTACTGATAACGTGTACCTTAATCCTTTGACGAAAAGGAAGAGGTGCTCTGCTACCTTATTCTGATAACTTGAAATGGGTGTGTTAATTCGTTAATTAAAAATCATAGATTGTTCCTACAGTTAGCACTGACTATCGAAAAAAATGTTTGTGATTATAGAAAAAGTTTCTCTGTCGTATAGTGCATTTCTGAAATCGTCTTAAATGCCATGAATTCTTGTCAACGTTCCAAATAACCATCGCTCAGCTATTTATTTTGGATATTTGTAAGTTTATTACCTCATAGGGGACCCACGCACCAGGCTAAACGATATGGCCGTATGACACAAGACACCCCCTGTCCTCTACATTTAGACATTTTATGACAGCGCTGGGTCAATTTGTTCGAATCGTTTGTGTAATAATATCAGCGAATATGACAATGTCGGTGTGTAATAAACCCCAGGAACACCGCAATAAAATCACATTATTAGACAAACTGCAGAAACGTCGGCCAAGTATGCCGGGATGAAGTCGGTTATTTTCCAACAATTTATCGTGTACTATAAAGTGATTAGCAACACGAACTGGGACCAGCTATGCGCATATCCCCAAACCCTATCCCTGGCAGGCGAGAAACACCAGTTGTGAAATTCTCCAAAAATAAAAGACTTGCAATATGATTTCGATACTATATAATTTCTACTGAGCTTGGTAAAAATGTGATTTGTTATTACATTTTCTACCTTAAATGTATCTTATTGTCTATGATTGTTTCGTCAGCCGATTTTCCTTCAGAAGATCCTACTTTCATTCGACCATTCGCAGTGGACAAGTGGATATAACTCCGATGTTATCGCCTATATGCATCCCATTTTCTCTCTACCAGTAACAGTAGAGAATTCATTAATTATTACTGGTGCTACATCGCCTGCCCGAGAGCATATATCCTATTTTCACCGGTAAGGGTGGACAAGTCCCTGAGTGTTACCAATGCTATATCGTCAGCCTGAGACTACATCCTATTTTCTGTCCACCAGTAACAGTGAAGAAGTCTTTAAGTATTACTCGTGCTATATCGCCTGCCCGATATTCCACCAGTAAGGGTGGACAACTCTTTTAGTGTTACTAATTCTACATCGTCTGCCTGAGACAACATCCCGTTTTCATTCGACCATTAAGTATATATGTATGCATGCTTGTGTTTTACGTCGCACTCAACAATTTTTGAGTCATATAGCGAAGAGTGTAGATATGCTGTCTCCTTATGACAGGGCAAGTCCATGTCGTCAAAGACCTGCCGCCATACCATAGCATCACGCCGAAGACACCAGACATGACACCCCATCCTGTCACACCGGGCGGACCAGTTTCCTTGCTCTGACCTCTCAGTGCCGAGCACCAAATGAGGCAGCAACAAGAACCATTTTTTAAAGCCTTTCGTATGATCCCACCCGGGATTTGATCCCGGATCCCTCTAAGCGGACGCTCTAACCACCACGACCATTAAGAGTAAAACAAGCTACAACCATTAGCTTAACGTCCCGCCCGAGAGCACATCTTTAATTCACCCGACCACTCTGTGGACAAGTCGTTAACACATCGTCAACACATACTGTTCCTTTCTATCAAAAGAATCAATATATTGCTGATGGTCTCGCGTAAAATTGTTTAGACTTCATGCGAACAATCTATACACATGAAATCTGTAAATAAAATTTACATTACGATAACATTATAAACGTGAAACTGTCACAACCGACGTCAAATGACTGACTCTCTTTTGTGCGATACCACTGGTACATAGTACCGAGATAGATACAGATATAGATCTATATATACATTTGTTTAGTGGAATACGCCAGTTCGATGTTTATAAACTTTTATACAAGTTAAATTTTATGTACTGATTGAATCCTAATTCCCCCTATTCTGACGTTATACCCTCATCACTATCTTCTCGTTCTAATTGATTTGAGAAGAGTGAAATTCTGAAATCAATTTTATCCATTTTTAAGTACGTAACGTATTCAACTTGACACGATTTGGAAATGCACGTACGCGAAAGGTCAAGGCTTGGTGAAATGTCTTCTCCCTCGTGCGGTTTCCACTCAGTGTTTGACAGATCGGTTCAAACAGGGGGCCACGGGCGGTGCTGCCATCTGTGATTACAGGTCTAAAAAGAAGTAATTATCTCCCTTGGGAATCAATTTAGTTGCATTAATCAACCGTTTTGGCTGTGGTGTTGACAACTGCTGTAACAACTTCCGATGACATCCTTTCTCAAGGCTGAGTGGTCGTGTACGACTCTAATCTATTTTGTCACACAGGCACATTCGTATTGGTTTAGGCTGTTCAGTACTTTTTACAAATACCATATCTTACTCCAACACAGCAAGCAGCGGAAACTGACACAGTGTACATATGTACTTCTTTTTTTTAAAAACAAGAATAATTATAGTATCTAATTTAATTATAGAAGGAACTATTTTTTTTATTATTATGTCACTGAATTTTGTGTAGTAGCACGTTAATGAGCAAGAGTATAGGCCTGTAGACACTTAAATCACATGACTTTATTTGCAGGTCAGTTTAAATTGTTAATCTCCTCACAGGATTTCCTCCCACTATATTGCATGCCGCTGCCATATAAGTGAAATGTCCTTAAATATGGCGTAAAAGACCAATCAAATAAATAAATAAATGAATACACAAATTGTTAACCCCATAGAAAAGGGAGACGTGTTTGAGCAAATCGTTTAAGTGAACCATTCAGTATTTTCAGATCGCATGTATTTAATTACTTCATGTTACAATTAACTCTGTATTAACCCTGAATTGTTGACTGATATGAACGCCTTAAGGATTATGGGAGGCGGAAACCGAAGTAACCTGGGTAGACCATCACTACGCCCCTTCGACAGGAACTTGACAAACAAATCAGAACTGGATTCGAGCCTAAGACCTTATAGTCATAGTTTTTTACCATGCATGATTAACATGTATAAATAATGGAATGACAAGATAGTGCTTCCGATACTTTCTCCTTGACAGACAGATAATGGTATAAGATTTAAAGCCAATATAGACCTATAATATTACTCGTTTTCTGAACACATACTTGTATATGATACAGGTCGATTAAGTCATGCCATAAATCATAGCCCCTGCCTTACCAGTCCAGTTAAACATTCTGTCAGCAACAGGGCTCCAAAGACCAAGAATACATCGGTTTTGGACAGGGCTCGGAAATAGCTGTCTGACCACATCCGCCACAGGGCTCCATGGTCGGTCATCTCCGGTTGTAATAAAAACCTTCACCGATACAAACGACCTGACCAACACCTACTTGAGCAAACTCCCTTCCAAACATTGACAAATGGTCGGAAGTGATAAATTTTAGGACTGGACATAGAAGCGGACATTGGACTGTTGTTAAGATCCGTTTCGTTATTTGTGAGCCGCTGTTTCACAGGTTAATTCCTTTTATTACGGTATTCGATCGTTTTCCCATGTCCCGGGCCAATATCCGTTTAAGTTTACACTAATCTAGGACCGCGATTAAGTTTCAGAGGACATGCCTAAGCATACCTCCTTATTAACTACCGTTGGAAATTGTACTGAAGCCGGACAGCCGCAGTAATTTGGTACACTTTTATCACCCGCTGAAAAGACACTTAGGCCGATTCTTGCTCTTATCGATGTACACGAATCAACAGCCCTTTGTATTTATATTTTTTTTTCTTTTGGAGAACTACCTTTTCTTCGACATTTTTTGGCTCATGTTTCTTCTTCTTGGATCAAAGAGAGATATCGATTAATGTTTTATTCCTTTTCCAATTTTTCGGGATAAGATTATATAAACTGTAAATGTTGTCCCCAAAATTTTGAAGCTGTTTAAATCTATCGTTATATCACTTTCTGTAATGTAAGGTTATCTTTAGAGTTGTTGAAATGTTACAGCTTAAGCTGAAATGAAGAACAAAATGTCAATGTGATAGAATAAACCGCAACGAAGAATACGTACATTCGTATGGTGACAGAACAAAAGGAAATGAAAAACACAGTCTTCAAACAGTGGTCAACCATCTTCCATGATGCAGCCATGAAATAGTGGTCAAAGGTCTAGCATCGTGCAGATACAGTATAAAACAGTGGTCTTGTAGATATCAAACACCGATCTTGGACAACCATCTTTCACGATGCAGAAAGCAACCAGTGGTCAACCGTTTAGCATCGTACCTATGTCAAATAGTGCTAAGTGTATTGCGTGTTACAAACATCAAACAGTGGTCAACCATCTTGTATTGTGCAGATATCAAACATTAGTCAACCGTCTTGCATGTTGCAGATGTCAAACAATGATCAACCGTCTTGCATGATATCAGACAGTGATCGATTTTTTTTGCACGGCGCAGCCATGGACCAATTGCCAACATTTTCACACTTGACAGCCTTGAACGAATGGCTAACAGTTTCGCACTTGGTAGTCTTGAACCAATGGCCACCCTTTTTGCACTTGGCATTATTGAACCCAAGGCCAACTGTTTCACACTTGGCAGTCTTCAACCAATGGCCAACCATTTAGCACTTGGCAGTCTTCAACCAATGCCCAACCATTTAGCATTTGGCAGTCTTCAACCAATGCCCAACCATTTAGCACTTGGTAGTCTTGAACCAAAGGCCAACCGTTTCGCACATAGTAGTCTAGAACCAATGGTCAACAGCTTCGCACTTGGTACTCTAGAACTAATGGCCAACCGTTTCGCACTTTGTAGTCTTGAACTAGTTAATGGCCAACCGTTTTGTACCTGGCAGTCATGGGCGAGTGGCCATCTGTCTTGCACAACGGATCTCTGAATCAGTAAGCTTAAACAACCTAATATACAGATTTAGTGTAAGTAGGCGATTAAACGAGTGTTCGGCCACCTGCTATATATGTATGTATGTATGTATGTATGTATGTGTGGGTTTAACGGCGTAGTCAACAATTTTTCAGTTATTTGATGACGAGGAATCATTAGAAGGTATATATACTGTCTTCTTGTTGCAGGGCGAGTCCATGACGTCAAAACGCTGCCGCCACTTGCCGTAGGCGCCAGATAAGACACCCCATCCAGTCACATTATACAGACACCGAGCCGAATAAAAATCCTCAAGGTGAGTCAATAACGGCAATAAGCCGTTTTGAAGTCATGACTAAGGTTGACTTTTGTTTGAGACAGTTTCCTGATCCTGGATCCTGAGGTACAATGCCTCTCGGAATCCAGATGTTCACCAACCCAAAACCTCTTCAGTTTGCAATGGGGACAAAATCTCAATCCTCATGAACTTCAAAAGTGTTACCTTATAAATGTGAGGCTTAAAATGTTAATATGTGTAAGTGCACAGTAAGGTAAGGCGACATTTAAACCTTGTTTCATAACATTTATTGATAGGTGATTACTTAGTGATATATATATTCTAAAGGGATACAGATGGACATTTTGGTCGTCAAATTCAGATTTTGGAAGGAATTTAAAAAAAATATATATTTTCCTTTCAACGTGAGCTTTAAAAGCACATCAAATTTGCCTCGAGAATAACCTTTATCATTGCCACTGTGCCTTCAGATTGTGGACAAAAACAGAATGATACTGATTAACATTTTTATTTATTTCTATACTTTTTCACAACAATGCACACAAACAAAAAAAAAAAAAAGAAAATTAGCTAAAAGGTTACGCACTTGATTGTCCATATATATGGATTCTGTTTCATCTCTTCAATTATCGCGTAGGAATCGCGATTTAATGTGATAAAGTTTTTTCAAACCCAATAAGACGACTCGATCCAGGATGTCACCTCGTAATGCAGCCCTTATCAATTGGCCGGTTTTAAACACTTAGGCTGACATTTTGAGGAGAAAAAATCAAAACTTAAAAATGTTATGTCAAAAGTTACAAACTTTTAATTGACCACGCAACACTCTATGCAATCTGTGGCTAGACAGTTTGGACGTTGATTGATCGTGTAGCATTGAGGAAATTACACTCATTTCTCTTGTATAAGCCAGCTCTTTATACGAATCGTCATAATTGTAGCACATGGCGCACGGCATTATCACATCTTTCTGACACTCTTCCGTGGAAACGAATTTATTTTTTGATGGTTTGCCATGGGTTTCTCTCCTTTTGGGTGTGACCACCCGAGAGGTGGTTCTATGTCCCGAGCCTCTATACTTCCCGCTCGCCCCAGGGGGTACGCCCCGGTCGCAAAGTTTTAGCTGGATAAGCTGCCGCAGAAAATCAAAATTATTAAATTGTTATAGGCGAGGATCAGATTTCATCTCTCCTCTCCCATCTCCTACCCCCATTTTAATTCTGGTAAGTTATCAAACGTTCATTTTCTGGTAAAGCCTCTATCAGTTTGTGCGTTATAACAAGTCCGTGGGGGAGCCGCGGCCTGGGCCTATGCCCCACCCCTCGTACACCCACTCTGTAGCAGCGAACCATGCATCATGCCTCGACCCGGATGAGGAGCAGGGCGCTGATAGCTTTGAAAGCGGTTCATTGAAAAAGGCTTCGACGATCCATCAACCATCAGTTGCCATCCATCAATTATGCCGAAGTATGGTTCACGTGGAACGCTTTTCGATACTCCGTCTTGGCAACAGGCTAGCCATTTTCCGTTCATTTGGCTCAGGCACGGGGCGATCTCGGTAGCTTATTTTTTGCATTTTTTGTCTCTGGTAGGACAGACAATTTCGTAGCCGAGCAAAACAACACACTTGTGTCCCATTTGTTGTATATCATCCATCGATCTAACAAAGTTAAGGGTTGGGTCGAAAAGCCGATGATGTCATGGACGAAAGAACTTTCCACAAGAGATCAACCAGTCTTGGCATGCAGTATGTTCGTCCATATACGTATAAAAGCACCATACAGATATACAACAAAAAATATGAATATTTGGGCTTTAATCATAAACACCAATAAATAGGAAGACATTGTATGCAGGGGGAACAAAACAGAGCGAGCATCTGCATAAACTTTACGGTAGAATTTCAGAGGAAGACATTATATCCAAGAGAAATAAGACAGAGGAAGCGGCTGTACAAGGGCATGAGATTGCAGTACAATTTCAGATGAAGAGTGTATACAGGCCTTGCACATGCACGGGTTGCTGTATAAAGTAGAGGATTATCGAGTACAAGTTATAACTGGAGAACTCACCAGTACCGTCATGTTGTTCACACTGTGCTTCCCTCCTGTTGAATACACGGCATTTTCTTTGGACATCAGCCCTTTACTGCAGTGCCCCGTCCCCCCCCCCTAAAAAAACAGAAAAAGAAAAGAAGAAAAACAAACACTTTCTTAGCCGATTTTTAATCTTCTACAATCGTACCCAGTGATCTGAGTACGTTTGCTAACTAAGTTTTTCAACCATCCAGATACGTCTGCATGTGTAGGCCTATATAGTTTTGAGTACCTTTTGAACCTATATTATGTGTTAATTATTGTAGATGCATGTACCCCACGTAGGTCTCAGTGCACGCTGTCTATACCCACATTTATATATCTTCGACATCCTATACACCGCTTCAGTTGCACCAAAACATTTTCTTTCTTTCTTTCTTTCTTTCTTTCTTTATTTATTTATTTACGCCGTTCGCAAGGATAGTTAACTTGTGCGACGGTGATAGCACTATGGTGGGGGGAAACCCGGCAGGCCCCTGCAGGAAACCCACGACCATCCGCACGTTGCCGGTGGCCCTTCCCACGTACGACTGGAAATGAAGCCAACGTCAGCCTGTTTAGCCAGAAGCGTAAGCTCAAATGTAACTTCCTTTTCTCCCATATCACTCAGTAAGTGAAAATGTTGATTCTTCAGAACGTTTCACCACAAGTATACGATCTGCGCTAATTGAGGAATTTCAGAGGAAGAAATCATCATCACATTTTCTTATAAAAATCCCCCTCCCGAGAACGATTTCTCAGCACTGTCTCTCTGTATAACGTGTCTTATGTTATAAGTGGGGAAAAAATGTAGCCGTAAACACACGGTTTTAGTGAGAAATGCACCCGTCTATGTAGTTTTTAGATTGTTAACTCCGATTGCTGTGAATTTGACAGTTCATCGATAGGACGTAAGATAATTATGCTAGCATTCGCCACTGACGGATGGCAATTCATTTTTTTCTGCTAAATTCATAATTGACAGGAAGAAAAACGGGTTATTCTAAGCGGGAACAGCGCTTATAGCATAAGCCAGAGTGAAGAGCTTTGACTTGTTCCAAGAGTATGCGATCGATTGAGGCACAGGTTCGAATCCAGATATCGCTACCTTGTCACTGTTTTTGTCTCAGACAGCAGATTGCTTGTTTCCTAGACTGTTATTTGTGCATTTTGAAACAATTTCCGAGATAATTTTCCGCATTTCGCCAGTCAAATAAACCTTGCGGTCGGCGTGTAAGGTGAGAAATCTTAAAATAGAGTATATAAACGCCAATGGCACATTGTGTTATTAGATCAAGTGGAACGACATTGTTATAATGAACTATAATGACACGCGCCATATACAACGGCAGTTCCAACCTCGGTATTAACAAGGACATCAAAATGTTTCAGAAAAAAAGATGTGAAGAGGGTGGAAATGTCTGGAAATTGCAGTCCTTCAAACCTGCACTGTGACGAGTAGGCGATGGTGTAGCCGAAAATTGCGGTCGTTGAATCCTGCATTGTGACGAGGATGGAAGTAAAAATGGAAGACATGGAATACAATACAAAATGGATTACAAAAGTTACCCACAAAAGGAATGAAACTAAACAAATAATTGAGGAAAATTAAGGAGGCTCCTTCGAAAATGTAGAAGTTCAGGAGATTCTATTCAAACATGCACCATGGGTTTTGTCGATGATATTAATCTGCGATGTCTTATTTAAGACAGGCCATTCTATGTTACCCGCGTGTGATATTTTACTGGAGGCTTAAGTTTTTGACGAGATACTGATAATTTCTAGAGTTATGTAAGGATCACGGTGTCTCGCCATGCAAATCTCGTTGAATCACGTACTCGTGATGTCATAAGTTAGATTAACGGTCCACTGAATGGGGTGTGGGGGTATGAGGTTTGGAATAAGAGGGACATATATCAGTTGTCAGCACCTGCTTAAAACGACCACGTAGACATAAAAACGGTAATAAACCACAGATAATAATAAATCTACAGCTTAATCCGAACAAATCCGAACTAATGGCGGGACAATTAATAACACCCGGATTACGGCCGTAATTTACAGGCGTATAGAAAGGCGAAAGAGTGGGAACTACAGTCTTCAAGAGCATTTAACCCAAGGCATCATTTGTCTTAACTTTCAGAGACAGCTTGACGCGAAAAACATTATTAATAGGCTTTGTGTTTGGAAGAGGGGGTTGAAACTAATATTTCTTGAGATGGCGTATCCTTATTTTTAGCTCACGTGTAATTATTCATATTTTGAGAAGTGAATCATGCATTCACATGGAAAATATTCTCGACATTGAAGGTCATTCAGTATAGGTGCCACGTGTAACATACATGTACATGTATATGTTTAGAATACATGTCCAGAGGAAATGGCGATAATACAATAACGGTCACTTCATGTGTGTGAAGTTTATGCAAAGCTTAGTTACCACATGTCTGATCTTTATATTCCGTTACCATCCTCTCTATGCAAAGACAGCAACAAAAGGTATGAAAAATGGCCGATCATTTCCTATACCATAATTGATCCAATCGCGGCCTTTTTTCTTCGAAGCACAAGAGAATTCCTGTTTAGGAAAACCAGACATGTCCGGGACGTTGACCGTTATTCAACCGTCTTATGATTAATACAAGAGCGCGCGATAATTTGTCAAACACACACTCGTTATACATCAGCATTAATTTCATTTCACTCGAGTCATTTTCTGATTTCCAGTCCGTGTCCTTGTCAGTGTTTATCGAATTACTTTGATTTGCTATTCATAGTCCAGTCCGGTATGGAAAGTGAAGAAATTTGGGTGTCAGGTATTAATTTCTGAGATCTCCCCTCTGACGACCCACAGCCTATACAGGACGGCGCGGTCCACAGCCGACTGCTTCGTTGCAGCCGCGGGGAAAGCGGTCGGAGCTCAGGGCAGAGTAGCAGTGAGCTCCCCAGTCGTACGTGTGTGCCGTCAGGAAACGCTGAGTGCGGTATTATATAGCGGAGTCTTATTACATGTGGCAAGGTTACCACTTCGCTATTCCAGGATGTTAACCTCTGCTATGAAGACTTGATTGATGGGTTTGCATTTATTTATTGGTACAAACGAGACTTTCTACGTTATACCACACAGCCACAAAGAAATGTAGGCTATACGGAGCTTACGGTTCGAATCCAGCAAAAGAAAATGTGTTGAAATCACTTTTTTTTCTTTATATAAATTCATTGTGTGTGCGGATCGATATCTACAATTATGTGGAATCCAATCATAAGTTGAATGGGGATATGAAACTCATCTGTACGAACTTTTCTGTTGTAAATTTCATATTTCAGTTTGATGAGACAGTAAAATCCGAAATAAAATATTTAACATGATTGTTTGAAATCCCATTCAAGGAGCTTCCTGTAACATCCGTTTCCCTGGTTCTTCATCGTTCGACAATACAGGCCTTCGCTTTACATCTCACATGTCAATCACTGTAGTTTGTCTGTAGCTGAACATGTACATGTGCATGCACATGTTCGAATTATCGTTTTCCACATAACTGTGTCAATTTTTTTTTTCTTTTTGCTCCTTATAGGGAAAGAAATTCCCCTTAAGCGGGCATAAGCCGCTAAGTAGCAAATATTAATTAATGAACACATTTTTCAGAACTGTGTTATATAAAAAATGAAACTTCTCAGTACGAAAGCGTTGAAAATTAAAAACGAAGTTTTCTGCTATGGTTTTGCCAGCTAATGGTTGAATTCTGTATGGTATTATACAAAATCAACTGCAGATGTTCGCGTCACCCTTTTAAGCGAATTCACAAGCCCATATAATTGTACAATTTTGACTTCCTGATGTTTCTAGAAAGGTTCGATTACTTATAGGCCTACATGTACACAGCGCTGTTCAACTCATTTTCAAACTCCATCAATGCTCATGAAAATCCTTCCTGAGTTGCCTTATAGTGAACTCCTAATTAGTGGCCCGACCACGTGACACGGGAAATGGCGTGAACATTTTTTACTTTTCTTTTTTGTTGTGATAACAGGGGGATTTTTATCTCGTGCTTATACCAAGAAATATGGCGCCGTTTACATTTTCGCGTTTTTTCTAGGAGCTCCACTCATATCGTCTCTCGCAGCGAGCGCTGTGTGCCGCGATCAGCGCTGCGTAAAACGTCGCAAATCGCTACTCTAATAACAGTGCACTTCTCATTAGCCATTCGAGCTGCAAATCTCTTGCAGCATGCAGTTCTTTGCTTTTTTTTTTCCTTTACGTATCTGACAACCACTTGAACGACTGCATGCACGCTTGATCAATACTGCATTTGTGGACAGAGTTGTTAAGGCGGCCCACATGCAGTTGTGTACATTTCGGTGTAGGCACGCGTCGCTGAATGCAGTTGTATAGACATATATGCACATTTGCAGAAGTGCTGACGCCTTAGTGCTTGCATTGTTTTCGGGAACCAAAGCTGCGGTTAGATCGTAGGAAAACATCTCTTTGAATGGTCAGTGCAATTTAACTGCAGTTCCCAGATCTTAATGTGTAAGATACGACACATGGTGGGAAACATGGATGAAACATGACTGCACCTGCTGTGGAAATTTACATGAAATATAACTGTAAATGCATTGAGAGACTACATACACGTAAGGTCAATTTCAAGCTGAACACGCCTCTTTCATTCTGTCTTACCCAATCGCTGATTAGTATTGCTTTCTATACACTCATGAGTGCGCTGACTTCAGGTTTAGGGTGGCTCTAACGTAAGTCTTGTCGGGGACAAAAATGGCCGCAAGCAGTTTCTGTGTTGGTGAATATAATTAGAGCAGAACAAGAGACTAGACAAACAAGTCCAGTCTAGTTAAGCAAATATTAAAATTTCTCCCGCCTAGAACTCATCAGACTTCACAGGTACAGCTAAAACACAAACACACTTATACCAGCAAGGTGTGAGCACACAGACGACTAACTTCGTGCCCCCGGGAAAGCCGATGTCTGGTCCTGAGATGCGACTGCATGGCGACATTCTACATGTCATTATATATGCATGGCTGGTTTGATTGACAGGTGTCTCAGATGCAGAAAATTTGTTGACCATTCGCGTGATCGCTATCAGAACCTGTAGCAATTTCTGTCAAACAGCTGTCAATTCCATAGTGCCATAAAACTTCAGTTTTATTTGCACAGATGGTATACATTCGGCCTATACATGTTCATTTCACATCAGGCATGATGCATTATTGAATTCTTACGCACAGATTATACAGCATGAAGAAATAAACGTTCAGTATATAATAAACAGACGTGTTTTTAAACAGTACTCTGTAGACTAATATCATTCGTATATTACGTAGCTGTTTTCCAACATTCATGTTTTATTTCTTTATGTAGGCTATTCATTTGTTTATGTAATTATTTATATATGTTATGTAATTATTTATTTATGTTATGTAATTATGTAATTATTTATTTATGTTATGTAATTATTTATTTATGGAATTGTTGTTAAACGTTTTACTCAGATCCTTTCCCCTTATACAGACTGATCACTTTTTTTAATGAACGAAAGCGGAGAGCAGGTTTAACCATGTTGGACATGGAATTTGTAGCCGCCCGCTAAACCATGGAAATGGAACACAAGGTCGAAACACCAGGTGTGACAATCCACGCCTGATACTGAGGGTTCCACCTGTAATGGACATACAAGTTGGCCTACATGTAGGGCGGGGATGGATGGGAGGGGGTGGGCGCTCGGCAGGGAGATGCTATGTAAGATATATCATGTTAGGACCGCCTCGGTCACCTGGTAGTTAGAGCATCCTTCTCGAGGTCGGGAGATCCGGGTTCAATCCCATTCATGTGTCATGGTACTTGTTGCTGCCTCCCTTGGCGGGTCAGCACTGAGAGGTTAGAAGCGAGTAAACAGGACTGGTCGGTCCGGTGAACTGAACTGTAGAGTACGACATAAAACCCAAGCAAACGTACATACATATATGACGCTAAGTTTCGAGAAAGAAATGTTTACGCTCTCGTTGTGTAACGCTATACTCAGGAATTTTTTCACTTATGCGAGGAAAGTCAGTGTTATTGGTGAAAGGGAGCCGGAGTGACCGCCGTCAAGCACGTACCGACATTTACTTCACCACATGTGACGTTATGCAGGCCGCTCTCGGGAGGAAGACGAATGGCCTTCAGCAAGTAGCGTTAGATTGCCCACAAGCGTCCGCAGTCATTTACTGTCAGCATGGTTCCACAAGCAGTTTCGTTCCGTATGAACCTTTTAAGTTTACCCTACATTTCTCTACACCTTTCTGCAATACCTAGTCTTTAATACATAAAGCAGTTTTGCCTAACCTCATAGTATCATCATTCTATGAGCATAATACCGAAGGCGCATCATTAACGGTGCTGGCGCTCTTGATATTAAAGGAAACTGTCATAGATCTATGTACAGGATATTATAAAGTAGGATTTCTCCACATCATATCGTATATAACCCCGTTAGTACCATAAGCTATAGGCTTTTAGAAACTTTTGAAAAATTTCTAGGTCGGGTCGGAGGAGGGAGTAAAGTACAAAAATATTTACTGCTTAAACATCTTTTAAATAAAAGAAACATGTCAATGTTGAGAAACAAACTCAAATGTAACTTACCATGACACATACATGCAAGAGAGTTATCTACCCTGTGTTGCCACCGTCGACTTCAATTTTACAAAGGGCACGTGGCTTCAATAAAGTAAGGCAACAGGATCTCTCCTGCTTTATGCTGGCACGAGACAAGACGCCGACCAAGAGAGCGCGTGTCAACATTTGAAATAACCGATAATGACAGACTAATTAGCAATTTACACATATACGACAAATTACGTTAACCCCAAGGTTAAATGAGAAATGACAGGAAAATATGACAGCTATATAGTACTGATCGTATGATAGTGGAACGTATTTGTCTAAATTATTAATAGAATTGGCTATCTAAAATAAAAATAAAGATTGGGAGTACTTGATCTCTGTTTCCATCTTACAATATTTTATATTACTAATATAAAAACACATTCTTTTTAAAATACTTAGGTTTCACCATTTTCTTGAAAACCACATCTCATACCTGTAATGCAATTTCTACGGTAGGCAATTTATTTTTTATTTCTGCAAAAAGCGACTGTGTTAATTATGAAAAAAATTGTCAGCATGTATGTTTATGGGCCTGCATGTACATGTACATATGAACATGTCGACTTTTGTTTTAAGAACTGTTATTTACTCTATACTTTCTGTTTCAAGAGCTGGTCGTATTGTGGTATACATTCATACTGACTAGATGCAAGGAAAAACATGCTACATGTATTTCACGAATTGGTCGTATTGAACGTACCGGTATACCTGCATGCTATTTCATGAAATGGTCAACCACTGTAAGAAGTTTTTGGATGAAACGTTCACTGAACTGTGCCACACAACTGCATCCAAATAAGTATAACTTTAAGTAAACATTTAAAGTAATATTTTAAAATGTTTACCCACGTAAGTGTAAATGTTACGTACACTTAATAAGTCACTCACTACTAAGATAAGTTTTCCAGTAAAATAAGTAATTAAGTAATGCTTGACCATATAGAATGACTTACATAAGTAAATGTTTACATATTTTGATGCAGCTGTGTGGTACCAGTTGGCCACTGCAGTAATCCTCTGCACACTAATAAAGTACAGTTTTGAATTTTTATCCACTGGAATGCGTAACGGTGTGGTAGGCAGAAATACACTGATCTTCAGCAACTTGTATTGTCAGACCTTTTCGCTACAGTGAAGCCAAATAACAGAAGTCAGATTTGAAACCTATGTATGAGGCTCCAGCAATATTTTAACTCATTCACTAGGAGGGGTTTATAACATAGAAACATTGAAAAAACAAAGTAACTCGACAAAGTAGATCAAAATACAACAAAATGAAGTCTTTATTCAATAACCAGAAAGCATGCAGTACCTTAGTACTGTTAACATTGGCTACGGCACTGTGCAGGGATAAAATTTAACCCAGACAACACTGGTTGTAGTGGAGGAGTACAACTTTTATTCACGAAGGGGAAAGGCAATTTCACAGAGACACTACTCGTTTGAATTTTTTCACTGTCCTGAATGTCCAAAACACACTTCTGGATAAATGTAAATGTGCTTTTTAGCTTAGCAGGACAATGAATGTTTAGGTTATAATATAATGCAAGCATTACAAACGTGGCATGCATCCTGTCTGAACTTCCAGAAGATTTTTCTTTTCTGCCACAATACAGATGTTCGCTGTAGAAAATGGATTCCCCCTCACGATGATATGTAGCACCACTTCTGCATTTGGTAGGATACTGTCATCCTAGTTAGCAAACAGAAATATGGAGAGAATTAAAGCAGTCTTAAAAAATAAGTACTTCAACAAAATAAAAGGTAACAGGAAGGTTAACACACACATTTAGTGAGTTTCAAGGAAGAGGGTGCTGTTAACTATTTAGCTGCATTTACATGAATGCATGTATGCCCCTGCACCACTAGGTTAAAGCACCAAACTTAGGCACGTTACTGATGAATTTTCCCATGTCTGACGAACAGATACGTACATCATATTGATGGAAGGCAAGTGGTCTTCAACAAACTTTAGGCTGCACAAATGCTGCATGAGGCCATTCACAATTTTTGATGCAACATGTTACCAAAATACACACAAGTCCAAATACCTGATTGTCATGAAAATTAAAATATTAAATATTTATATATTATATATTATATTAAATATAAAGTGTGAGGTATGTGGTGGTAGACAAAGCAAAATCATGCTTCTAAGCTATTACGATGATTGCCAGGTTTATACCACTTCGACGGTGATAAATCAGCGGATGCGGTAGACACTGACTTTCCACCTGTGATCTAATTCGTAAGTTAACTCAGGCTTACAAAGTTCAGATACTGACTTGGACTACTTTTCTTGTGAAGTTTGAGTGGTACTATATTCGGCAATACACGCTGAAATAAGACACATACCTCCAACCATGTGAAAAACTCCCTATCCTCTTTAAGCAAATGTGGCAACAGCAGAATTGCAGCAGTCAGGTCTAACATCTCACCATCCTTAGTACGTGCCAAGTACCTGGAATAAAAACAGGGAATTAGTAGTTGCGTAACACATATTATGGCCCACATAATGGTAGACCATGAAACTAAACAATCTTAATTTGTTGTAGGTAAGTTAAATCGGACTTATCCACTTATTATTGATCTTAAACGTACACCTCTCTCACTGAATCCAAAGGAACCATGAACACTGTTATATATATATATATATATATAATGTGGGCAAAGTGACAGAGCGAAAAACAACAACCCAAATACAATACAAATATATCATCATCATGGGGTGCAGTTTTCGGACGTTAAAATAATATACTTTCTATCTAATAACGGACTGATCTGTTCACCTTTATATTGACTTCAGTATTTAGATTTCTTGAGTTTCAGTGGGTATATCTTAACACCAATCTTTGACTAATTTATTATTTGTCATAATAGGCTATATATGACTGTATTAGAGCTGATCCACCTCGCTTGTCATGTGTATAGTCATTGTAAGGCTGACAATAAGTACACATGCCGTTATGGTCACTGAACGTTACATTCGCTTTTCATTCCCTCTTTCTTTTGTTTACTTATGTCTTTCATTGTTTGTTCTTAAGTAACCATTACCTTAAAAAAGTAAACGTTGCCTTACAACACTAAAATATGCTTACACAACCGGATAGATGTTTACTTACGTGGGTAACCGTTCAAATTATTTACGTATATGAGATAAATGTTTGTAATATAGAGCTGGAAAAACTAATTTAGAGCTTACTTTTACCTAATCACCGTTAACCTTTACTTAAAATTTTTACAATGTACATATATACTAACTATGTGCAAGGAGACTATTTCGTGAAATCTTCCTACTGATAGCAGACCTTAGCCACATTCAAGTTAGCCATCACCATAGATCTATTTCACGTTAAGCAATACAGTTCTATTTCAAGAAATGATCGCATTAAACACAAAACGACCATGTCACTAAATAGGACATAATTATGATTTATGATTAACGTGAAATGTACGTGATAGTTAATATGAAAGTGTAGGCCTATGTACATGCATGCTTTGAACAAATATGCACATTCACATGAGGCCGTTCATCCACTACTGCCCACTATATATAGGCAACTCAATTCGTGCCCCCGCAGTTATCAGATCTTGGCTGACAGGGCTAGTTACGTCGTCTTACATGATGTTGAAGCCAAACTTTCGTTAAGCAAATATGACTTAGCACTGCTTACATCCACATCAAGCACGACGTAACTTAACGTTAAGTGTGAAGGACAGAGCGCATGACACTTTAAAATTCTGAGAAGGCATTCATGGAAGAAGGGAGATTATTATTTCTAATAGATTTACCCAATATGGAGCTTAGAATAACCTCCCTTGAATCGCCTAACAATACAACCATATTTCGAGAAAAGATCATATACGTGACACATGTACCTTGGTGCAAGTTGGTCAGATTACATCTGGAGCACTGATTACACAATACTACCACATAGATATTATCGGTTGATACTTATACACTACAGAGATTATACATTATAGATTTCTGCACTGATGTTTTACTCCAAGAGAAAATATATCAGAGTTTTGTCTGTTTTGGATAAGGCTGAAAAAGTTTGGCAAATTGCACCATCCGCCCTCCTTGAAGATTAACAAGATGCCCAAATGCTTTGGCTTCAATCCCAGAAGCGTGCAATAGCTAAACCGGTAGTGGTCATGCAAGACTGACTTTTTATTTGCATGTTGTGGAGAAAATTGTAAGTTGCATACAAGTTGCTGTGTGACATGACACCCCAAGAAAGTTGCAGGATATATGCATGCATATTGGGGGTTGATGTTGGCAATTTCATAAGGCCTACATAAATAGTAGGGAAAGTCAGTTTGCTCGTGTATCCCATAACTGTACAAACCCAAAGAAGGGATCGTTCGTTTTGATTAATTACGTCTTCATTATGAATATCTAGGCTTAACGAGTTCGAGTGAACTTTGACAGTGCATCCACGTGTGGTTTTGAACTGCAGAAAACCTACACATATATAGCTGAAAATAATCCAAGGGCCGAATGGGACTTTCATGGGCACTATTTTGAAAAAGTTAAAAGTTTCACATCCGCGATGTATACATACGTGTAGCTATGAAAAAGTACAGTGAAGAATTCTGTTTTCTGGGAAATAGCTTTTTGTTATAACCTTTAATTAGAATATATAACAGATTATACAGCCTGTCTTGAATAGACAAACAACGTATGTCCACATGCACACGAATTTGTTTGTTTGAATGGCCAACTCTAAACGAAGTGTATATATGCATCGATAAAGATTCCCATTTAATGTTCAAAAAATGTCCCTTTTTATTTTTGTGATGTAGGATAACCGAGATATCGCATGCAGTTAAAAGTAATCAGAAACCCCTGTGACGTCACCCGTTCTTAGTTCAAAAACTTTGCTATGTGGAAGTAGTGTTAGATGAACTGTTTTCCTTCTGATTACGAGACAACTCTGATATACTTTTAAACCATTTGCAACGATAAAGTGGTAGTAAAACACATGTGGGGATTATTCCCCACGGTCTCAACTAGGAGGCAACAATGTGTAGCATTCCGTTAAAATAATAAGGGTTACCGTATACTACTTCGCACGACAAAGGCGTGTTTCGCCTCTAATACTGAAGAGCGTATAGGGTACGAATGACTCGACAGCTTGTTTCCAGTTTCTGTAAAATACCATGGCCTCGTAAAGAATTTATAAGTTTGAAAGGCGATTTATAGAGTTACCATGCACGTCATAAAAAATGCCTATTCTTAGCTCCCCTCAATAACTTATATATGGTTATAATTGCTCATATTTTTGTTGTCGTTTCTTTTAACTACGATCGCCTTTACCGGTGTCTTCTTGATGCAGACCACACCGAGAGCCGACATACATGTAGTTGTACATGAATGTATAGTTCTGCCTCATACCAAAGATTCAGGACACGACGCATTCTCGCATTAATATATATATATACATCTTCGGGAGATCCTGTATTAAGTTCACTCTTCTCGTGCTGAGCACAGGCGCGATAATGCCAAGGCTGCTGATGTAGACCTATGACTCCATTCGGGATTGAACGCCAGATGCATCACTTACAAGGCAGACGCTATATCTACCCCGCCACCGTCGCCGGAAGGAACAGCATTTAGCCCAATTAACCTTTGCAACTTAGGCATCCGTGTTGCATATGAGAGAATTCTGCAAAGTTTATATTCCGCACATGGTATACTTGTAATTTTAGGCGCATGTATAAAATTTGTCAAGAAATCAAAAGTCTTGGAAAACATACATATTTTCTCAAACTGCATATAAATTAAAATTCACGTACATTAAAAATTTATTTATTTATTTATTTATTTATTTATATATTTATTTATTTAGCTATTTGATTTGTGTTTTAGGCCGTACTCCAGAATACTTCACTAATACGACATCGACCAGCATTAGGAGGAAACCGGGTGGGAGTCGGGAGAAACCCTCGACCATCGACAGGCTGACACACCTTGAACTCATAGCGACGAATTCGTGAGAGGCTCCAGGGTCACTGTGATACATTTGCACGCTGATCACTTCAGCCACCTTGGCCCCTATTTAAGCTACTTTAAAAAGGTATTGATGGAAATGCGATGGCAAGACCTCATTTTGAGTTATGCTAGGTCAGCGACGTCTAGTATGTTGCATTTCACATCACTGCCATTTTTTCCCTAATTCTGCTTAACCAATGGAGCAAGGGGGCATGTAAGGTGTTACTTCTTAAAGTTAAAAACAGTGCAACTTCCAAGTTAAGTTTGCCAAAAAGATTGCACAGTGTTACGCTTCTTTCGGTTAAGTATTCTTTCTACGACAGCGGAAAGTGACATTTGACAATGCCCCATGGACTAGCATGGAAAGCAGCCAGCCTGTCTAATAGTTTCAAGCGCGGAACACTCATGTCATCTCATACTGTAGTAAGCTGCTACGGTTGTGTTTGTAACTTAAGTATATAAGTCAATTTATAACATGAAGTGATCAAGAAACTTACTCCCACCACAACAAACTGGCTGGAAACACGGTGTTGACAGTGTTGTGAACCCATGTACATGTTATAATTGAACTTATTTATTAATCTGGTTGGTGTTTTACGCCGCACTCAAGAATATTTCACTTATACGACGGCGACCAGCATCATGATGGGAGGAAACCGGACAGAGCCCGGGGGAAACCCACCACCATTCCCAGGTTGCTGGCAAACCTTCCCAC
This sequence comes from Acanthopleura granulata, assembly GCA_016165875.1. Taxonomy (NCBI): domain Eukaryota; kingdom Metazoa; phylum Mollusca; class Polyplacophora; order Chitonida; family Chitonidae; genus Acanthopleura; species Acanthopleura granulata. Next base: position 17,765,464 of record JABBOT010000080.1, on the reverse strand, counting down.
GTACGGCCGGCCAGGAAGACAGCCTGAGCTGGACTTGAACTCACAGCGGCCGCGTAGGTGAGAGGCTCCTGGGTCATTGCGCTGCCCTAGCGTGCTAACCGATTGAGCCACAGAGACCCATTGTTATAATTAAAACATATAGCATTAAAACATGTTACATTGACAGACAACTCAGAACATTTACGTCACAGCTTCTAAACAGCTTATACCCCCTGGCTTCTGACTCGTCAATGCGTCATAAACTTAAAAGCATGGGTACCTCCAGATCCTCAGTCGGCAGCACAATACTCCACACTTCAAACGCAGATAATTCAGCAACGAATTCATATAATATCAAACAAGTTTTCACATTCAAGAGATAATTTTATAATCTTATTAATGATCAATCCCTAAGTCATGGACAGTCTTTTACTCTAAATACTTACATGAATAAAACCCTAACTGAGCTTAACTGACAAGAGACCGGATTTTACCGGAAACCTGTCACAATATGCCAACTATCACTCTATCGTCGCTGAGCACGTTGGGTATTACTGCCTATTCTGTAGTCGTATTTATTGTATCACTGCATAACCCGGGATTCTGCAGGTGGACAAAGCATCTCCGAGGCCTGGCTCCTTTGCATTGTTTTCGTGTTATTGTGTAAATATGGTAATTGTGATGACAACACAGCATTTTGAGTAATTCTAGATCAGTGAAGTCTAGTGTGTCGCATTTCACATTTATTACCTGATTCTTTTTCACCATGGTGCTAGGTGGTGTGTAAGGTGTTAGTTCATAAAAACTTACACGAATTAAACCCTATCTGAGGCAAATTGACAAGAGGTCGGATTTCACCCGTAACGTGTGACAATTTGCCAACTCTTTTTACTTTCTATGCTATATTCTTTTATTTTGAACCTACACATATCACTGTTCTTTACATGAGTAACCGGATACGGTACCGGTTATCATTGGTTAATTCGGCGGCTCGAAAATACTAATTTGGAACTGATGCACGTTCAACCTGTCGTAAAATTCAAATTCAAACCTGCCGGTCAAAGGAAAAACACATATGGGTTTCCCTCTTCGGACATATGTTACATATACGCCTAGCCATACTGTAGCCTACAAAAATTATAATTTATTTATATAGGCCGTCTGCAATCAGTGCTCGGTGGTCCACTCTAGGGTTTATGTGTGGGCCTAAAAGTAAACATTCAGAAATAACATATTACTAGAGAACAGGGCCTTCACATCAACACTAGATAGTACATGTATGATATTGTAGCCTTAAGCCACAAACATGATTTAAATTAAACCTAATACCGACAACCGTGTGCAGAGAGCCACGCATGTCTTTATTAATGTCTTATTTTTGGACAATAACATGGCGACAGAATTTAATTTTCCTAATTAAAATTTTGCCGTCTGTTTTCTGTTTTATTTCATTTGCCAATACCGGTTTTCTTTTCTCGCTTCTTGGTCTGGTGAACAGGCCTTATGCCATCTCTCGGGCCAATAAGAACCATTGACTTTTTCCTTCGCCGTGGTTAGAATAGCCTCCCTTGAATAACAACGTAAACCCCTACGGAATGTCACGCTTGAGATTAACTGGTCCATCGTGTTGAGACCTTTCCATTATCATTCTTCGGCCCAGTGGGCGGAAATAAGCCACCTTTCCCTTGAACAAGACTCATGTACGTATACAGTGCGATGCAGTCTGGTCGGTGTAACGAAACCGGATAACTGCCGTGCTTTGTTCTACTGTTTACAACTCAGATAAATTTCTTTAACTGTGATATCGGTGCCATCTATGCTGCCAGACTTATGCAGCATGTAGGCCTTCGCATAAATGTAGCTTACAGGAGCCGATCGCGACAGATGGATTCGCACGCTCGTCCTCCAATCGTTAGGACCGAGGTATGAACTCAATCGCGGCCTTGAGTAGGGAATTTATACAGGTCTATGAATCGATCATCGCCTCCCCCAACCCGAACACTCAACTTTCACTGTTTGTACTGGCAGTAAATGGTCCGCGACGTTCGTGTGGCCCATTATGTGGTCTATCGTTCAGTGAAGGTCATTGAAGTAGTCTTCCAAAGTTGATCAGAAGCCTGACATTCTATAATTGAATAACTTCAAAGAAAAATTCTTGTGTATACATATAAAGTTAAACAACAGCCTAGTAAATTAATGAACTCTGATTTGTTTCAAGAGATGTAAGGAACATCATGGAAAGCTTTTTGTGGCTACCAGTAGCCTATGTTCTCAAAACGAAACTGTGTTTGTGTAGCTTGCAATGTAAATAAACTGTACTATGGTTTAGGTAGGCCGACACACAAATTTATTTATTAAAGTGTACGGTACTTATACGAAGATAAGTTACACAAGCTCGGCCTGGAGATCCGGAATCGGGCTATACCAAAGGCTTTAGCCGTAGTTATCGTCACCCCTTATTAAACTCATGCTGAGGGATATCGCAAGTATACCGATTCAAACCCGGCCTCGGATGTATTAAGCGAAGTGGATTCCCCCGCTGTACACGTCACTCTGCCACATGTGGGAAAGTCCGTTGGTAACTAGCCCAAGCTCAGTGGTTTGAATTTTACCCACGTTACCCAGGTCAGTTCTCTCTACCCATAAAACTACAACCGGCAATGTATCACTGCAAAATTCTTGAATATGAACAAGAAACAAATCAAATATAGACCGGTAGGGGATATCGCTGTGATGCAGGCTAAATTGCAGTTGTGATAAGATTGTGCCGAAACTTTTTCTGTTGGGTGGCCGTATATGAGTTATCAGTCCAATTAATCAATGTTGAAAGCCAGAAAATCACAAAACCCATTAAAACGTGGCAGAAAATTTATCGTACGAGGCAATGAAAGCTGGCAGTAAAATTTACTGGCACATCTGATGTATACCTGCATTAAACCCCTGTGTACAATGCATTAGAAAAGACACATCAGCAACTGCCGGGGCCTACAGTATAATAGGCCTATACTGTAAATGCATACATCTAGTATACGTCAGTAACTTGTCATCGAAAGACAGATGCTTGTTTTACCATTGGGAAATCCGGTTTTCTGTTCCCTTCATAGTAACCGGCAAGGTATATACATGTAACTGGCGCTTACTCTTCAGAATGGCGTTTACTCTTCAGCATGGCGTTAAGCAACAAGGAAATATATGGCAAACGTATAGCGTTCGGTTGTCAAGGTGTTACGTGAGAGAGGTTGTTCTCGCGGTATGTGAAACGTGACGTGACAGTGCATAATCCAGTCACAACGCTGATGCATGTGTACGACCCGATTTATTAGCATTGTCACAGTCCCTGTAGCCTACCCTACACTGCGACTGTCTTCCTGCACCAATACGCCAAATTTATGCTCACCATAACCCAACAACCAGGGTCCAAATAAGTCTAAATCTTCAGAGATCATTTAGTTCCTTTGTCTTTGGAAATAATTTCCCTCGTTTCTCTGATCAACGGAAATGGAACAGAATGCATTATTCACTCAACAGGATACACTCACATCCCTTGTTTAAAGTGAAAGACAGCGCATGTTCAAAGTTAAGTTTGTCACAATGGTTGGACAGTATTATGTTTATTTCGGTAAAGTATATTTTCTAACAACTACTACGACAGTGGAAAGTGACATTTAACCGTGCTCCGTCGGTTAACATGAAACACAGCCATCATGTGTGAGCTGTCAGCTAATTGTTCTAAGTGCTAGGCACTCCTAGCAATGATCTGGAGATACTTTACAGTGTTGTTCATACATGTACTTGTTATTGACAGACAACTCAGAAGATTTACGTCACAGCTTATAATACCTGATACCTGATATCTCTTAGCTCTCAATCTCTCATAAGCTTAAAAGCGTGGACGCCTCCAGATCCCCAGTCGGCAGCAAAATACTCCACAGGTTTTTGCATTAAAAAGAGAATTGTGCAATCTTCTTAATGAACAGTGCCCCAGTCATGAGCTGTTTTTTTACTTTAAGTTCAAGAGATAGCATGTATGTATGAATGTATGTATCCCTGGGCCCGGTTGTTCGACGGCCTGTTAAAATTCAACATTAGTAACACATATTAGGTCTTAATCTTGGATTAGCTAAGACTGACGTTTAATTCCGTTTCCAAGACGTCAGATCGAACGTCTATTAACTTATCACGCTATTAGGTGAGAAATCCCCAATTAGCAAGTGGACCATAACCCACAATGCATCGTGTTGTTTACTGGATACGTGTAATGAGAAGAAAAAAAGTAAAAAGCGAACAGGCCCTGGGCTTTACTCAAAATAGTCGGCCCAGCCGTTTTTCTTGCATATATCTAAGATATTTTCGCAAAAATATCACACATTTTTATCCCTTTATCTCTTAACCTCGTACACTGAATAAGTCCGAAGAGGTCAGGTAATTTTGTTTTTTTGTGTGTATGAACTTTGGTAAGTTGTGAAAACCTGATATGTTGTGACACAGGATATGTTTGGCAACTATCTGTTCATCCTTTATTTGAACGAGTGTACGTGTCATATGGAACATTCTGCAGATATTGTATGCCATGGGCTAGTCTTTGAGAAATTGTGAGCTCAAGAAAAGCGATGTTCAACAAGTGCAGAGCACGAGCTGAACATCACTTGTCGAGAGCTCAGTTTCTCAAAGGCAATCCCACGGCCTGCATTATTTGTTTCATTTTACCGAAAAAAAGCTGAAGGAAAAGGAAAAGATATGACCTGCTCTGCTGAAGCCCTAAATTTCTAGACTTCTACGCCGTTGCTAGCCGAGAAAGCCTCCGCCCGACTGTTTACTTTATCAGCAAGTGGACGCTAGAGAACGGACAAAGGCAGACAAACATTTAGAAGAAGCGCACGAGACCATTGGCGCGTGATCGTTATACATTGCCTCATGACGGTTGTACATCATGGTTAGTGGAATATCATGTGACCGTGTATTGACGAATGGAAACCAAGTATTAGCCTGTGAGGTATAATACTATCGGTTATTGCCTGCAAGAGAAACTCGCCTGCTTCTTTCGTTTTGGGCTAGGCGCTGGTCTATGCTTCATGGGTTAAACAGTTTACCGATGTGATAGAATGTTATTTCAGGGACAGACAAAAAGTGAAAAACTTAAAAAATTACTGTTAATCAAAAGAAGTGAGTTTAATGTCAAATGTCTACACCTGAGTATTTATTTGTGTGCCTCACATTAGTTAGAAATCACTAAAAATCCACTGTGGTATTAACATTTGTTCGCATTGAGCAAAAAGGCTATGGTGCCTCCTTTAACGTGTAAGTTTAAACTTTGTTTTTCTTCCAACAGACATGACAGAAAAATTTGAATTTTATATCATTAATAAACTAAAGTCTTGGCCTTTCTTTTAATACCGCCTATTATTGACTTGCTGCCACCTCCTTTAAGAAGTGCCAGTTTTAAAATCTTTGATATGACGCGAAAATGGATTGATCCCGGATCTCCCAATCCCAAGTCGAACGCTTTAATCATTAGGCCATGCACCGCGGCGGTTAAGGAAGAACATGCATTTAACAAACTAACAAGTATGCATAATATGGAGTCGATAAGGCAATAAACTCCACTCCCTATAGGTAATATTTACCATGCTATCTGCCTTTGTTGTAATACACTATTGATATGCCAATAGTGTTCAGATATAATGGGTCAAATGATATATTTATTTATTTATTTGATTGGTGCTTCACGCCGTACTCAAGAATGTGACACTTATACTACTGCGCCAGTATTATGGTGGAAAGAAACCGGGAAACCCACTACCATCCGCAGGTTGCGTGCGACCCTTCCCACGTATAGGGCCGGAGTGGAAGCCTGTAAGCATGCACTGGCCCATCTTGGTGGTACATTTTACCATTATCCCCTTTTGCCACAAAATCATGAGTATACATAAAGTAAACAGATGCTATCAATTCGTTTCACCAATGAGCTTTATACAGGGATAGTTTTACTGTCTAACCTTGCTGTCTTAGTTTGATCTTTGATTTTGATCTGTTCTGTGAATGCTCAGTTGTCTGTATATACATGCATACTGTATCTTTGTCTCATATAATATTTTTTAAATTCTCCCACTTTGCCCTCGAATATATGACCAACAGTTTGCGTCCAAGTTGCACAATTTTGTAAACCTGACAGTACATTTTTGCAACCATCTTTATATTATAATTATGTGAGAATACTGGTAAAAGTTACGTAAATTTAGGATGGTCATGGATGTTATAAATCAGTATGTTTTTCACTCTGAATGGAGCCTGCGAGCTCGTGTGACAGTGTACTCACGACACAATGGTCCCTTGTCAGTGTTCTTCAAAGTAACGGAAATATGTCAAAAGTATACCATGGCCTATTCCTAGCATGACCTAAACTCGGTTTATATCGGGTCAGAGTGTTTCAAGAGATAAAACGTAATCATTCCAAGGTCACCCATAGGAAAAAACATTGTGATTTATTAGGTGGAATTCAACTATTAAGCTAGGTCAACGACACATTTTACCGATAAACCCAGTTTGTTTGGTTTTTGCCTTGAGGTGTTTCGTGCGCATTTCACACCAGATCAAACTGGTTAAGGCTGGCATAGTTCGCTGTAGTGAATGGTGACGTGTATATTTACTCTTCACATCTTATAAACTGGTATAAAATGTACCTCAAAAAGATATTCTATATATGAAACAATGCTCTGTGCTGATTCGCATCCTCCGAGCTGGTTTGCATTCCTTGTGGGTATTTGGCCGTGCTCTGTAAAGAATCTGTGCACAAGTTTGTACATTAATAATGCATGTTTATCAGTGGTACATAAATTGTGTATCACTGATAACCAAGCACTTGTGGATGTATTACAGAAATTGTATTGTGCTGGTACACAAAAGTTGTGTGGATGCGCACTGCTGTCATAATTTAGAGAGTGTCCAGAGGGTAGAGACGCAGGCTTTCAGTCTCCCTAAGGGTACACGAGGTACGGATTCAAATCCGGCCTTGGACAGGGAATTTGTAGGTTCCTACGCTCTCTCTGCTTGTAGGGCTTTGGAGACGACACGCGGTCAACGACGCTCGTGTTCACCCTTGCGCAGTGAAACCTCCGCTGAAGGCCTCTTGAGATGTCGGAACCTCCACTCAGTGAGGCGGCCACAAAGTATATGAGAAAGGCTACATAAGTCAGCTGCACCTACACGTTTTACCAAGCGTGTATCGTTGTATGACATGTAATAATTGTGTTAATATCTTCATGGTCGATATCTAACTTAAATTTAAGCTTTATTTCGAGCCATAGATATATCCAGATGTAGCACATGTATATTGCCAGTAACAAAGCAAAGCCACTAAACAGTCACGAACAGGTAGACATGTGGTTGTAGCTGTCCAAATTAAAGACAGTTTGCGTCACGTTATCAATGTAGTCACTGTTAGAGTGGCCATCAGTCTGTGGGGAGCAAATATTTCTTTAGCGTAGGCAGACACCTGCACATTATTCAGCTTGACTCGTGACAAATCGTGACCTCAATGGCCACATATGACACACCAGTAGTGGCCCCTGTGCCACTTTGTGGTCACATCACTACCACGAGGTATTACATAGCACATGGACCACTTCTATCCTCTAGCAATATTTGTGCGTCAATAACTTGCCAGATGTCGGTATAATTTATGCCGGCCACTCCAGTTCCCTATAACATTACCGTCATTACTGAAAATTCTTGAGTATGGCGTTAAGCAACAATCTCTTAGATCAAAATAAATAAATAAGTTTTATTATTGGTTTATGCTTTTGGTTGGGTTTTCTCAATTTATGTATAATATGATTTACTTGTAAGGGTATATACATGTTTATCTGATAACAAAAGTTGCCGTCGTTGACTCATAGTTTTAACCATTTGTCGTTATTGCCGGGCATTAGTATAGAGTGACAATTAATCACAAGTGTCGAACAAAAAAATACAGCTCTAAAATAAATGTCGTTGACTTTTCAGCCAATTATATATAGGTCTTTCATGTTTAAATTGGAAATAATTTAGATGATGCACGAGGTTATATATTCGCGCCATTCAGCGTGTTTTATGTAGGCAGATGAACTCTTATCGCAGTTCACGTTATAACGTATATATTTGAGAGAAATGTCACTGAAAACTTGAAAAACAGAGCCTCGACCACGTGATTCATTGGTTGATATTGTGGGCGTTGTCTGATGCGATCATTTCATTGGTTCATTTTCAGGTTGACGGGTTGTATGTAGCCAGGCTAAAATGAGGTCACAGTTTCAGGTCTTCCACGAGCACGAACGAAAATGTTTACTGAACGTTGACATTATTAGTTGAGATCTTTACTTCAAGAAGTACCTATGCTGACTCTAACAGGTCTTGCAACACCGAGAAGCTTCCTGTTGAGCGCAATCTGAGAGTCGCGCGGCCGACTGCGTAAGAAGACAATCCACACTGAGTCTGGTGTTTCGCGAGACACGTATGTGCCGACGTCATTGCACTTGCCACTGGCCTGACACACTTCCCCGGAGCTTGCTATAAGAGGTAAGAGTCAAGATAAGGTCGAAATATAGGCTTTGTCACGACGTTGCATTTCACACCTATTGAACTGTTTATCATATATCTCTCAATGGCAAATATGAACACAAGATTTCCACATTCGACTCTTCGTATACCCATCCAGAGGTTGGCTCAAGTCTCAAGTGAGTGAGTGCTTGGGGTTTAACGTCATACTCATTTGACGACGAGGAGCCCTTCTAGTATGACTTCTTAGGGCAGATCGAGTCCATGCCGCCAAAGTGCTACCGCCACTGGAACATCGTGCCGAGGACACCAGACATAACACCTCACCCACATTATACTGACACCTGGCCGACTAGTCCTTTTTCCTTGCTCTAATCTCTCAATGCTGAGAGCCAAGCCCGCTGGGGCGGGAATATTAAGAATACTTGAATTGCTAATTTAAAACCCTGGGCCAACCCTGTCAATATTAATATCCACACTAAAAATGTTTTAATCTATAGATTGCATTCAAAATTGTTTTTTTCTTTTTTCAAAGGCCATATAGACTGTTGGTACGTGTATAATTATATATGTGACAAATGTTTTCTTTATTGCTGAGGGAAAGCTAGCGTATTGTGTGCAAGTGTTTAAATTGTAATTGTGATTAAAACATTTTTGTGTTTGCCTTACCACAGGGGAAAGCAGAAAGTGCATCTAGTTTAAGAAACATACCATGATCCCAAATATGTGTGTATGCTGACACTCGGAATAAGTGGAAGAGATCAATCCAAGATGGTGTAAACTGTTTTATTCCTTGTGTAACTAGACGTATTTCAAAACTGCTTATTAGCACATCTTTCTGGGAAATGCATAGGTATGCAAGCACATCTGTGTATAATCATAAACGCTTCGGTATATGCCTTATGAAAATGATAAAATTACTATTGCATCAGCTTGATGTACAATTAGATTAACTCCCTTGATTATATGCTAAGTAATATTCTCTTTTACAGGCTTTTGATAAATGTGTGTTGAGTTAGAATATCTTCTCCAACTTATATAACTTTTAATGCGATATATAACACGTAAGCGAAATATTTTGTGTGCTAGTAGTAGTGTTTATAAACTAATATCTGACTCTAGATACGAAATATAGGGTGTTACTATCTCTGCACCCGTCATGAAACAGTTTCCCAGCGTGGTACGCTCTCAGTTGATAATAGTTTCATATTTCACAAGATGATTTTATGTAAAACAAAAAATATATTTGCACTGTTGTAATGACATCTGAATAAATACTCACGAACATTCAGTGGCAAATTGAAATTAGGGTATATACTTTCGGGAGAGCGTGGAAAAATGCATTACTTCTTACATGATATAAACGGCGGAATGTCAGTAGTGATGCTCACAACAACTTCTCTGAATGTTGAAGAGACTTATTGTATGAATGCGTAAGGTTTATACTCCCCTGTGTAAAAACAGAGACATCGATTCTGCATATATACGTGTATATCAGTAACAGAGTTTTCCAGGCGCATCATCTTCAAACATATATATACATGAATTGTTGGACAACTCAGTGATATTCTATTCTCAAAGCATGTGGGTTGGAAAATGAATGACGTACAGTATATGTAGACGTGTTGTAGTTGTGTACATCGCTCTGTTTTTCTAGAATTTGAATCTGGATTAGTTACATTTACAAAAACACATGCTCTGTATTTAAGTATGATATGAATTAATAATTTAATTTTAATGTATCAATGCACTCCGTTCATGACGTGAATTTTTAGCTCCAGCATTTAACAGCATGCAGCACTTGTCGTTCGAGAATGACTTGTATTTACCTTAATCGCTAGGACAAAGTAAAAAAGGCACATAACTCGTATTTGTTGCATGCAGTGATGAGTGGTATGCAAATATGTTTGTCACATTAAAGGAGGAGAACGAACATATTTATTTAAAGATCACACCGTTTGAACACGAAAATTAGTGAACTTTCCGTGACTCGCGGGACCTGTGAAGCTAGAAGTAGAACCGACACGTTTCGGGTTAATTTGATGCGGCGGTTGAAACAAGATTCATTGATTTATTTATAGCATGCGGATATACAGTATAAATATGACAAATAGACAATATCGGTGTGTATGATACATATGAAATGTGCCAACATTAGAAGTCACTTCGAGAGAGAAAAAAATGGATGCTAGAATGAGTGTGAAACAAACTGTTAGTGGTCATACTCTCAAAAAACCTTCCATTAAATCCGTTATTTGAGGAATTACGGGTGGCATTTTCTGTGCAAGGCTTTCTCTCCCTAAGGTGCAACGAGCAAATTCTCGTTATATTTATTTGCAATCAGTCCCAAGATCGTTTGTCTTTTTCCGTCATCTCCAGCTGTCGTTTTCAATGTTAGGCTGTGAACAGCTCCGCCGACATCAGTGTACGACACTTGTCAACTGTTTCATTTTCTTGTCGGATACCGAACAGTGAACTGCACAGCAAATGTTTGTTAGCTATTTTTAATAAAAACATGTGCTTTCTGATGTGTAGAAAAGAGTCGTGAGTCCCGTGACATAACCTGAAAATAGCTGGAAGAAACCCTGAAACACCCTGATGTACTTTGGTAGATCAAGGGACTAAAATAGCACGGCTGTGAACATATTATGCAACTCTTGATTTTAATGTATTATACAGTATAAAATATCTTGTATGGGATGTTCGTTGAGTTTAACATTTTAATTATTTATTTGGTGTTTTACGCCGCACTCAAGAATATTTCAATTATACAACCACAGCCAGCATTATGGTCGGAGGAAACAGGACAGAACCCATGGGAAACCCACGATCATCCGCAGGTTAGTGGCAGACCCTCGCAGGTACGGCCAGAGAAGAATTCAGCATATGAGCCGGACTTGAACTCACAGCGAACGCATTAGTGAAAGCCTCCTGGGTCATTGCGCTGCATGCTCTAACGCGCTGATGGCCTTACGCCGGAGGTTGACCTTTATTTCATTGCAGTGCTTGTTGGTGCACTGGCGACAATGCTTGTCTAACGGTTTGCGCTGGCAAATGTGCTTACGATTACGTGGAAAGACAGGTGTGACCAATCCATAAGGACAAGTCAGGTAACTATAACGACAAATAACGTCGCACGATTGGCTAGCCTGAGTTGGCGGCACCGTTGTCCACGCATAATCTTAAGCGCCCTGAAGCACCAGTTAATATGACGTGCATATCCGAAGGTCACATCCATGGAAAGTTCCATAGTAACGTTCCAGTATTTTGTCCCTGGTTGGAACTCCGATTTCCTCTACCCGTAAAACTGGCTGCCATCGTACAAGTTAAAAAATGTTTAAAATGGCGTAAAAATGAAAGAATTAAATAAAAAAGTAAGTAAAATAATTTATTTTACTGAGTTTCTAAAGAACGAACGTGTATCCGTTGGATATGAAATCACATGAATATCTTCATGTCTCTCTCTTTCTCTCTCTCTCTTTTTGTTTTTTTTTTTTTGTTTTTTTTTTCTCTCTTCGGTCGCCTTATAATAACCTTGTAGCGATGCGCTTTGCCGAGAAAAGCCTATAGCAAACACGATGTAGACGTTATAGAGCGGTGTCTGTGTTTGAATATATGGAGATGTTCAGCTATTACTTATTTCTTGATTTAAAATTTTTCGAAAATGCTTGGTTTTCTGGAGTAAAACATTACTTCAGGCTGAGAGGACCAAACCTGAAATTGTCAGAATTTCTCACCGTGTTTGCAAAGTTCATGTATGCATTGTATGCTCCTGTATATCGCTGGTTTCCCACGGAAGTGCGAATGGCAAAGCAAGGCGTGTCGTGAAATTTGAACTGAACGTACCTGTTACGTGACTAGCTTAAACGATATAAGACCAACGTATAAGTATATTTGCAGAAATATAAACATAATTACATGTATAATAACCATGGCTACGACGTTTCAATAGCAATGGGTCATCAAGAAGAGACGAGTTACCTTTCAGCGTTTTTGTAAAGATTGTATTTCAAGCCGTATTTATTTACACAAAATGGCCAAAATCTGGTTTAAGTTGGTCTTGTTTACGTGGGCACATACAAATCTATCATAATAGTCTTTTGTCCGAGTATCTCTATTTGGGTAAAAGTTCCCAGAGTGCTTCTAGTTTAAAGTAAGATGGTGAATAGAACACCTTTCCGTCATAGTCAAGCCTCAGTCCATAAATGTTTGCTGGTTTTTGTTTTCAGTGAGATTTTATGAAATTTGTGATGTTACTGGTTGTCTGCATATATATAGACCTGCTCTTATTTCATGGCATTATCGGTAGTATGTGGAGCTTAACACACGTATTCAGCTTTTGACGAACATGTGCGATCATTCTTGTAATCTACATAATGGAGTTTCTAAGCGGCATATTACAGCAAGAAAAAAAATGATCAAGAAATGACAATATAAGAGTACACCATAAAGAGAAAAACTAGAGCAGCCACGACATTGTGATTGTTGGCATATGGTCACACTTTACTGGTGAAATCTGGCGTTTTTGTCAATTTACCTCAGTTTTGGTTTTATTCTAACTGTTCATGTAAGAGGTAGCGACTTACACGCTCCTTAGCACCACGGCTTAAGCAGAATTAGGTAGCAGCAAAAATGAAATGTTGTTGATTGCAATATACTAAGCGCTACTGGTCTGTAGCGTTACCCAAAATGCTATGTTGTCATCACATTTAATACATGTACACAATAATATGAAACAATGCCAAAAAAAAAAAAAAAAAAACTATAACTCGTGCTTTTCTGTAATCCAAAAGAGTCTAACGAATCTATAAACGCAGATTCGTGTTCTATCTGAGTAGCAGAATGTAGGAGTTAGGATATGCTGTACAAGGAGACACTTGTCGCGATGTCCAAAGCTGGTTATGTAGGAGATATTAAACACAACTTTCAAACAAGCAAATCATACTGTTTTCCAAAGCTAATTAATAGCACTATATCACTCAACACAAGTGCGAATAATGGCACTGAATTCAACATTTTCCTCAGAGAACGTTGCTTATGCAATAAAAAGTGTCACAAGACACCTATTGCTTTTTTTCAGTCGTTTCGTGTGTAGTCACACGGTTTACAGATTAAACGTTTTGTATATCTTCTGTACATTGCTGCACGAAGGTATAATAATCGTGTCTACTGAATTAAATCAGCTGAAAAACGCAGGATTCTCAAATTCAGAGGCGTTTGTATGCATGGATTAGTTTAATTGTAGATACAGTCAGTAACCTCTATAAATTCTTCAAAGGGGTACAGTCAGTTACACATCAATTATACTGGTCAGTGAGTAGTCATTCATCGCGTTTTCACGTGTGCATCGACTTTTTCAGCTCCGTTCAGTCACATGATCTGGGCAGTACTCTAAGTATATATACATGTGTGACAACATGTACAAAGCAAAACAGTTGACTGTGAACGTTACACTGCTGGGGATATCTTCAATGACTTGTTCAGGTAAATGCCTAGGTTACAATATGTTATTTTGCGTTTTTTGCTGATAAGATAAGATCGTTTCCATCTGGTATTTTGGTTTGGGACGCACGGGTATCATACGAAACAGAAAGGAAAAAATGACCTGGTAGATTCTATTTGATTTATTTATTTATTTATTTCATTGGTGTTCAAATAACGGTAGCCAGCATTATGGTGGGAGGAAACCGGGCAGAGCGCGGGGGAAACCCATGACAATTCGTTGTTCTTCGCACGTACGGGCGGACAAGAAGCCAGCATGAGATGGACATGAACTCACAGCGACCGCATTGGTTGGAGGCTTCTGGGTCAATACGCTGCGCTACGCTCTCAGAGGCATATTTGAAGTGCTGAGAGAGTTGATCGTGGTCAGTGTTATAGGTGCCTGCATGCCTTACAATCGCTGGAATACATTAGCTGATGCGAGTCCTAAACCGGCCTTGGATCGACAGGGACTTCGTACAGATCCCCGTGTTCTCGCTGCTCATGCATGCGCATGCCCTCCATTTATATTTTCTGCGTATGTCTGTTCGTCACGTGAGGCAAAGTTTCAGTTTCCTCCTCCCATGAATGTGACCACCATGGTGTAAAACAACAATCAAATAAATCAGATCTTCCGCATTGGAAAACTTGCACAATTGTCGCATGGGTATAGTAGATATCATCTTAGTTCAATCCTTTCATGATAGATCTTGGGAATCGAGAACTGGATGTTATTCTGACGATTTAAAGCACTGGCCACTAGCCGACTTACTATTCGGGATGAAACGACTGCAGGTCTTACTCAAATAAGTGAAAAGACGAAATTGTCTGTAACTACAGTTCGAGTTTGTAACTGTAGTGAGAATATGTAACAATAGAACAAGTTTGTAACTGTAGTGATGGTTTGTAACTGAAGTGAGGTTTGTAACGGCAGTGAGGGTTTGTATAACTATAGTGCGGATTTATAACTTTACCCCCTGTGTTGTATTCATGTGCACTTTGAACTACTGGGTGTCCCAAAAAATGTACTCACCCTTTGTTGCTCATTACTCATAATAATAATAATAACAATAAATAAATAAATAAATAAATAAATAAATAATAATAACTATTATTACTTATTACAAATTTTCTTTCTTCAAAAGTTAGTCGTACATCTGAATTATTAAGGAAACAAATATAAAACGTATATGAGTAATGAGCAGTCAAAGGGTGAGTGTATGTTTTTGGGACACCCTGTATATTATACCTCAAAATCCATTTAAGTACGACTTGTGGGAAGTTCTAGACCTAATATATATACCTGGTAGTGGACCTAATATATATACCTGGTAGTAGATACTGCAAGCGCAGTATCTCGTTAGTATTTTGTACGATGCTACATCCACAAGCACACCACGCCTGTCATGTTTCACTTTTCAGCTGGTCATGGACGCTGTTTATCAGATATCTTTAGACACTTGTACATTAAAAGAAGATCACACTTCAGATATGGTCTTCATTATTTTTTGGCATTTTTTTACAGTGATTGAAACGGAAATAATAATTTAGATGTTACGGTGGACTGTATGAACCATATTGAAGCACAGTGACGTCACAGATTCTTTCTAGCAAAACATCCTCTGATTGCTATGTGTCTACGTTCTACATGAATATATATGTAGTACAACGCCTGTATCTATTTTTACTTGGAAACATAACAGTTACAGCATGTTTAGCTGCAAAAAAGTATCGTTGACGCCACAGTGCTTCAATATGGCCCCAAAAGTCCACCGTAGCACCTCAGTCTTCAGTTCCCCTTTAATCACTATAAAAAATGCCCAAAAATAATGAAGGCCATATTTAAAATCAGCACGACATTGCCTTTCAGATGATGCCTACTTTCTATACATGTGTTTATTTATTTATTTATTTGATTTGTCTTTTACACCTTACTCAAGAATATTTCACTTATACGACGGCGGCCACCATTATGGTGGGAGAAAACCGGGCAGAGTCCGGGGGAAACCCTCGACCATCTGCAGGTTATTGGCGGACCTTCCCACGCACGGCCGGATAGGAAGCCGGCATGAGCTGGACAATGCGACCGCATTGGTGAGAGACCCTCGGCCATGGAGGCTCGCTTCTGTAAATGTCGTCTGATCTTTTAAGTTAACACACATGCCCGGAATATCGACTATTTTGTAAAGTCGCCCGAGGGGCGAGAACATAAGTAAAATCATAAATGATACCTTGTGTCATGCACAAATTGCCTTGCATTTATATCTTTAGGCGGTCTTAACAAGGTTGCTTATGGGTTGCGCGCGAAACCAACAATACAACAGTTAATAGGAAAAGTAGTTCTTCCTGTTGGCTGACGTTTTTGACCCATTACATAACATTACTTCATTCTTCTCTGCGCATATATACAGACGTTTGAACGAGCACAAGGGGAGATAAGATCAGGTGTCATTGTCTGGAGTTAATATGCCTGAGTGAATCTACGTGGCTCTTGCATGCATCATGTGTTAGGCGTCTTATATATACAAACATGAAGGAGAAATAGGGTATTTCTAGGCGCAATTGGACCGTGATTAGGGGATCTAGCATCGTTTGTAGAAGCCAATGAAACAAGGACATAGACCTAACCGGTACAGAAGTGCTCTGCGTGGATGCCATACCTTCTCTGCAATTCAACGTACGATATATGAAGTTCACGAATGGGACACTCGTAAAACTCCTTCCCGCCTTTAACAAAGGGATTCAAAGCCGTGTGTTCCTTTGTTCTTTCTTGGATTACGTTACACTTTTAGGTGCATGTGTGCTCAGAAAGCTCTTAGGTCGTATATAAACACTGCAGTAGCACAGCAGAAAACGATGCGTTTGGACACTTCTGTGTAGCCCGTCTGAGTCTCACATTGCGGATGGGCGAAATATGTGAATTCTATAAGCACGTGTGTTATTATACTTCGTTTTCGGAGAAGTTGTGTCTGGCTTTTGTGGTAGAAACCTGTGAGAAATACGGAGATAATCTCATCATTCTATAACTAGTTCAGGTTTGTTTCAACTTCTTTGTTTTACTGACGAATCATCTATCTATCTGGATGCAGGTCAACTTCTATGCAACTCATAGACCCTGAATCTCGACTTATGGTGAATGCATGGTAATTTGTGAATTTGTTGCGTTCTTTTGTTTTTCTTAGATTTTTCTAACTCTGTCTCCTTTCAGTCGTTCATCCATTTTATGTATAGGCCTATTGCGACGTGGATTTATCTTCTTTTTCTGCCGATAGGTTAATTATTCAAGCTGTGTCTCGTTTCAGTTATTTAAAAGAACAGACCACATTTTAGGTGCTACGGTCGGCCGTTTGGACCGTATTGAAGCACAGTGACGGCACGCTTTTTTTCTGCCGCTAAACATACAGTAACTCTTATGTTTCCACTTTAAATTCATATACAGTTGTTGATCTACACATATATTCACGTAGAAAATAGACATATAGCAATCAGAGGAAGTTTTGCAGTTAAAAGAATCTGTGACGTCACTGCGCTTCAATATGGTCCAAAATGTCCACCGTAGTACCTCAGTCTTTATTTCCGTTTTAATCACTATAAAAAAATGATGAAATTTTAATGAAGACCCTGTTTGAAATCCGCACGACATTGCCTTACATATGATGCATACTTTCAAAATATGTGGTTTGTTCTTTTAGCTGCTGTTTCGTTTTATTTGTTCTGTCACTTCAGGCATATCGTAATATGTTTCTTTCTTGTATTCAATTCCACGCAGGTTATTCAATTTAGCGAAACCTACTAGAAAAACTAGCAAGAACTACCACAGAGCCGGATGGAAGTCCAAACGTTGACAGATGCCAAATTAAGCTTCCGGCCTAACACCGGTCAGGTGGCTTGCTACTCGATGAAGGAAGTTAAACAACACTGTGACCAGAACTCCTGCTGGATCGTCTTCAGAGATAGAGTTTATGACGTCACCAAGTTCTTAGAGCAGGTAAGTACCGTTTGAGAGACTGTATAACCGGTCCAAATTGCGGTGAAAACACATCGTTTTCTACTGCGACGTATACTGCCCAAGGATAGACGGCATTGTACCGCTTTGTTAAAAGTGGGAAGGAGATAAAAGGAGTCCCCTCTTGTAGCTGCAATAAGCTTCTGATTAACAGAAGATTAACATGTATTCTTTACATACATTTTCACTGGTGAACCACATCATCAGTATGGTCCATATAACCCACCATACAATCAAAACATTTGATTACGTTTAATTCGGTGAAGGTATTTCAACGGTTATCATTTGCTTCTTTTTATAAGCTTGTCCTCCTCTCACTGCCATCTATGATGTAAGTGAAAGATTCCTGAGCATGGCGTTAAACAAGAAACAAATAATAAATAAAAACAATGTTAGCATTGCCTTGGAATAATGCAGTTGTATTTTAGCCTCTTAACTTAAATGTGGTTTCATTATTTCGGAAAAAGGTATATACACCAGTTTTTTGTTTTGTTTTTGTGTTTTTGCTTTCTTTTTTGGGATGAATATGAACACAATATTAATATGAACTTCAAACTCATTTAGCTTGTAAGCTAACTTTTATTGCACTGGATTTTTTTTAACCTAATTTTGCTTTTGGGGGTGGTGTGGTGTGGTATTTGGTTCTCTACTATATGAACAGTAACATGGACAGTTAGAATGAAACCCTGACTGCATGAGGTAAACGGCAAAGAGGGTTTGACAGGTTAAGTGTGACCATTTGCCAAGTACTGTACTCTGGTTACCGATCTGGTTTTACTGCCCATGGTATTAGCCCTGTATATTATACCACAGCAATATGTAACATGGGTACTGAATTTGTTTAGCTTGTCTTTTCATTATCACTAAATACAGTTGTATATGAAATATAATCGAGTGATTATGTTATATTTTGCAGCATCCTGGTGGCACAGACATTATTTTAGAAAACGCTGGGCGTGACGTCACTGTGACCTTTGAGGAGAAAGGTCACTCCAGGTTGGCGCATGAAATTCTAGAACAGTACCACATTGGATTCCTCGTTGAGGTAATAAGAAATAAACTTTTATTAAAACCCCCGGTTCCTCACACCACAATTCAAGCCGCCGTCCTGTAAGTGAAATATTCTTGAGTACGGCGTGAAACACCAATCAAATAAATAAATAAATAAATAAATAAACTAATAAATTTATCAAGACATGAAACCTGGTCCAATTACCGTTTACAAGTCCCTTCAATTACTGGTGGAGACTACTTATATTTACACCTGTCAGTCCGTCTGGTCTCCGTGACCGTGACTAGGTAGTTAGCGCGCTAGTGCAGCGTAATGACCCAGGTGCCTCTCATCAATGCGATCGCTGTGAGCCCAAGCCCAGTTCACAATGCCTTCCTCTCCGATCGTATGTGGGAAGGTCGGCCAGCAACCTGCGGATGTTCAAGGTTTCCCTCGGGCTCTGCCCGGCTTCCTCCAACCATCAATGCTGGCGGTCGTCGTATAATTAAAATATTCCTGAGTACGGCTTAAAACACCAATGAAAAAAAGAAAATCAAATCAATCCATCAATTTCTCGTGAATCAGTTAAATTAATTTCTGACCATTTTTTCCCCAAAAGGTGCATCATATTGAATTGAAACTTGGCTCGTGACTTTAAGCACCACGATATTTTTCGAAGCATTAAGGTGCCTCCATTTTCGACCAAGTTATTGAATTGAAACATGGTTTTACCCTTCACCGTGACAAGTTATACAGACCGTATTTGAATATTGCACGGTTTTGTTCACTGGCAACGAAATTATGCGAGTTTTGTACTGTTATGGACTTTTTTCAAAACCGTTGATAAGGTTGAATTGAAATTTGGTCCGTGGCCTCACCGAGAGAAATTACCGATCCAATAAAAAAAAAATGAAATTTAGACGAAATGTTACATAACCGTATAACTTGTTTCAGTATCTGTGTACCTGAATGATGTTATGATCTAATTTTCTGCATTTTAATTCTGTGTTCGCAGCACGAACGCGTGGAGATCAGACGATGAAGAATGGCGACGTGTCATATGACGCATCAGAAGATCTCTTGTTATCCCACAGTGACCCATTGGCGAGCAACAAAACAGTATATCTAACGTAACTTTTACGCATTTATTCCAGCTCATTTTCTTAGGATGAATGACACATGTATAAATAGATGGGAGTATGTACGTTTATTATTGTTTTATTTTTGCATTTTATGGTATATAAAGTATTTCTGTATTTATAGTTATGGAAGAGGTTCTGAATACATCTTTTTTTGTTCCAAATAGAATCTACACGTGTATATTTGTATTTTTTACATGTTTTCTGCTCTGCAAAATCGGAGATGTATATATGACAAGACTCCGATATGGCAACAACGCATTAAAAAGATCGTATCAATGCTTTGAGATTTATTCCAGGTCGTTTTCCGGATGAATGAAACGTGTATAAATAGATGGGTGGGTGGGCATTTTATTGTTGTTTTCCCTTTTCTTCTTTTTTACTTTTTCGCGTTTTCCTTCTTTGCAAAATCGGTGATGTATATTCTGTATATACAAGACTACAAGACTACACCGTGAGAGAGTTCGAAGCTTGAGATACACAGCACTCTTGCACGTGCCAATATATGTAGAATATACGCGTTGTTTTATTTTTATTTTTCGTTTTACTTTATTGTTTTGCTTTGTTGTAGTTCAGTTTTTTAGGACAGGCGTTTATAATTTTTAAACAAATGAAGAGAAGCCGCATTCTTTTGTCTCTCTTGTGTCTCTTGTCTCTCTGAACACCAAACTTGATGTGTAAAATTTTGTACCTGCATGATTTGTAAATTTACATGTTGAGAAGCATATTATATGGATCTTGCCCTGATGATTAACGAATTTCGTTGCAGCGTCTTTCCTTTGCGTGAGCCTACCTATCTGTGTGCTTATGAATTATACATGCCTGTACGAGCCAGGGGGCTTTTATTATAATTACTGGATGGAAGATAACTGTACAACTGGAAGATTTTAGACGTCTAACAAAGTATGTCTGCATGCCAAAAATGCGCAAAGAGAAATATGTGCATGTGTGACCCACCAATATAGATGTGTTATGATCATATTATTAACATTATGGGATTTCTATGATAAAGAAGGCATTTGCTGATGCACGTTGAAAAAATTGTACATTTGTAAATTATGAAATAAATACATTTTGTACCGAAACCGGATTATCTGTTTAATTTTGTGCTGAAATGTGTTTTTGGTCCACTGGCTAATTTAGTTGACCAGTGCAGTTCGCTACCTTATAGGGTACCCATAAATTTCTTAATACTGGCAGAAATCATTTTGTTTAAAAAACGATACCGCAGCTGTCAGTGTAGGAAAGTGTAGCCGAGCAACGGCGAAAGTCGTTCAGGAGCATTCAGCTCTTGAGTATATATAATGCCTGACAAATACTTATACGTATAGTATAGCATCATCTGACGTTATGCTTGACTTGTCCTCGTGGATTCTGTGTATACAACGTCTTTGCTTCGCTGGGGCACACGAGATGCAGGCTCAAACCCGGCCTAGAAAGTCCCCCTGCTATGATTGCTTGTGGGGCCCTGGGACAATAACCAGCCGACGGCGCACGTCTGCAGTTCTCGCAGTCTAACACTCATGGGAGACCAGTGGGGTGTGTGCACTTTTGCACGTGGGATGGTAACTTGCCAAAGAAAGGTGGGTATACATGTACGTGTACGCCCGGAACCACGATTTCCTTCACCCATAAAACTGACCGCCATTGTATAGGTAAAAAATCCTAGAGTATGGCGTCAAGCAACAATCAAATAAAGAAATAAATAAATAATGTGCCAAACATTATAACCAAATTTAAAAAGTGGGCTCTTTAGTGGAAATAGCTTAGCTACATCTGCTTATTGTGCAAAATAATACTGGGTTTTCATCTAAATGTTCGCGCTTTGTTTCGTTGATAAAATGCTGTTAGAAGGAAGTGGCCCATTGTTGTACCGGTGCTTAAAATCCCCTGCCAACACATTTAACTGTTACCAGGATGACGGTTGGCAGTATTTCACTTCATACGCGATGGCGATCTGTTCTATGGGTGGAAGAAACCATAGTGAACGCCATACTCAAGAAGTTTCACCTTAAAGGCAATGGGGGTCTGTTTTGATTATCGATGGAGGAAACCAGATGAGTACCCTGATGAACGAGTGGCGAGTTACTACACTGGCAACATTTCCCGTGTGGCATCAATCACATCCTCGCGAAAACTGCTATAGACGAGATTAAGGTAGGCCTCGCACGCAGTTACGAGCCATTGTTACATTGATATTCCCCACAAAAATGGGGCAGCAATTTTTGAAAGCTTCCAAAAAGAATCACAATCCTGGTTTTAAAGTCGGCTATCCTTAGATATGCAAGTGGATTAAAAATGAACGATATGTCAACAAATGAAAGCGTGTGAGATTTACAGGAAAATAGTCCCAACATGGCGGTGCTCAGAAGTTAGAAGTCAGATTTTAAAGGGTAAGCAGCGTCTAAATACGGATAGGAAAATACCCCTCATTTATGAAATGGACCTCTGTTAGACAGTGTATCGGCTAGCCTACATGTAAATAAGGGAGGGGCCACGTTGTACATATATATAACTACCCATGGTGGGGTTAGGCTGCGGGGTAATGTGCTGCTGGGTGACAGAGTTGACATCATGTCGAAGACACTAGATATAACACCTCTCCCAGCCACATTATACTGACACCTGGCCGACCAGTCCTGTTTCTATCTTGCTCTATACTCTCAGTTGTAAAAGAAAAGCAACTTTTGAAATAAAAAATTAATGAGTTTGGAAATAAGTTTTAGTCTACTTTTGAAAAATGAATTGACCAGTTATGAACAAATGCATTCTTACCGGTATTTCAAAAGTGATAAATTTTGATTTCAAAAATGGAACCTTTATGAAAACTGGTCAACTTTTACGTCAGAATTGTTTTTTTGGTGTCAAAACTGGCAGTTCTTTCAAAAATGGCTTCTACACGCCTTAATTTACATCCATCATCTGCCCACGCAGATATGGCCATAGGTACAGTACAAGGCTCTGAACATTTAAGGTCGACCCAAACAAGGCCTACCGCTATATAGCCTATAATAGCTTTTTACACAAAAATGCTCAGCTTTCAGTTCTGATTGTTCAGATTCTAAAAATGTTCATCAAATGCGTTTGTCCTTGAACGCACATATACGCTGTGCTTGCATTGAAAAGCAATTGAAAGCGAGAAATTGATTGTATTCCAAATGTGGGACAACAACAGTTCGGTTTAATTAATCGATAACCTGCCTGGATTTTGTGAGACATGTGGCAGAAAACTGCAGGCACTTGGCTAGCCCATCAAATCGGACTCAACTTATATAACAGGCTATAAGTGGAGCCCGACACAGAGTCAAATTCACATTCTTTAATTAGTGCTCACAGGTTAGGTGTTGGGTATGATCATCAAGTCAAAGGTACATCAGGAATAGTACGTAGGTCTGTATACATACAAACAAGCAATATTAATTTGAAGATAATAGAGGTAATCGAGTCACGATGCCGTTTTATGGTGTGAAGGGCCTATTCGTTTAAGAAACAAAACCAGCTATACATTTAGCATTCATTTTTTCTTTGCAATTTTGCAAATACTCTGGTAGTTTTATAAGTAAGTGTATTATACCTCATGCAACTTTGAAATAAAGAACGAGGATTACCCGGACATCTTCCCATATTTAGAGCCCCATAGCTCCGGCATGTCGGACCTACACAGACCTCAGCAAGTTAATCACGTCCTAATACATATAGACCTATTTTATATGCACAGTATAGAATGCCGGGGGTGTAATTAAGCCATTCGATTCAGGGGAGGAATATCAAAACCTGTATCAGTACGTAAACCTTCTTTTAACAGTATAATCCAGCCGTTAAAGCTGATTCGAAAAATTAAGTCGAACCAACATCCGCCATATTTTGAATTCGAACTTTAGCATGCAATTAAGGTAGGCCTACGTATGTGCTAAAACTTGTCTTTGAGAGTTTTTTTTTAACATTTTTTTTAACATTTTGCTCTTTTTGCTTGGTCTTCGAGTATAAAGGTAGGCTTACCCAAGTTGCCTAGTAATCGAGTATGGAAGTTGCCCGGATGTGTGTTTGACTTTTCTGTTCAAAAGTTTCATTGGCTGGATTATTGTTGTTTGCCGATGCAGGTTTTGATATCTTTAAACCCGGATGGCTCGGTGATGCAGCTACAGTAGGACTACCAAGCAATAGAACTGACTCAGCTTGCAAAGCTGTCTACAGGTCAATGTGGAAAATTTATTTATTTATTTATTTTGATTGGCGTTTTACGCCGCACTCAAGAGTATTTTACTCATACGACGGCGGCTAGCATTATTGGGGGCGGAAACTGGGCACAGCCCGGAGGAAACCCACGACCATCCCAAGTTTGCTGAGGTCTGTCGACAGACCTTCCCACGTTCGGCCGGAGAGAAAGCCAGCATGAGCAGGACTTGAACTCACATCGTCCGCATTGGTGGGAGGCCTCCAGTCAATGCTGCGAAATTTTCGAATTTTCGCGGAGTAATTTTCGGGGCATAGTATACCCCTTGGGCCCTCACCTGATGGGTCTACCTAACCCTCAACCTCTTTACTTTCAATTTTTCCTTCGACCCCGTTGCATTGGCCTGGGCACCCGTCAATGCACTCTATTTTCTGAAATAGACTATACAAGAATGGCATACCCAATCGTAACCTGGACTGCAGCTCTAAAACGAGGCTAGGCGGAGTTCCGGCAGGGGATTTACGATTTGCAGTTGAGGGTAAACTTCCGTGAAATGGGATTTGGCTGTTGGACAGATCCTGTTCACGTTGACCTGGGACAGTGTTACGGCTATGACGTAGATTGACTGACAGCCCCCGCTGCTCATGTTAGGGTTAGGGTTGTTTCGCTGGCAGATGCATTCGTGAGAGACTATCCGAAGGACGATGAGAAGTTCTCCCCCACGCGACTCGACAGCCGTGGTTCACAACAACAACGTTAAAGGTGACAGTTCTAAAAAGTTCAGTGACAGCATCCACACCATGGCGAACCAAGAACATACAGACTCTGATTGTCGAAAAACAGCCAAACAAGACGACCCAATCATTTTATTTAAGCGATTGCACAAGAGAGCAGAGGCAATGGGTTTAACCGATCTCCACATATCCGAGTTGGAATCCTTACACCATATACAGTCGAAGTCAAAATTTATCTTTTTCAAAAAGTATCTCAACTTTGCTCTGACAGTCATTGTAGCAGCGGTTGCTATTGTGTGCGCTTGTTTCATACTGGATACACCAGTGAAAAGAAAAGTCCTCCTGTCAGCATGGTTTGAAATGTTTGACACAGACTTGGAGAAGGAACAGTGTATCGTGGACACTCACGAATTGATGATTGACTCCTTTAGGCCCCCAGTGGATTGCAGCGTGTGTCGAGGAATAGAACAAGTAGATCATGTGAAAGATATAACGCCGAAAGAGTTTGAACAACGATATGCGTACTCTGGCAGACCCGTTGTCATCGTGGACGGAGCCAAAAATTGGACGGCAACCAAGATATTCAGTTGGGAATTTTTCAGAAGTATATACTCAGAAGACAGTCCCGCGCTTGAAAATCAAGAGCAGCACTGCCAATTTTTTCCCTATAAAACAGAATTTCGAAACCTGCGAGAGGTGTTCAACATGAGTGAAGAGAGGGCACATATGAAAGCTGGGGCAACTCCATGGTATATTGGATGGTAATGTTGCCTGTTTTCCCACTTCATGTTATATTAATTAGGATTTATAGTTACAATTTCTTGGTACAGGACTCTCATTCCTAGATGTTTTACTGTACATTTGTGTTTACACTGGGTCAGTGAAAGATCGTAACACATCATCTGATGCATGTAGACATTTAACTAAATTTATTAGAAATAGAAATATTCACGTTGCGAGATACTGCTTGTTGTCAATTGGTTTCCACAAGTAGCTGAATATTACAGGATACTTGTCTCTTAGCTAGTATTTGGTAAGTAGCACTGACTTATAGATCAGTCAGTAATTTCTTGAAATTTGTTTTTCTAAAGATTAGGAGGAGTGACATTAGATTAACATGTTTTGGCCAGAATTATGTGTTTATAGTTTGTAATATATTTCCAGTATAATGCCTCTTACATGATGTAATTTTGTGGTTACCTACAATAGGTTACACAAAGTATAATTGCAATTTAGAAAAAAAGTTCTATCATTCAGGAAATTAAAAAAATTATTTATTGTTTATGGTAGTTTCCATGTTAAATACGGAGTCTGATTTTTATGTAGGGAAGGAAAAGAACAGGTTTTTATGGCAAGTGGTAATAGGAGCTTCACTGGGGTGGGTTAGTCTTAATTTCATACAACAGGTTAAAGAGATTTTATGTTAAGCCAGATTTTATAACAATGTTATGTAGTATTAAATAATGCTTTGTTGATTAACTAAGGTACAGTTAAAAATGTCAATTGCGATTCATTTTTTGGAAGCATAAGGAAAGAATTTGAAAGTGCAATCTGTGAATGTTTTTTTTTTTATAATTTGATGCTCATGGTATGTTAACCTTATCTGAATTAATTACATTTTGCCAACCGAAGATCCATACATGGACATGTATTTATATATGTTAGATGACATTTAATGACTTCAGATTTCATTGCGGGTACATGTCCGGTTGGAAAGGAAGGATCTGGATACGATACATAGAGGTCATGTTATTTGAGAGGATTTACAATGTCTGTGAGACTCAAATGTCACCATGTTTTCTGTCTGGATGTGGTAGACACATGCATGACCCCCAAGCACCTGTTGGCTTTATAGTCCTCAGGCTACAGTGAATGAAGGTTCAGGCCAGTTTGCCAGACAGACCTGGACACACATGTATAATACTGGTACTAGGTGTTGTCAGATATACTGGATTAATGGGTGAAAAGTTGTGTTTACCCATTCTTTGAAATTCTAGAATGTCGTTTCTGTCTGCGTTGTGAGACACAAAGATCTGTTTAATAGTGACAGTCAGAGATATGCTCTCTGTTGCACTGTGTAATTACATGTGTGTGCCTGTGCCAAGGCTGGTTAGAATGAATTTTTTTTCTTTTTTTGTGACTGTCAACAGTTATTTTTTCTCTCTCTCTCTGTCTGTTGTGAACAACTTTTGGGAAGGTTTTGTCGGGATTTAAATGAAGTGAAATTTTGTGCACAGTTTGGTATTGGATTAACATGGTTAAGGGGCAAATAGATTATGTAATATTCTGGAGTATCTTAATTGGGATAAGGATTTTTAGTGTACAGTTCCTAACCACTGACAGATAAGGTAAGGCAGAAATGCAGAGTATTGTGCTGGTGTGTAAATTTGTACATTTAGATGTACAAGAAAATATGCACTCTAAAGAATTGGCCAGACACATGTACAAATAGCTCCTGTCTATGAGGCAGATAGGCAAGGACATCATTAAAATATGATGGATGTAACCCATCAATTCCTCTCCCTCCAAAGGACTCTGCCCTAAAGTTTTTATTTGAATTTTCATAAAAGTTTTTTTTTTTTTTTTTAGAAATTTTTCTGTCCTTGTTAATTTTTTAAAATTTCATATGTTTTACATGAGCCAAAATAAAGAAAAACAGATTTTCTTACCGGCCTACTGGTACCCTGGTTTTTCTGAAGGCACTTCCGTTTTTTTAATGTAGGCACAAAGCCATGATCTAAAAATAGTATCTTAATTTGCATACATTTGTAATATATAATTGTATATGAAACACCTAATGATGTTGAGGAAATAAAGCTATTTACATGTAATACAATAATTGTTTCCTCGACAAAGCCGTACCTTTCTTCAGAGGCAGGTCAGCCAGGGTAATTTTTTCGTGCATAAATTTTCTTTACACATAACATCTTCTACAATGTGTGCCCTAACCCTAACTTTACAGATGTTTTATTGTTCAGAAAATATGTTGTGCACTGCTTTCAAGAGTTCGGGTGAATTGGTTTAAAGGCATTTTAAATATAGAAATGTTTCAATGTTGCCTTTCAGGAGTAACTGTGATGCCTCAGCGGCTAACATTCTGCGTAACCATTACACCAGGCCATACTTCCTACCCCAGGCTGCCGAGTCCAGCAAAACCGACTGGATCTTCATGGGCAGCCCTGGATATGGAGCTCATTTACATGTAAGTTGAATGAATGAATGAATGAATGAATGAATGAATGAACGATTAAATGGCTTAACACCACATGGACAATATCTCGCTCAGCCATGTCGTGGTGAAAACATGGTCAAAACTAGGACGCGGTCACTGGTTTTTCTTGTGGGGTGGAGAACACTTCATGTGAATTGACAAAGACCATAGCTAACACAGTCTCTTTTGCTTGAAGTTCTAAAAAGATTTTCAAGCCCCATTTGAACTTTCAGTAATGCTAAACACTTTTTCATGTCACAATTTAAAGATGAAGTAGATGTCTGATGATCAGCCAGCTGTCTGTTAATATAGTTTATCGATCAATCCATATTCAGAGGTTCTGTTTTTAGCATAGACAGAGCCTCCATGGCAGGGGGGAGTACGGGGTGTGGGGGTTAACGTAGTATTGCAGCGCAATGACTCAGGAGCTGCTCACCAGTGTGATGGCTGCAAGTTCCAGCTCCTGCTGGCTTCCTCTCCAGTCATACATGGGAAGGTCTGCAAAAAAATGATCAATACAAAGAAAGCACTTGCATTAAGACAATATATGTCAGATAACAGAACTTCAAACAGAGAAACGGTTAGATTCATTTTTTTAGAATTTTTTTCAACTGAGTTTTGAAAGTAATTTTGAAGCTTTGGAAGCTTTGGTGGTCTTTTCTTACCATATCGTAACCGCTGACGTCACATCAGGGTTTTCCCTTCTGGCACACGCAGACTGCTGGATTTTTGTGTTTTAAACGCATATGCATAATGTGCCCTGAATACATTCACCAACAGGACCTTGAGATGACCTGTTTGGCGTAAAAAACTTGTATGAGACCTTATTTTAATGTCCGCTGACGTCACATCAGGGTTTTCCCTTCTGGCACACGCAGACTGCTGGATTTTTGTGTTTTAAACGCATATGCATAATGTGCCCTGAATACATTCACCAACAGGACCTTGAGATGACCTGTTTGGCGTAAAAAACTTGTATGAGACCTTATTTTAATGTCCGCTGACGTCACATCAGGGTTTTCCCTTCTGGCACACGCAGACTGCTGGATTTTTGTGTTTTAAACGCATATGCATGATGTGCCCTGAATACATTCACCAACAGGACCTTGAGATGACCTGTTGGGCGTAAAAAACTTGTATGAGACCTTATTTTAATGTCCGCTGACGTCACATCAGGGTTTTCCCTTCTGGCACACGCAGACTGCTGGATTTTTGTGTTTTAAACGCATATGCATAATGTGCCCTGAATACATTCACCAACAGGACCTTGAGATGACCTGTTTGGCGTAAAAAACTTGTATGAGACCTTATTTTAATGTCCGCTGACGTCACATCAGGGTTTTCCCTTCTGGCACACGCAGACTGCTGGATTTTTGTGTTTTAAACGCATATGCATAATGTGCCCTGAATACATTCACCAACAGGACCTTGAGATGACCTGTTTGGCGTAAAAAACTTGTATGAGACCTTATTTTAATGTCCGCTGACGTCACATCAGGGTTTTCCCTTCTGGCACACGCAGACTGCTGGATTTTTGTGTTTTAAACGCATATGCATAATGTGCCCTGAATACATTCACCAACAGGACCTTGAGATGACCTGTTGGGCGTAAAAAACTTGTACGAGACCTTATTTTAACGTCCGCTGGTTCTGAACAGTCCACGATGGAGTCCTGAAGCATCTCTTGATGTGCTAATGTATGTGTTTGTCCCCTACAGATTGACCACGTTGGCAACCCTTCCTGGCAGGCTCAGGTGACGGGCACTAAACGCTGGACATTGGAGCCCCCTCCAGAGTGTTACGACGTGTGCTCACAGCAGCTTGAAGTGGTCCTTCACCCAGGTGAAATCAGTAAGTACAGCCACTTTTCTGGAATACTCGTCAGCAGGTTTGCATATGAAAGAGCAGCTTTCGGTGGCCTTTTATGCACCTTATAGTTTGATCTTGTAGACAAATCTACATTGATCGGGTTGGTCAATTTCTGAGCTTCACGAAAAGCTTGATTTGATCAGTGTACACAGTACATGTTTTAAGCCCTGACTCACAATAAGCTTGAGTGAACATGTTACCAACATGTGAAAAGGTTGAAGATGCAGTAATGTAAATCATGAATGGATAGGCTTAGTGATACCACGCTCTCCAGGGGGCTAGGGTAAAGGGGTGCACAAGTGAGACATCAGCGTCCAGTTACATGATTCCAAGCCCGCAAATGGGTGCTGATATTTTCGAAAACTACCCTTGGTAAAGGTGATATGACCTAAGAGACCTTTGTCCAGTAATATATCACGTGGACAACATGGTCATACCTCTTCGTCCAAAGAGGTGTTTTCAAAAATCTCAGACACCTATTTGGAGGCTTGTGATTTTAGTCTTGGATCAAAACTTAAAAGCTCTGAATAATGTTACCTAGTTCAGTGTCCTTACAGTATTCATATGGTGATAGATTGTCTTATCACCTTAATTATCCAAAAAACAGGAGAGGAAAAGCACATGTATTTAATGTATAACAATGATTCATGGGACTAAAGTCCATCAGATCTCAGTGTGTTCTCCTTGTTGCAAGAAGAACAGAACAACTGAACTTAAAGGCAGAAAAGTGTTCTAAAATGGAAATATTTCTAGTGATCTCTACCCAGCACTTTATGCAGCTTTGCCTACTCATTGTATTGTGGAACCTAGTGTAATCAGGGGCTGCTACATATATGTGGGAAATATGACTGAGTTTATGTATATAGGTAATGAAAAATGGCATTAAATATTTGGTTTATGAAATATAAGTTTGAATCAGTCTGTTGACCTTTTTTCTGCCAGTTGTTTTCCTTTATTATTGAAGTTTGGAAAACCTTGTTTGTAGTGGTAAATGTGTTCTAGTTCCATTCACCAGAGCATTTAATGACTATCCAAATGGGGTATTTTTGTCATTTATTGGTACAGCTGTTAACATTGATTCACAGAAACCATACCATCGAGCCGTGGGTTTTCATGGCATTAAGGTTTTGTGCACTAGAACAGAGAATTGCAACAGTGTGAAAAATAAGTTAAAACTGCGCAGATCGATTGCCCATTGATACTGAGAGACATCTGCACAGTGAATATAAACTGTTGTGGATGGAGTTTAACAGATCTTGTGCTCAAAATCTCGCATTATAAGTGATTGCCATGATCATGTGTGCTGCAAAATGACATGATGGGACGGTAGTGACAAAAAGGGTTAATATTTATTTCGAACCAGTAGTAAAGAAGTTCTCCTGTCACATTGATTTTACACTTCACCAAACAGATGTGTTAGAGAAGCTGTATTGGGCTTTTGTAAATGGACAGTATTGAACTGAATTTATCTTGGTTTAGTATCAGTTCTTGGGAGTTGCTTTGCTTACCTCTATTAATTCAGTGAAAGAAAAACTGAATTCTGAAATATTCTGTTTCCCTGGATTTCGGGTGGACAGGGTGACAGAGACAAAAAAATCAGTTCATTTTACATCCTTTGGAAATCCCTTATTGACAGTTCTAATTGTTATTTAACACCATGACTGTTTTAATTTGTGAAGCAAATGCCCACTTTGTTTAAAGACACTAACTTCACTTCATTGCATACATGTGTATATTCACTGCCATATCAACAGATCTGGTTGTCATTTACACAGTTGCCTTTTTAGATTTGCGTAGTGTTTTTGCCAGCTTGTTAAAATTATTAAGACTTCAGTTTATTGTGTGTCATTGGAAAATCATGAATTAATAGTTTTGGTAAATATAATTTACATGGTGCATTTTTCCATTAAAAATTAAAAAAAAAACAAAAAAAACCACAAAAGCCTTTCATGTGTACAACCTGTCATAGTATAGGGACATGTATTTCCTTCATGTGGAATCACCCGATTGTTGTTCTAAAGCCTACACCTTTTTGATGGCACTTTAAAAATATGCTTTATAATTGTTTTTTATATTTTCATGCCAAGATTGTACTTACATGACATGTTTCAGAGAATTGCTGCACTGGGTATTTGAAACATTTAACATGGTTGTCAGTGGGAATGTCACAGAGCACAGTTTATTTACTGAGTGTTGTTCATAGTCAAAAGTTTTTAAAACATTTGTCATGTTATCTGCCATTTCTCTGTCAGAACACACAATACATGTATTTCCTTGTATTGCGGAATTAGAGTTGTCACTTGTCTCTCAATTTTGTTTCGTGAGCGCAGCTATATCTTCACCATAAATCTGTCATTTAGTGACATAGATCTACTTTCCTGTTCAGGCCATATATTGTTTCATGTATGAATTATGTTACAGTGAAAACGTTAGACAAACAGAACATTTAAATGCCAGTCCTCATTTATATGGGAGACCATTTGCCTCCAAATACACCAGGTAGCAAGAAATATGTATTTATTTATTTGATTCGTATTTTACGCTGTACTCAAGAATATTTCACTTATACGACGGCGGCCAGCATTATGATGGGAGGACACCAAGCAGAGCCCGGGGGAAACCCACAACCATCCGAAGGTTGGTGGCTGACCTTCCCATGTACAGTAGCAAGAAGTGAACAACGCACATCTACTTGTATAAAAATTAACGAGAAATATGACATACATTGTACTTGTCGCACAGGCCTATAGCAGAGTACGTGTCGTGATGTTAGTAAAGAATGCTCTAACTCCATAAGATTCATGAATACATGTTTTTCTAAGAGATAAAGATACAGATTATTTTATACGTTTCTGCTGAAATCTATGTTGAACATGTACTTACACTACTTGAACGCTCTACATTGAGGTAGATTTGGCATTTATAATGTATAAACGAATGCAAGTAAAATTCAAAATTTTGTGAAGCTTTAAGCTTAAAGGGTAAAACAGTTAATATTTATGTATTTATTTATATGATTGGTGTTTTGTGCCATACTCAAGAATATTTCACTGATATGATGACGGCCAGCTTTATGGTGGGGGGAAACCAGGCGAACCCACGACCATCCGCAGGTTGCTGGCAGACATTCCCACGTACGGCTGGAGAGGAAGCCAGCGTGAGTCACGACCACATTGGTGAGAGGCACCTGAGTCATTAGGCAGCGCTTGCGCGCTAACGCCCTCTGCCATGGAGGTCCCCAAAACAAGTTGTGATAAGTTTGATGTTCAAATTTGTTTATACTGTTGTAGATACGTATCATCCAGGGTGTAATTAAGGATGAATGGCATTGGATATTCAGGCTATAAAGAAAAAAGGAACAAGGAAAGAGTATCATAACACAGAATTTTGTGGTGCCCAGCACTCCCACACACGATCGATGTTCAAGTGTTGCCGTGGTTTCTATGTTTTTCTTATAACTCAAACCAGTGTTACCTCGAGCAAGTTCTCCCTCAATGAAAGGGGGAAATCTAGTTAACTGAAGACTCTCGAGAAGTTAAATGAGTTAACTTCCTTTAAGCGGCCTTTGGGTAACAGACTGAAAAGTCCTGATAAGGCCATCCAAAGGGCCAATTCTGTGGAGAAAATTGAATCCACATCTGAGTCCATTAGGGTAGCTCTGATTTATTACAGAGAGTGAGGATGAAATAATGGCTAGTTTTAGAACATCCCTGGTAACAGCATGGGCTGGCTGATGGTAGAATAATTGGGTGGACCAAACTCTCCATCACTTTTCCAGACCAGTGGTCATGAAAATTAAGAAAGCAAGGAAGTATGAGGAGGATAAGAGTTTGATGCTGGTTGTGCTGCTTCTCTTCAGAGGTTTGAATGGGTTTTGTACAGCGTTCTGACTAAGACATAACGGGCGTGCGAGTCCAGTCTGTGGGGGTGGGACTGGTGGTGGTGGTGGGGCCTGGAGCGATGTTAATACAGCTCTGTGTGGCTTTTTGTAACACTCAGGATACATCTAAGGAAAGCAGGACACATGTACATGTACTTAACGACATTTCTGATGAAAACCTGTTTATAGGATCGTCTGCATGTGTAACCTGTTTGTAGGATCATCTACATGTGTTTACTGACAGTATTGTATGAATGGATGGTTATGGCTAAGTAATGTCACTTCCACAGCATCAGGACCACATGGAGCAAATTTACATATAGGAAATCAATTTGAGTATCATTAGCATGATTAATTGGGAAACAGCATTATCAATAAATGCACATGGCCTTTGGAAGAAAATGCCAAGTAACCTACATCTGCAGTTGTGGCTAGAAAACTTGCATTTATTTGATTTCATTTTTTTGGATATTTACCAGCATGTTTACATCTTCGTACACATTGATGTCATAAAACTATTAATACAGGAATAGACAGATGACTATTTAACAGGACTAAAACTCCTTTGAGTTTCAGGTAGTTTTCCTGAGGTTGAGGAAGTCATTAAATGACAGATTTCACACAAAACTGCCTATTTCTCATTTGGAGGGCTTAGGAAGAAAGTTTAGCATGCCTTCTTGTAGCAATGAGTTAACTGTTGCAGCTGAACAGTGATTTGAAATTGCAGTATGTATAGAAATTGTTTTGTACCCCAAATTGACTTTGGAAAGAGCCAAACCTGTTTATTGTCCAATGACCTTGCCATAAAATCTATTCACAGTTTCTGGGGACATTGAAGTTCCATTTAGTGACAGGTTTTTAAAGATGACACATGTGTCTCTCGAATTTATTGATTCATTTATTTGATGGGTGTTTTGCGCCGTACTCAAGAATATTTCACTTACACAGTGGTGTCCAGCATGGTGGTGGGAGGAAACTGGGCAGAGCCCGACCACCATCCGCAGGTTTCAGGCAAACGTGCTCCCGGAGAGGAAGCTAGCACAAACTGGACTTAAAATCACAGCGACCGCATTGGTAGGAGGCTTCTGGGCCATTGCGCTGCGTTAACGTGCTAACCGACTGAACCACAGAGGCCCCTGATCTTGTACTGATCAAGCCAAGATGTACCTGGTGAGGCATACCTGGTCATGTAGATGAATTCTTTTGCTTTCCTTGACCTTGATACATCTTTTCAGGGTTATTTGACCTGTGTTTCTATGACCCTGTAACCAAGGTGCTAGTTACACAAGTGAATTCTGTAAGCACAAACTATTTATCAGACTTTCAAATACTTCATGACGGATGCAAAGTGATATAGCGCATCCAAGAAGACATCACTTGCGAAGTCCGCAGGTGGGACGGCGTCTGTATGACAGTCAAAATATACAAGACTCAGGTGCCCTTGACTGCTAGTTCCACCCCCTGCCCTTTGGAGGCTAGATTAGACCCTGCTTAGCGCTGTGCTTCACGTGAAAGGCTTTGCATGGTGTTTTATGTTGGTTGTGTTTTTTCATTGCCTTCCTGCTGTACTGAAGTCCAAGGGGTCCTTACAACATTACATTGTAGTTTATGTTAATCATGCCATTTGCTTCGTTATTCACCCATTCTTTTCTTTTTTTCCCCCTAGTTGTTGTAGACACTAACAGTTGGTTCCACTCAACACTCAATGTAGGGGATGACATCAGTATTTGCATTGGCTCCGAGTATGACTGAAGATGCTGCGTGTACATACCCAATATGCCCATGGACAAGATGGAGAGAGGAGCTACAGATTGACTGATTGTTTAATTTCCTGCTCTCATTAATAAGGCCACGTTGCTTGATCAAATACGTATTGCACCATATTATGTATCTATAATATGTACAGGTTTTAACAGGTTTCAGTTGTTTTTTGTGTAAAGGCCACTCAAATAGATCTTGGGAAGCAATTTTTTTATCATCATAATTAAACACATTGCTTGATCAGATACATATTGCAGCCTATTATGTATCTATAATATATACAAGTTTTAACAGGTTTTAATTGTATTCGGTGTCAAGGCCACTGAAATAAATCTTGGCCAGCAAGTTTCTTTCATCACACTTAAATATACATTGAATATTTTTTTTTTGCATTGGTGCTTTGTGCCGTGCTCATGGCTTTGTGTGTATTTTTTTTTACCAGCGGTGTTTTAAATGTATTTATATGTATGTGTAATCAGGTTGTAATGGGAAGTTCATCTCAAGCCTGTGAAATTCATTCCAAATTTTTATCATGACGTCAGAAGTCATTCCAGTGAAACGTCCCCACCTGATTTGTAAATGTATGGTTATATGTACCATTCTTCAGAAATGGATTTAGGATTATGTCGCCAAAAAACAGAAACAAAAGGCAATAAAGAAAAACCTGCTCTAATTCCTTTAGAAAATGTCATGGGACATTGAACTTTGGTGAAAACTAAGTATTGGTTAACAACTTTAGTACAAGTTAACTTCAAAGAACAGACCAGTTTTGAATAAAGTACCCGTCATCTAATAGGCCGTTTCGTGCTGCTTCCAAGTATAGTGTTTAATAGTTTTTGGCATTTTTTTTTTAAAGTCAAGAAAAAAGAAAATAAAAGATTGAAGTGTTATGATGGACTGATTTTTTAATATGGTTAAGAAAAACCACTGCAGCTCCTCAGTTTTTATTTCCATTTTGATCACTGTCAAAAAAAATGCCCCAAAATAATAAAAACCACATTTGGAATCAGCACGAAATGCTGTTTTAGATGATGCATAATATACTTTATGCACAGGTGGTCTGTTCTTTTAGCATACTAGACATGTTATTCCACAAGTGTTCTCATCACCACTTTCTATGTTTTAATGATTATGTATTTTAAATTTTTAACATCACCATACTGGTGTTGTCTCATTTATGCTGTGGAACACTCGCGATATAGGTAGTATTCATGACGTCTGTTTTAGACACGTCTTAACATGAAATATGCCTTTTTTGTTGTTTGTAGATATATCACTTATATTTGAGCGTCATGTATCAACGTTCTCATTCCCAAACACCTGCATAATAGTAAGAAAAACAAGCATATTTACATGTATATATGTATATATATATATATATATACACACACAAGGATAAATTATTAGACATGTTTTATGTGTATTTGTGCTTTATAATCAGAGTAATGTTTTAATATGTAAAGTGTTAACTTGACGTTTTAGATAATCAAAATTGGCACCATTAATCTACACAAAAGTGTAGATTCTCTTCCACACAAACTTTTTTATGATGGTTTGTTGAATGAGTGGAGCAAGCAAGTTGAAATCCAAACTAAGAAAAAAGGTGATGAATTCAGTGTTTTTAATCTGCAAATAATTAGTGTTGGATGTTTATGCGAATCATTGTATACATAGTTGCTTGTCGTTCCTTTAATTGGTCCAGTGCAACCAGTTGCGATATATATATATGTACATTAATGTAATAGCTTTGGACAAACTTTATAAAGACTTCCAGGAAATTAATGTTTATTAACTTTTACCCTATCAAGGCTGTCAACTAAAATTATTTTCACAACTGAGAGGGTATTTGGCATACGTCAGACCACTTCAGTTGATGCGAAACACAAGCACTGAACTTATATTGTTCTCACCTCATTTGTCAAATTTGGAAGCCCCAATTCCTCTGGCTGCAATCGACGATTACCAGGACTTTGAATCCAAATAAGTATGCGCAAGAAAAATTCGCAAAAATTTCTTCCGGGCAGTTTTGAGTTCAGGAAATCTTAAAGTCTCTTTCCACAAGACGATCGTAAGGTTTTTTGATTGTATCATAGAAAGAATGTCCTGAATATTGTACTGGTGTATATAGTTACAATAAACGAAGCATACACACTAACTTTGTTGAAGAGGGCCCTGGTTATTAAATTACCAGCCGTTTCCTTCAAATGCTGTGTGGATACAATTGCATCGTTATGTGTGTACATATACTCGGAGCGATTGGTCAGCGCTTTTATGTGTATGGGGGTCCAAGTCCTTGCCCCGAGTTCAAACGTACTGTAGATCGTGATCTTTTCGAGGGAACCCATTAAGTGGTTGCTGGATTTATCAAATATTTATTTCCTCCATCCCATGACGATAAAACTCGAAAATGGCCTGAAACTACAATCGCATAATTCAGTTAAGTTCATCTTTGGTGATAATAGAAACGTCCTTTGACACGGATATAAACTGTGCTTCCTGAAAAAGAAAAAAAACCAGTCTAAAGCAGCGGTTACGTAAGACAGTTCGTGCATTTGGATGTAGCATAATACAAAGATACCAGAGTACATCCTTGCACGTATGGTCGTTTGAGTGCGCCCGATTTTTTGTGCAAACTTTTTGCCAGTTGTTTTTAACTTAATAAATAATTGTTGTAAACGTACAAACCACTGTAGTTACTGCTTACAAAATAAAGTATTTGACTTGTAACTCGTTATTGTTTGTTTCTTTATTTTCGTGTATTTTGAGTGGACGCGCGATTATACATTGCTATTTAATAGGCTTCCTTGACGAAAGAAGACGCCCTATATATACAGAATGAGCTTGTTCATCAATGGCCAACGAGTGACCCTGCTCTGAAACATCCCGCGCGCATGTGCGTGAAGTGAAAATCTGTTGTATCTCCTCGACCAAATAGAGTCGACATTTATGCAATCTTTTAAGTGGCAGACCGTAAAAATTACGTCAAGCTTTCATTTACTTCTTGTTCTCCTCAGAACATTGGTTTGATACTTGTTGGAAAATTACATCTGGAAATGTTTGTTTTGGTTTCGAATGTTTGCCCAGCAAAGTCGAATGGTGGAATTTTATGAGGTTCTCTGACACCGTCGACAGCCGTTTCGATTCTGCACTGTTACAAACAGCTTTTGGGCAAGTCGAGCACTTATTTTTTTTCTATTATTTATTTATGTATTTAATTTTGCATAACGCATCTTTGAAGAACTTTACCCTGACACGAACCGGATGTACCAACTCGCCTTTCGACAAATTACTGAGGAACCTTTCCGGCCCAGATTTGAAGTACAGATATGCACACAACATTGGCGGAAGATACGTAGTCTTCAGCGATGGTGCATAGGGCTACATGCACGGGTGTCGTCGGCGATTTATTGTCACCAAAGGCCCACAGGCAATGATGAGAACAGGGGAATCAACAAAACTCCGCCCACGTGTCCATATTTTGGGTCAGCGTTAACATACAAGCTCGTATTAGCTATGAAGCGGTTGGTTTGGCAAGAAATACGAAAACAAATATAGTCAGATTTCCAATTTAGGTCATTGTAGGTAAAATAAGATAACAAAAGCAGTGAACAAAATTTCATTAGAGCATCGAAGTCCATGTCGATGATACTGGGCACACAGTACGACACTCCCATGTAAAGATGGCCTGTACTTAAATTTGTCTTCATAGTTCTTATTCGTTTGGCCCCCTCTAATTCGGAGGTTCTCGAATAAAAAAAAATCGAAACCATAGTTCATGTAAATTCAAGCGTGGAATGAACAAGAGTCAGGTTACTTGTTTAGAGACCAGGGTCCGATTCTACAACAAACTTTCTGACAAGTCAAACCCTTTAAACTCAGTTTAATTTATTAGATGTGTATGGATTTTGAAATTTCTCTCACTTAATTGTATATCAATACAAGCACCGCCTTTATCTTAAAATTTCAAGACTGTTGTAATAATTTTAGTTCAGTTTTATAAGTTCTATACAGAGATGTTATCAGGAATAGGCCAGTAAAGAGTTATTGAGCACTGTATATCTATACATACATACAGGGCTGTACGTTTTAATGGAAACAATCTACATGAACACTTTATAGGTAGCACAATGTTCACCATCACAAGTCGACTCCACCCACCCACCCGCCTCGCACCCCCGATTCAAGAATCGATATGCAATTTCCATAACCAAACGTGAATTCCGTACAGCTCTCTGACGACATTCACTCTGCGGCGCAAACTATACCAGGAATGGGAATGACGAAGCCCTATGTGTTACCAGCGGGTAACTCTGTTAGACCCTCAACAGAAATGGCACGGGCTCTGACCAGAAAAAGCCATACTTATACGCACTTGATTTGATATACCAACTGTTGCCCAAGGACAGAATCATAAGCTCATATTATTATGAGGGCTTACTGGTGCCACCCACACCAAAATTGTTCACATATTCTACAGTTTTTTTCTAAAATAGAATATGCATGTACATATGTATGCTTGCTTTTTACGTCGTGCATAACAATTCTTCAGTTATATGACGACGAGGAGCCAATAGAATGTATCCTTACTAGTGTCTCCTTGTGGCAGGGCGAGTCCATGCCGCCAATGTGCTGCCGTCACTGGAACATCATGCAGAAGACATCAGACATGACACCTAACGCAGTCACATTATACTGACACCCGGTACGACCAGTCCTGTTTCCTTGCGCTAACCTCTAAGAACTAAGCGCCAAGCGAGGGAGAAACAGGTACCATTTTTAAAGTCTGTGGAACATGACCTGACCCGGGATTGATCTCGGATCTCCCGATTACCAATTTCCCCCTAAAAATTGCATATATATGTATATTTATTTACTTGTGTCATTGACGTTTGACACTGTGCTGAAGAATTTTTCACTACAGTGACTTCGATCAGGTTGATGGGGACATAGAGGAGTTCGGACAGCCCAGACTCAACCAACGGGAGCCGATTACAAAATTAAAATGTTATTGTAAATACACCATATGACTTCATTTGTAGCTGGTTTCACTGGAATCAAAATATAAACCCTACCAAGATACGGTAAATGAACAGATGACCGTCAACTGAAAGAGAGAACTGATGCTATCAAATTTTGTGCACTTGTTACAGGCACCAGGTTTAAATGAAATCAAACAGAAACTGCAGAAGTAGCATTAAGGGTAGGAGGAGTATAGCGTTTTATGAGAAAAAGTTAACAGGCGCCGGACATACAGAGAGGCGGCCGGGCCACTAGCAACTTGTGACTGAATAATGTGATTACAGTTCTCTAGCTCACACTCTGGCGTTCCTGCGATCGTTTGCAAGCACACGTGCCCTGTCCTCTGGAGATGGCTGGTCACACACAATCACATGTCTGGTTCACTTACAAGCCTTATCAGTATGATCAGTGATTTTACCGCGAAATTTTCGGGAGTAATTGAACACTATGAGCAGTGTATTACGGAAGCCCACTGGTGCCATATGCCCGGCTTTATAGTTCTTTTTCACAAATAACGTGAAGTAAGAATGTCTTGTATTTAACGTCACTTTAAGGATATTGGCTAATCGCAAAATGTTTCGGGATAGACTTTAACACTCGAAGCGTCCAGTTTTAATCTTTTGACACCTTTATTCACCATGTCATTTAACGGATCAGTATTCTTCATCTCCCATCACTTAGTGACCAGAATAGGCTGAGAACTCGTCCACGGCATTCTACAGGAGCGAAGCTACCTGGGCCTAATCGTCCTCGTCTAAAGTCTTCGGATAGATATTATACCCTTAGCCCCCACTTTTAATTTTTAACGAAGTTTATTCACCGTGTCATTTACCGGCGCGGTACTCTTTAGATCCAAACTCTCAGCGTCCCCAAATGGCTGAGAAATCATCTTTATGGCACCTTTAGGTCGCTGAGTTTCCAGGGCCTAAATGACTCAGCACTTTTCAGATCCAAACTCTTAGTGCCTCAAAATTGACTGAGAATTCATCCATGGCAATCTAAAGGTGGTAGGGCTTCCTGATTCTGGGCGACCTCTGGACCCTCGCCAAACGTGCTTAAGTAATATAGTTGGTCCAATTGGTGTATATGACGATTACGAACTATGTGATCATCCAGAGCATATCCTTTGTGCATGCCTTGAGACGGAAAAGTATAAGGGCTAATAGAAATTGGCATCGAAATAGAAATTCATCCTCAACTTGGCATGGAATTTGCGTGCGGTTCCTCTTTTTCTTGAAACGAGGAACCCGCTTAAGATCCTGCTAAAGGGTGTGTGATGATGATGATGATGACTACAACGGCGATGTTGATGCCTCTGCAAGATTTATTTATTTATATATTTGATTGGTGTTTCACGTCGTACTCAAGAATATTTCACTTATACGACGGTAGCCCGCATTTAGGTGGGAGGAAACCGGGCAGAGCCCGAGGAAAAGCTAGACCATCCACAGGGTTGCTCGCCAGCCTCTGCAAGACGAAGGCGATAAAAAAAATTTTTTTTAAATTAAAGCTAGGCTTAGAATGCGACTGAACTCAACTCCACTGGTTTTAAGTTTGGCATACAAGAGAGCTATCGTGCAACTTGGATTCAGTCCCAGCTACATTTCTCTACACACATGTAGGCGACTGGGTGTTTAACATGTCTTATGGGTTTCGCTTAGTTTTTCACTAACCAACTATGTACACCTGTAGAACTTTTTTCAATACGCTGCATCCGGTGTGGCCGTTGAAGTTTCGGCTACTACTTTTGAGCTTATGTGCTTAGTTAGTTAGTTGTCAGCAACATGCGGATGGTCGTGGGTTTCCCGTGGGCTCTTCTCGGTTTCCATCCACCATAACCAAGTCCGCTGTCGTATATAAGTGAAATATTATTGAATACGGCATAAAACATAAATCAAATAAATAAATAAATTTACTCAAGAATATTTGAGGTAAGGGTACCTATACTGGGATAAGACGGCGGTCGGCTTATCGTGGAAGGAAACCGGACAGAGATCGTTGTTGAGGAGAGGGTTGATGTCACGACCAGCTGCAAGTTGGACTCACAGCTCATTGGTTAGAGGTTCTTGGGTGAGCTGTTGTTGATTAGAAACAGAGGTATCGGTATAAATATATAATGAATTAAAAACCCATCATTCGGGGTTTCGTGTATGTCGCACACCTTTTTTAAGATTAAAATCCACAAATCTCTTTCCCGTGAGTTCCACATGCATGCATGGGTTCTGTCCGGTTTCCTTACATCATAATGCTGTCAGCCATGGTATAAGAGAAATAAATCTACCTTTCTAAAGTTATTGTTATTGTTGTTGTTGTTATTATTATTATCATTATTTTTTTATATTTTTTTTGCTCTTTTTTGTTTACCATTATCATCATCATTAATTATTACAATTAATATTATTATTATTGTTGTTGTTATTATTATTATTTCGCTCAGAGACACACAGACAAGGGGCACAATTCAACATAACCGGGCATCGGACGGTACGAAGCTTCAGTTATCTCCCCTCTGTCAAACCGTCGATGCTATCATTTTTCTTTGTTCTGAGGCTACAGCTGTGCGTTTATTCAGCTCGTACGGAACTATTCCAGTTGTGCTGAAACTAGCCCATAGAACAGTGCGATTCATCCACACCCGGATATTCTACAATAAAATACGTGACAACGTGAAGACAATATTGTAAACTGATAATGGACCGAGAGGGAGGCAAACGTGAGCTCCTTTAAACATCCCAGTGCGCAGGCGCATCTTCAGTTGATCGGTTTGGCGGCGAAAGTACAGTAGGTGAAAAATGGGTATGTTTTATCTTCCTCTCGTATTGTTTTACATCGAGGCGATCAAATATCAAGGGTAACGAGTGTTTAGGGCCACGTGCCAGTGACAGCGGACGATTTACGGGGCCAGTTTGGTGTAAGCCCAGGAGACTTGTCAACTGAGACGGGTCATCTTGTTCACAGTGACCCAACCTCGCCATTCAGCCTCTAAGTCCTAAACAAGAGAGGCTTGAAGTTGACACCGATGTCAGGGAAAACTGTCCGGCGTTCAGTCCAGGCCCATCATGGTCTGATCATAGCAGCGTGTTATGTAAAACTAAAAGAACGTCCATTGTAAATGTTTTATTCCTCAAAGACTACATTATAACCTGAACCAAACACATGACTGCTGCTGCAACAACAACGTTGGCATCCTCCAGTGTTACTTTTTACGCTTGTTTTGTTTTTTTATTTACTCGTGTATAGTAATAGGAGTGGTGTTATTTGTAATTATTGTTTATATACGCACGTAATGTTATACTCAGAATAGTGGAAATCTTTCAGATTTTGAATTTCAACCGAACTTAGGCCTGTCATACGAATTTTAAACTTGTGCCTCATTTTATGATTCAGTAGTTCGGTTTAAATCAAAGCTCTGTGTTGAAAACTGGCACTCATCATAACAATTAGATCAGCAGTGTATCTTCAAAGCAATGTAAGGCAAGTTTCAAACTCCTAGTGTTGCTTTCTTGTATGCAAGACAGCCAGACTATTCTCTGTAACTGAGCTCCATTCTATACCAGTTTCAGGATGAATACTAAAATCTAAACTCCAGTCCTAATAATTGATAGGAAACATTTCATTCTTTTGTGCACATGTCA
Organism: Acanthopleura granulata; assembly: GCA_016165875.1. Classification (NCBI taxonomy): domain Eukaryota; kingdom Metazoa; phylum Mollusca; class Polyplacophora; order Chitonida; family Chitonidae; genus Acanthopleura; species Acanthopleura granulata. The sequence goes on along the minus strand of JABBOT010000080.1, from coordinate 17,721,053 downwards.
GCATGTTTGACAGTACAGGACCATTCCTCTCTAACCACCATTTTGAAATTTCTGTGCCTTGGTTGAAAATTCAATTGATGGCTGACTTGCCAAGATGGGTAAGCAGTGATTTGCTGGAGAAGTAGAAATGAATTTGCTGGATGTCAGGTCCACTTGCATGAAGCCGTCAGAAAGTTACAAGCTCATAACTGCCATGGAGACATGATGCCTACAGTGTTGGTTGCTATGGTAGTTAAGTGTCCTGTAACACTAAGGGGGCTTCCTACAGCCCTACAGCAGGATGAACTAGCTTACATATTCAGTGAGCTTTTGCCAATGTATGTGAAGGTCCACCACCAACCTGTAAATGGCTGTGGGTTTCTCTTGAGCATCTCTCGGTTTCCTCTAACCATTTTGCTTGGAGCTGCAGCAGTGAAATATTTTTGAGCATGCGTCAAACAAGAATCAGATAATAAATCCACTGCAGATGATATGAACTTACCATGCATAGTACTACGTCTGACATGTATCTATCTCTAATGAGGTCATCGCTGAAAATATATGCACTGCCTGCCCAGTTCATCCTAAAATCAGCCCCACTCAAAAAGTTTTCATTGCAATTTTGAGAGAAGTTTTTTTTCTCTCTCAGAAGCCAGGAAAAGAACAAAATCCACACAGACCCACCCTACTTTTCTGATAGTTGCGTTATGCCATATGAAGAATTTTTCAAGAATGGTCTTATTTAATTCTATTCAAATGAGATGGCAAATATGTAGGCAGAAACTGTTGCAGATGAGTAAATGAATCATTTTCAGAAATGTGTTCCAAAAAGAAAAAAAAAGAGAAAACTGCATCCAAATTTGTTGAATGTGATGATGAAGTTATGTTATGAAGAAATATTTTGTAGGAAGAAGGATATCTGTCCATGATCATAGATAAAGTCAGACCCAGAAATCTGGGTATCTGTTCAAATTTCAATTTTGTCTACAGTTTCCCTCTTTGTTAATTGTTGAATGAGATCATCAGATTAGCATGTGTTGAAAACACTAACTCTGCAGCTCCCCTCCCCCACCCAACCAGCATCACCATCAACCACTCAAGGATTTTCAGATGTCAGCAGTGTTCCTCATGGTTCATTCATATGGTATTCTATAATCTGATGTTAACAGTGTAGATTGTGTGTGCTATTTAATGCTCCAAGAAAGGTTAGTCATCATTACAGCACAATGTCATTTGGTGTGTAATGTAGTGTAGTGTTATGAAGCAAGCAAAAAGGCAAATTTGTCCAAAACCAAAGCATGCAGATCTATACACTGGTTTCTCTAACCAGTTTCTTTGTAGAAACTCAATTTGAACAAGTCAGAAAACTCAATACTTTTCTTCAGCAATGTATCAAAAACTCAATGCAAAATTTGTCCAAAACTCTTGTTTTGATTACCACAATGAGAAAGGGACTAGAAAACCCCCTACTGTATATTACCTAAAATTTCATCTTTGTGTGTTAAAGTTACATAATTTGCCTACTTCTGGAAATTTTGTTTATATAAAGGTCTTATGACATGTGTTTGGAAGGCAGGACGATACTCCACTGGAAATATGTCAAGTTGCAGTACCAAAAGTGATATTTTATGACATTTATTTGTGAAATTCTATGTTGTTTACTATACTAATAATTTTTTTTAGGATTATATGGTGTGGATCACAAATTAGTATCTGTTTGATTATGTTTGTAAAGGGAAATAATTAAATAGATTCATCATTATATATGAAGTTCATGTCTGGCGGAGTACCGGACATAGTCGACTCATCAACTTTGTACTTGAAGCATGCATTAAGTTACATGGATACTGAGTCACCTCATGAAGAACAAAGCCAGAACAGACCAATGCTTTTGCCATTGTGCTGCCAAAAAATAGCCAACTTTATTCACTCACACGTCAGTGACCAGATTTATGCGTGAAGGAAATATAGAGGAAATGGCTGCAGCTTAGAACAGTTGAACTTGTCAAATGAGATGACACATGTGACATATAACTGCCCTAAAATGGTCTTTTGTACTTTCACAATTCATGTCACAGGTGAAGAAGTAGCATCCAGCATGGAACTGTGGTTCACACTAAGTTGGTCAGATTAAGACAAGTTATCATTTGTTTATTAATTTGATTGGCGTTTTACGCCATACACAAGAATATTTCACTTATACGACGGAGTGTAGCATTATATTGGGAGGAAACTAGGCAGATCGTAGTGGAAACCCACTCCAATCCACAACTTGCAAACTGACCAGGAAAGGAAGCCAAACAGTTGAACTCATTGTCATTTCATCAGTTTTGATATTGGATTTATTAATTTATTAAATTCATGGTGGTCAGATTTGATGTTAAGAATGGATCCTTAACCTGGAATGCAAAAGAGTGAGTTTTTACAATTATTACAATAATTAAAAACAAAAAACACCCGTTTTGCATGATGATTGGTGTGCTCAAAATGATGTTTACTCATGTTTCTTCTTTTGCGCTTTAAACATTGGAGTAGAATGGACCTTTGCTGATTGGTTTAGGTGCTAGTCATTTAAAAGAAAAGACCACATTTATACAACCTACACCTTAAATGAAAGAGCTATTCAAACTGCATTGAATACTATTTTTGTTAGATTCTTTAAAGGTTTCGTGATAGAGGCAAACTGTTTTAAACATAGTCATTTTTTACAAACTCCACCTATTCGGGGCCATTGAATGTCCCGCCATGTTTTAGGCTTGTCCAATGAAAATCCTCCTTTCCTCCTCTTGAATATTCATTGTGACGTCACTGTGCTTAAGGGTTTACGCCTACCATTTAATTAACACGCATTTCCAGTTTCAGCTAAATATGTTTGTACATCGTGATAATTGTGGATTTTAAGTTCGTTGAAGCCAACTCTAAAAAGGAAGAGTTTGAGGTGTACTAGAGGGCCACATCATGCCTACATGCATGGCTGTAGGCTGCCAAAATGTGTCTGAATTGCAATGTCCTGAAGGCAGAGAGCACAACCTGTCCTTTCACAGATTCCCCCTTTCAAAGCCAGAAATCCTGGTGTCCATTCACTTGAGCTTGATGCGTGGGCAGTTGAACTAATGCTCTTGGCCTCACTCCTCTGTAGCTCAAAATGGTAACCTGGTAAGCCGAAGTTACATTCATCAGAACTAGAACTGGGATCCCCACGGAAGCCCTCCATTATGTTATCTACATGATTTTTGTTTTTACCTTCAAAGACAGAAGAGCTACTTTGCAAAGCAAAGCACGATGACATAAGCAATCTGTTAAAATGGACTACTAAAAAGGCTTCTTAGTCTTGGATGCTTAACTATTAAATACTCAAATAACGAGCACTTCCGCCAGAAAGTTGAGAGTTTTTATTTAACCATAAATAAAGCGCTTTCTTTTAAGGTATAGGTTGTATAACTGTGTTCTTTTCTTTTAATTGTGGGTCTGTGGTGCACAGGGGCCTCTCCCGTTACCTCCACCCTTGAAGCCACCTTTGACATTGAATAAGATTCCAAGAAAATAAATAGGTATAAACATTTGAGTAAAATAAGTGAATAATTACATAAGGTAAGTATATATGTATACATGGGTGATGCATTTAATTGCCTATATTGTTGCTCCAAGACCATGTGGATTCACCAGGCTTTATAGATTAACTTCTCCCTGGCACGTTTACTGCTGTGATGCGATGTAATATGAGATGCACTGCTTTACTCTCGCACATTAAACACATAGTAATACTCTTATCACATGATCATGTACGTAGCATTGTCTCTGTTTATTTAATGTCCATCTCATTTGCCTGTGACACAAATTATGTCATTATGTTGGGTTTGTCAGTGACTGCCGTATGAATGTGAGTCAGTTTTATACACCAGGGTATTATATATGCTAATGTTCCTGTTTATCTTATAACCACAGCCATTACTAATATATGTTTCATTCTCTCTGGTGCAGTCTATGAGGCACACAGATGGAAGGAGAAGGCCCTAGTCCCTTCAGCTGTTAGGTCTTGAAAGTCACATACTTGGGCTAACATTGTTTTGTATCTCTTTCATGTTTCATATTCACTTTGCTGTGACACCAAAATGCCGATAACGAAACTGAACTTTCCAGCGGTAAGTACATGCTTGTAATTTGTAGTAACTTTCGCAAGCAGGAATTTCAAATCTGTGGAATGGATGGTGTATCCAGAGTATGCTTGGTTTGAATATGTTTATGGATGTATATTTATTTGATTGGTGTTTGGGGGCCTCCTTAGCTCAGCTGGTTGGCATATGAAATTCTAGAGCAATACCAAATTGGCTTCCTTGTTGAGGTAGTAAGAAATAAACTTTTATTAAGACATGAAACGTGGTCCGATTTCCACTTACAAGTCCCTTGCAGTACCCCGAGGAGACAACAATACATTTAGACCTGTCAATCCATCTGGGCTCCGTCGATGTGAGTTCAAGTTCAGCTCATGTTGGCTTCCTCTAAGGCGTACGTGCGAAGGTCTGGCAGCAACCTTCAGATGGTCGTGGGTTTTTCCCTGGGCTCTTCCCGGTTTCCTTCCACCATAATGCTGGCTGCCGTCGTATAAGTGAAATGAAGAAATAAAACTGGGCTCTATGGCTGAAGTAGCTACTGAGCTAGCGCAGCATACTGAGCCAGAAGCCTCTCATCAATGCTGTCACTGTGACTTCAAGCCCAGCTTATACTGGCTTCCTCCCCTGCCATACATGGGAAAATCTGCCCGCAACTTGCTGATGGTCTTGGGTTTCTTCCGGGCTCTGCCCGGTTCCCTCACTCCTTTGCTGGCGGCCATCATATAAGTGAAATATTCTTCAGGACGGCGTAAGACACCAATCGAATAAAGAAATAAATAAATTGATTGGTGTTCTTTGTGAAATATCAGGGCTTAAGAAAGGATACACGTACATGGGTTGTCTGGTACACCCTAATAACACAAACTGGCAGTGTGAGGTTTGACAGTTGAAAGTGACACTTTCCAAACACATCACTTCCTAGTTGTACACACACTGTATACAGTGACATGTATGGAACGAAATGTATGAGTGTGTATCCTGAACGAGTGACATGCGTGGGTAAGCTGGAATCCAGTTGTCAGGTGTCAGAAGGGTTTCACCTGGCGAGCAACATATTAACTTATTTTTATTCAGGCACATCTTAATATAAATAAAATCTGGGCATAGGTCAATAATCAAACCTCTGATTAATTATGCATTCAATACTAAAAGCTTTTCTCTCTGATTAATTAAATAATCCTGACACAGAATGTATGTGTACGTGATGTGTTGCCCCTTTTATCAGCGATATGACAAAGATAACTGGTTTTTCAGGTGACTACTTGATTGCTTGTTTGTCTGTGGATATACAGCACACACTTACATATACTCTGATTTTGTCTTGTGTCGCTAATATTGACCTAATAGGTATAACCTTATTAATGAATTGATTGATTGGTGACAGGTTCAACCTCTCACAATCCAGCAGTACGGCTGCTGTAATCCGTAATGAATGAGCTGTTTATAGAAAGGGTCCTTACAGTGACCTGGCACATGTACCTACAGACCTACACAGCTCTGATGTGACAACATGTGTTCCATGGAGCGTGGCCTCGGCTTGTATCTGTGCTCTGATAAGTCGATAATCCACACTGAATGGGAGTGTTGACCTGCGATTGTCATGAAAATCTAAATTCATGGAAAAACTGATCACTGTCAACTCAGACTTTTTTCTTCTTCAGTATTCATGTAAATCTGCAAACAAGAACAAATAGTTACTTGTACTGTTTTCTTTTGGGGAAAATAACTGTTTATCTCCAAATTTAGTAGTCCTTTATGCTATTTAAGTGATCGCTGTGAAAGAAACAGGTCTAGCCCCAGAGAAAACTTCCATAGTGGACCCCTCCATTCTTGTCCGGTGCATGGTATAAGATTTATCAAAAGTATGTAGGTCGAATCTCTCCAGATACCTTAAACATTTTCATGTTTTGCTCTCTGCGTATCGCTTAGCAATCAGAAGCTGGTGTAAGGTCCAGGGCTGATTCCATGAAACCATTTTTGACTTGAGTCAAAATTTCAAGCCTTGCCACAGTGCTTTTCCTTTTGGTACTGGAATTTGCAATTTTGACACTCTTGTTGTAATATGACATTAATCTGGTGAGAGAAGTTTTAATTTGTATGGCCCAAAGATACACCCTGCAATGGCATTATGAATTTTAACTGAAGTGAGAGATGACTTTGTGGAATTGAGGGAATGCTGTCATGCTGTGGAGTGCCATGTTGTGTCAGTCAGCCTTTATGAGCATGCCATGGCTGAGTAGCTATTAATTTGTTTGCCCTTCATCTGCAAGGTCACTGCAGGTGCAGGACTGGCCTTGGCCAGACAGTCTGTAGGTAGCCCTTTCTTTCTCTTTGTGGGACCTTGGTGATAGTAAGGGCTCAACAATTCTCACGTGGGCTCAACAATTCTCATGTGGCTCAACAATTCTCACCTTTCTTGAGGATTGCTCGTCTTCCACCAGTGCATCTCTGTATGAAAAAATAAATGTGAGAATGTTTGTCAGTGAATTGCCAGAGGTGGGTGGTTTACCTCATGTACACCAATTCTTCACACATAAGAATGACCGCCACAGTATGGCATTAAACAACAGTCAATAAATAAAAAATTAATTTGCCCTTGAATATTATAGTGCTTAGTATTCCTAGAAGAAGAAACAGTTGTGACGTAGCCAGAATGAAATTTTGAAGACAGTACTGGATACATCCCACTGTCCGAAGAAAACAGTTCCGGTGACAGTTTGGATGTGTGAAGATGAATTTGAAACAAGTTTGAAGGCTTTCCCATTCTAAGTTGTGACATCTGTACATTTATTACAGTGTGATTGCAGTTCAGTTTGCTATAGGTTTGTTATATTGGTTTGTGTGATAGAAGCTAGAGCTACATGTTCCAGGTTATAGTCAGACTGAGTGTCTCATTGAGCTGTTCGCTTGTGTTTTCTGATATTCATTCACTGAACAGAATGGTATGCGAGAAACGTCAAGGCGCTCACTATGACACCATAGCACATGCCTGCATAGTATGAATTCTGATGTTTACTTCACATCTCAAAGTGAAGTCTTAAACATACAGCATGCACATTCACCAGTATGGTGGTACTTGATGTGTCGGGCTAAGCTCAGGTTTCATTTCCTGCAGGCCTGAATATGTGTGGAGCCCTCATCCTACATCATGACATAAGCTGATAGTCTGTGGGATAAATACTCCCACACTTGTGGCACTGACTTCATAGTCTGCGAGGTACACATACAGTGTATGTATGCAGCACATGTTGAGATGGAGTGGATAACAGGCTAACAATATATATATATATATATTCTCTTCACCCTCACCCATCCTTTGTGTGCATCACATGGTTATCTCAAGTTTTGAATGACTATACATACATGCTTATGTTATCTGGTTACATCATGTACACGTGTACTGTACATGCATAGCTTATTCAGACCTGCCTGAATCTCTTTCTTTTGGCATGGAAAGAGTGAAATAGGCTATAAAATGTATATTTGTAGAGTGTTTAACTAATGCCCATCCGTCCACCTAGTGTAAGTATGTGTAGCTGTCTTGAAACCATGTCATGACCTGATCCTTACACTGTATTTCGACTGCTAGTTAAATTTGACCTGGATCAAAAACCTGGGCCAGAGATACTTGCTATGTGCAGCATTAAACATGAACATTGTACATGGAAGTGCTGTTGATGTCAAGTAGATATGATATCTTGGAGAGCACACAGGAGCTCTTACAGCTGGATGGAGGCTACTGGTGTGTAATCTGTGATATTGCCAAGGTCATGGGGAGAGTGCTCTTGTAGATTACCAGACCAAGTTAACCTCCCTGTGTTAACCAGTACCATATGTGTGAGTGAAGCAGGACAGACCACGCCCCCTTTTTTGCCTCCAGATGAAGTTGGCTGGTTTTAAGTACATATGAAGCTGTATTAAGTTTCATGCTTAAACTGTGGCTGTGTTGAGAGGTAGGCTTGAGGAACTGTTGTCTGAGAGGCAGGGGTTAGCTAGTTACATGTAGTCAGTGTTCCTCGGCCACCAACAGGACAAAGTTTCTTAGGGACTGACTCACTAGCGGCTTGGATGAGAGCTGTCATGAAGACTTATAGTCAGTAACTTCTAGACTCAGATTAATTCATTCCTGGTCACTAGCAAGTCGCTGCTTCTAACTGTATCCCTCGCTGACTCTCATTCCCTGGCCTGGTTCCCCTCCTCATTTACATAAACACTGGAGAAACAGGAAAAAATGTCGGAAGGACAGGCTTCAGCCCAATCAGTGAGTGCCCCGCCGCCACGGTCGCCGGCACAGTCACCAACAGCAGCCACCAGGGCTAGTGGTCGTGTGCCGCCACCGACTCCGGAAAAGCCGGATAAAGCCAAATTGTTACAGAGGTCGAGTTTCCGCCGAGAGGCTGATTTGAACAACAGCATCGAGAAGACAAAGTACGAAAACAGAAATAGTCCGAGTCGTTCTGCTACGACTTCTACAGGAGTGGACAAAAATTCGTTTTCGAACGGGGAGCGTTCGCCATCTCCGGCCGGATCCAATGTGACACGTTACATTTCATACTCGGAACGTAGTGGCGTAAATAGTCCTGATCGTGAGACTTCCTCAGACCTCTCGAAAAAGGATTTACAGAGCATCAAACCTGGAATAGTAAGTTTGTCACTTGTCTAATTAGTCTTTGTCTGCCACGTACAGCATTGAAGTGTCTTCTTCTTCCGAGCAGGGAATAAGTTGGTGAGCAGAGGAAGGACTAGCGAGCGTAGTGGCTGTTTTTCTACTCAGGCTTCTTGTACATTGTGTTTACTGTCCTTGAAATTTGCCCTTTTGTGGATCATATTATACCACCCCCATGGCAGCACATCACTACATAGTATGGTGTGGCTCCTCCCCACATTCTGGTGACTTTGAACTTTCATGCATCCAGTTTTTGTGATGTTAAGCCACAGAGTTTTCTGGCCTAATTGGTAAACTATTGGAAGATAGGACACAAAATGGTGACATATGGGTCAGTTATGAAGATATTCTTTTAATTCTGATTTATGAAAGAGTAGTGAGTCGGCTAGAAGTTAGTCAAACTCTTTAATGTTTGGAACCTTTGGGCATTTCCATTCTTATGCTCAAAATTTGACCAGCATTGTTCACTCCCAGGGAGTATTTCCTCACATGTATGCTAACAAAATTACAAAGTGTTATTGTGGTTGATAATTTTGGGATGATTATTTGTGGTTTGCTGTAACCAAGTAGATGAGGTTAATAATTTGGATTGTGCCAGGTCATGGAGAATGTCATGACTTTGTAAAGGCCTTCACTCACCTATGCATCTGGTACCTATAATTCATGGTACAGTACAGAAATAACTTGACACAACACAGAACAAATATGTGAGTAAAACTCGCGGGAATATGTCTTGTTCTGGCGATTATATATTACTGATGCATACAGAGGGCGTAAAATGAAAAACTTACGCTGTATGTTTTACTAGAATGAGAGTTGATATCACAAGAGGCGATTCTGTCTTTCTGAGACTCGGTGGTGTTAAACGGTTAATTGGTGTTAAACCGAAATACGTATTTCATCACCCTGGAGGCACGTGATTTTCCGAATGTGGATACAATTCGTGATCTGCTGATTTGCATACTGCCAGAGACCACCAAAAGTGGATGGTTGTTTGCAAACTGCACATATGGCAAAGAGAAGTAAGGACAGAATAAACTTCCATGTTCATTGTGGTGGAAGTTGACATCGTTGACTCTTACCTTGCCACCATGGCATGTTCACCCAACAATTTTCAAGTTGAGCTTTTGAGGAAAAATTACATTTACATTTGTTATTTTCAGCATATGAATCAAGAATTAGCAGATAAATAATCGCACATACTCAGGCTTGGTCCTCAGAGCCACTCAAAATACAGATGCAATTTTGGCTTGTCAAGTTATTTTTGGGCAGTGCTGTGTCTTGCAAGCTACTATGTTTCATGGACCTGAAAGAAAGGAGACCTACCACTGACATTCTGAAAATTCAAATACTATTTAGGATAATGTGTTTATAGAGGTATAGTTTTGCATCTGTAATGAAAATAATGCAAAATATTAATGCTTAGACACTCTTAATAGCACACAGTAGTAATAGATATGCCTTGACAGTTTCTGTAACAGCAAATTTGAAATCCATCTAGATGCTTTGTTTGATTCCTGTGTGAGCAGAAAGTGTAGGGTCAGGGGCAGGATAGGGAATGATGGCAGGTATTGGCTGGTCTGTAGGTGGATGGGGAATCCCGGACCCACGTGGCTATAGGCTCTGTGTTGTGGGTATGCAGAAGCACTATGAATGAGGGAAAGCATTATGTCAGTCATTCATGTTTATAATGGCCAGGCTGGAGATACTGTGTTAGCAGTGATCAAGGGCCCTGTCTGACTGAGGTGCACAGGGTCTGCTGCCAGCTGGCTTTAGGCGAAGCAGTATAGGAGGTGCCTGGTTCCAGCATCCCTCTGCTGTGCTCTCTTCTTGCAGGGTGCTGTCATCTGATGGTACTGTCTGTGAGAATATGTAGATGTAAATGTGCGCAAGCCACAGCATCTATATGCTGTGCTGGCAGCCGGCAGATACATTCCACATACCAGGGAGATAGTACTAGCACCAGATGGTTCTCTGGTAGGTGTAATCAGCTCCCAAACCAGTCCTCAGACCAAGAAGCTGGACATCGATGGTCAAGGGTAAGTCCTGTGCATTTCAGGTCACCCAGGAATATCATGTTTGATTTTATATTGCGCCTGCCTTCTCCTATCTGTTCAGTCTGAAGTATTTAAGGAAACAAGAAGTCCATGTGGCAGATTTCAACTGTTTTTCTGTAACCCTGTGGAGCAGCAGGCCTAACTATGGAGTTCTTGGAATTAATAGCTGGTCGGTTCTTTGCCTGGGGTGAAGGGTTATTGTGAGTCCACATGTGCAATGGAATAATTGCTCTGTGGCCTGGCTTCAGCATCAGCACTGGGTGGGCACATTGTATTTCACGTCCCTGTATTGTTCTTTTATTGCGATGTACTATGCTGTCTTTAATTTGTGATCAGTTTTCTAGCATATGGTAGCTGATGTGAAGTGATTGTCCAACGCCTCATTAGTCAGTCTGTGGTACATGTACACTGTGTACAGGATGGAACCAAAGCTGTAAAGGCTGCTGAGATTTTGCCCTAGATATTTTCTGTCTGTCCACCATGCGTAAGTCGTTCAACACCCCAAAAGAGAGCATTTACCTGACCAGACTCAGAAATGATTTATTTACATATTTAGTTATTTGATTGGTCTTTTACACCGTACTTAAGAATATTTCACTTATAGGATGGCAGCCAGAATCATGGTGGAAGGAAACCTGGAACTTAGAAATGAATTTTAAACTATACGTTTGGTTTTTGGTTAGTGCCACTTGGTTACGTCCATTTAATTCTACTTGTGAGGACACTTAAAAAAAAATTACTTGTTTCACCATCAAGAATCTATTGAAAATCAGGTAGCGAACAATTTTTCTCTGTCTTTTTTATTTATTTGTATTTTTATTAGTTATTTTTTTTTAGGGGACTTTTCTTTAATATTATAGAACAAGAGATATTGCGGTTTGGCATACTGTGTATGAAGTACGTATATGTACGCATAAGGAGAGAAACATCAATCATTTTTCACTCACTCATGCCATGCACTTGTTTTTGCATAACTGGCCGCAAGCCGCATTTTACTCACACAGTTGAACAAAAAATATTTTAAAAATCTGTGGGAGAGTAGTCAAGATGAGCGTACACGTATATCGGAAATCAATTTTTTTGTTATGAGTCATAAATTTACTTGTCCATCTCAGTCTACCTGTACATCTCAATCTAGCTGTACAGGACAAAGTTGATGTCATTACACCAGTCACAGGTGATTAAACTTGGGCTTCTATAAAAGCAGAAGACAGAGACATTGAACTGTTATGTCAGCGATAAGGTAGAAACATATAACAGGTGTGATGACTTAATAAAGATACACTGGTGTATGAGCCAACAGTATATCTTGATTAAGGGTTTGTGTGAAGGTGGGGGACTTACATAGAATTACTTCATAGTTTGATATCATCAAGGCTTAAGGCTACAGATTAGACTCTGATATAGACTGAAGTTAAAACTGTTAATATCTGTGTGTATATGTAGTTGTATTTACAGCTGTGTGAGCCTAGTAAGCAATACACGTAGGTATCGTGCAGATCTGCATGTACGAGTGCTTCATGTGGTGTCCACCATGGCTGCCAGCTTCTGTACTTCCTGTTCCATGTACGCGTAATTTAACAAACATGCAACTGCATACATCAAGGAGAGCATGAACTGATTTTAGAAATTATTTCACGACCAGAATTCAGGTAAGGCAAAATAATCTGTGCTTATAGTTAATTAGAGTGAAACACTTGTGAAGTGTACATTGTACCTGTAAAGGCAGGAAACAAGCCTGTAGAGCCACTGTGTTTAAGGTCAAAAACAGCCATTTGGGTAGCCAAGTAATCCGTTGGCACAGCAAGCCTAATAAGTTAATTAACCTGCTTGGATAATTATTTTTCTGACCTTAAACAATTAATATTGGGCTGTCTCGAGCCAGTTAGCCTGGGGAATGAAGAATTAGATCAGTAGGTCTGAAAAGCTTCATGCAATGAACAGACATATTGTGTAATACAGAGAAGAAAAAAAAACAACCCGAAAGACTCATTTTGACTGAATTTTCCCTCATTTGACATCACCCCTGTTGATGACAAAATATTGAGTTGAAATGAAGATTTCATTGTTCAGTATTGCACTAATTGTGTTTGAAGAATTATTGCCCCAATAGCTGATAGTGCATTGTTATATGGACATAAGTTGGTTTGTGTAGTGGTTGACAAAAATATATAGGTGGTAGCAAAATGTCTGAGGTAAAATTACTCCGGTAGGTTTTATACATGGATGGAGGTTTTAATTCTTTCCATTATCCACTGAACTGTCTTGCCAGTGTCCTTGGACCCACTTTATTGAAACATGATCCATACATTTTTTTGAAACTTTCCTTCTTAATCCGGTTTCTTTGATTATGGTGCTGCAACGTAAACAGCATCTTAAGAAACATTTTGTAAGAAATAAGTCATGAGACATGTATGATTTATGAAATGTTGTGGATGCAGCTCCTCATCCTGACTAAAAAACACTTGTAATTTTCTTCTTATGTTATCATTCATTGATGATGTTGCTTTGTGTTGGGATTTTCGTTTTATTTTTCCATCATCATGCAACACAATTTTTCAAGAATTGGTGGAAGGCTGTACAAATATGTATTCATTCATTCATGTCTTTGATTAGGGTTTTACAACCTTCTCAGGAATGGCTCACTTACATGTTATGTGATAAATACCAGCTTTATGGGTAGAAGAAACCAGAAACCTGGTTTGAATCATCACATTTCACCAGGCATTTGGCAGGCCTTCTGACCATAAAGCCTGTAGGCACTGAATTGTAAACCACAGCCTCATTGATCAGATGTCTCCAATCTGCTTGGATGACACACAGCTACATGTAGGGAACAGTTTGCCAAGTGCACATGTTGACAACAACAACAACAAGAAGCCTGGTGTTGTGCATGTACCTTCTCCCTATACATGTAGCCTCACTTTTCACACCTGGCAGACAAAATGACACGAAATACACCTGTGTTTAGACTTGGAGATTCTCGTCAAGTGATGAATATTGTATGAACTGTAAGGTCAAGTATCTGTTTTTCCCAAACACATAACATGCAGGTGCTTTGGAAGCCTGAGGCCTGGAAATTTTTGGCTGCATATTCAATCACTACAGTATTTGTTTGTAAAAGTTCAAGGGTCTCACACGATGTAGTCCCCATAATTTTATTTGCTTTTTTTATTCACAACAGTATCAAGCTGTGAACTTTTTTCCATTATCTTCCTAATGTTTTAACACTCTAAAAATATTTCTTAATTCGCATTGAAATGGTGAAAGTGAGTCAGTGCTAAAGCCTGCTTATGCATCTGTAAATTTATCTTGTCTTTCTGCATACAAAAAGCCAGCATTATGGAATTCTGAGACCAGATGGGCTGTTGTGTGGCAGTTTAATTGCTGGCTTTGCAAGTAGGCAGTCTGGAGGTATGGAATTACACTGTACATGCCAGAAGGCTGGGCTGACTGGCTGTCCTGCCTGTGGGGTTGACCTAATAGTGGTGTGTAGTGTGGCTGGGCTTGGATAGCCTGCCAGCCAGCTCATTCTGTGATGAAGGCATCTGAAGGAGGCTGGTCTTAGCTCAGCATCCTATGGCTGCTGTATGAGTCACCTAGCTCTCTGGGGCAGGGTAATGATGACCTGCTGGGAACAGTCAGCTTGTGAGGCTGCCTGCCTGCCTGCCTGCCTGCCTGGCATGGGAGTGGGTAGGGGGGTGGGGAAGGAGATGGAGAGGCTGGGGTGTCACAGTTACATTGTCTCAAGCCCCTGTTGCTGGCATGTCATTGTAAACTGTGAGCCCAAGGGAATGCCAGCTTGTTGAGTGGCTCTGTCTGGGACACAGCATGGGGGTGCTCCATGTTAGAGCATGGATCAGTCATCGCGATGTCTCTTCCCAATATTGCCATTCATCCATCTGAATCACAATGCACATATACGACTTTTATGAAATACTGTACCCTGTTTCACATTCACATTGTTGGATGCGTTATGCACTGTAATATCAATACACAGTACTCATTTTTTCCTAGCCTTATCAGCAGAGATTTACAATGGTTACAGCTACATGTAGGAGTGATAATGTTCAGTACCTTTTGTTAAGAGCTGTGTCTATATCATTAACAGAGCCAGTGCTTTCTACCGACTAAATTAACCACAACATCATCTGAATCTCACAAAGAGCTTTCATCAGGCTGTTCAAGTATTAATTTGCTACATATCCATTATTTTTGTGATGAATGTATTCCTAGTTTTAGCATGTAAAGTAAATTATTTGTAAGGCATTGTTACCAGGTGTAGTGTATAATTAGATATCACTTCTTTTGGGGAAGGTGCTAGTCAGTCACAATGGCTTGATTTCATGTTGGACTCGCATGGACAGAGGGCCTAATGAAGAAGATTCATGCAGTCAGATGATGCTGTTTTAATTAGAAATGTTTGGATAGCAGACAATACAGGTGTCTTGGTCATCCTGTACTGGACAATGGCCCCGTTTTACAAAGAGGGTGTAACTGTAGGTCAAGCGTTACTACCATGGCGATGTAGCTCTACAATGTGTGTTGTCATGATGGTTACAGTTGGCATGACTTACACCCTGTTTGTAAAAGGGCCCACTGGACTGGCGGTCTGAACTAACTGGTTATGACAGGAGACTGTAGGAGACTGGCTAGGTCCAAGGCCTAATGTGACTGTTTAGGCTAGGGGGTTTCAAGCAGACAGGATATTCCAACAGGACTTAAGGCATAAACTGAATTATTAGGGCTGAAGACCTGAGTGGACTGGTTAGGACTAGAGGTCTTAACAGACTGTTTACAACTGGAAACCTAAGATGACTGGTTAGAACTAGAGCCGTGAGCAAACAGTTTAGGACTGTAGGCCAGGGGAAACTGGTTAGGGTTAAAGGCCTGAACTGCCTGGTCAGGACTGAGGACCTGACGTGAAAAAGAAACTACCGGTCTGAGTTGACGGGTTAGGACTAAAGGCCTGAAGTGACTGGTTAGGTTAGGACTTTAAACGTTTGACATTTGGTTAGGACTTGAAGAATGAATAGACTAGTGATGACTTGGAGCCTAAGCGAACTGGTTAGGGGTAGGACGGAAGATATAAGAGTGGGACTGGAGGCCTGAGGTGACTGGTTGGGACTGGAGGCCTGAGGTCACTGGTTGGGACTGGAGGCATGAGGTCACTGATTGGGACTCCATGTCACGACTTACTGGTTGGGACTGGAGGCCTGAGGTCACTGGTTGGGACTGGAGGCATGAGTTCACTGGTTGGGCCTGGAACCCTGAGTTCACTGGTTGGGCCTGGAAGCCTGAGTTCACTGGTTAGGCCTGGAAGCCTGAGTTCACTGGTTAGGCCTGGAAGCCTGAGTTCACTGGTTGGGACTCCATGTCACGACTTACTGGTTGGGACTGGTGGCCCCAGCCAGCTGGTTATAAGAAGGTCTGAAGGCCAGGGCCACCTGCATTAAAACTTGAGGCGTGATCAGCTTATTACTTGGTGTCAGTGACTATGGCCCCTTCAGCAGACTGAGTATGTCTCTATTAGTTTGTCAGGGACTGTTATTACTTCTCCTTCAGGGCAAGAATGGCCTCCTGACTTCTGACTGATTACCTGACTATAATGTAAAACTCTAGCCTCATCTCATAACACTAGTGGCAGGTTGTGATGCTGCAGAACTGCTTTATTCTTCCTGTGCCACACTTCTTGGCCACATCAGCTATTCTTAACTCTACCTCTGTGTATGAAAACTGTATCTCACAGTCCTCAGGCATTTCGTAAACAGACTCAGCCAATTTGTTGTCCTTTTTTTTATGACCTAAATATTTCACCTGTTTATTTTTAAGATGTGGAAATGGGTTTGAGATTATCTCAGCTCTATCTAGCAGTGGAGTGAACATGTCATAGGCTGGTATTGTAAGCCTTTATTACCATTGTCATGCCCAGGATTTGAAATGGGGTAATGTCGCATCGTAATGTGGATATCTAGGTCGCTCGTATACAAAACACACGTATTTATCTACCTATGCTGTTCTGATAATTGTATACCAGCTATTTCATTCGCACAATGGCCGGCAACCATTATAATTCAATTCTGGCAGCCAACATATGCACACAAAAAACACGCGCACACAGATCTATATGTAGATCCATGGATGATAGCACTAAACTTTTATGGTAGCTTCATACATGCACAGTATGCAAGAGTGGGTTGAGCGCAGAGGAATTAGAGAAGCGTGAACTGTTGGATGATGATATTTTTCTAGGTGTTCAGTCCAATCATTGCATTCCAGACATAGTTGTGTGTAGCGACCCCACACTGGAAACAGACCATCCTAAACAAACCATACAACTGGTCCCCTGTCCATGTCTTCCACCAGGGCCCTGACTGGTTCATTCAACTATTATGGTTCATGTAGTTCATGGGTGAAATGTAGTTCTTGTCACAGTTGATTGACATCTGACTGATGATTACTGAAGTCATTACAGTCCCATGATTTCCTTCAGCCATAAACTTTACAGCCATCATTTTATAACTGATAAATTGTTGAGTACGAAGTTCAAAAAGCCCATGAAAAAGCAAAGCATGCATGTATTTCTATAAAAGTGCTTGTTCTGTGTAACATACTGTTGTGGTACAGTTTGTGTATTTCTCTGTGGGTGGATGAATATTTCCTATGTGTAATTCACAAGAACAAATGCCGAAAGGAAATACAAGTACATGGAGTGTAATGATAATGAAATTTATGAGGGATTGCATAGACTATGGTACATGTACACTGCTCCAAAGGATCAGTGTGGATCTTCTAAGCCTCAAAGGGTACATAATGTGTACATATATCTACCTGTGTATATATATATGTTCGGGAATATTTCAGTGTCCATTGACCACTATGATCTAAGACTGTACATAAGTGATCTTATACATTTGCATATACAGTTTTTTTGTTCACTAACATGTAACAGCTGTACTACCAGTCAAATCAGTGGGTGGGAGGTAGGGGACAGGGTTGTTGGGGTTGCAGGGGAGAGGGAGGGGAGGGGGATTGTCCACTGTCTGTTCCATAATAGTACATGCAGTATATAGTTCTCTTGTTAGGTGCATGTGTACTGGCATACATGCATGTATGCCTCCACTGCATCAGGCCATAGAAGATCACTTGTATGACATATATATAACATACATAACCTCAGAACAGTGTTCATCTGGTGAATCGATATGGATCAGGTTAATACCAAGATGCAGGTATAACTATGGGAACATGAAATGTTACTGATTTGTACACTGCATGTACATAAGTTACAAAGATATGTCTAGATACATTGTATATCTGCATATGTACGCTTGTGATAAAGTTACATGTATAGATATGAATCATTCTCTTAGCAGCAGGGTGCCCCTATGATTTTCAGGAAATGATTTCACATCAGGAAGGTTATATGTGTACATGATGTTGAACGTGTAAGGTTAAATAATTAGAGTATGTCATATGAGGATGTATGTTACACAACACAGCTGTCAGTATAGATCTGTAATCTTAGGTGCACATAATATACTTACATCTTTGAAAAGCAAGCGTAACAATAGCTTTTCTTTTACTTCTATGCACATGGCTTTATAAAAAAATATTTGTCAATATTTTTTTTAATTCACTGCAAATTTTATACTTGTTAGTATGATCTTTTCACTTCACCTTTGTCTTCTTCTTCAGCTCAGTGCTAAGCGAGAAGCGTTTTTCAAAATGGAACCTCCGGCGCCAAAGTTCGACCCGAGCGCCCGCTCAGGACTGACCTCCGACCGGGAGAGGGAACGGCCTCACATCCGCGAGCGGGAACCCGTCGATCACGATCGCTACATGGAGAAGAATCACCGTGACAACCACAAGGAACTGGAAGGATACGTTGGCTTTGCAAATTTACCCAACCAGGTTTACCGCAAGAGTGTGAAGCGAGGGTTCGAGTTTACCCTGATGGTTGTAGGTGAGTTTAGCCTGAGGTTGTAGGTGATTTTAGCCTGATGAGTCATCAGCAGTAAAATGCTATTCTCTACACGGGTGAAATTATGAAAGTGTCATCTTTAAGCACACCTGGCTTCACTTAGGAAACCTGTCATACATCTTAATAGTTTGGTGTCATCATTCCAGCTTATCGCAGTATTATATGGTGGTTTTTCAGGGATATATATTTTTGGGATGTCAGTCCGTCTTGAGAGGACAGTGAATTTAGACCTTACTCTGTGTGATTCCATCAGACTGCCTTAGACAGTTGCCCTTTTATATGAAAAGGCTGAGGAAATAGGTGGCTTTGTTTCCTGTCTGCCTCGATGAAAGTCGCATCCATATATGTGCTGTTATGTCTCCAGGGTATTGCTGCCATGTACATTATCATCACTAAACTGTGTTGAGAGTGGATTCATATTGGGCAGGGAATTTGGTGAACTTCTGTATCGACTCTTGTGTACGAATTAATTAAAAACAAAATCGTTAGACAGCATTCAGTGAAATTACTAAACTTTTATGGAATGGCCGCTCATTTTGTGACGCGCTGTTTTCCCGGAGCCTAGTGCGTGCGCTTGCATGTCAGTATTGTGGTCAGTGCAGAAAGAGGGCTTTGTTATTTCACCTAGAATAGATGTACAACGGACTGAAGATCCCCATTAATTAAAGCTTGTGATCTGTAGTCTAATGTTTCTGACAGTCTGATTTAAAGTATTACGGCTACTTTCATGAAAGCTGTTTATCATTCTGTGAAGACCTATTTCAGTGGACAGCTGCGGCATAATTTATGTGATTTATACTAACATGTATTACGACAAGAAATCATTTATTCATAAATAAAATGCACTCATTCATATAGGATAATCTCATAGTTTGGCTATACATGTATATTGCAAAAAAACATAGATGACAGAGAAATCTAGGATACCCAAAAGTTTCTACATATTTCAGTTTCTTCTAACAGTGGCACAAGATGCCTGTGTACATGGAAGGGAAAGAAAAGTTATACATTCTGACTTCCTGTAAGTGGCATGAAGCCCAGCAGTGGAATTTGATTCATGGGATATTTCCAGCCAGGGTTAAATGTATACTGACTGTAGCAGCCTGCCCTGAGAACTCTCTGTACATTTAAACACATGTGGGTCACATCTGGTACTAAGGAATTGGTGTCTCAATCTCAAATACATGTACTCTGCTCTGTTGTAACCCTGCCAGCACTAAGGGTCTACTTCCTAAACAGCTTCAACCAGAGCTGTTCCAGGCATGTACATACAAATGTATGCATATTTCTGTACAGTTACACAAGACATTTCTAAACAGTCCTGCCTGGATAAGAGGTCTAATAGGTTCTCCATTGCGGACTACAAAGCATGGAAGTTGTGTGATAGACTCAGACATCTTAGTCTTAATAATATGCCACACCACTAATACCTTACCATTAAACAGAGATAATGAAAATTTTTCTTAACTTAAAGCATCGTTCCACGTTTTCAATTGAATAAATATATCACTGTAGACTGCATGTATTTATGATCAAAAACCAAAAAACAGCTCTGCCCAGTTTCCTCCCATCAAAATGCTGGCCGCCATTGTATAAGTGATGTGTTCATCAGAATGGTATAGAACACCTATCAAAAAATTAATTGAATAAGTAAGTGAAACAGAAGGAAACGATCCGCTATATTGGTACGTGATATTGACATCTGAAGTACATCAACCTCAGAGTGAAGCTAGAAATCACAGAATACATACACGTGTATCTGGTTTAATTAATATAGGACTGCTTTGTTAATAGATTTTCATCTTGTTTACATCCGTGGATGGGTATTTATTATGTAGCTGTCTCCTTCAGTGAAAAGCAGGACAAAAAGCTGGAGTGCTAAGATAATGTATTTTAGAAACACAGTACATGAGGTACGTGCTGCACATTTGATACTGCTGATAGGAATGTTTCTAATGCCGAGAAGTCAAGGTAAGATCCGGCCTGGATTATGACACAGGTGAGAGCGTGTCAGAGGTAACCTTTAGTTCATCAGGTGTCATAGTCCTCAGGTGGCTTTACTCCTCAACACACCTGCTGATGACAATGCCACAGACAAAGAACTATGATATGCTTCAGGTGTTACTTGCGGTGCAGTGTATCAACTTCATAATGAATCCCAGACATCCTGGTGCGGGAATACACGATCATGAAGCACTGGATAATACTGCTTGTTACAGGCGGGGGAGGTCATATCGGCAGGAGTATTTAGCTCTTCTAATTGCAATATATTTGCTGAGGTTACAGGCCATAGTGCAGCTGATCAAAACTAGCGCAGTTCATAGTATTATAGCAGGTTCACCAACATCTAAACACTGTTACCGGCCATAGTGCAGCTGATCAAAACTAGCGCAGTTCATGGTATTATAGCAGGTTCACCAACATCTAAACACTGTTACCGGCCGTAGTGCAGCTGATCAAAACTAGCGCGGTTCATGGTATTATAGCAGGTTCACCAACATCTAAACACTGTTATCGGCCATAGTGCAGCTGATCAAAACTAGCGCAGTTCATGGTATTATAGCAGGTTCACCAACATCTAAACACTGTTACCGGCCATAGTGAGCTGATCAAAACTAGTGCAGTTCATGGTATTATAGCAGGTTCACCAACATCTAAACACTGTTACCGGCCGTAGTGCAGCTGATCAAAACTAGCGCAGTTCATGGTATTATAGCAGGTTGACCGACATCTAAACACAGTTACCGGCCATAGTGAGCTGATCAAAACTAGTGCAGTTCATGGTATTATAGCAGGTTGACCGACATCTAAACACTGTTACCAGCCATAGTGCAGCTGATCAAAACTAGTGCAGTTCATGGTATTATAGCAGGTTGACCGACATCTAAACACAGTTACCGACCATAGTGAGCTGATCAAAACTAGTGCAGTTCATGGTATTATAGCAGGTTCACCAACATCTAAACACTGTTACCGGCCATAGTGAGCTGATTAAAACTAGTGCAGTTCATGGTATTATAGCAGGTTCACCAACATCTAAACACTGTTATCGGCCATAGTGCAGCTGATCAAAACTAGTGCAGTTCATGGTATTATAGCAGGTTGACCGACATCTAAACACTGTTACCAGCCATAGTGCAGCTGATCAAAACTAGTGCAGTTCATGGTATTATAGCAGGTTGACCGACATCTAAACACAGTTACCGACCATAGTGAGCTGATCAAAACTAGTGCAGTTCATGGTATTATAGCAGGTTCACCAACATCTAAACACTGTTACCGGCCATAGTGAGCTGATTAAAACTAGTGCAGTTCATGGTATTATAGCAGGTTGACCGACATCTAAACACAGTTACCGGCCATAGTGAGCTGATCAAAACTAGTGCAGTTCATGGTATTATAGCAGGTTGACCGACATCTAAACACTGTTACCAGCCATAGTGCAGCTGATCAAAACTAGTGCAGTTCATGGTATTATAGCAGGTTGACCGACATCTAAACACAGTTACCGACCATAGTGAGCTGATCAAAACTAGTGCAGTTCATGGTATTATAGCAGGTTCACCAACATCTAAACACTGTTATCGGCCATAGTGCAGTTGATCAAAACTAGTGCAGTTCATGGTATTATAGCAGGTTCACCAACATCTAAACACTGTTACCAGCCATAGTGAGCTGATTAAAACTAGTGCAGTTCATGGTATTATAGCAGGTTCACCAACATCTAAACACTGTTACCAGCCATAGTGAGCTGATCAAAACTAGTGCAGTTCATGGTATTATAGCAGGTTGACCGACATCTAAACACAGTTACCGACCATAGTGAGCTGATCAAAACTAGTGCAGTTCATGGTATTATAGCAGGTTCACCAACATCTAAACACTGTTATCGGCCATAGTGCAGTTGATCAAAACTAGTGCAGTTCATGGTATTATAGCAGGTTCACCAACATCTAAACACTGTTACCAGCCATAGTGAGCTGATTAAAACTAGTGCAGTTCATGGTATTATAGCAGGTTCACCAACATCTAAACACTGTTACCGGCCATAGTGAGCTGATTAAAACTAGTGCAGTTCATGGTATTATAGCAGGTTCACCAACATCTAAACACAGTTACCGACCATAGTGCAGTTGATCAAAACTAGTGCAGTTCATGGTATTATAGCAGGTTCACCAACATCTAAACACTGTTATCGGCCATAGTGCAGTTGATCAAAACTAGCGCAGTTCATGGTATTATAGCAGGTTGACCGACATCTAAACACAGTTACCGGCCATAGTGAGCTGATCAAAACTAGTGCAGTACATGGTATTGGACCATATCAAATTCATCAAGAATAGCACACTTCATCTGATTTTACTGGGTCCACAAACATCTAAACTTGTGTGTTACCGGCCATATTGTATTGCAGTCTCGCTGCTGGTGTTACAAATCTTAGCGAGTTCATCAGGAATAGTGCTGTTCATCTTATTTCAGCATGTGTACCAACGTCGAAACAAAGGTGTTACAGGCCATGTGTTCGTCAAGAATTGTGGTTTTCATGGTGTAGGAAAACAGATGTGACACACGTACATGTATAATGTCATTGTATGCAGCTTTGACTTTGTATTGTGTAGGTGTAGAGATGGATGTAGATGAGAAGTGCATGCTCATACACTGACTTACAAATCCAGCCGATTGCGCAGCCGTGTACCAGAGTTTGAGGTGATGTCGACACCTTTAGTGAATGGAGGCAGGTCACCTGTATAGGATAGCATGGGTGTACAACAACAATGTGGCACCACTCTGGGCTGCCTTGTCTAGGACATATGTATGCTTTTGACAGCCTGACCTGGTATTTGTTCATCTGCCTCTAGGATGTATTATATGTTTTTGTTTACTGAACACCCCTGAAGATACTAATATTTCTAGTGCCTATACACATACATTAGCCAACTTGAAGTGAGGCAGTGAGGTGAACATTCCGATAACAAAACATGTGGTATCAAAGTTCAGGTTTACAAACAGGCCCTGTTCAGTAGTAGTTTTTCTGGTCAAGATGTCAACATTAATAAATCGAATTGAGCTTTTTTGGCCATTGGGGAAATATAGGCCACATTTTTGTCATTTGTATTATAACAGAGCTGACTCTACTTTACTTATAATATGTTACAGAAGAAATAAATATGTGACTTCTTGATGATGTTTGTTGGCTTTACAGTGCATTCCAAAATGGAGATTGTATGAACAGTAATTAACAACAGATGTCACCAGGCCCTGCAGGTACTCGC
This sequence comes from Acanthopleura granulata, assembly GCA_016165875.1. Taxonomy (NCBI): domain Eukaryota; kingdom Metazoa; phylum Mollusca; class Polyplacophora; order Chitonida; family Chitonidae; genus Acanthopleura; species Acanthopleura granulata. The sequence goes on along the minus strand of JABBOT010000080.1, from coordinate 17,696,982 downwards.
ATCTCTGCTAACCATAATGAGGATGTAAATAAATATACTTGGACGTGCAGGTGTCTTATTAAGTAGATGGGGATATTCTGTAGTGCACAGTATTTTTCACTGGTGATACTTAACTTCCCTTTGCTCTTTGGAATTGTGTCAAAGTTAGAAAACTTGTACACACATTTTGTATTTAAAGTTCAGTTGCAAGTCCTTTCAGAAATTGAAGTTGCCTCGGAGAAGTAGGCAAAGTGTGTATACACTACAAGAGTAGCCCATAAGTATCAGTTGTATGGGGTTTGTGCTTGCTCAAGTCCTGGCTGTTTGAAGTTTAAGGAATAGGGACACATTGGTGTGTACCAGGCGTGACTGACCAGGCTTTACTCTGGGCATTCCTGGTCAGGTAGTGGCTGTGATCCTAACTGTGTGGATTAAGGACTGGTAAGCTGTGAGTACATGGCCACACCTGTGACGACCGCTTTTCACCTGGTCACATCCCACAATGTGAGCTCATAATGAGTGGCTGATGGGTCTAACGGTATGCAGTTGTACCTATAGTGTTGGTATGCTGGTGTTGTCACCATGAGCTTACGAGTAGATGTGTGATCAAAATGAAAACAAAGTATACAGGAAGAAAGGCAGTGGAAACCATATATATATATATATATATATACACACATACACACATATATAATTAAATGACCTAGAATTTCATACCTGACAATGTTCCTCAATTCAGCTGAGAATTCTGTTGACTGTGAAAAGAAGTTCTGAGGGTTATTTATTAAGTAGGATGACACTCTACTGGAAACGTAAAAGTTACAACACAAAAACAGTAATTTATTACAATTATTGTCCCAACATGCAGTTTTTTTTTTCAGGAAAAAAATTTAGGCCAGTTGCACTAGTCAGTAATCTAGATACATGGTATCTTTACTGTTCATTATATATGTATATTCTTAGTTCCAGGAGAGCCTTTGTGTCTTGTATTTAATTAATAAATTATAGGGCTCCACATGTAATGTAATTCAGTTGGGAGTGTGATAAACAAAATATACATGAATTAAGGTTAACAATACATGTATGTTCTTGTTTCAGTTAATAACAAAGTAGACATTACGCAGATGTTATGTTTTTCTTTAAACGTAGGATGCTGTATTTTGGCCACCGTGCTAACAGTGAAGCTGCGCATACAGAACTAAGGATCTAATTTAATGAGATTGGGATTACTACTTCCTATAGCTGAATCATATGTCACAAACGTGAGATGTTTGTATCCCTGCAGTATATGTGAACATCCTAAAAACATGTCTGTCATGTCTGTCAGAGGATGTGTCTCAAGGTTATCATGCCGTGTTTTGTGGGCCTCTGTTCAGCTCTTACCCGTCACAGATCTGCAGTGTAGTATTGTAGGCCCCACACAAAGCTTCGCAACACTCCACAGCTCTGATTTGTAACTTTTCTAAGTTCTTCTGCTGACCCCAGAAACCAGAAGATCTGGCCTTTGTTTGTCTGTAATTACAAGGCAGCTATTTTTCCCCCCTTTTTAATTTATATATATATATATGTATATTTTTTTTTGTCTTTCTCAAGCCAAAGACTTGAAAAAAACTTTGTCACCTTGTCAGTGTTTTTACCTGAAGTATTGTTAGGTTCATTCACATGGTAGAATCTTTTGTATGTTTCCTATGCCCAGAGCTTAGCCATAGTTACATGTACATTAGGCCTCACCTGTACAAGAAAACATACTAAAGAGAAGAATACATAAACAAAGCGTGCAGCCACATTATTGCATAGCCTGTTATATTCACAGGGAGGAGAATGTTCCACTTATCAGCTGATGTTAAGGGAAGTCAGCAAGCCTGCAAATAAGCAGCCTGACAAACTTCACATGTCAATAACATAGACAATATTCATCATGCTGCTTGGATTAAACAGATTTCGAAATTTGTCAGCCGTGTCTCAAAAAGTTATTCAAAGGCCTGAATCAGGATTTTCGAAATATCCAGTCGTTGTTCAATGTGGCCAAAAGTAATCATTTTACTAATGGGTGTCAGCTGGTAAAAGCAATATCAGCTGATTTTGATGGAAAAGATTTCTGCCCTGTATACATGGATGAGGCGGTTATAACACAACTATTGTGTTAGAGTGGCATTTTAGTCTAAGGAGATTTCAAAGTTTATTCTGGATTTGCTCATATCCACGAGGTTAACAGATAATGATTTTGTGTATGTGAAGGGACTGAGAGTGTCCCTGGTCAGGCAGAGCGTCTGGCAGAGGAGAGAGTACATGTAAGCAGTAAAATTAGTCAATGAACTTTGCTGGTCATAAGATGTTATGGTGTAAAAGGCACTTGTTCACAAAGGTGAAATGTCCACTGATCCAAAGTGCTTCCCTGGCACAGGCTTGTGGCCTAATGGATTCCCCATCCTGCCTACATTAATAGGAAAGCAGGCAAAATCTACCCTTGCCAGTAACAGTTTATGTGATGGGCTTCCAGGGCCAAATGGACAGCTGAAATGAGCCGTGTGATATGAGCCACAGGGCACCCTTTGTCACATCGTATAAAAATATGAAACTCGTTTTGATAACGTGAAATAAGAGATCTGAGAATAGGTGGCCCTGGACCAAACAGGACAGGAGACATGGTGGCACCGTGTGGCAGTACACTCACATATGTATTTCATGAGTGTTGAGAAACGTGTTTATTCTATGACATAGAAGGGTATTGTGATTTACTTACATGTGTTCATGCAAATAAAATTATGACCAATAGGTTTGCTTGTTTGGCCTGTGGTGCGTCATGTCATGTATGTAAATAAAGAAAGGTAGGCATTTGTCTGTTACGTGTACATGCACATGGCTGGGAATTTCTCTCTTAATGGGAAAACCTGATTAAAGGTTATATGTCTCATTTTGTCTGGTGTGAAATTCACTCTCCCTTTTTTTAGGCCATCAACCCACGATTAGAAACATGGAATTCGTTTTGTTGAAGTTTAAACTTACACCCTATCAGATAGTTTGTGTTCCCTGTTGAACATGAATGTAGCTGGTATGCATGAACTGCACTTCTGAGTTACACTGGCGAGCTAACACTGCCAGTTTTGACTCCACAGTTAGGCATGTTTGGAGGGGCGTACATTCTTTGATAGTGGGAACTAAGTGTATATCAATATCTGTCAGAGGTGTGTGGGAGAATTCCAGTCCCAGCTGCCACAGCCGGAGAGACTGTTTATAGAATTGCAGGGGGATAAATTATCCTGGTTTTTTGATTAAAGCCAACTGTGTGCAGTGTATAGAGTGAGGTCAGAGTTAAGAGCACTGTAATTGTGTATGTACAGACAGACCAGCCGAGTTTCCACCTGGGTAGAGTCTGGCTGAACCTGATAAACACTCAGGATAACTTACCCTTAATACAGTATACAGCTTCATTTATACATGGATTGCTATTGCTTCAGGCAGTAAACCAGGGGCCTTAGTGGGTAGTGTACTTGTGCACCGTAATGGCCCAGTTACCTCTCACCAATGTGATCGCTGTGAGTTCAAGCCCATCTCAGGCTGGCTTCCTCTCTGACTGTAGGAGGGAAGGTCCGCCAGCATCCTGCGGGTGGTTGTGGGTTCCCCCCGAGCTCTGCCCAGTTTTCTCCCACCATAATGCTGGCAGCCTTCGTATAAGTGAAATATTCTTGAACATGGCAATCAAATAAATAAATAATAAATCTGGCAGTAAACCTTTATTTTTGACGAAAAATAAAGGGTTCTTGTTTTGTCTCAAGGGCCCAGCTTTGTCTCAGTGAAGGGCCCTCTCGTTTACATGGACATTTAAGGGTGCTGAACTGTCTCATTCATTAGTGCTGAGCTGTCTTTTAAGAGCCCTTACATGTAGCTATCACATTTAAAGGATTTGGGTTGTCTTGTTTATGTGTACTTCTTTAGCGCACTGTTTGTTTTGTATTATGGTGGTTTATGTACAAAAGAATACAGTAATTATTTTAAGCAAACTCTTTTTGTACTTTCCAAGAGATTATCAGTCTTTGAGGGTAAAAACTGTCATCTGTCTCTGGAGTTACTTAAACTGTATCAGTTCAGATAAAGACCCAACACAGACCACCGACAAGCAAATCTATAATTATTTATGCTAATTACTTCAGGTGAGTCCGGCCTAGGGAAATCCACGCTGATCAACTCACTGTTCCTCACAGATCTCTACAGTGCTGAGTATCCCGGCCCCTCACACAGGATACAGAAAACTGTCAAGGTACCATCAGACATTCTTGTACTTCAGCATGTTAGTCTTGAGAAGTGCCTGTCTGTGAGTGGTTAAAGCATTTAGTTAAATACATGACAGCTAGCTGGATTTGAACTCTCATTAATGGCTAGTCAAGTGACTGCCGCACATCACCTCTGAATTTGATGGAAAGTTGCAAATTTGACTAGGTGTAATTGACTTAAAGTACAGTTTCTTGAGGTGAAAAATCTTTAGTCAAATGAATAAATCAGAAATTTCAGAGTAAAGGCTCAAATTTAAGGAAATTGAAGATGTATTTAACTTTTAACAAAGTCATACCCTTCTCAGATGACTTACATGTATCCCACCTAAGCAGTGTTTTATACAGTTTCTACCACTGAAGAATTCTGAAGAGTGCACAAAGCGAAGGCTCAAAACCTCAGTGTTGATGTATTAAGTGATTTTGTGTTATGTGTTTGTGACAGGTGGACACAACACAAGTTTCGCTGAAGGAGAATGGTGTCCATCTGAAACTGACCATAGTGGACACACCTGGTTTTGGGGATGCTGTGGACAACAGCAACTGGTAAGTGCTCTTGTTTGTTATGCTTAGAGACCCAGTCAGTGGGACATTAATTCATGATGGTGGCTAAATGAGTTGGGATCTGGAGCCAATTCCACAAAGCTATTTCAGGCTGATGTCAAAATTTAAAACTTTGTCACATTGCTTAAGTTTTGGTCTTGGAAGTTGACATTTTGGCATGTTTGTCTTCAGGTAACATTCATGAGGTAGACAAAATTTTAATTTTGAAGAACTTGAAATAAGCTCTGCAATCATATTTCAAATTATGACATTTTGAAATGGTTTTGTGGATTCATCCTGTAACATCAGTCTTTGAGGTTAGCAAATCTTGGTTTCTCTTGTTCATCTCAGACTAATAGGCCTTCTAATACTGGTCAGCTAATATGCAGTACTGTGAAGTGTAGCGGCATTATGTCTGTTGTCTTATACACAGCATTCGAGAGAGGCAGCACTAAGTGTATTTCACTGTTGGGCCTGCTGAAAAGAGACACTGTCATGAGAAATGTATGAACAAATTAAAGTTCAAAGCGATGTAAAATCCCCTGCATGCCTTGATAAATATCACAGTCCTTATTCAATTTAAACTCCATGTTTAAGTTCCTAGGAGTGACATGAAAGATTTGAAATTAGAATTGGTTGTTATTACATATTTCAGCTGGCAGCCCATCACAGACTTTATCGACAGTAAATACGAGGAGTATTTGACCGCTGAGTCTCGCGTGAACCGAGTGACAATAGTGGACAGCCGAGTGCACACCTGTCTGTATTTTATCGCCCCCACAGGCCATGGGTAAGTTGCAAATGTCTACACATGTTTGACTGTATTGTCATTGTAATAGTTCTTCTATGGTATCATATGCGTAGCTTACTGTGAAGCTTACTTCTCATGACTCTGGGTCTGTATAAAAAAGGACCTCTGCCGCATGTCACAAAATGGACCAGGAGCACATCAATCTAACCCTCTATGTTACACTGGTTTATTGGTATCATGGGTGCTAACATGCAACAGACGTGAATAAACGTGTCGAAAAGTGGCCTCATGAGGAACGATGTCTTACCTCATAATCATGGATTGTTCCGACTTCTGTGCCAAAAATTAGATTCCATGCGCAGAGAACAAGCACCTTGTAGCCTACCAAGACCCTGATAACACTATGACAACGGCTTGGCAGACATTGGCGAAAGAGTGAAAACAACATTGGTTGTGTTTGCGGGTCTGCAGTAAACGGGGAGAACATCAGCCTGAGACTGTTTACATCTTTGTAGACTAGAAATGATTAAAAATAAAATTTCTGAAAGCAGCTGGGGAAAATCGTGTGCTGCAGAGGTTGCGTCAGTCACTCAAAGTTAACTGAGAGGAGTACGCTTCAGATTGCTACAGCCACGGCGATTGGTCCAAATCAGCCAATCAGTAAAACTGTATTGAATGGCGACATGGCACAACACGGTTGGAATGGCTTCGTTATCTTGTACGCAGGGACGTGAATAAAACAGTGTTACCGACAGCTTGTGTAATGAAACAAGCTCACTGAAGTATGACAGACTGGTCGCGGGTAGATGCAGGCCGATCGCGGGTAGATGCAGGCCGATCACAACTGAATATCTCCTATTTTGTTAAGCGCCAGCTCTGAATTTCTGGACACAATGACCGGCGTCAACACACTTGAGGTGGACATCGACCCTGTTTCTACCTAACAATGTCCGGCTGCTTATTTGCAGGCTTGTATATATATAGAGAAAACTATTTCTTAACAGAGGTAAACTTCTGGATTATGTTCTTGGGTGGGTTGTGGTGTCATATATTACAAAAATAGTGATATGCTGGTATTGCCATGTTTAAGGATGGATAAGTACATATTGCCTTTGCTGTGCTGTAAAGCAGCAACACCACTTTGCTCTGGGATTTCACATTGTTGTAATGGCTTAACAGGAAAAGAGAGCATCCAGAAACGAGTGCAGATTTGTCATAGCAGTGACAACCTGCAAAATGTTGAGGACAAAATGTCATCTTTCCCTCAATCTAGTCATTAATTGAATGGGTTGTGTTGAGTGACAGGCCAATGTTAAGATACGCTGTGTATATACATGTGGTGTGTCAGAATGTGACTAACAAACAGACTTGATGCGTCTAAAATTACTCTCCTATATTTCCCCAATATCCAACATTTTGCCACATACAAATGTATTTACCTGGTGGGCTGTGGAAGCCTTGATAAACACAGAAGAGGAAATATCTGTGGTATCAATCTGCCTTCTTCCTAAATGCCAGGAGTTATACATTATAGTGACATATGTTAACTGGTAATCTGATATGGTAACTGATACACAGCTATATGTATGCTTACATTCTTGGGCTTATTATCTCAGTGGAGAGTTTGATATTTATGTATTTATTTCATTGGTGTTTTATGCCGTACTCAAGAATATTTAACTTGTACAATGGCGGCCAGCATTATGGCGGATAGAAACCGAGCAGAGCCCAGTTGAAACCCACAACTATCCACAGGTTGCTTTCAGACCTTCCCACGTACAACCGGAGAGGAAGCCAGCATGAGCTGGGCTTGGGGACTTGAACTCACAGCAACGGCATTGGTGGGAGGCTTGTTGGTCATTGCGTCGCGCTAGCGTGTTAACCGACTGAACAAGGGAGGCCTCTTAGAGTTTGTAATGCTGATCTTGTGTATTTTGTTATCTATCGCGGCATAATCCAGTTAATTCAGACTGTATAATTTATGAGTGTAATGATAACTCTGGTTAATTATTTGTCAACAAATACCTGTGGTTTCTTCCTGTAACAGTATGAGTCACAGCTGACCTTATCACTGCTTACCACTGCTGGCACTGCTCTCGGACACCGTTCCATGACAATAGTATATGTGTGTGTGAAAAAAAAAGTGAACAGATAAATAAAAGAACGCTAACATGAATTATATGTCATTCAACACTTCGACAATTCAGTAAATTAGGTTAATGAAATATTTTTTTTTAATTTTTCAAACTGGAGATTAACAATACTAAAAATTCAGAATCCATCGCACCTCTTGGGACCCAGTGGGTATTAGTGACTTCGTATTTACTGTATTTTTTGTTTAAATTAGTGTTGTTTCATTTGCGTTTGAAGGACAAATTCATAACATACATGTAGCTCTATACACAAAGTTATTATGACACCTTCTGGCATATAAATTTAGATTTAACATTTTGGCTTTCACTTTAAATAGAAGAAACAATCACAGTTGCAGACAAAAAAGAAAGTATAAAAACTTTTTAAATGGTACCTCTTCATATAATTCATTTCTAAGCAGTGAACTTCTGAAGATTTTTTCCAGATTCATTTCCCAGACAATAATATTAAACCTGCTCTGCATTTCATTGCTTTGATTTTATATTCTTTTTCTTAAATATTAAAATTTAAATGGTATCAAGATTTCACAAAATATTGATACTTCAAATATTACTTTTCACTCAGTATATTGCAAATATACATGTAGTTCCGTATTTGTTGAAAGTATTGAATGTTTGGTGAAGTTAGGCTGTAGGTCAGTGAGCCTGCTGTTTACTTTACTCTGGACTTTAGATTTTGTTACATTCCACCATGATTCAAACATTCAAACATTAAAGAAAAAGTTGATGTCAGTGTGATGTTATTTAGTGATAATGATCTGGTATACTGAATGCCATATGCCACTGAAGCTGTCTGATTGTCTACACAATTTTTACTTCCTCCTGTTATTTTAGCCTTGGTTTATGCCTGTGAAAAGATGGACCCAGTATGGTGTATTTAATTACAAGTTTGTGCATGTGTATGCTGTTCAGGCTGTGCAAAATTTGGCCTTTTACATGTTGTTTACCTGAGAAAGATTTCAAGCTGTCTGGTTAAACAGCCTGCATATCTGTAGGAGACCCACTATAGACAGCCAGACAATCAGCTGTTTGTGAAGAGCCAAATCCGAACAGCTGTAAGCTGATGCTCACATACTGATCCTATCTGTCAACGACTGGCTACAAATACAAAGAGCTAGTGTTCTGATTCATAAAGACAGCCTGTCCCTATCTAAGGGGAGTAACTCCCATACTATGTGATAAAATTTGTAATGCACATTTATGCCCCCTGAGTGTGCCTGCCATTAGCATCACAAGTGTAATTACAATTTGTCTTTGAACCTCACACTGAATTGCCCACAAATTTCCTAGTTCTTGAATATCCAGTAAATGGCCTGAGTGACTGTGATATGAATATATCTACATACTTCTGCTTGGGCATGGCAGTTTGTTTAACTACAGATAGGTATGACAAAGGATGTACTGTAATCATTAAAAACATGAATACTTACATTTTCCGTCTAGATGCTAGTTTATTCATTTATTTATTTGATTGGTGTTTTACGCTGTCTCAAGAACATTTCTCTTATACGACGGCGACCAGCATTATAGTGGCAGGAAACCAGGCAGAGCCCGTTCGAAACCCAGAATCTGGTTGCTGGCAGACCTTCCCATATACGGCCGGAGAGGAAGCCAGCTGAACTGGACTTTAACTCACAACGACCACATTTGTGGAAGGCTTCTGGGTCATTACACTATGCCAGCACACTAATGGACTGAGTCACGGAGACCCCATCTAAATGCTATGTGGGCAAATTATCTGTTGAGAATTGCTAAGCAATTCTGTATGAAGATACATGTGATTCTTTTTTTTTTTGTTTGATACATGTATTCCAGTTTGCTGCTTTGTTGTTTGGTAATCATGTTTGGAATTTGATAATTCTGTATGTCATGTGATAATTCTGTATATCATGTGATATTCCTTTATGTACCAGTATGTCAGGTGGTAATTCTTTATGCTCTGATTTATTTCAGATTAAAACCTCTAGATGTGGAGTTCATGAAGCGCTTACATGATAAGGTCAATATTATCCCGCTCATCGCTAAATCTGATACCATGACACCTGATGAATGTAGAGAATTCAAGAAAACAGTAAGTTTTTCCTTTTTCCACTCAAGTATTTATTCTTACCTGCAATCTCGTGGATCCCTGAACCAGCCTCTGATGAGATCATGTGGTGTAGACTTGTATGCTAATTATTTGTAAGGTGCAAAACACATCCATAAAAAGACAAACTGGTACATATACTCTTGTGATTAACTTATTTTTTTAAAATAATTTTGAAAACATTTCTTAACTTCTTCAAAGCAGAGGATTTCATTTGTGAAAAAGTAAAAACAGAGCCTACTAGTTAATACAGTGTCTAAAACAAATTAATTTTTTGGGCTCTCATCAAACTATTGATGTGATTTCTTTTACAGATATTAAATGAGATTGCGCAACACAAAATTAAAATTTATGAATTCCCTGATTGTGACGATGAAGATGAAAACAGACTTCAGAAGAAACTTAAGGTTTGTGACATACATGTGCATGCATTTCTAGATCTGTTTTGTGACTTTTACTCTGCCTTAATTATTGAAGATGCCAACCAATATATGTTACAGAATTTGTATCTTGATATGAATGCATAGCAAATCAACTGACAGACTTTTCCTATCAAGATAAAGATACATGTGTCGTATTCTGGGTATTTCACACAGGTTTTCAAAGGTAACAATCAAAAAACGCCTCAAGCTGCTAATTTGACTATCATGTCCCCTATGATGTTTAGACTGTGTACCTTGGCAAAGTTTTTCAGCTATTATGTCTATTGTAGACACCTTTGAACTATTGAACTATTCACACTTAAACAGGCTATTAAAGACACCTACACCTGACGCATTAACATTGGCATATATGGTGTACCAAGTATGAAAGCAAGTACCCTAAATGACCTAAAATTTTGTCCAGGACTAAGTTGTTTATTTTTTTTATTTGTAGAGTTCTATTGATTGTAGCAAGTTGTTTTGAGGTTTGTTTGGAAGGTTGGTTTATACCCTACCGGAAAAATGTGACTTTCATCATCAAAAATAACATTTTATGACATTTATTTGCCTCTAAAGATAAAAGTTTTTGGATGAAAGTTTAGGTCATTTACAGCATATGGTAAATGACGTAAAATCTTGCCTACAAGGAGAGTTTTTAAAGACAAAAAAAAAGAAAAAATTCATCGTTACCGTTTGAAACTGAAATGTACACTGTACTATTAGGTTATCATGCTACATTCCAAACTTCAAAACACCATTTTAAGGTCTATAGAACTTAACAAAATACCTTAAATTCTCAACAAGTTCAACCAGTAAAGTATAAAATAAGATGCAGTTTGCAGACATAATTTGTAAGATTTTGAAGACTAAATTATATTAATCAGATAGAGCCATATTCGAACTTCAGTGAAATTAGAAAACAACCTGTCTAGATCAGATCATTTACTGTATTTTATGTATTACTTGTAACAATCAAATAGGCTGGTTTGTTGTGTCTTGTAAAATCGTGTGTTTAGCAAAGTTCATTACTGTGTTACAGGATAGAGTACCCTTTGCCGTGGTAGGCAGCAATACAGTCGTGGACAGTGGTGGCAAGCGGGTGCGAGGTAGACAGTACCCATGGGGTGTAGTAGAAGGTGAGATACAGACTGACTCCGGGTTTGTTTTTGTCAGCCCACTGATGGTTCACAGTTTTCTCAGCGTCATGTAATTCAGCAGAACCGTAATTCTGCAGTATTATGTTTGTATGCTAAATGCATCCTGCATGTTTACAACAGGGCTCCTTTGAAAACCTCGACAGTTTTTTTAAAAAGTTTCAAGACCCCGCAAGTCCCCGAGAAATGGTTTATAGAGGGATAAGTCCTTGTTAAATGTTAAGTATCGTATTGTATTATGTTGAAGAAGGTCCAATATAAAAGCTACATGTACCAAAATATCCATTAATTTTCACATAAAAGTTTGCACTTGACTGAATGGTCCTTGATAGTGCAGTGTTTGGCTGTAAAGTGAGGCATGATAATGTATTTAATGAAGTTACATGCATTATATGTGAGAACGTGTGTGCTTATGACAGAGAAGGTTTTATTACGCATCACTTTTATCTGCTTGTCTTTCAGTGGAGAATTTGGAACATAATGACTTCATAGCTTTGAGGAACATGTTGATTAGGTGAGTGAAGATAACGGTGGCCATGTAGCTGCCAAACCCCTGTCACAACATAGCACCCAGAGCACTCAGAGGGTGTCTATCAAGCTTCAACATAGCACCCAGAGCACTCAGAGGGTGTCCATCAAGCTACAACATAGCACCCAGAGCACTCAGAGGGTGTCTATCAAGCTTCAACATAGCACCCAGAGCACTCAGAGGGTGTCCATCAAGCTACAACATAGCACCCAGAGCACTCAGAGGGTGTCCATCAAGCTACAACATAGCACCCAGAGCACTCAGAGGGTGTCCATCAAGCTACAACATAGCACCCAGAGCATTCAGAGGGTGTCCATCAAGCTTCAACATAGCACCCAGAGCACTCAGAGGGTGTCCATCAAGCTTCAACATAGCACCCAGAGCACTCAGAGGGTGTCCATCAAGCTACAACATAGCACCCAGAGGGTGTCCATCCAGCTACAACATAGCACCCAGAGCACTCAGAGGGTGTCCATCAAGCTTCAGCTGCACACTGTTTTCTCAGAATCTCAAAAAGGCACATTTCTCCTGGTTTACTACAATTTGGTTGCAGTATTGCCAAAGTGGCATGAAGCCGTAATCTTTCATTCAGTGATTCCAAAATGCACACTTGGAAGGAGGCTCCCACCTGGAGCTGTACAAAGTGTTCCGAGGAATGCAGAACTGTGGATGGTCAGAACATCTTTTACATTACCGCCACGCCAATTTGTGACATCATCATTACCAAATTTGAATACAGTTTACTTTTTTTTCTTTTTTTTTTTTTTTCAAATAATCCACACTGCTCTGCCTAGGGTCCTCAGCAATGCACGTGGCAAGTTCAGAGATGAGGGGAGGAACAGTGGGAAAAACTGGAAGAAATATAAGTGCACATACATACCTTCCTGCCTTTATAGTTAGATGTTGAGTTTTTATGCAGAGAATTATACATTCTCACATTTTTCTTGCAGAACCCACATGCAGGACCTGAAAGATGTGACAAACAATGTTCATTATGAGAATTACCGCTATAGTAAACTGGCACCTGTCAACACAGAGGGCAAAGTCAAGGCTGGCTCCCTATCCAAGTAAGTACCTGATCACAATGCAGTCTATATTTTTCCTCATTTATAGGAGAACTCCAGAATAGAATTCTGCTGTAATTTCCTCAGAGGTACTACAAAAATTATTCCTTTGGGACCATAACTTTTCTGCATCAGAAGAAGAAAAAAATACCTGAAATTTATGAGTACTGAAAAATTTTTGCGTAACTTTAGCTGGACCGTTTGATCCCTGTACTGAGGCATTTTTGAAGCTCTAATGAATGTCTGTTGTGACAGCATCATTAGCCTTTTCTCAGTATTTTGTATTTAAGAAAAAAGCAAATGGAAAAAAAGTACAAATATCCGAGGATTACTTATTCACTTTTCAAGTTTGAAATTTGGTTTGTATACAGAACAATATTGGATACAATGTCATTGTTGCCTGATCAATTGAAACAATTTCAAATGTAATGGAATCCCAAGTATTGAATCCTCATTCTCACAATCTACAGAGATCCTCTAACACAGATGCAGGAAGAGAAGAAAGAGCATGAGGCAAAGATGAAGAAAATGGAAGCTGAGATGGAACAAGTGTTTGAAATGAAAGTGAAAGAGAAGAAACAGAAACTGAAGGACTCTGAGATCGACGTAAGAATATTTGTGAAGAGATGACATTTATCAAATGTGTACATTTGAGGTTATTAGGTACTTCAGATAATGTCTAGTTTCTGGTAGAGTTGGTAACTGAATTAGATCAGTCTTCTGAGTAACGTTCTTGGGTGGTTTTGGGTGTCAGGTATTGCCGAAAGAATGATACTAAGCCTGTAGTCGTCTTTTGCTACATGTGCCATAAAGCAGTGATATAATTTTACTCACTCTGTTTACTCACACTATAATTATCTCACTCTGTTTTAATGAAATTCAAAAACCGTGTAGTCACATGTTCAAGGTGTTAGACATTTTGGAATATTCTTGAGGCTGTTCTTTTTGATGGGAATCACGAATTGGAATTAATGACGCCTGGCTTTCGGAAATTCTTGGTGAATAGATTTAGTCCAAACAAAAGAAAATCTTGAATCTGCTTTTTCTTTATGTGAATCATGAATTGTAAGTACAGGACTTTGTTTTGTTGTTGTAGTTGCAGAGACGAGCAGAGCAAATGAAGAAGAGCCTGGAGCAGCAGAAGAAAGAGCTGGATGAGAAGTGGAAGACGTTTGAAAAGGAGAAGCACGCATGGGAGGACACCCAGGAGTCGGAGAAACAGAGGTCTTTAGAGTCAGTGTTGTCCCAGTGTGGCTTCTGTGGCTGGCATCAGTTACCTCCCCTACCCAGCTCACCCTCACCTGTCCTCTCCAATCAGACTGTTAGCACTGCAGGTCCATTCCCTAAGTGCATGCATGTAGCACACAGCCACAAAAGAAATTTTTTGCTTACTCCTGAGTTTCAGCATCAAAATAACATCTAAAAGAATGTTATGGTAATTGTTAAGGGTGGTATCTTAAAAAGTACAGTTGTGTTGAGTTTAGTTTTTACATACGTGTAAGCACAGTAGAACAATCATTGATGCACTCTATGCATAGTGATCAGTGTAAATGACAAATTTCATGATCTTCAAATCACTTTTGTGTATTCAAATCCATGTTAATATCAGTGTTAAAGTAAATCATATATTGAACTGAAGCTTAGCACTGTGTCACCTATAGTCTAAGGTTGGTAACCTTGCTATCAAATCTTTTTTTTTTTTTTATTTTATGCAGCACTTGCAAATTTCTCACTTACACTAGACCAGTCAGGTGTTTGTTGGGAGCCTTAGACAATGCAAATGCAACCCCAAAATCATGACTGACACCGAAATCTTCTTCAGTTCCTTACCACTATATGTAGTGTATTGTTACTGAAAAGAAAATCAGAGCAAGATTTATATTGGAAGACTGAAAACTTGTGAGATTCACTGTAATGTTATCCATACTGTTGTTGTCGCTATTTGAAACTGGATAACAGACACACCTCGTGATCTAGTGCCGTAGGCATTCTGCTGTGAAACAGTCAACCTTGTAATACACAGTCACCCTTGTAGAAGTTGTGGGCGTAAGTTTTTTGAAACAGATGCATGGATCCTATCTGACTTCACTGGATTCTTCTTAGGGTAAAACACATTCTGTCCAGTTGCTGCATATAGGTTACAATGTATAATTCCATACCAAAAGTAAAACACATTTTTGTAGCTTACATGTAAATAATCATTTTTTGATGTCCTTGAAGCAGAACTCAGCAGAACATTTATCAGTAGGACGTTCAAGCCCCCATCCACATACCCGTCACTATACTCAGTAGGAAGTTCAAGCTCCCATCCACATTCGCGTCACTATACTCAGTAGGAAGTTCAAGCTCCCATCCACATACCCGTCACTATACTCAGTAGGAAGTTCAAGCCCCCATCCACATTCCCGTCACTATACTCAGTAGGAAGTTCAAGCTCCATCCACATTCCCATCACTATACTCAGTAGGACGTTCAAGCCCCCATCCACATTCCCGTCACTATACTCAGTAGGAAGTTCAAGCCCCCATCCACATTCCCGTCACTATACTCAGTAGGACGTTCAAGCCCCCATCCACATTCCCGTCACTATACTCAGTAGGACGTTCAAGCCCCCATCCACATTCCCATCACTATACTCAGTAGGACGTTCAATCCCCCCATCCACATTCCCGTCACTATACTCAGTAGGACGTTCAATCCCCCCATCCACATTCCCGTCACTATACTCAGTAGGACGTTCAAGCCCCCATCCACATTCCCGTCACTATACTCAGTAGGACGTTCAATCCCCCCATCCACATTCCCGTCACTATACTCAGTAGGACGTTCAATCCCCCCATCCACATTCCCATCACTATACTCAGTAGGACGTTCAAGCCCCCATCCACATACCCCTCACTATATTCTTCATGCATGCTTGAATGCGCTTTGGCTGCTCATCGTCTTCTGTCTTTTCATGTATGTGGTTTTGTAAATAATAAAATGTTCACAGATGTGGGAATGTACTCTAACTTGCTTATAACATGTAAGGGATGAGTGAGGACGTTATATAGAAATTATAATTTTTTTCACCTTGACCTTGTTACATGTTTTTGCCATCTTCAAACGTTATATCAAACCGTCAAAAAGATGTTCAAAGGAATGTCGTGAAATGTTACATGAACTGTTGGTGCAGGAATATTCTTTTTCTCTCTAGGACAACTTACCAACTGAGCAAACCTGAAAACATCTTTCTGGCTAAAAATTTGAAAATATGTTGTCCTAGAGTTGATTGAAGAAACTCAGGAGCATCTCGTTGAGATATGCTAGTAAATGTATAGTGGCAAAAAAGTGAAGCAGATTTACAGTTGGGGGAATGTCGACGCTACAAACCGTCCTCTGCATGTGCAGTACAACTCTTCTCTGCACATACAGCTGTTCTTGGCTCATACAATGCAGCTGTTCTCCACTCATTCAATGCTACTGTTCTCCTCTCATACAATACTACTGTTCTCCGCTCATACAACACAACTGTTCTACGCTCATACAGTACTGCTGTTCTCTGCTCATACAATACAGTTCTCCACTCATACAATACGACTGTTCTGTCATCATACAGTACAAGTGCTCTTTGGTCACGGAAGCATCCCACACTGATGCAAAATTAGTATCTGCTGCCTACATGATGCAATTAAGTGCTGTTAGCACAATACAAGTATTACTTGCTTGCACAATACATCTGTCTGCTGTTCATGCAATAAATATACAACTATGTCCACTGCTCCCACAGTACAACTGTTTGCTCATCTCACAATACAACTAACTGTCCACTGCCCCTACAGTACAACTATTTGCTCTTCAAACAATACAACTATTCATGGCTAAAGCAATCCAGACATACACTGTTATCATACAAGTGTACGCTGCTGGCAAGAGTATCACCTGCTCATGAAATAACTCTTCACTCTCACCAATCTAGTGAAGATATTGCACTCTTTGTAATTGACTTACATGTAACTGCAAATATGTACATGGTTTTTGTGTGTTGTCTTGAGTTTCCATGTTTCTGGTTACGTTGATAGACAGGTGTTTTTTAGTTTATTTTTTAATCACATCTGATGCAAGGGCATAAATGCAAATTGTTTTAAATTCCATGACTTGATTATGTAACATTTTCATAACTGGAGCACTAACTGCATTCATAAGGCATATTTTCTGAAAAAAGAATAAAAAATATTCACACATGTAATGATGTTGACAGATTATTAATTTTAGAACATAATGTTTTGATACTTTAAGAGAGAAAAATTATGGCCATAAATTTCTTGTACATGAATATTAATAATGCGCTTTTGTACATTACAGTGACAAGAACAAGAAAAAGAAGTCAATATTCTAAGTGCATCTGTCTGAAGAACAAAGACGTAGGAAGGACAACAGCGTGCAAGGAGAAAGTGCTCACCCTTTGAAAGGGGAGATAATCGTCAGAATTTTATTACTGAAGGACCAAAGTGTAACTTGTGACTTAAATGGCATGGTGCTGAGTGAGAGGAAGATTATGCAGAGTTCTGTGACCCCCACCTTGACTTCTGGATTTCCATGACAACCTGTGGTTGTGGCTCTTCTAGCATGTCTGATCTACTGAAAGTCGACACCCACATCTTTATCAGTTGTTAAGCCGTCACCGCCAAATGTCGGGGGTGAACTCCTGATTGCCGAAGTGCAAAAAAATCGGTTTGCCAGGAAGGAGGAGAAAGGAAGTTCCGCGTGACAGCCGATCAGCTGATGCCCAGGCAAGCTGTTGTGCAGATCACACTCAAAGGGGTCTTCATATTGTCATTGTATCATTTTTATACTACTTAGAAAAGTCCTTCATATCAACTTCCATCAGTTTGTGCTGAGAAGTTTTCAAATCATGTCTTTGTTGTCATTATTTCATACATCTGTAGTGCGATGAACTCAGCGTTCATCTCCACGTGGTCTGCTGCTCACAGCTTCATTAGCTATCTCCTGTGCTTGAAATCTGCGCCAACTCTGCTGTCGTGCACGTGTTCGAGATTATTTACCTGTAATGCATGTAGACACAGTACCTGTGATGGCTTAGTGATCAGAAGTCACTGTCAGTTCTAAGTGACTGTTCCTCAAACAGTAGAATAGGACAGGCAAAATCTCACCTTCCGAACAATCTTAGCTTGACGCTTCTTAATGACTTTTCTTGTGAACTGTAAAGGGAATGGCAGGCCAGACCACAAGGGTTAAAGGAATTTGATGCATTAACAGCTTGTGGACAGCTTGCTGTCTGCATTGTCTTTTTCTAGTGAATTTTGATCCACAGTGTAAAAAGTTGCTGTTTACGTCCATGTTTGTGTGGAACTTTGAGCTACTGTAACACCAGTTGAGTTCGTAGTGTTTCTACAATGTAGTGGGGGGTGTTAAATCACTGTATATGTTATGTGAAAAGGTGTTAAATCACTGAGTATATTTATGTGAAAAGGTGTTAACTCACCAAATACGTGCCTCTTAATCTCATTCAATCTGCAAACCTCAATTATGTGTATGAATATGTCAAATGGCTGGGCCCGGCTCACGAGGATTCCCAATGTTTTTTTTGTTACTGTAACAAATGGTTTTATTAAGAGCTGAGCCACTTAAGTTCAGTGTATTGTTCGACTTTTTATTTCAAGTAACACTCCATGTTAAAACTTCCAAATTAGGATATTTACTGACTTTGGATCGTTGCGTGAAACTGGGTCTTACTGTGTTCTATGTGTACTTGAGTTTACCAATGCTATATTCTCACGCTCTATCCTCTCTTTCCAGCTAACTTGATTGTGAAGATGTAGCTGTTGTTGTTGTAGTGTAGCTAGGTCATCCTCATCAAGAATGGTCTGCTTAATAGATAGCGTTAATTTATTCATGGCCCTTGTTTAATTGTGATGTATATTTGTCTGCATAGATAGTGATATGCGCTCAGCATTTGATGTTGAGTGATCGTCAGTGAGGAAAATACATGTAACTGAAAATGGTGGACTTGCTCGCTTAAACCTAGGAAAAGTTGATCGAGAAGTTTGCTGAACGAGTTATATCTCTGTCCTAATGCTTTTATTATTGTTTTTCAACTTGTAATTTTTACCTTTACATTGTTAGTGTCTTTGTTATTACATTTTTTTTATTGATATAATGTATGCCGAAATACCCTACATTGTCATTAGATAACGTTACTTTACAATGTCATTGAGTTAGAAAATAATGGAAACTGTGAACTGGTAATTCATGAAATTTATTGGAAAAGTGAAGGCATGCGAATTGAAACTGTGACGTCAGTGAAGCTTGTCAAGTTGCTTTGTTTGGAGTATACCGCTTTGGGACAGGTCTTGAGGTGAACATTTCAACATTTGTGGTGTCTTTTTTTTTTCCTGCACAGATAACATAAATATATGTCAAGATCAGGTGATTGGATTACTTGTGTGCAAAGATGAATGAGTTGAAGCACAGTAATTTTCAGCAAAAAATATTTTCTTCCAAATCTTGGGTTCCTCTTGAGAGCTGTGTTTGTGTAAAAGAGAGCCACATACACGATTAGGTAGCTGACCAGGTTGTGCTGTCACAAAGCTTTCAAAGTGTTGTATACATGCAGCTCCTGCTTTAAACACGTCACGTAATGTCCTCAATGTTGGAGCACCTGATTGCTGGCGCAAGAAGCTGAAGTGCTCTGACCTGGCCGACCTAGTGGCAGATTGATCCTGCCCACAATGGAAGCTTTCAAGTCCTGTTGTATTTACAAGGCAGCATCTCTTGATATCAGCTACAGGATACTTCTCAACTTCTCATATTTTTCCTTTTCACTGTACTTCTTGAATTATTGATGGTGTGTGTGTCGTTAGGGGGGGGGGGTTACATTTTTCAGGAAGTATGTCAACATTTCCACATTGAGTTGAACACAAACACTTGGCAAAATGTTCTGTTTTCTTCTGTTGGATATGGATCTTTGCTCGAAAAGGAGCCATGTGAAATCAAAAGTGCAATAATATAGCCTACAGTAATATGTCTGTTACGGAACATCTGGAATTTTAGTGAAATTAGCATCCTCTTCTAAGTTCATCCACTAATCATATTTCTGTGGTATGTTGAAAGATTTATCCTTTTATTACCACCAAGGCAGAAATTAGCATGCGGTTTGTTTTCAAGAACAATATCGGCGGTTCATGAATATTAAGTTTTGTGAATCCAAAAAAACATTTCCCGTCTATGCGATAACTTCAGTAACTTAAAAGTTTTACATGTTCCTGTGTTTATCAGTGAGCGTCTTAAATTATTTGCAGGTGGACTTACCTACGCCAGAGAACTTGCTGACTGTAAAGCTTGTCACTGCTCAAAATATGTCACCTATGTTTTTTTCTCTCTATGTCATTTCGTCCTGGTAAATCTGTAGTCGCTAGCTAGAGCCAGGACAGTGTCGGTTAGAAAACAATGGCTTATTTTATATCGACACAATAAAGTGAAAAATCTTTCGTATGTATACCAGTTCTTGAGTGGAGTTAATTCTTTCTCTGATGTGGTGCCGTCTTAATAATATGGTCAGATGGGGTTTCGTGTCCGGTGCCTCCAGTATGGTATTCCGGTGATACTACGAATGTGCACTGCATGGGTCTGACCTGACGCTGAAATAATGTTGGAAACCCCAATCAAACGAAAACATATTTCACAGATGCACTGATCCTACATGCAGTACAGTTCGGCATACACGAGAGCTGAAGACCCAACTCTACTGAAATCAAATGTTGCTGTAAGCCTGTAAGCCCTTGGTAATGCGAAATAACGATGCGACCCAACTGGAATTACACCCCAGTGTCTGCTGGCAAATTTTCAAGTCCCGTGGCCATCAACGACAGGACCAGCTATGTACGATCAGTTGAATTGGGTCTTAAATTCTCGAGCTTACCGAGCTTTAGCCCGACAATATTTCACATCCAAACTACGAAAGGAGCAGTGGACACTGATCTTTGACCTGTGAGGAAGATACATGTTTTGCGAAAGACGCAAAGGAGATGTCGCCGAGAATATTTTCTAAGGCAATGTTAAACCCTAAGCAGAGAAGTGGATATTCCGTTTTGGCTGATTAAATTAAACATTTGAATATGTGGTGCGGAAAGCTACTTTCTATGTTCTATGTCTGTGTAGACCAATGTGTATTGACATCGAAACACATTCGTATCCCAATCGGTAACCATAATGGATTTAATTGCAATACCGATCTAAACAAAGCAGCGTTAAACATAAACCACCACAGAGCATATCCTACTAGTAATGAAGTATATAAAAGAAATTAGAACGGATTCATGTGGAGAAGCAGTCACCAGTTTTCAATGATGCCAGCAGAGCGCACGGAATGTGGTGATTTTATTCAGTAGGATGCATATCTTGCCCTAGCCTGTGTCATGTATATGTATATCTTTGGTCGTCTGTGACTGAATAGAATCCAGTGTTTGCTCCCAAACCGATGCAGTCTGATGTGTCCTAGAACTAGATTCCTTCCAGACTAAGCGCAATTGATTGTCTTTGTTTCTGACGTCTGGACCCTAATTGGTCCCCTAATTGGTCCCCTAGATTTGTGCAGAGTTATTGCAGGCCTATGAAATGAATGTATGGTCCCCTCTGGATCTGACCCGATGAAATGTTTTTCCAGAATGCCTACTGGTGGCTATTCCAATAACATA
Organism: Acanthopleura granulata; assembly: GCA_016165875.1. Lineage (NCBI taxonomy): Eukaryota > Metazoa > Mollusca > Polyplacophora > Chitonida > Chitonidae > Acanthopleura > Acanthopleura granulata. The sequence continues at coordinate 17,675,337 of JABBOT010000080.1, read as the reverse complement.
GTAGCCTCTAACCAATGCAGTCGCTATGAGTTCGTCCACCTCATGCTGGCTTCCTTTGGCCATACATGGGAAGACCCACCAGCAACCAGCGAATGGTTGGAGGTTTCCGCTGAGCTGTGCCATGTTTCCTTCCACCATAGTGCCGCTTGGCAGCCGTCGTATAAGTGAAACATTATTCTGTCCGGCCTAAAACACCAAGCAAATAAATAATTAAAATTTACCAGCTCTGCGTTTAAAATGGCACCACATAGCCAATGTCTTATCCGATTTTCAGTTTGTCTAAGCAAAAGCAGGCAGATGACCCATGCATGGCAGTATTGAAGCTTAAATGATTTCATTGGGGAGGGAGTTTAAATAAGTTTTCTGAACTTGGTTCCCAATCCCTTCTTTTTCTTGGAACAATAAACATGTTTAAACTAAGTGATTTTAATCGTTTGTTTAGATTTAGATCGAGACACATAATTTTTATTATAGATTTACCAATTTCAATGACTGGTTGTCTGTTTATCCAGTATACGTTAACATATATGTATCTTTCAAAACGATATCCCTCCCACAGTTTTTGTCCGATTTCAACGAAACTTTGTTGAAATGTAGACTATATTAAACTACATAATTCTTAGTATCAATGTTCCATTCCGATGATCGGTTGTCCGTCTGTCTGTCTATCCAGTACATCTTGACATACATGTATCTTTCAAAACGCTGCTCTTCCTACAGCGTTTGTTCGATTTCAATAAAACTTTCTTGAAGTGTAGACTACATCATGATACATAATTCATAGTATCGATTTCTCCATTTCGATGGTTGGTTGTCCGTCTGTCTGTCTGTCTGTTTATCCAGGATATGTTAACAGAAATACATCTTTCAAAACGCTACTCCTCCTACAGTCTTTTCTATGATTTCAACGAAACTTTGTTTTAGTGTAGACTACATCAAGGTATATAAATTGCAGTACCAATTTTATATCCCGATGGTCGGTTGTCTGTCTGTTCATCCAGCATATTGTGACCGTTGGTTCGAAATCAAGGAACTCAACACAGTATATTTCCTTCATTGGCAATGGTAAGGCCGACACCCATGTATTTATTCGGGCCATGCAACATGCAACACATGGCAGGTACTTATTAATAACATACATGGTAAGTAATTACTTAACGCATCCCATAAGTACCACATGACCATAAAAATGCATAGATTCGGTCAACAATACACCTGCTGATGCAAAAGAACCAGCAGGGAACAGATCAATGTGGTTACATCAGGGCTGTTGCATCTTACTTACAATGTGTTAGCCTTTCTTTCAAAATGCTACTAGTTACTGTTAAAGTTTTTGTCCAGTTTCAACAAAACTTTATATACAGGTGAATCAAGATATGTTTCGTAGAACTGATTTTGAATTTAGACGTACATACGTACATATTTTTGTAATTGACTCCGTGATGATTTTTTCCCAACCAGTACAGCCACTATCTCATCTTTTATGCCATTCAATGGTAAGTTGCTCTGAAAAAAGGAATGAATATAATGCATTCTAGAAGTCTAACAATTAGACTTTCGACTTGATTGCGTAACTGTTCCACTAACAAATACAGTTACATGAGGGTTATCCCCCTTGGTATAACTCTCCAGTGTATCACGCCGAGAAACAACAACAACAATTGTCACAGGAACAAAATGTTTCTAATCGTGGCGATCTCGTTATTTGGCCTGTTCATAATTGTTCTTTATGTACTTTCTCCTTTGATAGCACCAAAACCATTTAAACTTGAAGGATCTCATGTCATGGTATGTTTTCGATAACTATCGGGATGTATTTATCGGTCTGATCAAAAAGAAATTTGACAGTTTTTTGGAGGATAATCTTTTTGTTAATCAAATGAAGTCTTAAGATAGGCCTAAAAAGTAAGAATCATGTTGGTCTAGGTGAAGGAAAGTAACCCCTCTCCCCCGAAAAAGAATTAAACTGATTTAAAACCAATGGTCTGTGCACTTAGCCATGCAAACTTTAAATGTGAGGTAATACTGAAAAGTATACTGTGTTTAATTCAGATAAATTAAAATCTCACATTGTGTCACATGGAATAGTTCATGCGACTTATTATAAAGTCAATTACTGTCCCCGACACTTGTTGCCCCCTAAACATGACAAGACAAACAACATTTTCTCTGATGACAGGCCTTTCTACTTAGCAGGCGTCATTGTGAGACATATCGGTACTGATGCTAACCTGACTGATGCGTGCTTTGGGTGGAATGTCAAAAAGTCATTGTCAAACAGCATTATTTAAGACCTCAAAAACTGCACTGCAGATCAACAAGGCAGGGATATATACTTCAATAACCTAATAATAAATGAATGAAGCAGAGGAACATTCTAGAGTTCTTTGCGTCAGGAGGTTTGTCAGGCACCTGCACACACAAATCTGACAGCATACTAGTAAAACGTTCTTGAGAATGACAGCATTAAAGACAGCAAGAAAAAAAAACGAAAAAAAACCCCAAAAAACCCCACCATCATTGTCATCCATAGCAGACAGACTTAGTATGACTAGGCCTTAGTAATGTCACACAAGGAATTCTCTTTTATTTCCACACTCATTAGTACATACAGTGTATGTATATTTAAATCCCTAAAACATGTTGAGAGGTTAGACAGGGCCATATATCTAAAACCATTTGAGTTCCAATAAATGTTTTGACTCCCAAACTGATGGCAATCCAAACTTAGTCAAGTTGTATTTCAACTAACAATGACACTGAACAAAAATATGGTGGTTGACTACTAAAAGTTTAGTTTTCATACATGTACAAATTTCTTTTATTCCCATACATAGAAACTCTAGGAAAGCATCTTTGTGATTTTAATTGTGTAAAATTTCTGTATGTGTGATCACTATGCCATCTTTAACGTTTGGTATCAGAACCTTCAGTTTTATTTCCAGATATGGCTGTGGGTGAGGACTTTTGACAAGATGTAGTTTGACCAATGTGTTCTATCTTCTATTCAGGTAACGGGGGGATCAAGTGGGATTGGCCAGGCTATTGCTGTGGAAGCAGTCAAGGCAGGAGCTAATGTTTCTCTTCTGGCTAGAAATCAGGTAAGATATAATCAAGAATGCTTTAGCATGAAGAGAATTCAAACATTTGAGATCTAAGCCAAGCAACTTTAAAATTTTAAAAAGTTGTTTTGTTTTTTTGTTTTCATAGAATTTATTAAAATTCAAACACTAAGTTTGGTTCAAAGCCTCAAGCGAGTAATACTTGAAGATAACAAACTTAATGACTCTGTAAGCTGTAAATACAGCCATGCACCAGTATAGCATTCTACCCTCTTTTCTTTCCAGTGTGCAATACATATATTATTAATTGCATTTATACTTTTTTTTAGACCAAGCTTACAACTGCTAAAGCTGATGTAGAAAAATATGTGAAGAACAAGGATACTCAGGTAATCTTTCAGGGGGGTTCTAGCCAATTTCTCTCAAGAAATCAGAAAATTATATTTTTTGTCATCAATGTATCAAAATCTGAATTTATTTTTTGAAAGCTCAATGCAGAATTTGTCTAAAGCTCAATTGTAAGCTATTCCTTGTTGTGGGTACCACAAACAAAGTGGCTAGAAATAACCCTGTCTGTTTAAAGGAAAAGACCACTCAAAATTGAGGTAACCGTGAGAAGAAAGGCCAGTAAACTGCACTGGAAAATAACCTGTACCACACTGTGTTTGTTACATTTAACTGAATGCAAGGAGGGCTGTGAGAATCCCTGATTTATCTTTTCTTCCTTTCAACTGCAATCCAGACTATTGTTATATTTTAATTAAGTTTTTAGTGTAGTGTGAAACACCAAAAATAATTTCAAAAAATATTAACAATAATAATAGATTTAATAATAAAAGTAAGTAATACAAGATGTAGTTTGTGTCATGTATTTTGTCAGTTTGTCTTGCACTATAATAACATAACATCTATTAAAGAATTAAAGAATCTAAGAAGATTTATGTCTCTTTCATTAATTGTCTGGTGTGTGATTGGTCGTTTTCAGAAAGTACAGTGTGTCTCTGTGGATCTTTCCAAAGACTACTCCCAGGTAGAGATGGCTGTCAGTGAGGTAATCAATTACTACTTACTCCACCTACAAATACAGTTTTAAACATCAATTAAATATAAGATGCCGTTGAGTGAAAGCCTGGTTGTTTATCTGCTGCTATGTTAAGCTTGGTACTTACTCTCTGAAAAAATGAATAAAATGGGGATAGGTCAAATACTGTTGTTATACAGTTCACTAATATCTGTGGATTGTGGTATGATGCCTCATTGTGGGTATTGGGGTAGCAGCCAGGGTAAGGAATTAAACCCAGTCCTAAACCCAAAGCACACAAACTTTAATATGCAATCATCATTACATGTATGTGTGATCACGCTAACTGCATATATATGTATTTTTTTCTTTAGCCTGCAGTTAAATTACTTTGGAAACTAACTTGAATAGCCATGATCAGGTTGTGATATGGTTGTTGTACGTGCTGTGCTTGCCTCTCAATAGGGGAATTTCAAGTTTGAACCCTTATGTCATAGAAAGTAAAACAAGTTCATCCATGTCATGTGATTTGTCAAAAATGTCTCGCAATTTTATTGATTTCAATTTACCAGTCACCTGTCTTGCTGTGTTAGAGAGGTACAAACAACCTCTCCTTCTATCAAGAGCTTCTTAAACAGAAAAAGTTCATCTCTTTCCTGTCATACATCTAGTCTAAGTAAATTTTTTTGAAAACTTTTCTTAGACACCCATGTTAGAGTAAATGTAATCAAAAATAGTTGCCTAACATTTTTTGACACATGGTCACATGGTACAGTAGGGTTTTTCTTACCTTTAGAGATAAGAGTTTTATCTCGAAACTCCCCTGTTGCTGGTACATAACAGGATTGGGCTCAGACTCAGGCTTGGACAGGGAATTTCTAGATTGGTGGTCATAACACATGTAAGTGGTTGATTATGCTCACATGGCTGTGGTCATAACACATGTAAGTGGTTGATTATGCTCACATGGCTGTGGTCATAACACACGGAAGTGGTTGATTATGCTCACATGGCTGTGGTCATAACACACGGAAGTGGTTGATTATGCTCACATGGCTGTGGTCATAACACACGGAAGTGGTTGATTATGCTCACATGGCTGTGGTCATAACACACGGAAGTGGTTGATTATGCTCACATGGCTGTGGTCATAACACACGGAAGTGGTTGATTATGCTCACATGGCTGTGGTCATAACACACGGAAGTGGTTGATCATGCTCACATGGCTGTGGTCATAACACACGTAAGTGGTTGATCATGCTCACATGGCTGTGGTCATAACACACGTAAGTGGTTGATTATGCTCACATGGCGGTGGTCATACTCTCACATTTGTTTAAGACCACATTTGTTTAAGTATGGTTTGCTGATCTGTGCGTCAGGTGTACAAAATTTTGTCATTAATACTCCAAAGGTTAGTGGTTTACTCCAGGCACTTTGGTTACTCCACCCATAAAACTCACTGCCAGTTTGTGAGTGAAAACTTTTTGAGTTATGGCATTAAACAATGACGAAATAAATATGTTGAACGTGTATTTATTTATTTGAAACGTGTTGTACGCCATACTTAACAAATATGTATCATTATGGTGGGAGGAAAAATGTATGTAAGAATCTAGGATTTAGTGAATGTGACTTAGTGGCACATTGTTGTGTATACAATATGTTTAACTGTGTGTCCACAGGCAGAACAAACCCTGGGCCCAGTTCAGATGTTGGTAAACTGTGCAGGTACCTCCATCAGCGGTGTCTTTGAGGAAATCCCACTCGCAGAGTTTAAGGTATTTGATGGATTTATTGTGGTTCACATCATTGATACAATTTTCTCTCATCTCTGTGTTATTTAGATGTCAGGCTGTCTGCCATTCACCGTCTCCCTTAAAACCATTAAAAAACTGAATTTCCATATCCCATACAAACAACACAGTATCTGTCATTCAGAACAATGACCCAAGAGCCTTTCCCTAATGTGGTTGTTATGAGTGAAAATCCAGCTCATGCTTGCTTCAGTGAGAAAGTTCACCAGCAACCAACATAATGCTGGTCGCCGTTGTATTAGTGCAATATTCTTGTAGAACACCAGTCAGGTAAATAAATAAATGAATGTATCTCTCATTTTCTAGTTCAGTACATGGACAGGTGAATTTGTGATCTGGACGAATACCCATTATATGGAAACTGAATTTTTGCATGGTCTTGCATTTTTCAGCGTATGTTAGATATCAATTACCTGGGGAGCGTGCATGCTACTCGGGCCGTAGTCCGCAGTATGAAATCTCAGCAACAGGGTAGGATAGTGTTTGTATCCTCCCAAGCTGGGCAGCTGGGTCTGTTTGGTTATACCGCATACTCTGCCTCAAAGTTTGCGCTCAGAGGCTTTGCAGAGGCCTTACATATGGAGGTGAGCTAACATTGTGAGCAGTTTGTCTGGTGTGTTTAATATACATACATGTATTTGGACAACAGAGAGAACTTGTATTTAGATTAATTAAGTGAAAATTATGAAAGTAAATATCTGTGATAAACTTGACATTATTTTTTATGGTACAGATGTTTTACAAGCCTTTACCAGCTAATGGAAGATAAAATCTCAGAACAGGAAAATATACATGTACATGTAATTTGTATAAATATTGTCTAAACATAATACCTTCGATCCAGTCCAATACGATGTAAAAAAGTAAAATAATGAGTTATGCGCCAATAACTGTTTATATGAAAGAGCCACGTAAGGTGTTGTTTATTCTCTTGATGAAAAGCAGGTAGTTTTATGACAGGTGTGTTCTATTTCTTTCTGTTTCAGTTAAAACCTTACAATATTTATGTATCCTTAGCATTCCCACCTGATACAGACACTCCAGGATTTGCTGAGGAACAAATTTCTAAGGTAAAGTAACAGTAAAATTCAAAACTTTGTCTTGTTTTGGAAGAAATCAGACGTGTTATGGTATGACGTTGTCCGTTCGTCTCTCTGTCTGTCCGCACCGCCTTGTCCTGGCCGTAACTTTTTAAAGACAACTTTGTACAAGCTTATACTTTGCATAAACGTTCCTTGGACCAGGAGGGTGTGTCATGACCTTGAGCCAAGGTCATTACTTCAAGGTCAAGGTCACCATAGCACTTTATGCTAAAATTTTGGTCAGGGCCATAACATAGAACGGTAACTGTACAGAAGTTAATGCTTTGCACACATGTTCCTTAGGTCTGGAGGGTGTGTCATGACCTAGATCCAAGGTCATTTATGTCTATGGGCTATGTCCTGACCTCCACCCAAAAAATCTGTGCATTTCTCTGTCTGTTCCCTAGTCCACATCATGTTCTCCAGGCTACATCTTCCCAGGAACTTGTGCTTTCCACAAACCTGACAAATGTTCCTTTTGCCAAGGACTTGTATCTTAACCTTTATGTCTTCACTTGCTGCTCCCTTAGAGGTAGCAAACCAACAACTTGCTGTGGGGGTATGTAGCGCCCATTTAATGATGCCCTATGTTTTTATTTCATTGTCCCTTATTAACCACTTTTGATAACAGTATTTTGTTGCAGTACAAAAATATTATAACGATAGTAGGCGTATATGTGTATAGTTTTAGCCCTAGTTTGTTATATAACCTCTAATCCCTTGTGATCATAGTTTTCATGATTGAAACGTCATTATTCAGTCTTTTTAGGCTTTGAGAATACATTCAATCATTGTGAGCTGTCCCAATATTTCTTCCCATAATCTTGACTTCCTTCATTTGAGTAAGATATTTTTGAGTATGAATGTCGTGAACTGTAATTCACATGTATAAACTAATACTGTGAAATTTTGCACATGAAGATGTAGCAGTTCTGTTTTTAAAACACTACATTTGTCAAGCTTATTTCAACTGTGAGTTCGGGAGATCCGGGATCAAATCCGGATCGGGTCAGAATGGTACTTGTTGTTACACTTGGCACCTAATACTGAGAGATTAGAGCAAGGAAACAGGACTGGTTGGCCCTTTGAGTGAATATAATGTGACTGGTTGGAGTGTAATGTCTGCTGTCTTTGGCATGATGTTCCAGTGGCGGCAACACTTTGGTGGCATGAACTCGCCCTGCCACAAGGAGATACAGTAAGTGACTCCTTGTCGTCGTATAACTGAAAAATTGTTGAGTATAACGGTAAACCTAAGCATACATACATGTTTCACCTGTTTATATGTTTCTCCTGCTTTGAAGGAAGCTCGTACGGTAACAGTTAAGGTGTAACTGCCATGCGATGTCATCAGACTGTTTCCTCACCATTTTGTTTTTTCAGCCTGAAGAGACGAGGCTGATCTCCGAGACTGCCGGCCTCTTTAAGCCTGATATTGTGGCCAAGTCCATCTTGTCGGAAGCTGTGGTCAGTGGTCAATTCTGTTACAAAATACAATGTCTTCACAACTTTAAACAGTTTACATGCCCAGTGACAAATCCACATATCTTTTTTAAAGCCAAGAGAAAAGTTTTTTTCATCATCCTTGGCATTTGCTTCTGCGGAATGAACATTTGAAACATTGTTTGTAAAGCGTTGCTCTTTCCATTATTCTTTTGCTTTCTGCATCATATCAGTATGATTCATGTAGCTGTCTCCTGGCCACTCAGCAGCCATCGGTTTTTTCTCTTTTTAGAAGGAATTAATTTTTCAATTTTTTTTTCACAACATCAGTATAAAAAAATGTTCTGGTTTTAGATAAGAAGTGCCAAGAATGACAAACTTTTGAGATGTGTGAGGTCAACTCTTTTTCATAACCCTCCTGTTTCAAGCGATCACTGATTCTGTTAACACGACATTTGTACATTTCTGTTAACTGTTACAGTTGGGCCGTTTCCTATGTTATATCGGTGTGGATGGATACATGCTGACATCACTGACGTGTGGCATGTCACCTGTCATATCTATAACAGAAGCCACTCAACAGGTAGGAATTGAATTAAATTTAAATTCTTAAGATTACATTTAATGGTCATACTTGTAAAAATAAATTTTATATATACCAAATATTTTTTCTTGAGCCCCAAACCCAAGACATGTATACTCTATTGTATTTCAGTCATGATTGTAAAGCAGATTGAAGCCCATTTATCAAGATTCTGTTTCTGAAAAACTAAATAAGTACATTATTGTATATCAAAACTTGATGTACAGGTGTTCTTGTTATACATGTGCTTCTAAAGGAAATGGATTTTCATGATCTGGTGAAGTTTGTGTTGATGATGAAGCTAATGGAACAAGGTGGATATTAATTACGGGCATATTCCAGATTTGCCTGAATTTGTGTGAAAAGTATGAGAGCCAATGGAGCAAGCTAATTATTAAATACTGGCAGTTTCTTGATATGGCCAATATGTGTTGAAATTTAAGTTAATGAAATAAGGTGGCTAATAGTAACTTGACTAGCCTGTATTGTAACCTGATATTTGTCCGTCAACAAAAACAGGTATGTTTTCATTTTAGACACAGAACAGAAACTGTTCTTGCATGGTTTGGGTCTTGCTAAATTCATTGTTTTTGCTTTCCTTGTACAGGTTGTCACTATGGGGCTCTTCCGAATTATCTCCCTTTTCTACCTCGATAGTTTTGACAGAGTCGTGAGAAAATGCAAAGAAAAAAGAGAACAGACCAAGTCCAAGTCCACCTGATCATTTTTTTTGTATACGATGTAGTCATCTTATGGCATAAAAAGACATTGACCTTCCTAATATACAAGTGTATTTAAGCTACATAATTTTGGAGAAAAAAATTCTAACACATGTACACAAATTTATATGCTAAAACTTTGGAGTGCATTATAGGTGAATAAGCGTGTGCAAAAATGCTGTTCTACACTGGAGCATTTTTCGCTTTGTTCCTCGTGAGTTTACCGAGTAGTGCATATGGTTCTGGCTGCCACTGCAGTAGTGACACTGATTTGTGTAAGTCTGTGCTCTTGTGTCATTACACAACGAGTCACAAGATGTTTCATTACCTGCCAAATGTTTCAATATTAGCGTGCCGGAAGAAAAGTCTGCTCCCACATAATCATTATATCTCACCTCACATGAATATTATAGTTTAAAACCTTTGACTGAATTTCATGATAAATGTATTTATAGATTTGTATATATAGTCTTGATGAACCACTGCAACCAGTAGTTTCTACCATAAGAACAAAAGGCATTAATTTCTTTCATATAGCTACCGGTAAATTTGTTACTGTTTCCCGGTCAGTATCTTTACATGCATGTGAATATAAGTCTCCTTTCTGCATCGAGGAAAATGAATACTCCGTTCGGCCTGAAATGCCTCTGCCTATCCCTAAATGTATTTTAGAGGCAATAAAAATCATACTGTATTGTGTTTGCTGTTGCATTTTAAAATTGACAAGTAGGATATCATTCTACCTTCCAAACAAATAACATGTTTCTAAGATTAGTGGGACTGTCAGAATCAGACAAAATGAGTTGTCAACTGTGTTGATGAAAGTTTTAGGCCCAGTATATGTCAGGTGAGGTCAAATTCTGAGTACCCGGTACCTTGGTATGCACATGTATTGTCACATGAATTGTCACGTGTTGTAGTCTCCATACTTTTTAAGAAAATATAATAAAAATTAATAAACATCTTATTCAGTTATGGATCCAGTCTTCAGACATTTATGCAGTTCTAGGACCATTTATTTTTGTGACAAATCAGTGTTTTTCAAGCAACATGGAACCGTTGTCAGGGAATACAAGAATTCTGAAATAATGTTTCAAGCCAATGAAAATATCAACCAGAGCGAGACTGAAAATTCACAAACTGAAAATTGTGCCTTAACCCCAATAGCCTACTCATATGAACTGTGCCACCATATCATAGGGAAACAACGCATTTTGTCAGAGTTAATTGTCTGACAGGGATAGTACTTGCAGTGTAAAAGTACAGTATACAACTGTGTCTACAATTTGCATCAGTAAGCTGTTTGATTTTTGATGGTACAGATATGTGTTAAGTCGTTGTCAGGGGAAATAAAACCAATCCTATGCAACAAAAATGTGTTAATAACTGTGAATTTTATTATAGCATTAATTTTCCTTTTGATATATTCTTCTACCCACATTCAAGTCATTAATTTTTGCTTTATGTTTCTAATAATATTGATATTAATTCACTTGTTTAATTGATGATTATCACCATACTCTATAGGATTTACACCTCTTTTTGAAATAGTTCAACTGCACATGTATGTCATAGCTGAGAAATCAATTTGTTACATTTTGCTTGAATGTGTATTTGTTCTCAGAATAGAGCAAAGGATTTTTGATACCTGCTTCATTGTCCTACTTGATTCACCGCTGGCGTGAGCCGTCATACCCTCTTAGTTTTATCACCTTCATAGTGTTAACCTTAATTTCAGCAACTCGTGTTGTCTCGGGCGTTGCATGGCATTGCTATATACCTTCCTCTTTCACTGAGCGTGTGAAAAGCAACCACAAAAAATTTGCTGACCCTCAAAATATCGGCAACCATGTTGCATGGTGCCAGTAGTACAGATTCCGGTCTGACAGTTTCCAACATTTTTATACTGAACAAGCCTACAGTAAACCAAACACGCGACATTTATGGCAAAGAAAACAAGAACACATTAACACATCATCGCCGAAGAAAATGATTCTAACAAGCACTGTCTTTTCGCTTTATTTATAACAAAATTCGTACCATGCAGTATGTGCATCTTTGACCGAAGCCAGTGTTTCATGTATGTATGTTGTTGGAAGGTACAATTGTTTTTTTTTCAGATGATATTCAGTCAAAAACTTCACGCAGGCCTATTTACATTTTATTATATCAGGCCTATTTTGTCCAAATAATCTCAGAAACATTCTTTGTTACGAATTTCGTTAAGCGTATAGATGTATGTGGTCGTTTCAACAAAAGCGTACATCTGAATAGTTTGGATGTTTCTCTGATATCACCTCACTCTGCAGTTGTTTTGCTCCTTGAGATTCGTGACTACAAGTTTGGTTAGTTATACATGCACGAGTCTCCATGTTTTAATCTTTTGTTGTAAAACTGCATGCAACATCACGTTCGAGAAAAGTTGCCCATTTTGAATACCCATATCAACTGTTTCCGCAAAGGTAAGCCTGTTTATCGTGGTTCAGTTCAATTTTGGTTTGTTATAGACTTGCAAACCAGTGACAAATAATTGTGATTAAAGGTCGCATTGTTGTGTCTTACACAATGTACACGTTGTAAATGTACCAGTGAGTAAGGTACAAGTGAGGGGCCCCCGCCATGCTTGACAACAGTGATGGATGTACACATAGACTTGCACTGATAACCAGAATACATCTTGCCTCATCTGCACTCTCTATGTGTTTGTCCTTTTCTGAATTACTACACGCATGTTTTAAGTGCTCTTGTATACAGAAGTGACCTTTGCCCATGGAGGTAAAACTTATTGTACACCTGGAACATGTCTTTCTTTTGGATATACAACTTCTTGGTTTATTATCACGACGTTTCGATGTAGATACTAACATCGTTATCAAGTGACTGAAATCAAGACATCAACACTCTTAAATATAGCAAGTAGAGATACAAGTGTCAACATGTAGAACAATATTCAGGGGGATTAGGCTCGATGGGGTTCCAGGTCAGTTTGGAGGATTAATAGGTCATAAGCTGAGGGAAGGTAAATCCCTTGATCTCTGTTGAGGCTAGGCTTTAATCTCTTGATCTGAATGGCTTCTTGTAGTTTACGCTTTTTCCAGTTGGGTTGATTGGAGTTTAGTGTTCTGATTGTGTTCCATTTGATGTTGTGGTGTGGGTTTTCTTGGATGTGGTCACTAATGGCGGATTTAGAATCAGATTTTTCCACAGATGACTTGTGTTCTTTAATTCGGGTTCCTAAAGGTTTTACCGTTTCTCCGATGTAGGTTGCGTTGCAGTTGCATTTTATTTGGTATACAACTCCTTTGGGTGGTGAGGGCTTAGTGGCTCTCCTCTTCCCTGTGGCATGGAGGAGTGATTTGAGTGTAGTCTGGTTTTTAAAGAAGGTTTCTATTCCTGTGGATTGTTTTAATAGGCGGGCAATTTTGTGGCTGGTTGGACCGATATATGGAAGGCTTATTCGGATTCCAGAGCCTTCATCTCTGACTCTAGTCATTTGGTTGGGTGGCGGGTGTATAATTTTCTGGATTGCTTTGTTGACTTTGTTTGCTTGGTATCCATTGTATTGGGTGAAGACCATCGCAGGTGTGTTATGTCCTCATCTAGGTTGTTGGTGCAGATGTGCGTGGCTCTCCTAGTGAGGGTTGAAATGATGTCAGTCTTAATCTTGGGTGAGTGGTTGGACTTGTAGTGGATGTACTGGTCAGAGTGGGTTGCTTTGCGATAGACTGTGGTTTGTAGGCCATCTGTGGTTCTCTTTACTTGGACATCTAGGAAGGGTATTTCACGGTCTGTTTCTGTTTCCATTGTAAATTTCATGCGCTGGTGTTGAGAGTTCAGGTGGTCTAGTAATACGGTCGGATCATCGTTCTGGTGTAGAGCTACAAAAGTGTCGTCGACTTCACGCATCCAGCAAATGGGTTGGATAGGTGATGTCGACAAGGCTTTGTTCTCTAGTTCTGTCAGGTAGATCTCTGAGACTATCGGGGAGAGTGGGGATCCCATGGGGAGGCCATGAATCTGCTCGTAAATTGTATCACCCCATGTGATGTATGTGGATGATAAGCAGTATTCTAGCAGGCGTACGATGCTTCATGGGGATAGCGGGGTGACGGGTGGGTTGTCTGTTATTTTTTGTTTGATCAGATCGAGAGCTAGGTTAGTGGGGACATTAGTGGAAAGGTCGACAACATCATAGCTCACGAGTTGGCATCGTTCCTTTATCTGTCTGATTTTGTTGCAAAATTCTGCCGAGTGGTTTATAAAGGAGTCAGCTGCTTTGGACCATGGTGCTAGGATTTTGGTAAGGAACTGGGCAGTGTTGTAGAAGACTGTTCCTCTTGAGCATATCAGGAGTCGGGCTTTTACTGGGTCCTTGTGGATCTTGATGGTTGCGCGGGCATATGGTGATCGTGGGTGCTGTACAATTAACTTCCTTTGGGTTTCATGAGTGATCTCTCCATTGGTTTTGAGTTGGTTAAGGAACGATCTGTGCTGGCGGTCGTATTTCTTGGTGGGGCCGGTTTTTAGGGTTCGGTACGTGGATTCGTCTCCCAGTAGGTTTTCGACCAGTGTGTTGAAGGCCGATTTGTCAAGTATAGCAGTGGCTTTCCCCTTATCCGCTGGTGCTATGACTATGGATTTGTCTTCTTTCAGTTCTGTTATTGCTTTCCTCTCTTCTCTGGTTAGGTTGTTGTGTTGTGGTTGGGCTTTGTCCAGAAGGGTTGCTATCTGATGCCTCAGGTAGTCAATGTGGCCCCCGGGAGCTAATTGCTGTAGACCATCTTCAATGTTAATGATGAAGTCATCCTTAGGTATGGTATTGGTCGTTGGGACAAAGTTGAGTCCTTTGGACAGTAAGTTCAGTTGGTGGGGGTTGAGTGGTTTACTGCTTAAGTTGACGACAGTTTTAGAAATGAATTCTCTTCTGTTTACCTCTAACTGGTTTGGGCTGGCTGGGTTTACTGTGCTGCGTGTGAGGTTGTTGAACTTTTGCTGTTGCTTGAACTTAATTTGCAGGTTGAGAGAGTTGTTAGATTTGGTCTGTACTTGGCGTAGTTGGGTGTACACATCTGGCTGTAGAGTGGGTTGTAGTTTCTCCTGTTGTTTTACTAACTCCCCAGTGGAGTAGGCTTTCGTTTTCCTATGGTGTCGGATACGTTCTTTGACTAAGAGTGTGCTTGCCTGTTGGAGGATTCTGTGTGCTGCTTGTGAGTTGATAGGGGATCTTAGTCTTAGGCCTTTGGGTATAACACTGTGGTCTCTACATTTCATCAGAAAGGTCAGGTGGTTAGAGGATTTTAGGTATTTCTTCTCAACTTGTTCAGTTATTATACACCTGTATGGAAAAACTGTATTCCAAATTTATCGTGTAGTATATAGCTGATTTTGGCATCTGTTGATCTGAAGCTTTCATACTGTTATCGATAAGGTGGTTGTCACTTCAGCTTTGACTCTGATATTGATCTGACCACTTGAACAGTTGAGAGTACACTGTATATAGACGAAAGACAAAGGCGTCGTTTTCTGAGGGCCATTAATTGAAGCCGTGCTACCGACCGAGAATCACCAGCCTTGTCATGCGCATGCACGTTCCAAGAATCGTTAGCTTATCACAATGCGAGATAGCAAACTGGTTGCATCAAAGAATTCTCGGAACTCAGATTTAAATGGCTTGTTGTTTGAGAGCGAAAAAAAAACTACTGTACAATATGCTAAATAGCAGCTTTTCAGGTTAAATAATGCCATACGGCACTCACACGTGATTTCCTTTTTCCGGTTACCACCCGTGGCCGTCTTCCCCTCCCCACAAACACAGGGGGGGCAATTATTTCATTTTTTGCCAGAGATTGTCACAAAAGAGATTACCATATAATTTAGTCGAGTAGTGATAAGGAAAAATGAATACTATTCCGCCGCACGAACCAGTTTGTCAAAATATTCTGACGGGAAACAAGGGATAAAGTATATTTGGCCTTATAGGTTGTCGCGTTCTCGCTTGTGTCACTGTGCATGCAAGAAATAGCTTTGCGTCAGTAGTTTGACTTTTTTTCGAATGTTGACCTTCTACCCCCTCACCGCTTCACCCTATCCCCACCTCTTCGGTTGCCTGTTTTCCTAGCACTCACATTTACCGACTATCTCACCAATCGATCCTCAGCCTAGCTCAGCGGACTTCCTGTTTACATGTGTCCCGTAATCACTGCCGTGACGGAGACGGGGCTATGCCCACGTCTTTGCCACAAACACATTTCTTTTCATATATGGATCTCAATATTTTTAGACGTAGTCATTGAACTTTTCACAGTCGGTAGAGAATTATTAACTACAGAGGTCTCTCCAGCCTCGACTATAATCGCCATTGTCGTAGGAGAAGCAGCAAAGTAATTTGACAGCGCGATGGTAGACTTTCTAACACGTCTGTTTGGTCTTCTCGTAGTGTTGACGGAATTACGACCAGGTAAGCTGGTTTATACGTATTATCGCCAGACAGGACCATTACTGTTTTGTGTAATTGTTACCAGCCCCGGGTTAAGTGGAATTAGACCATAAGTCGCACATTTGATTTCGTCCTGTGATCATTCATTACCATCTCATTACCAAGTGTAAGTATTAAGTCATTCCGAACTAACTTTGAAAATGCGAGCAAAAATAAAGTTAACATATTTTATCTGAAAGAGGCATACTTACGAAAGAGCTAAGAATAAATTAACAAAGGCCTAAGTTATAACTGAGTTAATCGGCAATAGGTTACGTGTATGCCCTGTGAGAGGATGGTCATTTCAGATTTTGGTCAACTGTATACACGCAACGTGAAAACTCAATAAGAAAGGCGAAATTCTTGGAAGAATCGAAAGGTTTATGTTTTGATTAATGCCCTGCTGTTCGCCAAGCTAAGGATGTACTCCTTGTTTCCTTCGACAAGTGTTTGCAAAATCGAGGTGTGGAAGCTCTTCCATCTGACTCTCCGGTTTCCTTCTATCATCTTCTGTCTTTCTCTTTCCGGTCTCCTTCGTCCAACACTTGAAGCCATCTGGCTGTCTCCTTCTATCAGTATTAAACTGGACTAAGCCATCTAAATGGATAACTACTAAAATTAGATAAAATATACATGTACAGTCGTGTTTTCTCTGTAGAATGGGCGAAAAACACCTACCTCTCAACAATATCAACATGCGCCCATCATTAACCATTATAAATTTGGCGGCGGAGACAGGCCAAATAGCTGAGGAATTTACTGAAAATTCGAGCTGGGTTTGTCTGAATTGGTCGCGCATGTGTCTAGGCAGTGTTTTGTGCGATTTGGAATTTATCCAAAATAGGCTTTTCCAAAACAAAGGATTTCAACGGCTTGGGGCAGCGGCGTTTCACCATAACGGAAAAAAGACTTACTGGGATCGATTCCTTAGCTATTTGGCTTTCCACCAGCATCAAATTTATATCATGGTTTGGGCGATATCCAGGGCGCATGCTGTCGTCGTTGAGAGGTAAGTAATCTTTGCCAAGCCACCGTAGATAAGGGCATATGACTGAGTTAGAGCAGTCATATTCTAGAAGACTAACTTTTTTTGTCATGTTTTCGGTTCGTGCCCCCTGTGGTGGTGTGAGATCGCTGTGCCCAACTTCTGTATCCAGTGCATCTGACACGCCTTTGCCCATCCGCCACTGGCGGCTGGATGCCTCACACCATTCCAACAAAGGTCAAGCGAGTCCGGCATGGGGCAGCGATGTCAAGTTCTCCCAAATCGGTCCCATACCCGGTACCGGGTCTCTCTACTTCCCCGGTGGCGACTCTTCCTTTGTCGAGGTCGACGGAAGCTCTGGTTTTTTGGAGGAAGGCAACAGTTTCTCATGGATACTAAGCGTTCGCCCGAGCTCCGTGGAAAACGAAGACAGGGTCATATTCGAGTTTCAAGGAGACGCATCTGGAAAAGGGCTAACGTTCATTCAGGACAAAGACGATCTAATCGTGGAAGTGTACAACGTTGCAGGAGAGTTTTTAGGGAGTCATGAACACAACGACATCTTTACGGCTTCTCGGTGGACATTCTTCGGGGTGGTATACACCACAGAATGGGGTGCGCTCGAAACCGTCCATCTGGAGAATTACAAGGCGGATGTGAACCAAAGAACGGAGAATTTCGCACATTATAATACAAATTCGGAGACCTTGAACACACGTGGAAACCTTCGAATTGGAGCTTCTTTCAGTGGGAGAGCGAATTCGGCCTTCGAGGGACACATAGCGTGTGTTATGTTTTATAAAGTAGCTCTCTTCGAAGAGGCCTTTAAAGTTCGCGTGGAAGACTGTGATCCTGATTTGTGGTTGGATCCAAGTGCTGTCTTAGGTAAGTTGGCAACCCTGACGTGATACGGACTGTTGGCATTGCAATAGTTAGGGTTCTCAACAGCGTCTCTCACGTCAGATGGTTGGGAACCTTTCACGCCTGAAGTCATTCAGGTCCAAGCTGTGAAGTTTGTTATTCGTTCCTGCCCTGACGATGACGATTTGTAGGTTAACTGGTAATGTAGAACGCATGCTTTGCAAAAGAACAATCGTCAGCTGTCTTGGACCCTATATATAGTTGCCACAGCGTCATGGAAAAGTGTCCTTTGAATATGTAAATGAGAATTATGACGACTTTATATCATGTACAACACACAAAAGCCAGCACATATAAGGAAACTTGAAACACAAAGTACAACGTATGACGTATCTTTCACTTCAGATGAATTAAGTGATGAAATATATCAACGACTTTTATTTCACAGAGATATAATTAGGAACAATAATGACTTCATCTTGCACAGCGTGAAAACGTCCATGTATACAAGAAAACCTTAATATAATACAAAGCTGATTATCTCGAACCAAGATTCACAAATTACTGCTGTACTGATCCTTCCAAATTCCGTTATACAGGAAGGACTACGAGCTATCCCCATTTTGTTGGAAGCAACCTAACTCCGGCTCATACGACATTTAGAAGAGACACAGAAACTTCAACTGCAACGACAAGGACGGTATCATTTACAGCTCAGGTACCAAATGACGGAAGTCTGGCAACAGCAAAGAGGACGGCAACCGAACCGTACTCAGTTACGACGACGACAGAGGATATCAGAGTTTTGACAGACGTCACACATAAGGAATCTCCGTCGACAAGTGAAGCACTGTTTACGACTTCCAAAACGTCGCCGTCATCCAGGCCCTGTGTGTGCTCATCGAACCAGCGAATCCACACTCGTTCCATACGTAAGTACCTAAATCTCCGTTAGCTCCTGTAGGGTTTGTTTATTTATTTATTTGATTGGTGTTTTACGCCATACTCAAGAATATTTCACTTATACGACGGCGGCCAGTATTATGGTGTGAGGAAATCGAACAGAGCCCGGGGGAAAAGCCACTACCATCCGCAAGTAGCTGGCAGACATTCGCACGAGAGGAAGGCAATCTGAGCTGGACTTACCGCATTGGTCGCGTGTAGGAGTAAGCGACAAAGAAAGATATAAACTGTTCGATTCTCGAAAGTCGCATGTCATCATGTCTGGGACATGGCAACCTTACAAATATTGAAACAAAATAGGGTGAAGTTAAGCTTGGATTCGAAGCAATCACGAACAGAGATTCAAGAACCAAATGTAACTTGCTCTACCTTTTATATCTAGAAATCAACAAAGCCCTTACTTTATTACATGAGAATTTACCTATCGGTATGCTTTCTTATGTTGTCTTTGCATTTCATGTGGGAAAAACAACTTTCCTATTATCCGCAAGTTTTTGACCTGTGATCATATAATTGGTTACAATTTCTGCCATGCAGTGTTACATTTACGATCGTGTTGTTGTACGGGGCCAGAGACAATGTTTTCGAACACTGAAATCAAACTGATCATATTGCAGGTGCTTGAATATAACAGGGAATTAATTGATCGTCTATAATTATATATAATTTCGTATATTTCAATATGAAAACAATAGTGCCTCATGTCATCCCATCACAATAACCTTTTAGAGGTGTATGAAATAGTGATACATGTATCTAAGTCCTGTAAACTGCTCCTGGGTATGAGGTCTGACGTCGGTTTTAGCACTGTTTTGGTCACCCCATGACCGCCAAGGTTCTCTTTGCGACACTATACTCATCGCACCGAATACCTAGAACGCCATGCCGAAGACAGCAGACATGACACTGCATCTGGCTGCAATGTACAGAAGCCCGGTGGGCCAGTTGTTGGCTTACAGCCGTATATGCTGAGCGTCAAGTGAAGATGCGTCAGGGTGTGGTTGGAGGGATCACTTGCCTATCAACAAATACAGGCATCCACATTCAACGTACTCGGCAAGTGAAAGCCTGCAAATCAATAGGCCAGCTAGGCGTTTATATATGTTGTGACTGCATGAGTGTTAAGTTTGGTATCCGGCTTCGGTATGGCGTTCCACCAAGGCGGCATTATATAGAGGATATCGCACAGTGAAGGTTGAATACCACAAATATTGTTCAAGTGAGAGGTGGAAATGATAACCTACTCGACACTTGGCGTCTCGTGGGTTATTATTTCCCCCTTTCACGAGAACAATGTTTATGGTATTCAACCATCACTTTGCGATATTCTATTTATTATTTATACTTCAACAATGTCATGATTTTGTGTATTTAAAGAAGGTTTAAGCAATGATTTTAGCTGCAGGCGTTCAAAGAGCTGTCAGTAGCGTGACGCTGTACCAGTATACATGACGTCTAGTATGACGTCGTGTCTTCTTGCGTGACGTCGAAATATAGCAATTGACTAGACTTGTATTATGACGTCATCCCAGTGAGCTCAGATTGGAACGTCATAAAAACAAAGTGTTTCATTTTCGACGTTACGGGGTCTGGATCATGGGTCAAGGTCACCAGCAATGTAATATCAAAATGTAAAAACAAAAGTGAAATCTAATCAGTGAATATATCACTTTTATCAGTGAAGAAAATACTGGGATTTCACTGATGTACAAATAATAAAACTAAATCGTCTTTCGGACAGGCTTGCATGTCAAAAAAGGGGACATCGCCTGGTGTCTGGTGCCTTTGGTATGGTGTTCCCGTGGGACATCACAACGAATAAATCGTCATTCGGACTGGCTTGCCAGAAAGTAGAAGACCAAAATTATGTTAAACTGTGGGTCAATCAAACACATTAAAGTGGTTAACACACAGCTAGATAGACAAATAATTGCCGGTAAAAACATGACCTCGACTTTGTGGTGTCGAAAAATTCATTCCTTCATTTAAACATTCCAAACTGTAATGTTACTGCACTCTGATTTCACAGATCTTCATGCGATGGGCATCCAGAGTGCGACCATCAGACGCGCTGCCTTGGACGGAACCATCAGTCGTGTTAGTCTCCTGTCCAAGATCTCCGTCGACAGCATCTTCATGTGTGCACGTTTCTGTATACAGAACAGCAGGTGTGTCGCGTTCTCTTACGCCTTTCAAGAGGACACGGGAGGAAACTGCAGGCTGAGCCAGCATAAATGTCCTGACGTGAACGAGTTAGCTGGTCATTATGTGTACTGCATACATTCCTGATGTGAAAGTCCTACTCGGTCATTGTATGTACACCTACTATTTAGACTCCAGGACTAGCTTTCATAAAGCTCTGCACGCCATGTTAATTGTGTGAATTTCGTGTACAGAAAATTTCACAAACAGACTACACTTGCATATAATTTCCTTACCGTAAAATTTAGCACGTAAAATTATGACGCTGTGTGAACGACTAACGGACTCAATGTGTGTACTGTGTAAGTTCCTGATATGAAAGTCTTACCGGATCGTAGTGTGTGAATGTCACTTTTCATTATGTAGCCTGTCACTTTTCATTAGGTAGCGTACATGTATCTTGAGTGCTGATTTAAAAGTCTTTGCGACTGCTCAGTATGTACTGTGTATATTCCTGGTGTGGAAGTCTTACATTATGTGTACTGTTGTACTCGGAATTAAAACTACTGGCAGAACTTTTTATTACTCAATGTATAAGCCTAAACATGCACCACGAGTATCGAAAACATGAACCATTGAATATGTGTGACATTGAGAAAGAAGACAAGTATGCACATATATCTACCATTGCTTCCAGGTTTAATCCAAACCCACACTTGCTAGAGCTGAATTCAACCTGCAGGCAGTGCAATCTTTTAGTCAAATGAGCCATCCACTATCCATTGCTGTTTGTAGTAATAATAATATTACACTTCAGGTAATTAGTACATGTACATTTGTTTCACCTGAAGAACGCATCAGATTGTTACTTTACGCCTTATGCGTAAAGAGCTTTCCATCATAACAGGAATGTTAGACGACCAAAGGGAAACCATTGCACATTGTCAAGACCTAGACAACTTTACTGAAGCTACAAGTGCAAGTTGCAGGAGTATCCAAATGTAGCATCAAATCATCAAAAGCTTGTGGTTTTAAAGATTTATCATGTGGGTTTCTGGAATTTAGTTACTGACGACATGTTCAGCTTCTGATAACTGGTCCACTCTGATAATGCTTCATGTATCTTATAAGAAAACAAAACATTTCATCAATGGTTTGAGGGAAAGTCTAAAGAATACTTTGTACTTTGTACTTTGAATAATTTGTCATATCAGTGATAACCAGTTTTCCATTTGTCAAGCATTGCATATCAAGTACAGATGTTGCCAATTAAAAACAATGTTCTAGAATCAGGGACCCAAAACTCTAATCCTAGAAAATAAAATAAATGAGGCTGGATGCTCAAACTGAAATCGCACTATCACAGCAAAGAATCATTGGTCAAAATTTGACTGATGTGATGCATGTATTTCACAGTGTAATTTGGATAAAAATTTTGGGTTAAATCCCAAAACTGCTTTGTGAAACATGTCAAGTATCATTAATAACCAGATATTTCACGAAGAAAAAATACCGTCCAATGCCCTTAAAACCCCTCGGCCTTAAGCACCTGTACAATGTAACCAACAGACACAAATTAAAAAGAGATATTATTTGTAGCACCAGCCATTCATAAAACTGTTTAGGTGTTGTATAAATTTAGTGAGGTTACGACAACCTATACAAGAGTTAAGCGTTTACAAACCTTTTATAAAATTAAAGTTAAATGGCCTTAAAGGAAAAGGTCAAGGTCACTGAAAATCAGTAGGGTTCTTCCTTATGTCAAAGTGAAAGTATGGTGAAAGCTTCATAAACCTGGGCTAAACCATTCTAGCGACATCATGTTTACCAGCCTTTTATAAAATTTGGCTTAAACGCCCCAATGACCTTGAAGAAAAAGGTCAAGGTCGCTGAAAATCAATAGGGTTCTTCCTCAAGCCAACTGTGTAAATGTGGTGTAAGTTTGGTGGACTTGGGCTAAACTGTTCCAGAGATAGAGCATTTACTAGCCTTTTATAAAATTTAACTTGAATGACCCCGATGACCTTGACGAAAAAAGGTCAAGGTTGCTAATAATCAATAGCTTTCTTCCTAATGCCGATGTGTAGGTGTGGTGTAAGTTTGGTATCCGGCTTTGTCTTCTAGACATAGAGCATTTTCTAGCCTTTTATAAAATTTAAGGTCAATGACCCCAATGACCTTGAAGAAAAAGGTCAAGGTCGATGAAAATCAATAAGGTTCGTCCTCACACCAATGTGTGTGGTGTCAGTTTGGTAACTTGGGCTATAATGTTCTAGAGATAGAGTGTTTACAAGAATTCACCTCCAATGACCTTGAAGGAAAAGGTCAAGGTTGCTGAAAATCAATAGGGTTCTTCCTCATGCCAATGTGTAAGCTTGATGAACTTGGGCTAAACCGTTCTAGAGACAGATCACTTAGACGCCATGTATGAAATTTAACTTGAATGACCCCAATGATCTTGAAGAAAAAAGTCAAGGTCGCTGATAATCAATAGCTTTTCTACCAATGTGTAAGTGCGGTGTAAGTGTGGTGTAAGTTTGGTGAACATTGGATAAACTGTTCTAGAGACAGAGCATTCATATGGACAGACGGAGAGACACCGTCTGCTACGACAATAACCCTCCGCCAAAATTGACCGAGGGGTAACAAAACCCATGAAGGAGGCAACAACACAGTCCGTCAAGCAACTGTGAATTCTTTATCACCACTAAAGTTGTCTTCTCAGGATGTTACATGTTGTGCACTAAAAGTCACCGACATTGCAGAAGAGGTGGTTGTCAAACTTATCCAAGGAAGTTTGGACAGTTTGAAGTCAATACAGACCAATTCCATGCACCATACATTGTCTTCCATCAAACTGTCCACTTCCCTGACAATTCGGGTAATGTCATCAAAAGGGGGTTCCCCTTTAGACAAATAACAGGCTTAGTTTCACACAAGGCTGTCCACCTGAAAACAGCACACTTTCAGGAATATGTACCGTGAACACTCTTCTTGCAGCTCTCAATCAGCAATGTGTTGTTCCATGAATTCCTTCTGTATTATCCTTAGCTCACTTCTTCCTCTTTGTCTGGAAAGGGATTGAAATTATTTAATTACCTGACTTGTACTTTAATGCCATGCTGGAGAACTAGTAATAATCCCTATAATTATTATTTATTTATTTATTTTCTTGCTGTTTTTTCACCATACTCAGGAATATTTCACTTATGCAACAGCATCCAGCATTATAGTGGGAGGAAACCGAGCAGAGCTCTGCGTGAGGTAACCCTATGAAAATTAAGAGTCATAAATAATACAAGGATGAACATATATTAAACTGCATTTCTATTTTACCTCACTGGAATTTTATAGCAAACATGAATATTCCAAATATACCACTGTGGTCAGATTTTTGGTTGTTTAAGCAATCCAGCGCCACGAGGACCCACTAGCCTTTGCAAGGTACATGTACAAAGCTCTGACGTAAAGCCTCAGCCATGCGAGGACCTCCCTGTCTTAGACGGTTAGCACACCAGACCACCTCAATGACTCAGGGGCCTCTCACCAATGCAGCTGCTGGGAGCCGCTGTAAATACTGCTTGTAATGGCTTGCCCTCCGGCCATATGAAGGAAGGTTTGCCAGCAACCTGCAAGCGGTCGTGTGTTTTCCCCAGGCTCTGCCAGGGTTCCTCCTGCCTTAGCACTGGCTGCTGTGGTAAGAGTGAAATTCCTGAGTACGGTGTAAACGCCAAATAAATAAAAAAATAAAAAAATAACACAACTAATGTGACCTAAGACTTCATTTGGGCAAGAGTTTATCAATGGCATTGAGACTGACACAAGCAACTTGTCATTCTAAGGCAAAAAACTTACCATAAAACTTGAAGTTGTGTCCAAATTTAAGTCTTGAAATGAGCGGTTGCCTGATGATTTGAGTCTGCAATAGGAATGACATACCACATGTATACGTATACAAGACAATGTCAATGTGTTCTAAACATGCAACATAACACCTGTTTTCCCAATACAGTGCAGCGCTTTCCACATTATCAAAAGGTGGTGACATTTCTTTATTCATACATTTATCAGTGGTTATTTACCACTGATGTCTTGGGCGCATGGCAACACATTAGGTACAGGAGCAGAAGAAACCAGAAACAGCTGATCACAAACCAAACTCTGTTACGACCACTGGGATGTCCAAATACAACCACACATGGCCCCTAGTAAGCTGACAGAACACATACATGTATATCTCAACACTGATGCTTAATTGCATACGTCTACAAGCTCAGACAGAGCTTCTTAAACTAGTTAACTGATACATATGTGCAAGCTTGGACACAGCTTTTTGAGCTACTGATTGCCTTACAAGCTAGATAACTGATTAACCCTAATGTGGGAGCCAGGGCACAGCTTCTCAGACCAACTGACTGCCTTGGACTGGAAAGACCAGACAAAGTTTTTTGAACTAATGATTGCCTCAAAGAGCTAGATAACTAATTAACCCTAATGCGGAAGCCAGGGTACAGCTTCTCAGACCTACCTGGACCAGACACAGCTTTTTGAACTATTGATTGCCTTACAAACTAGATAACTGATTAACCTTAATGCGCAGGCCAGAGGACAGCTTTTTGAACTACTGATTGCCTCACAAGCTAGATAACTGATTAACCCTAATGCAGAAGCCAGGACACAGTTTCTCAGACCAACCTTAGACTGGAAAGACCAGACACAGCTTTTGACCTATTGATTGCCTTACAAACTAGATAACTGATTAACCCTAATGCGGAAGCCAGAGCACAGCTTCTCAGACCAACCGACTGCCTTATACTGGAAAGACCAGACACAGCTTTTTGAACTACTGATTGCCTTAGACATACAAGCCCAGGCAGAGCTCGCTGAACTACAAGTACACTTTAGCTAACTGGATCCCTTAGATATACAAGCATGCACACAGCTTCTTGAACTTAGTGATTGCCATTACAGACTTGCAAGACTTGAACTAAATAATTGCCTAAAGACACACCACCCTGGGACTTGCTTCACAAAAAGTCTAAGGCTCTTAGACGGCTAACTCAGCTAGCAATTCTGTCTAGCCTGAAAGACTTTTTAAAGCTCATAATCCACCAAAACACCTCCGTTATTGTTGTTTGATTGTTATTGTTGATTAGAGTTATTGCTCCTTGTTTACAAGCTGTCAATATCGAACATTAAGAAATTAACATCTTTATTTGATATTTACAAATAGTAATTTAGTTTATTTATATTGTAAAGTTTATTTTGAATTTAACAATTATCCTCAATGATTCAACCAATGAGATAACTGCAGAGTAGCCACATAGAAGGCTATGGTAAGTTGGCTAAGCATCAGACAGTTTCACTGTTGTGAAACAGCTTAGTCAATTGTTTTTTGTAGCCTACTTACTATAGTCGACTTAACAACTCTTAGTCGACTAACCAACCTTAGACAGCAACACAGTTTTGTGAAACAGGCCCAAGGGCATAGTTTATTGAACTACCTAACTGTCTTAGAAATACAACCTTGGACATAGCCTCTTGAAACAAATGATTGCCTTTATAGACTTGTAAGATTGGACACATTTTCTTCAAGTGAGTGCCTTGGATATATAACCCTGGGCACTGCCTCCAAACTACATGTAACTGATTGCCCTAGGGTGGATGCAGCTTCTTGAACTATTTGCCTTAAAGATACAAGCTGAGGTCTTTCACTGCAGCCGTGACACTGACATTCTACTTTGACAAAACTCTCTAGCATTTGCAGATGAATTAGCTTGTTCTGATGGAGATAGACTGGCTTACTTCCGCTCATCTTTGGAGTTTTCCATTGCCTTCCTCTTAAGGCGATGTTGTGGGAAAGACGGCATCAGTTCTGGATCACAGGCTAGTGAAGACACAAACATAACATGTCAATAAGCAGCTACAATTAAGACTGGTTATCTTTCTTCCTTGGTGTCTTTTATAAATGTAACCCAGAATTTATTTGCATATTCAGACGGCTTTCTCCAACTTCCACAGTCTTACACAGGAGCATACAGAGCATGTATAAGCTACATTCTTTAATAATAAATATCACGCCCCTTCTTTTGCCAAATTTTTATAAACTCTATCAGTCAGTCATTCAACCTGCCACTAAAATTTTTGACATCCCATATGTTAGTCTAGTTATTAACTTATTTGATTGGTGTTTTATGCTGTACTCATGAATATATCACTTTTACCACAGCGGCCAGCGCTATGGTGACGGAAACCAAGTATAGCCTGGAGGAAACACGACCATCCACAGGTCGCTGAGGCACCTTCTCTGGCATGACTGCGAAAAAAAAAAAGGAAGCCAGTCTGAGCTGTACTTGAACTGACAGCTATCACTTAGGTGTGAGGCTCTCAGGTCATTGCACTGCACTAGCACGCCAAACTCTTTGGTCACAGAAGTCTCATTTAATAAGGTCCTGAGTGTAAAACAACTCAAAATTCTGTGCACAGGATGACATTGGTATTGAGACTCTGAGCTTGTTAATATATGCACAGAGGCAACTGCTTTGCTCCAATGGAATTAATAAAGCCAACAATGTTCCATCAGAAATAATAATGTCCATGCCAGTGTATATTCTTTGAGTATCTTTTGAATATCTGTCACTCCTACTGATCATATAAGCTTTACTTACGGAGAGGGTTTTCACTGAAGTATGAACTTTCCAGGCAATCTTCAGCTGTCGCCCTGAAAAGTAACAATGTGGACTTTTCTCACTCATGTGGGCCATAAACCATAGATCAGTTGACATTAGGTTAAAATATTTCATCCACATGTCAAAAAGTGTGCTGAAGAGACAAAAACCTACATCCCCTAGGTTATACATCAATACCATTATTCAGCATCTGTTACATTCACATGGGCAAGCAGGTAGCTTTGTTTTGTGCAGTTGTATAAAAATGTCACTTTTCAGGACAAAAGTGAAGGAAAATTAGGCTGGGGTACTGGTCCTTCTTTCTTGGTAAAAGACAAATGTAATGATGTTATACACTGTACCAGCAATCTGCCATATTAACAACTGAATTCCTATGAGACATAACTGTACAAGGCCAGCTCATGCCGGCTTCCTCTCCGGCTGTACGTAGGAAGGTCTGCCAGCAACTTGCAGATTGTTGTGGGTTTCCCTCGGGCTCTGCATGGTTTCCTCCAACCACAATGCTGGCTGTCGTCGTATAAGTGAAATATTCTTGAGTATGGCGTGAAACACCAATCAAATAAATAAATAAATAAATAATTGAACAAGGGGTAAAATGAAGTGCGGACAATGTGAAACAAAGAAGGCTAGGCCCATAAAAACATGACTATATGTACAGGTAGTCAAGTCGAAGTAACAATGTTATTAGTGTTATCAACAATACTTAAGGACACCCAGATAGAGAGCATGACACATATCTACTGCTGCCACATGTACCCTACATCAAGGCTGAACAACAAATATAAACCATTACTGCTCTACAAATAAAGGTTAGCTTAACACACAAAGACAAATGAATTTATGTAAATGAAGAGCATCTGCTTTATATATTTGTTTGATTTTTTTTTATGCCATACTCAAGAATATTTCATGTATGAAACGGCGGCCAGCATTAAGGTGGGAGAAACCCATGACTATTCGCAAGTTGCTGACAGACCTTTCCACGTACCACAGGAGAGGAAGCCAGCATGACCTGGGCATGAACTGACAGCAATCCCATTGGAGAGAGGCACCTGGGTCATTATGCTGTACTAGTGCACTAACCCCCTCGGTCACAGAGGGCCCAGCATGTGCTTTACGGTACCCTTGCAATACATGTACGCAATATTGTACTGCATCCAAAAATAAATAAAACCAAGCATATTTAACTAAATTTGAATAACAACTCAAGTCTGTACTGCTGCCGGTAATTCCATACCTTTTCTTGGGGTCATACATGAAGAGAAAGTTGAGCAGTCTAACTCCAGCCTCTGATAGCCAGGGGTAGGTGTGTCTCAGGTTGTTGTACCTGACCAGGTGTAAAAGAATTATAAAACACACTGTATCAGTCTAGATACACAGGTACAAGCAAAGATTGTAACCCAGAATGCGTACAAAGTTTGCGGGGTTTATTTTGCTTTCAACAATATTTCAATTATATTTTTCGCCGTGTAGCAGTCCAGATTTAAAGCTCACATGTACATAACAATGGAGCCTCTTTCACAAAACTTCTTTCATAAATATAAAGTAGTGTTGTCAGCAGGTTTAGTTGCCTTTATTTACAAGACATATCAGAAAAAGTTGTTTACGAGGTTTGTGAAAGTGAGGTTCTGTCTCAGTGGAACACCATGTAACACCAGATATCATGCCCAAACCAGTCACATTATACTGACAGATACCTGACTGGCACTTGGCCTATTCCTCTCACACAAAGGTCACAAGGAAGCGTGCAGACAAACTGGCAGGTGCCATGGTACAAAGTCATAAAATACAAGAATTCTAGCTATATATGATACACAATTCTTTGCAACCGATGACATTAGTGCCAACTTTCCAGACAGGCACTGACAGGTAAGCCAGGTTATTTTTTTTTTCATTTTCACTTCTTACAATGCTTACGGTTGTGACTTCAGTGTACATTGCTCCAATAATGGAAGATCATCAAATCCCTGAAAAAAGAACAGCACTGGAGAATTAACTGAATAATTCCTAAATGGAAGAGTTCTCATTACAAACTCTTCTTCAAAGCATATATACCAAATATACCAAGCTTAGTTTTTTTATGGTTGTGTTAATGGTCAAGATTATTTTATTCTTATAGTTTTGAAAAAAGGCAGCAAGGCATCAAATGTTCAGTATGGCACTGTTCTGCTCCACTGATTATCCTGTAAGTTCATGATTCACTAATTCTACCATAGCAAGATGATTAAAAAGTTTTCTTAATTTTAATGATCAAGAAATTCTCGCAAAATTTGGTATTTTGAAGCTTCTTTAATTTTAATGCAAACTCGTTTTTCAGCTTGTACTACGAAAAAGCTTGAATTAATCAAACTGTAAATGTCATCAAAGTGTTTCCTCACATTACTAAGATGCTGTAATTGTAAGAAACATGTCTGCCAGGAAGAAAAATTGTTTTTTTCACGGTTGTCTTTTTTTTTTTTTTTTTGGCCAAAGTTTTATTTACAAAATTACATAACACCTTTTTGTTTAAACCCACATACAGTGGTTTCTATTTTACTTGCTTGTCAAAGAACATAGTGACCCTGAGTGCATTTGATTATCAAACATTCTTTAACCACAACGGGTCTCAGACTGAACCTGGTTCTAGGTCAGGTTAACCAATCATTGTCATAGAGAGAAAGCTGATATTTTGACTGGTACATATAGTGGAGCTAAAACCTGACTTACAGGCCAGATGCTTTCATTAGGCGTCCCAAACATGTCCACAATCAGTTCTATCTGGTGTATCTCTGAGCGACCTGGAAGCAGAGGCTGGTGGCCCAGTAACTCCCCCAGAATACAGCCTGCAGCCCTGAAGCGCACAGAACAAACAAACTTAGAGATAAGCACAGCTCTGAAAACACATGTCAGAATGTAATATCCCACAATAAATATGCAAAACTTAAGACTGGATTTGGCTGGTTTTCAAACCTGATTGGAACATACACTAAATGAACCTGCACACAAAATTTTAGCCAAATCAGACAATATTTGCAGATTTGCCAATTTTCACATTTAAAGGCAGAGGAAACTAGACTGCTTTTGCACATGGGAATTACTTGGCCAGGGGTAAGACAAGTTCTGTGAAAATCTAGCAGAAACTCTAGCTGGCAGCCTGATCCTCTCTCCCTTTTTAGATTTGAAATAAATGCCTCAATTAAGATTTGACTTACCACATGTCAATGGCAGTTGTCTGTGTTTTCGCACCTAACAGCAATTCTGGGGCACGATACCTGGAAAATGACCGACTACAGGTTTGACAATCATATCAACGTTGATAAAACATTGATACTAGTTTACTTGGTATATATGATGGATTTAATGTATATTTTGATTACTGTTTAAAGTCACTTTTCACAGATAGAATGTAAGAAACCCCTCAACACTGGAGGGATTCCTATATTATCAGATGACAATTTTTTTTATAAACTTGGGCTGTTTACAATTTCAACACACCACAGAGTGACCACCATTGGGGTCATTGGACACTCAGGGACACCGTATTTCCTCGCCAAGCCAAAGTCAGCTGCAAGGGAACAAAATCAACATGCAAAATTATTTGTGTAGCAAAAAGCATGTCATAAAATTTAATCCATATGACTTGTAAGAGTTCAGACTTGCTATGTTTTCTTTTCTTTGGATTTTTTAACTCCTTCAAAAATTTGTAAGAGAAAAATATCCCATGTCACCTTGGAGATCATGGGTTGATTTTTTCCACATCCTTACAAAAATGCAATAATAAAGATTTCGTATCAGATAATCAATTTCCAGGCTGACAACTATTTAGGAGCCATATTACCACTGATTGTTCTGTATGTTATCATACAATATATGCCATGCAAACACAATATTACAGGGATGCTGGGAATAAAATCATTGCCAGTACATATGGCCACTAGTAATATTAATATTAACTGATCAATTCACTTATTTAATACTGTATGTATACCTATTTTTCCAATGTTAGTATATCTTACCTATTTTAACACATCCCTTATCTGTCATAAGCAGGTTAGACACCTTGAGATCTCTAAAAAATAAAAAAAACAAGACTGTGTTTAGCAATCTAAGGTGTCCACTTGGTCTTCCCCAGCAACTATCACATTTGCATGAGTAACTGGTGCATTCATATAAGTGGTGCACACATAACTAATGCAGTAAATTCTAGGAAGAAGAAAACCTTGAATCCATAAAAATTGTGCGGTATATGTTAGAGGATTTAGCTCTCTTTATGCCCGGCTGGTTATCCCTGGATACCCACTGGGACTGGCAACAGAGGTGTAAAAGCCACAGCAGTCCACAGTGAATGGTTTCTTTTGACACATCATCTGACTTACCTGGCCACGGCCTTTGATACCATCTTCAGTGGTGTCTTCACTTTGCTTTGCCAAATCATGGCCTATACTTCTTTTATGGTTATAAAGCCGAGTTGGCCTTCTTTGACTCTAACACGTACAGGTTATTGTTTCATGGGTGATCGCTACCAGCAGCATGACTGACTGAATTTTCATATTACTCTGTGCCCTGAAGGCCTACTTCACAGCAATGTGTTGGTAAAAAAAAAAAAAGAGTGCGCTAGTTACACCTGCAGATACAGTACTTGTCACTGCCTCAATAAGTTGCTATAGAAGCTATGTTATAAGGTGACTAAGATACATGTAAGGCAACACAAAAATTGCACCAGAGTTTAAGGGTTATTACCTTTACATACATAACTGAAGAGTGGATAGGAAGCTAACAGAGTTGTATGAAAAAGAAGTGTCTTACAGGCCCTCAAAACCTGACGGAACTTTTTCCATACCTGTGGACAATGAAGTTCTCATGCAGATAACGCAGACCTTTAAACACCTGAATCATGATACATTTCACCTGTAATAAATACAACTCTTTAATTAAATTGTAAACAGCATCATCATTGTCAGGACATTTTCAGTGCAGTGTTTATCAGAGTTTTAACAGTTACAAGCAGCTCAGTCAGTTATTACGTCTGTACATGTATATCTGTCTATTGGTCAGTACATTTTTCATATCCTACAGTACAGCCGCAGCCATGCGGAGCATCGTCCAGCCATCGTGGCTGGATCATACTGCCACGGTCTTGCCATTAAACACGGACCCTGATTCGCTCCCTCCTGCCATAGTGACGCTATCATCCGGCCATGGTGGACTCACCATGGTGCCATCATGGCCATTTGACCCTGCCATTCCGATCAGAATTTACCAGCTTTTTATGCTGTGTTTGCTATGAACTTATTTATGGCAAATCCATCGTGTCTTCCTACAACAGGGGAAAAGTATTTTTTCCTGAACAATTTTTTGCAGATTTCTAGCCTATGGCATCGGTGTTTGTAGCTTGGCGCTAGGGACTTTTCTGATAAAAGCATGCACACACTGAGCACATATACTACAGTGTGATGAGATCATACAGGAGAATGAAGCCGTGACGTCAACAATCAGCAGACCTCTAAATAGTTACACTGTTGAAGGATTTCTAAGCTGACTTAACACACAGTGCATATGCACAGGATGAAACTAGATGTCCTTTTGATGTAAAATTCTTTTGGCCTGCGGACATGCATTGTAATATTACTACATTTCATTAGGGCTGAATATTAGCTACATGTACAGAACTGCACAGTATATGTTACAGACGCAGTTACACAAGGTACATATGTACTTGTTTTCAATGTCGTGAAATGATACGGCGACCATCCGCCCACAATGGTAGCATGATGGTGCCATGATAGGCACATCCTGATCAGATCATACGGCCACAGGCGGGAGCATCATATTCAACTAGGGTCTGGTCATTCCGTATCTTTCAACGTGTGCCATTTACTTCACCAGGGACCCTAGTACAACCCTATAGATTGGTCACTTCACACAGGATGTTGCAGTTATTCAGATTTTGCGATAACTGAAATACATGGTCAACTCTTCACGACAACTGACCTGAGCCTCAGAGAATGGGGACGCCATGTTGTCCAGGAGGGAGGCCAGGTCCTGCTCACAGTACTCCATCACCAAAAATATACTGAAATCACACAAGATAAAACAGAGTCGAGTTTGAATACCATTAACACTGTTCTCATGAGATTAAGCAGAGAAAGACAATTAAATCCTTGTAAATGTTTATTTTTTCTTGTTTTTTTTCAAACACGGTTCTATTGTGTTTCTATTGTTTATTACCTGACAAAAGTTTTGTGGACATTAAAAATCTTGAAACAGAACAAAAATAACCCTATAAATCCATTCCTTACTTTTGTCAGATAATGATGCTTTCATTATTTTTCCTCCTTTTCAAGATCTTCTGATCATGTAAATATGTCATAAACAGGAGAAAGTGCTGGGCAATTCACATTTCCCACAAATTTTACCATGTTTCACTTCTGTTTTTATTATCTCTTCTGACACAGCAAAAACTAAGATCGATTCTTAAAACAAAATTTAAATTGGTGTGGCCTTAATCGTTTATGAGAAGAGATTGTTTCTGAAAAATTAACATGGACATGAGAAATTCAGCCTTTGACAAACATTTCTTAAATATCAGAACACCTAATCACACATGAGAGAAAAATCCAATGTGAAGCACATGGTTGCTGATTGAACTGCTCTGTCTCTCACCTCTCTAAGCTCTTCCCCACTACCACCTCCTCCAACTCATCTCTCCAAGCTCTTCCCCACTACCACTTCCTCCATCCTCACCTCTCTAAGCTCTTCCCCACTACCACTTCCTCCAACTCACCTCTCTAAGCTCTTCCCCACTACCACTTCCTCCAACTCATCTCTCTAAGCTCTTCCCCACTACCACTTCCTCCAACTCACCTCTCTAAGCTCTTCCCCACTACCACTTCCTCCAACTCATCTCTCTAAGCTCTTCCCCACTACCACTTCCTCCAACTCATCTCTCTAAGCTCTTCCCCACTACCACTTCCTCCAACTCATCTCTCTAAGCTCTTCCCCACTACCACTTCCTCCAACTCATCTCTCCAAGCTCTTCCCCACTACCACTTCCTCCATCCTCACCTCTCTAAGCTCTTCCCCACTACCACTTCCTCCAACTCACCTCTCCAAGCTCTTCCCCACTACCACTTCCTCCATCCTCACCTCTCTAAGCTCTTCCCCACTACCACTTCCTCCAACTCACCTCTCTAAGCTCTTCCCCACTACCACTTCCTCCAACTCACCTCTCTAAGCTCTTCCCCACTACCACTTCCTCCAACTCACCTCTCTCTTCCCCACTACCACTTCCTCCAACTCACCTCTCTAAGCTCTTCCCCACTACCACTTCCTCCAACTCATCTCTCTAAGCTCTTCCCCACTACCACTTCCTCCAACTCACCTCTCTAAGCTCTTCCCCACTACCACTTCCTCCAACTCATCTCTCTAAGCTCTTCCCCACTACCACTTCCTCCAACTCACCTCTCTAAGCTCTTCCCCACTACCACTTCCTCCAACTCATCTCTCTAAGCTCTTCCCCACTACCACTTCCTCCAACTCATCTCTCTAAGCTCTTCCCCACTACCACTTCCTCCAACTCATCTCTCTAAGCTCTTCCCCACTACCACTTCCTCCAACTCATCTCTCTAAGCTCTTCCCCACTACCACTTCCTCCAACTCATCTCTCCAAGCTCTTCCCCACTACCATTTCCTCCATCCTCACCTCTCTAAGCTCTTCCCCACTACCACTTCCTCCAACTCATCTCTCCAAGCTCTTCCCCACTACCACTTCCTCCAACTCATCTCTCCAAGCTCTTCCCCACTACCACTTCCTCCAACTCATCTCTCTAAGCTCTTCCCCACTACCACTTCCTCCATCCTCACCTCTCTAAGCTCTTCCCCACTACCACTTCCTCCAACTCATCTCTCCAAGCTCTTCCCCACTACCACTTCCCCCAACTCACCTCTCTAAGCTCTTCCCCACTACCACTTCCTCCAACTCACCTCTCTAAGCTCTTCCCCACTACCACTTCCTCCAACTCACCTCTCTAAGCTCTTCCCCACTACCACTTCCTCCAACTCACCTCTCTAAGCTCTTCCCCACTACCACTTCTTCCAACTCACCTCTCTAAGCTCTTCCCCACTACCACTTCCTCCAACTCACCTCTCTAAGCTCTTCCCCACTACCACTTCCTCCAACTCACCTCTCTAAGCTCTTCCCCACTACCACTTCCTCCAACTCACCTCTCTAAGCTCTTCCCCACTACCACTTCCTCCATCCTCACCTCTCTAAGCTCTTCCCCACTACCACTTCCTCCAACTCATCTCTCTAAGCTCTTCCCCACTATCACTTCCTCCAACTCACCTCTCTAAGCTCTTCTCCACTACCACTTCCTCCAACTCATCTCTCTAAGCTCTTCCCCACTACCACTTCCTCCAACTCATCTCTCTAAGCTCTTCCCCACTACCACTTCCTCCAACTCATCTCTCCAAGCGCTTCCCCACTACCACTTCCTCCATCCTCACATCTCTAAGCTCTTCCCCACTACCACTTCCTCCAACTCATCTCTCCAAGCGCTTCCCCACTACCACTTCCTCCATCCTCACCTCTCTAAGCTCTTCCCCACTACCACTTCCCCCAACTCACCTCTCCAAGCTCTTCCCCACTACCACTTCCTTCATCTCAACAATGTTCTCATGGCGCAGATTCAGCAGAATATTGATCTCTCGCAGTCCACTGATTGGGATACCTGAAGAGATAAATCAATCATTTGGGAAACAAGCAATACGGATAAATTATATGTAAATAATACCACTGAACATTATAACCTGTTGACCAGAAACTCAAATTTAGGCCAGAGAAAGAAACTCAAAATTAGGCCAGAGAGAGAAATACAAAACCCCACAAGAGCTCTACAATTTAATTTATTTGTCTGCTGCCACAGTTCATATGTAAGAATTACATGACAGCTGTCAGTTTCACGAGTGGAGATGTATATGGTGGAAGAAAAGTCAACTTAACAGCCATTAGACTGTGCTCTCACATGAGCGTTGTTGTTGTTCAATCCCACCAAGCACCACAAAACAAGCAGAGCAGAGGAATCTACAGACTCTCTGGGCCAAGGCTGACTTTGAACCTGTATCTTGTATGTTGCACAATTGCATAAATATGTCACGATCGTTATTAATTACAATTCTGTACAGCGGGGAAACAAGTAAAACAATGCATAGCTATAAAGCGAGTTCATGAAATGATTGTGTAAAGTTGTATTACCATCTTTCTCTCTCTCCATCCTCATCTTCTTCAGAGCGACTATCTCATTACACTGGGTATCACGGGCACGATCTGTAAACGGCCAATCAATGCTTAATTGTTGGGAACAGCCAATCAATGATCAATTATTGTGAACAGCCATTCAATGCTCGGTTTTTGTGAACAGTCAATCAATGCTTGGTTGTTGTAGAGCCAATCAATTCTTAGTTCTTGTGAATAGCCAATCTATGCTCAGTTATTGTGACCAGCCATCCAATGCTTACTTATTGTGAACAGCCAATCAATTCTCAGTAATTGTGAATAGCCAATCCATACTTATTTATGGTGAACAACAAACTAATTCTCAGTTATTGGGAACAGCCAATCAATGCTTAGTCAATATGAACAGCCCAATCAATGCTTAGTTAACATGAACAGCCAATCAATGCTTAGTTATTCTGAATAGCCAGTTGGGATTTGTTATTCTGAACAGCCAATCAGTTACCTGAATGGTGATGGTAATTCTTAATGACAGGTTCCTTCTTTAATTCTGTACATTCTGACAGCGCTATGATACATTATTGAAAATTTAGCCCAAATATTGAGTACCCATTCATACCTAAGTTTGCCTTGCCCACATGACCATGTACCGACCATTTTCCATATGCTGGTGAAGGAACTATGTGTATACACCTAAAGTCTACGCACTACTGACTGAACAGGAGTTAAGTACATATACATATGCTAAAAGGGAGATCAGGGACCGATTCCACAAAGCAAATCTGTACTTCAGTAAAACTTTTAAAACTTAACTGAACTTAAACCATTCTTGAAATTTTAACACAGAGGCATGGATGGTGCACGTATACCATGTCTATGCACAAGTGACAAAAATTTCAAAACAAAAAAGTATCAAAAAAGCTACAAAACGGATTATAAAGACTTTGATTGAAGTCAAAGATTGCTATGTGGAATCAGCCCCAGGTCCTGCTCAGTCAAATCATATATGACACATATTTTTCAACATGGGTAAGTTTTGACACATTACTCACAAACTATTCCATAGGTTCCCTCTCCTACTCGATTCATCTTCTCGAATTCTGTGACACTGCGGCATTTTCCTAACTGAAATGAATATCAAGACATAAGCCTGTGAGGGTACCAACACATCTCACTGTAGTTTCTGTCTTGAAATACATCCACATGTATATTTCAAGGTCAAGGACAACTTATTTATTTGTTCATTTATTTATCTGATTGGTGTTTTATGCCGTACTCAAGAATATTTCACTTATACGTGAAATATATGGCTTACTATCATATTGATAGTCACGAGTCCCACACAGAGTTTCTAGGCTTTGCCTGGCAAAAACAAGGGGTGAAACAATACTAGAAGTTTCTCGTTTCAGCTTTGCAGCGCCCCTATGTGCACACTAAGCTAACAAGGCAACTGTTATGGTGTTTACGCCATACTCAAGAATATTTCATTTATACGACGGCGGCCAGCATTATGGTGGGAGGAAACCCAGAGCCCGGGGGAAACCCACGACCATCCCCAGGCTGTTGGCAAACCTTCCTAGGTATGACTGGAGAGGAGCCTGACGGACAATTAAGTCAGTGTGAAATTAAAAATCCATACAACTGTCTTTCCGAGTTTCTAAAATCAAAATCAGTGTTATACCCATAAAAAGGGTGGTACAGTGAAGTTTTGTGTATGAATTAGGGAAAACTTTTTGTTTAGACTTTTCTAGATGTTCCCAAATCAGTGTGTACACAATGGGTTCATAAGTTCGAATCCAACTCTTGCCTGATGGCCTGTCCAAAAGTTTTTGTACTCAATGTATGATAGTTAGAACATTTGGAATTGGTGACATTTCAAGCTTGGGACAATCTGAGCTGTGAATAGTTTGGGGAAGTGGATATCTTGAGCTGTAGATATTTTACACACCTGTAGGTATGTTCAACATTTGTATGTGACAACTTTTGCACATTTTGACACTGGGGAAGCCTAACAGATACATGTTCATAATTTTGCATACAAAGTGCTTCTAACCATGGAAACACATTGTCTATATCTAAGGCAGATATATTTCAGACCTTAATACATCCAGGGCATTAATTATTAACAAAACGACGTCATGTATCTATGCACAGTCTTCACTTCATTCCTGAAGTCACAGATCAAGTGGCACTGTCTATTTCTTGGTATAAGTATGAAGTTTAGGCCTTCTGTCGAAGCTAAAATATCATCATCCAAGAGGTGCATTCTCGACAGACAACTTTTTATCCTGGGTGACGTAACTTCACCGTTCCACACTCTTCACTGAACTTTTTGTGCATATTCACTATGCTTTTGCTTTAGGTGTCTTCTCCTGTTTCTGTTCAATCATCTAACTCCCATATTTAAAAGTGTAAGCTCATATATTTAAATCGGCAAGCAGTCTGAGGTGTAGGCTGTCCAATAATGGCAGTAAGTGACACTGTACCTAGTGTTCATATCCACATAATTAAATCTAGAGTGGTTTTATAATTCAGCCACGCCGCTGTCAGCAAATACTTTCTCAGCATCATTTGCAATATACAATGGACCTAACCAAGACATACTGAACTGCTTCCACAACAAAGCCCGTCGCCTTCTTAAACTTATAGCTGAAACATAGGTACTTCCTAAAATTATCCGCAACAACCGATCTGTGAGCCGTCCCTGACATCATTAAGCTGATGCTCAGTTACAGGCAATTGTCGGGCCAGATACATGTGAGTGAGTATGTATATTGGCAATACACAGAGTTTGGGTTATGTTGTTATGACAACAAAGCGATGTCACTTTGCGAAATGACGTTGATGTTTTATGGCATGGTAGGGTCAATTCCCTATCCTTTAACATGGCAACTTATGTGTTCAGAGAATTTCAAATCAGAACTTTCTTTCTGTTGCCCAAAATGATATCCAGCATCACTGGAAAACACCTTTCACAAGTTTTATTGCATCAATATTGATGAATTGTCAATATCTACATACCAGCACATGTTACATTGCGCAAAATGACCCTACCGTACAGGAAAGCATCACAAATGGAAACCACTCAGCTGGACTCAAACTAACAGTGACTGGATTGGGGAGAGGCTCCAGGGTCCTTGCACTGCACTAGAGCACTAACCCCTGAACCAAGCCAAAAAATCAAGAAATATACACGAGGAATTACAGCATGCTAAATACATAGTTTCCCACAAGCAGAATTAGACCAAAAAGCAAAAACAGCTGCATTTATAAACTCAATATCTCATAATTTACATGAGTGATACCGTCATTTTTGGGGTATAATATACTCCCTGTGTATTGTGTACATGTGTACATACTCCGTGTGTATTGTGTACATACTCCCTGTGTATTGTGTACATGTGTACATACTCCCTGTGTATTGTGTACATGTGTACAGACACTAATCTGACGACCTAAATGGCTGAGGGGCCGGGTAAGCACTCCAGTGCAGTGTAATAACCAAGGTGCCTCTCACCAATGCCAGCAAGCTGCGGATGGTCGCTGATTTCCCCTGGGCTGTGCCCAATTTCCTCCCACCATAATGCTGGCCACCTTCGCATACGTAAAATATTCCTCAGTACGGCGTAAAACAGTAATCAAACAAACAAATAAATCAGAACTTATCCATGGATGTACATGTTTCTATGTGTCTACATACATGTGTAGTCATTTACCCGGTGAGACTCTGGGATCTGGATATATTCCCCAGTCAGCATGGAGTACAGGCACAGCTCTTCTCGGCCTTTGAGAGGGTCCCGCTGACCACTGTCCATGGTCAACTCTCACAGGAGGACACCCCAGTCGTCATCTGAGTCCTGTCAGGAAGGAGATCCTCCTTTTCAGATCAAATTCAGAAACTGGAAGATATCTGAATAACACAATGTACCAGTCTGTCTCCCAATTTATCTGCAAAACACAAAAGATATACAATTAGTTTTGTGATCTGCTCACCTGAGCAACATCAATTAGTAATTGAGCTGTATATCTACCAATATGCCGTGATGATCTACGATAAACCTACGATTATTAATTATGTTCACAGCTACAGAGGAGAACTGCATGTCCAGGGACAAAACTGTCTTTTCACCCCTGGTTCATGAGCAGGGACCTTCTTCACAAACAGGGTATAAGTTCTGTCAAACATAAGACCCATGAAGACACATGCTGTCGAGATACGTTGCCTTGGTAGTTACGTTTGGTTAAAAGTTACACCGTCTTCACAAAACACGATGCCCCAGAAGTGTAGCTGGTTAAGCTGAATCATCTCATCAAGCATGTTCTACTCTTTCCTTATACCCGAGTTCTTTGTCATCATTCTACATTAAGATACATGTGCAACTCCCTGTCCAGTCTAGGCACAGTGCAAGAACAGTGTAGGTACCCGTACTAGTATCTGATCTGATCCTCTTCTTATGTAACATTGCTATCAAGTAGGGCAGGCTGTTTTACAAGTCGCTGCCATAGACAGTATGATTAAGATTTAACGTAGGTATTTTTTTTTTTTTTTTTTCTCAATTAAAGGGGTGCTTCTCCACTATGTTCCTCTCTCCATCAATCCGGCTTCTGTTTTGATTATGCACGGCTCGTACATTTCTAACATGTCAAGTTTTTCGAGTTCAAACGTTGTTTTAAATTTGAATCCAGTGGACACAAATGACAAAAAGCACCGAACGTGCTAGAATAAATCAGAAAACCACTTTTCAAGAGAAACAGAAGAGAAAACTGTTTCACACGAAAGGTACGAGGCCGAGTTGTTGGGTAAAATGGCGTCTGCACTGAGAAGGTTGGCAAGGCCAGTTGTGTCAAATCTTGCAAGACAGGGTGGTAAGTGTATATATTCTGGCTTATTCAAATCAGTAATGGGAACGGAAAGTATCAACTGTATTTGTCAGTTTGGTTTTGTATGTTGCGTAACCTGGTACCATCTCTGAACTGATGAAATGAAACATGTTTTTGACGGCGAGAGTATTAATAGGAGACCAGTTTTCGATACATGATGTGAGAAACCAGGCCACATTCGATTTTTTTTGTTTGTTTGTTTTTTTGGCATCTGTATGTCGAAGGTGTGCAAGAAACTTCAGGATTTGCAGAGAATAGGTTGAGCTATTGATCGTCGCTGAGCCACGCAGATATCACCCTCATCCTTACTACTGCCCAAACTTCAGTCATAGAATCCGAAGTTCTGTCATAATTATGTCATAATGTGAAATGTGGTGCTACCACAAAGCCCGCGCAGCAGATAGTTGGCAATCTCCATGCATAAAATTTACCTTGGTTCTTTGTCCGTCAGGTGCTTGTTGATTACATGATCAAGAGATTTCCCGAGATATAGTTTCAGTATGGCGGCACCCTGTGAACCTGGCTAAAAAATGATGCAAATCTGTCATTTAACAATGATTCAGGTACTTATTTGTGTTCTATTCAGTGCTAACATAGAAACAAGAAGCCATAGGACGAATTATCCACAGGAATTGTTATGTTTGACACTTCATATGTAACTCGGGAATGACTTTTCAGTTGTCAGTCAAAAGTTGACCACTTCATTTGTCGAGACAGTAATAG
Source organism: Acanthopleura granulata (assembly GCA_016165875.1). Taxonomy (NCBI): domain Eukaryota; kingdom Metazoa; phylum Mollusca; class Polyplacophora; order Chitonida; family Chitonidae; genus Acanthopleura; species Acanthopleura granulata. Next base: position 17,632,678 of record JABBOT010000080.1, on the reverse strand, counting down.
ATTTGTTCACATCTCATACCGTTTTGCCCGTTTCGTGGGCTATAATGATCGCTTTTTCTGCCTGTCTGTCGATCTGTCCGTCCCGCTCAACTTTGTGGGGAGCATATCTCGACAACTATTACACAGAGGATTCTCAGACTCTCTCAAAATGTGTAAGACGACCTGAAGTTGTGCGCTGTCAGATTATATTTTCTCGTTTCAATCTATTTTTGGTGTTATCTGCCCTTGACCATGTTTTTCAACTTTGTGCAAAGGTTATCTAGGGAGCTATTTGGCACAGAATTCTCAAACTCACACAAAATGTGAAAAAGGGCATGAAGTTGTGCAGGTTGTTTTTTTTTTTTATTCAGCACAATAACCATGGTTTTCACTGTGGCCAAGAAGACATGGTGTTATGAGGTGCACTTACATCAGTAAAATCGGTTAGATAATATCAATACAACTGTTGTGCTATAATATGTTTTTACATGACATGGCTTTAGTTTTGATACCCAAGCCTCAACCAAATCCCGGAATCCCCCCATCCCTGTCACATCTGCCGCAATACTCCACTAATAAAGAGTAAGGGACATGGACAATATTTGCTTAAAATATTACATCTTGAAAGTTTTAGACCTAAAATATGATTATAGGCCTTATGCTGGAACAGAACGATTATTTCTTGCATCAAATCACTGTACTTGGGAAATCTTGACAATGTGGTTGCATCAAGCTTCATATAGTTTACCAGTTCATTAAGTCTGGGCAATCTTTTCATTATGTGGCATTTGCATGTTAAAAATTTTGCGTAAAGCAAGATGTAATTGTTTACTTGGCATTGCATACTTTTTCAAAAAAATCCATATAAAGTAGAGGAAGGCTTTTTGGATATGTCGAAACCTACGGTACTACAAAGAAAACGATTTACCTATCCCCAGAATGGCACCAACCCAGGACAGTGTAAAAAACAGTGAGCAATGTCATCTTCCCTTCCACAAAATTCACAGTCGGATGAGTCTTTAGTTTTTAGACACATGTGTAGGTACATGTTTCAGGGTACAATACAGTTCAGTGTTTTGTACTGAAATTGAATTTGTTTTCAACCTACAGACTCTGTGGGAGAACCCAAACTTTTGCGGGCTCAATACTTTTGTCTTGGCCTTTCCATTTATCATAGTTAAATTCCACAGCCTTGCATGCCTTTATCTGGTTTCTTCAGAATGCACTGCCAAGGACAGAGTTCATTAAAGCAATGTCCATACATGAGATGGGATTGTTTAACGTTCAAATTGTGCAATTCGTATTAAAAATGTTAAAGCTTACAAATTTCATTGTAAGATTATTTTTTCAACCTATATTAGGAGTTATCTGTCCTTGACCATATTTTTCAACTTTGTGCAGATCATATCTCAGCAACTGTTAGGCATAGGATTATCAAGCTCACACAAAGTGTGAAAAATGACTTGAAGTTGTCAGGTTATTTTTTCACATTTCGGTCTATTTTGGAAGTTGTGTGCCCATATTTCTCAAGTATGTGCAGAGCATATCTCGGCAGCTGTTTTTCAGAGGATTCTCAAAGTCACACAAAGTGTGCACAATGACCTGAAGGTGCGCACTGTCAGGTTATTTTTTAGCGTTTTGTTCTGTTTCAGGAGTTACCTGCCCTTGACCATATTTCTCAACTTTGTGTCGAGCTTATCTCGGCAACTATTAGACATAGGATTCTCAAACTCAAAGTGTGCAAAATGACCTGAACTTGTGCCCTGCCGCATCATTTATTCACATTTCAATCTATTATAGAAGTTGTGTGCCCTTGCTTTAATATTCACCAACACAGAGTGGTACAGATTGTAACCTCCTCCTACTTTTCTTGCCGTGCATTTGTCCATGCCGTTATTGAATCCATACCTCCATGAAATATGTCTTTTTTGGTTTTCTTTCTTTTGCATCGTATGCAAGTTGTGCATTTGCACACAAGTGCATTCAGTCTCTTAAAAATATAGTAATACTGTGTAGTGGCTGATTGTGCTATGTTTATAGTTTTTTGGAGGTAAGGGGAGGACATACATTTTTGCAATCTCTGATTGCTTTCTTGTTAAAAAATAATATGCTGCATTTCACAGTTAATAACGAACAAGCACTTCATGCAAAAGGTATGAGTCAAAGATGTATTTTGATATGAACATATAGCATAAAGATTTTGCTTTTCTGATTATCAGTGTTGAGACACACCAGAGCCTCGGCTGTTGTCTTCCGAAAGCAGTCCACTGAGCCTCCCAAAACTGAAGAAAATAAACGTGAGTATTTTAATCAATTACATTTAATGATTTACAAATGACATTGCATGATTTAATAATTTAAATAGTGTGTACTAAGTGATTAGGATTAGAAATTGTAAGGTTGATATACCTGTGGCGTCTGAATATGTGAGCGATTTGTGGGGTTGTTCCTTGATAATTCCTTTCTCACATTACCGGTACATGTATTATATTTGTAAAAACAGGCCTGAAAAGAAGGCTTAGAGGGAGACCTTTGCAGCAAGCGATACATGTAAGATCAGCATTGTCCAAATTCCTGGCAGTACAGGTTTGTAGAAGTACCAGCACCGTTTGTAAAAAGGCTTGTAGAACTGGAAATTTGTCCATAAATATTTTCAGTGCCAGACAGCTGCATATACATGTAATTTTATGATTTGGCCGGTTCACATCTGATATTGACATTTATATTTTTCCTACTAAAATTAAAATTCAATGAAATTGTCACTAATTCAATTTTCCATCTGCCCTTAAGCCACTGTTCGTCGGCCTGACAGTGAGTTGTGGAGAACTACCCTACAGGACTTCGGGGCCTATGTGGCAGAATGTCTGCCTAAGTATGTACAGAAGGCCCAGGTGGCGCTAGGGGAGCTGGAGATACTGATACACCCCGAGGGTATCATACCTGTGCTTAGCTTCCTTAAGGACCATCACAATGGCCAGTTTGTTAACCTGTCAGACATTGCTGGGATGGACGTCCCTTCCAGGCAGTACAGGTTTGAGGTAAGGCTTAATGACTTAAAAAGCCAGAGATAGTCGTAGGTTTCCACCGGTTCTGCTCGGTTTCCTGCCACCATTGTATAAGTGAAATATTCATCAGTATGAAACAGGACACCAGTCATTTAATGGCTGTGTAGATAATCCTATTATTTGAAGGCAAAATAAATGTGAAAACAAAAATGCACATGATGAGTATAAAAAATTTTCCATTTAAAGTATTAAACTGGCAAACTCCAGGGTGTATCCTAAGGGAACCTCATAATCTCTTAAACTCTACATCTGTGAAAATCTGCGGAACTTGGACAAATGTCAATTCAATAGACAGTAGAAGTATGACATTTTCCTGCCTGCATTAGGTCATAATAATGACTGTCTGAAATATGTGTATTTGGGGATCAGTCACAAGTGTTATTTAAATTATTAATATGATATCTTAGATTTTAATAGTTTTAGAAACCCTGATGTGTCTCGTTTCTTTTTCTAGATCATTTATAACCTCCTGTCCTTAAGATACAACAGCCGAATCAGAGTAAAAACATACACGGATGAGTTAACTCCCCTTGACTCGGCCTACTCCGTGTTCGCTGCTGCTGACTGGTATGAGAGAGAGGTATGTGCTGGTGGATGGAGATAGGCAACTGGGAGTAACTGGAATTTATCCAGCCCGTTGGAGTTGGAATTGTTCTGCTGTTTAATACTTCTCTAAAAAAGAGTAGTCTGCCTCAAGTAGATCTTAGTAGTGGTTGGTCTGGTGTCATAATGTAAATATGTGGCATGTAAGACCTGTTATCACTCTGTTTGCATGCTCTTTCCAGTGAGGCAGCACTGTGTTAGATAATGTCATCTCAATTCACTCTGGCCTGCGTACAGTATCATGGTTTGGGCGGTATCATGTTGCCTGTAAATGTTACATCTAAAACAAGCTGAAAAGGAAGGTCTTTTCCCAATTGGATTTTACTGTGGTGGATCAAAGGAAGACTCATGCTCAAATACAATGCATGCATCGATGCATCAGTTTATGGCTTGGCATTTGGGTAGTTTGGGGTAATCCCGTTTGCCAAAGACACGCCACACTCCAGGGGATCTAGTATGTGCTACCAGTAGTAGAACGTGTACAACAACACTGGCCAGCCAGCAAGCATAGCTGAGTGCACGTGTCTGTATACTATATCTTTGGAAGTAGGTGGTAATTAACAGTCACTCTGTCTGATATTTGTGAGAAATTTAAAGATAGATTTCAAATTAATTATACTGGCAGTACATTACTTTCGGTGCATTTGTCAAATTAACGATTTTACATCATAATATAACAGACTGACGTCAAGGTACTTTAGCTGAATGCCGGGATCAGGAGCGGTAATTATACACAGTCGTACATGTAGTTTTCTCGATAGTAAGTCAGGGAATTTTGGCCAACTTTTCTATGATCACAGTTCACATGAGAGTTACAATTCAAAAAGAGACACTGACCAGTAGGTACATGCTGCTTGTGCATGTACATGAAGTGAAGGTCTCCAGTGTTGAGTGATAATCCACTGGTATTTAATAATTAATCAATCGAATGCTGTCAGGATAAAATGTTGCCGTTGCATGTTTGTCCGCATGTTGTATACCGGTACATAAAAATATCGCTTCCTTACTTTTCAAACCCACAGCTGTCATTGTAAAAAAATATCTGTTTAAATGGCTGACATATGAATTTTGGCTGCAAGTTTTGCTGATCGGTCATCTGTGTTCCACACCACATCTCACCTTTACAGTGCCAGCAGGCCTACACGTACATGTATAATTTGCAGGTTTGTAACTTCATCAAGTGCACGTAAACAGCAGTAAGTTTTAGTTTTGCACAGGTACACCCTGCCGGAATCATCTGTAAACAGTGCAAAAATCCATTTTACATTGTCGATTTGTAGGAAAACCCAGAAATTGGGTCCTGTATAGGCCTACCTGTGTTTTGAAGAGTATTGTAACATACATCATTAGGGGTGATGTAAGACGACCAGTTCACTGAAGTTTAACGAACACTGGGTGAAGAGCCCTCCCTCACCCTGGTGATGTAAACCCTGGCAGATCTTTAAAGCTTACAAACCACGAGTCCTTCTGAAATTGTACTGAATTTGCAACTCTGTTATTGGAGGCCCTCCCCCACCCCAAACTCCCCATGCAACTCTTCTTCTCCATAATATTATACAGTACATACATGTATACTGCATGAAGGGTCAATGTACAAATTCAGTGGACATTTAATTCAGGTTTAAACATTCGCAGGCACTGAGAAAAACAGATGTACAATATTATGGGCAATTTGTTTAGAGTCATTTACATATTTCAGTCTGATGGACTTACATGGGTGTTTACAAACTTCGTCACACAGTATGTATGCACATTTACCGTTCGCTGGTCTAGGCAATTTAATGAGAAAGTACAACAAATATTTTTGTTGTTACTGATTTTAAGTTTGTAAATACTGATATTTAAAACCCCCAGTAAATATCCATGTGTAGAATCCCTTTTATTTTTACTCGATAATATGAAATCGAAAATTATATTAAAAACCCATCAGTGATCAGTACCGTGGCTGCGTGGGAAGTTAGACAATTTCGCCATGGTTGCTTACAATTCAAGTTTTCAAATTCCAAATACATGTACCTGTGACATCAAATGCTATTACTGCGCAGACGGATAAATTCTTTTAAAGCCATTGTTTTACCAAAAACGTAGGTTGAGTAGTATAACTATTTCGCAGGATCTCAGAAATAATCTTGCATTCACCATGTTGAGTCACTTGCACGTTTTTAAAGTATTGCTGCCGATGGTATGCGTTCAGGCCCAGTTTTAGTGAGAAGTGTTCATTGCAGCTGTGAACCCCTAGACCGGAAAGAAAGTTACATGGTTGATCTTGTGAAGAGGTCAGAGAGTTGAGTTATGTTAGACAGATGTAAGCATGGAAATGAATATTATTTACCTCAGTTTGGAGGAATTTCGTGAAAGAGTGAATTTAACTCTTGCAGTCGGCCTATTTTTCGTTTATAAACTCAGTCCTGTCACATACCATGGTGGCACCAGTCAAGGATTAGGACAGAGATCACATCTGTTATAGTCCAGTGTGTGGGCATAGTTTATACCCATGCCACCTGTCCTGCAGTCTGTTGGAAAGCGCCCAACGTGAAAACAAATTAGTCCCCCTCCTCGCAACATGCTCTTTGAACTTTGGAAAGCTCCAGGTCATGTTGTTGAGTTGTGATGTCATAGTCAACAAAATCCGCCCTCACTCCTTGCGAAAAGGTTACAATATTATGGGAGTCATAACATGCATTGAATTGCAAGGAGAATGTGGGTAAAAAATACAAAATATATTCGTTTAACATATCAATTTGAAATTTGTATGCATCGCATCCCCTCACTATTTACCATGACATTTGCAGATATGGGACATGTATGGTGTATTTTTTGCAAACCACCCTGATCTGCGAAGGATTCTGACTGACTATGGTTTTGAGGGCCACCCCCAGAGAAGAGACTTCCCCCTTAGTGGTTATGTGGAGGTGAGTGGAACACCAAACTGTTCACATTTATATCATAAACTCCACCTCTCTCAGAGGCAAGCCATATATCAAAAGATTCCAGGCACTATGAGAGACTTTGATGGGATGCGCAAAGCTTTTCAGGTTGCAGTAAATAGATCTTGTTTTCCACTGTAACACTGTAGTGCTTTTGTTCTACCTAATTGTTTTAGGAGCAATCATACATGAGCACTGAACGTGCAAATGATGATCAAGAGAGTGGGTAGTGTAACACAGATAGTATGGATCACTTTCATTTAACCCGGAGAAGCCTCTGGGTACATAGGGTTCGATTGAAGTGATGATATTCCACGCCATTTGCCATGGTATGCTAGTTCTGTCTCACTGCATTTTCTTAATGCATGAATGACAGACCAGGACACCTTCTTTCTTTTAATTCCCTGTGTTTTCCTTTTCCAGGTGCGTTACGATGATGAGGTGAAGCGCGTCGTTGTTGAGCCTATAGAGTTGACGCAGGAATTCAGGAAGTTTGAGTACAGCTCCCCCTGGGAGATGTTCCCGTCATTCCGCGAGTCTGGGAAGGAGCAGACACAACAGGTCCAAGCCGGCTCGGAAACCAAGCCCCCGCCAGAGAAAAAGTGATCTAGGACAGGATTAGCTAATCCCACAAGTCAGGGTTCCCACTTGTCTTGAAAAGCATTAAGGTCTTGGAGAGAAAAACTTTGGGTTTGTGCATAAATCCTGGAAACTGCTCGACAAGCTACCAAATATACATGTAGTGTCTGTGTAATCTCCACAGTTTGTGCTCAAAATGAAAAGTGGTGGTATACATACATGAAGGATATAAGGTTCTTGAAAACCCTTTGAAAACGTCTACTTTCACAGGTGGTAACCCTGACTTCGTGCTCATAGTCTTTTGGACAAGTGTAATTCGACCGACACGAGTTTAACCTGAAATACAGATATTTGCCAGACTTGTGCACCCCAGTCTCCGAAGATTATGTTTTTCTGCCATGGACTAATTGGAGCGCGTGTATGAGTACAGATTTGTGTGTGATGTCCTTACTCCAGTGACTTTTCATCACCACTGAAAACAAACGTTATCTTTGTGCTTTTAGAAGAGTGTTAATAGAGTGTATATATTATTGTTAGACTTGGCTACAGCTACTACAATAAACTACAAAGGTTTGTCGTTCATTCTAGTTCTGATTTTATCTTCAATGAATAGATATTGTAAGCCCTAAATTGGGATGAAACTTCTTCTTGAGAATGGGAAACCAGAAATAAGGTTATTTGTGGTTTAAGTTTAACCGTTATGATGGGATGTAATTTGCCAAGTACAGTGTTGCAAACACTATTACAGTGAAGTGACATCCTAAGGACATTGCGTAATCAAGGCTTATTTGCAATTCAAGCATGGTTTCAGAACAGCTTGATTATTACATTTATGGTGAACTCAAGTTTATGCTGCGCAGTTCATACAATGCCAAATCCGACTCCCCTACATGACTTTCGTTCAGAATGTTGGAATTAACTGACGTCATCGATTAACAGCATGATTTCGCCTCACATCAATTCCATTTTTAAATCCTGCCTTTCAAAATATACGAGGCACGAGAATGCGAGACAAGGCCAAACCGCATGAGATTATTTCAAACCATGCGAGATTAGCGCTAATCTCACTTACTAGTGTTCTTGCATGTTTTCAGCACTAATCTTGTGCAATTTGACAAAATCTTGCGAGATTGGGCCAGCACGCTTCTCTCACGGTTTTTCCTTATCTCGCATTCTTGCGTGCCTCATAGTGCGGCTCGATAACGTAAGTGACTGCATCCGTCTTGCAGAGAAACCTGTTATCCCAGATGCAAAAAAAAAAAAGAAAAGAAAACAACACAAAACATATTTGAACGGCATTCCACAAGTGGATATAGTACCCGAGTATGGTTGAAGTTAAGCCATGATCCCACAGCGCGATTTGTCTTTAGTTGGTGGCTTGCAGCATTCAAATTCGTCGTAAGGACAGGTGTAATCTATAAACCATAGTACAGCGGCATATACAAACAGTGCCAAATAGAGCTTTGTGTTCTGCTTTCACTGGAACACCGTCGAGAATTCCCGCTTTAGAGAATGCGGTATATGCCTTTTCCTGCTCAATTATGACTCCGGGTTTAGCAGAATTACGGTACGCAAGGTCAATTCAGTGCATCTCTTAATTTGACTGGGTAGGCCTTCATAGGCCCACGACACTGAAAATTATTCACAAAGGATGACTTTAATTACATGGAGAACCTTTCCAGCATAAAGTATATAATTCGGGCCAAGCAGTGAGTAGTGTATTTTTCAATCCTGCCTTTGTGGTGTGGGTTTGAAGGCACACTGATGACGGACGAGGTTACTCTGTATTACAAGAACGATGGTCATTGTGGGGGCTTGGACCGACCAGTGCGCGAAAAGAGGCGTTCCACTGCAAAATCCATGCACTACAATATTTTTTCAGGAAATCAATGTAATCGTTTATTGATAAACTTATTTAATATATGTAGCCACCCAAGTTAAAATGCACTGGTATATCATAACCTAGCTCTGGTATGGCGCTATATGGACCGAGGGTGGACGATTCTGATATTTCCAACTCTCCATTAACGCCATGGAAGCAAGCATAACAAATGAATGAAGTTGGCGCCAGGCCAAAACCACACGATTTAGAGCCAAATAAACGTGAAAAATTTTTAGTACATACTTTTTTTCATGCTGTTGGTGGCATTTTGGTTTACTCGTTTGGATTTCTACTGCCATCACTGGCCATATTGCCTTGCTAGGCAGATGCAATCATTGCCACTCGACGCCACCTAGCGAAATCCGCCAGCACGTAAACAAGGGCGAGGAGAGACCTCTGGCGAATGTTTCAGTTACATGTTTTTGTCGACGATCAGCTGGGTGTATGGTGGAGGAAATCGGAGTTAACCACCGTCTTATGCCAGATACCTGACTGACCTCCTGACTCATACATGTATCTCCTCGAAAATATGCCTGAAATAGTTTATATTCGTTGTTATCACCAACATCTGAGGGAAATGCGAGCAAAGTATCCACCAAAACACGCCGTTCCTAACAATACATCAGTCTGGCCTTTAAGGTATAGTCATCAAATATGCAAGGAAACATGCTTTTCTATACCATATGCACCTTCACATTGTCAAAGGTTATTCGCATCGCTTGACGATCGCTCGATCATAAGTAATAATCGAGCTGCATTGTGGTTCGATCCTGTTACAGGTTAAAGTACCGACTAAGTCATCCAATAAAATCTCACAGCACATGCCTTCAGCCACGTAGTGTTTCAAAATCAGTGGTATGTTGTCATATGACCTCAGTTTTGTCTTTCACTCTGAAGACTGCCACTTTGATTATTCGAAATGGTTACAGCAAAGATGAGGTTACTGGGCGTCTCGCTTTCAAAGCTGCACGTGACGTCAGTTCATTCATGCTTCCCCGAATGAGTCTTGTTGAACACTGAAGCTTAGAGAATCCCCTTTTCAAATTTTGTCCACGTGACAAAACCACGTGACATATGCACAGGCGCAGTGAATCCTTACTAAATTCATCTGTCTTAATTACGTCTAAAAACAGAGATTGACACAACACACCGAATGGTGTAGTGGGATAGATGTCTACCTGTGAAAGCAACATTGACCTATATATATATATATATATATATATATATATATATATATATATATATATATATATATATATATATAATTTTTTCGCGCAATAAAAAATGCCATTTCTAGAGCAGTGAAAACACAGCACAGGCATTTGGCCCTGGGAAAATAATGACGTCATACAGAAGCGACACGCCAAGCAATCTGCACTTTACGAATCCCTGGATAGCCTCTGGTATATTGAGAATTCAGATCAGGCCTCAATACGTCTGGCTGCTCCGACCATGCGTGAACTTTTGGTGCATTCTTACATGAAGGTGTGTTATTACACGATTTGCATGACCATAAACATGTGTAAGGAAGGCATTGCATGGTTAATTTCCTATAAATACTGATGCTTTGGCGTTGTCTGACGCTTTTGCCGTTTAGTTTTGGTTCGGTTCGGTTCTTTTCAAGTCCGTTTTTACTTAAGTTTGATTTGTTTGATTTCTTTGGGTTTTCAGTTTTGTTTGTTTTTATTTATTTTTTGTTGATTTTTTGGTTGTTGCCCTGTGTTTGGGACAAACTAGACTGTCTGGTGTAATAGTTAATTCGTTCAGATAAGGGGACTTCTGGAACTGTTTACATTGAAGTACGGCATTATCTGGTATGATAATCCAACTGGTTTTCTTTTACATGTGTAACATTCTCAAAACAAAGGAATAAATTTTATTATTTGTTTTACTGTTATTTAACAATAATTTCAAGAAGAATATAAAAAGTTTACCCAGTGCAGAGCCTCTAGATGAATTAAACCGCTGATAAAATGTTATTTATGTCCACCCCAAAAAAGAGGAGGGAATTGCTAATATATTATTTACACACGGCACGAGCAGTTTAAATTCTGTGCTTAACTGGTATTTCGTGTTTACGACAAATCTTAATCCCCGTCTTGTCTTTTTCATGCGTTAGTTCGCCCTGACTTCTATGCTACGTTGAACTCCTTACCATGCTATTGTACTGGGCTACAGCATGTCTCCTTGTCGTAAACCGTGCCGCGGTGGTTAACCAGCTGGATTCGGATCCTGACAGGGATATGACTTGGGACGATTTTGAGGAAGAGAATCCAGGTGATTCAGTTACAGCTGTATGATCGTGGGTTAACTACATCAAGCCATTTATGGCTGTCAAAATTTGAAATACGATTTTAAAGTTTAAGTTTTAAACATCAATCCAATAAATAAAAATAAATTAATAAATCATTAGTTCAACTTTGTGAATGTTAAACGTGAATTTTTCGTCACATGGTTATCCCTCAAATCACTCTGCTCTTTATATGAAAGAGAAAACAAATATAGTGGAGAAAGTCTGGCACATCCAATTCAAAATTGTGTTTCTTGGTTTTTCTTGTAGAACACCTTGTTCCGGTCACCACTGAGAAACCAGATGATAACGACATTGACTGGGTAACGGAAGACCCCACAGAAGTCCCATCCACAAGCGATATGATTGGCCTAAAAACCATCATCGCCATAGAATTTGACAGGGATCAGTTTGAGAGCGTGTTTCTCCGTGGCGGCTACACTGGGTCGTCCACATTCAGATGTTCGGGATCAGCCGCGGAGAATCCGTGTTCTATCCCGATCCGACATTTGATTCCAGAGGGCGAGAACAGTAACTACTCTGACTGGGCCCAGGGAGAGATGTACCTGGACATGACGGGGGCGGAGGAGAGTCAAGGGCTGCACGACGGTCGGGAAGCTGGGGGAACGCCCATGAGGAAAATGGAATCTTGGTAAAGCCACCTTCACACACTGGTCGTTCATGGTGCGATTTGTCACAAGTACCGTTCGTTTTGGCTTGGTGAAATTATACTAGTCGAATGAAAATATGAGAAGTCAATTTCACAAGCCAACTTTACACGGCGCGACTTGCCGAATACTTCAGATCGGGGGTGAAATAGTGTTTGCCCTATTTTAAGTCAATGGACTCGATATGAAAAATTGCACCTGTTAACGCCACGATATACGTACATGTTTCCACAGCAAACTATTTGTAGGCAAACAACAGATTGTCTTATTGCTGTCGTTTCAAAGCTCTTCATTGATTTTGACGGTCAAATCCTCAGGAATCTTATTTGTTACGAGTTGCACAAATTACTTGTCATTCTTGAAGCAGGTCCCGGGTACTGATCGGTTTACTCCCACCGTAATGGGAACCGCCGCCATACAAGCGAAATATTTGATTGGTGGTTTATGCCGTACTCAACAATTGTTCACTTATACGACGGCGGCCAGCATTATGGTGGGAGGAAATTGGGCAGAGCCCGGGGGAAACCCTCGACCATCCGCGGGTTGCTGGCAGACCTTTCCACATGCGGCCGGAGAGGAAGCCAGCATGAGCTTGACTTGAACTCACAGCGACCACTGTTGGGAGACTCCTGGGCCATTGCGCTGCGCTAGCGCGCTAATCGAATGAGCCACGGAGGCCTCACACGCGAAATAAACCACCGATCAAATAACTGGAGCTTTACAAGTCAAAGATGTACATAGATGATATTGGGCGGCGACGTTACAATGCCATACTAATATGGCCAGTGAGAGACGAGATGTACCTAGACTTATCCCTGGAGATCAAGATGGTTCAGCAGGCCATTCTTTTCAATTTAACAAGATACACTCCGGGGATAAAAATATTATTGGCAATAACCTTTGTGTTTATTTTTTTTCTCACCAATAACCATATAGCGTAAAACAGGACTTTTGATAAATCCAGAGATGAAATTTAGAACATACTGTTCTAGTGTAAAATGATATATGCATTTCCTGAACAAGAAGTGTAGGCATTTATTCATGGTGCATAATGCAGTTTGCCATCTCAGAAAGGTAATGTTTTATATTAGCCTTAAACGCCTATTTCACTGAAATTTCTTCAATTATGGCTGAAAACTGGCTAGCATTGCCATTCTGAGTATTGGGGGGGGGGAACCCCCCTCGCTTGTCTAATTAACCTTCCACCAATATACATTGTTCAGGGCGGCTTTGTCGAGATGCAACTCAGACACGAGCGGAAAGCAGACGAAGACGACACGTGATCGGAACAAATCTACCTTCTGGTTGGTTGAGCTCGATATGGATTGTGCCGAAACTTACGGCTTCTTTGAAGTCAAGGTCTGTTTACTAAATCTCTTTCAAGTTGTATGGTATCGCGTAATACTATAGGACAACCGATAGCGCCTGAAGAAAAAAAAAACAAAAAAAAAACACTAAAAAAAAACGGGTAATAAAATGTACATCAGATATTCATCAGATATTGAAGGATGAGACATCCAAAATGTCCAATGATGCACTTAAAACTCTCTTCAAAAATATCTCGTATTTTTGAAAAAGGTTTCTTGAAGAAAAATGCATCAAAATATTGGAATTCTACGGTGAGCCGTACGGTCCCGGGTGACATTACAGTAGAAATAGTGCAGAACTATTTTCTTGTTGCTTTCAGGTGGTGGGTAAAATGCCACGGATTGACCGCCTCTGGTTCGAACACGACATCGAGGGTAAGACTGCTTCGAACCGAGCCGTGGACGAGTCGTGCGTTGGCGGGATAGGCGGAGACATCCCGTATATAGCGGAAAGCCACATCGGATTCTGTGGATACGCTAATATATTCTATTATAAGAAAAGCTATTGTGAGGTGAACAAGATCATTGACTTGTAGGAACTAACCTTTGGGGCGTGCTTCCAGTTTACGGCTTTTCTTAATTACCAGCTTCCATATAAAGTCTTATTTTTTGTTTTCAGATAAGTTTTTTTGTTTTGTATTTTTTTTTTAATTGTTATGGTTTACTCTGAAATTATTGAAACTTTATTTGAAATTGTTCTTGTATGTTCAGTCTATTTTGTTTTCCTTTTGAATGCAGCGCTTTCAAGTGGAATAAAAGCTCTTGAACCGTACATTTTAGGTCCGTCTCTATTGAATTTTAGCGGCACAGAACAGTCTTAATATCTACAGGAATGACTGGCATCTTTGGCCGGTCATTCGAGTTCAGGGAACCATTTTACAGCCATGCTGTAAGTTATGTCAAACGTAACTGTCATGGATACATAATGTAGACATTCGGCTTCGTAGTTACGCTTGACGTAGCCTTAACCACCTGCGAAAAACGGGCTCCTGTTCAAACATTCTGGATACCGGGACACTTGCCCGCTACGAGGTTCTCCGAGATCAAGCTCTGGCCTAGATACACAACATTTCCCCAAAATATCGGGGGGGGGGGGTATGCAAAGGCAGCATTTTACGTGTAGGTAGTTCCGCCGCTTTACTGAGGGTACTAGGTTTTTGCATTTTGATATCTTTTCTCAACAAAGAGATTAAAAAAAAATAATAACCACTTCAAGAAGTTACACAACGCGTCGAACAGTTAAGAAAAATCGAGTTGCATTGCAGTACTTTTGCCAATCGAAGTTTAGGGTATGTATACTGAACAAAAATGTAAACGCAACATGTTTGGGCCATGTTTGACAAGATAATGTGGTAGTTTTTGTCAATATAGTACCGAAGCATGGTCAACAGCAAAACTCTACACCTCTGTACAAAACAAAACTGTTGCCTATTTCAAGCTTATACACCATTTTCACCAATCACACACGTGTGGTCCAGTCCGTAGTATTCAGTGATCTGTGATATCTCCACTGGCACTCCTTACCCTCAGGTGTTCAAAAGGCCCACCGTACAATAAGGTTCTGTCAAAAGGCATGATGCCACCAAAAACCAACAAGAGCGCACCATCAGCATACTCGACGCTGGCATGACCCTTTGAGCTGTTAATGTGTCGTGTCAGGATATCCACGCTAATAGGGTCTTTCTTAACTAGGCCCTATAGGCCAACAGGACGTTCCTCAACATTGTGTTCTCGGTGTGCCTCTCTATCTCTGCCAGCATATGCACATGGCGGATGCCATAAAAAGCATCAGTAATGGATGTTAATCTGACTTTTAACTATCAGATATACGGCACAGTGGCAATATGGGTATCTTTGTCGACACTGTTACATTCTCCCCATGCCTTCCATGACCTGAAACCCATGGCGTATTTCCTACTGGTAGCATCAGCACGAGCGGCCCCCAATAACTCTGGGATTCTCTCCACTACGGAGCTAAGATGTGACGGCATCTTATCTAGCTGTTATCCATCAAGACATCTACAAGGGTAAAAGACAAGGTATTTCAAGGAGTAATCATTTTTCAAAGCCAACATACAGAAATTTAAATCTTACTCACCAAACAGGCCTCCCTTGATACTAATCGGAACAAATGAACTTTTATCTCCTGGGATAAAACACCTTTCTTTTACCATCTCAACAAATTGTCCATTGGGACAAATAATTGGCCAGAAACTAGATGAATACCATCTAGGTACTATCAGCGTTCCTTTAGCTCTACATTGCCTGATATTTGGAAACCCGGGGAATCAAGCGGAACAATCCAAATGTTCTCATTGGTCCAGTCTACGGTAAGGGCATCCACAGCCTCCTCCCCGGGGTTCCAAAATCTGGAATTAAATCGCTTAAGCTTGGATTTATAAAATGACGCAAATACATCAACTGAGTGTGGCCCCACATTCTGATTTATAAAACACGTGCATGACAATGCCCTAATCATCTTTATTACAAATCTTTCTCGTTGTTACACCGAGGAATCAATTCAACTTCTTAATGCATCTTTCTCACGCTACAGACCTGAAAAATGTCCAGAGCAATTTCAAGTAAATCAGCCTTCATACTACGGTTATATATTATTGCTACCACATCCTTATTATCAATAAACCACTTAATACAATGGCCCTTCAAAATATCAGTGAAACTCTCAAGCTCTAAAAATACGGCCTTCAGCTCGTGCCAAGTAGAGCTTCTGTGTCTGTTCTGACTATCTCCCATGGGCTAAACGGCCCCTCCTGCCTCAACACAATAGCCGCGAAACCTGTGCCACTGGCACACACAACCCTACCTGTGGAGACCTTATGACTGAGAACTTTCTTATTTCGTCAGTGAATGTTAGCTGGCCCAAACTGTAGTTGTATCATGCTCCTTCTGGACAAAACAACGCGCTCATTTCAGGATTTTTCCACCAAAATGTCGATACTCATGGCTTTTGTTATTAGCAAGCTGACAAACCCCAAGATCAATCGCATGGATATTAACTGTTGGACGATTGACGGAACTTCTCTAACGTTTACTGGTTGCCGCTGGCGCGCAATAACCTTGTCAGTATCAGGTAGCACTTTATTAATCGTTTATTCTGGTATGGTCATTAACATCTGACTTGATTCAAATTCCAGTCCTAGTCATTCTACCTATTGATTCGACATCATAGCCAAGTTTTCAACCTTCGGTACGAAACTTGACATGATTGTACCCTGCTTAACACAACGCCCGGCTTCTGAAGCCTCGGGTTTAGTTGATCCAACAATTACACCGTCATGTATGTAGACAACAATTTTCTTACCCTCGAATAGCCATTTCTTTAAGGGGTCTCCGTGGCGCAGTCGATTAGCGGCGCTATCGCAGCGCAATAACCCCGAAGCCTTCCACCAATGCGATCGCTGTGACTTCATGTCCAGCTCATGTTGGCTTCCTCTCAGGCGGTACGTGGGAAGGTCTGCAAGCAACCTTCGGATGGTCGTGGGCTTACCCCGGGCTCTGCCCAGTTTCCTCCCACCATCATGCTGGTCGTCGTCGTATAAGTGAAATATTGTTTAGTACGGCGTAAAACACCAATCAAATAAATGGCCATTTTTACACCAGTTGACTTGTTACCTTAGTGTACACATAAGGGGTGCTGCAAAACCGAAAGGTAACACGAGAAACTTCTAGTATTGTTTTACCCCATGTTTTTGCCAGGCAAAGCCTAGAAGCTCTGTGTGGGACTCGTGACTATCAGTATGAAGGTATGCCGAGTGAACATCAAATTTGACAAACCTGTCACCTTGATTAAAATATGTGAGCACAGTTCTTCAATCTTCAAAATTAACCGACTGTTTTGAAAACATGCTTATTTACAATGCTCAAATCTAAAATGAGACATTTCTTTCCTGACGACTATATAGCTACTGAAAAAGGATTGGCGACATAGGGCTTACTAGCACACTTTACAATTAGCTCTTTAATGTGACATTACTTCTCGTCGAGAAGTTATTTTTTCAATTCCACATGACATGGTGTACAGAGAAAAGGAATCTTATATCCATTCTCAAAAATGTCAATTACAAAGTCTGGGGCTCCGATCTCAATCTGTACGTAACAGTAATGTCACTCTCCCCTTCTTCACATTCGCAATATTTCTCAGTTAAGATCGTACACATTATTGTCAGGAGAATCATACTTAACTCGCAATATTTCTCAGTTAAGATCGTACACATTATTGTCAGGAGAATCATACTTAACTCATAAACAGTCTGAATCTTGTATCTTCCTAGGAACTTGGGTTTTCAGTACTTGCGTGAACACTGCTACTAGTGGCAAGATATTCTACAGTCTCTCCTCCAGTGAGTGAAGGCTCCGCTGTGGAAACAGGGTCCTGATTTCGCATTGCTCCTAAAGGGGCCACTTCGAAAGGGCTGATGAAATCTCTCACCCGTGACCTGCCGCCCCGAATTAGTGGTTTTCTGTGGAACTCTCTGGTTTCTAGTGACCGTTGCGGCTGCCAAGTTATTTGTTGGTCTCCTCCATGGGTTATAGCGACCTCCTCTGCCACGTTTCCACTTTATCTCCTGGAGAGTTCGCCCATCAGCTCTCGCGATTTTCCGGTCATCGTCGGAATCCGAAGTCAGCTCATTCGCCACGTAGGCTTTGATCGTCTCTCATCCCCTCCCCGGACGTGTCGGCAATCCTTATCAGCTTGCTACCGTGATTGATTTTGGCAATATGTTCATCAGCTATTTCAAGTGCTTATTATGTCTTACTACAATACTACTACAGTACTACAATGCCCATCTAATCTGACTCGGGTCCTCTAGAATTTCACTGTTGAAATTATACTGCAATCTGCAATTTCCCCACTATATTCCAAGAAAACTCATTTTCAGTGTTAATCTGTCTGATCTCCTTCGACGTCTGTCCAATGTCAGCGCTAAGCCAACTTATTTATTCTCATATTTTATCCCTGTGACGATTCTGCTCTTCTCAGTATCTCATCGAGTTTCTCCCCCAACGCTTGGTTTTCCATAGCTGTACACCGGATTATTGCTGTATATATGCCGGGATAGAACTAAAAAATACATGTTGCTGGCCTGTTCTTCTGACGAGACTGGTTCGCCCGCCTTAACACACTGCTTATAAAATCTTTAATCTCGGGCGTAGAAAACCTGAACACTCGTTCACCTGTGCCACGCGGAGAAAGAAGTTTCCCTTTATTTCATGCCTTAAAACAATGGAAACTATGCTCATATCGACCAATACGGGCCCGAGCAAAGGAATTCTTGTGACCAATAAGAGTGTCCGTCTTTAGTATGCGAGGCAGAAGTGAGGTCACATGATCACGCAACATCGATTTAAAAAGTAAACTGAAGTAGGACTCGCTGAGAGGTTTCATTTAATGACACTATTTAGGCTAACTTGTGACTAGGTCGAACTGACTGACGTGGGACTTTCTATGCCGAAGCCAAAAAGGTATCTTGGTTTTGTGAACGCTGTCCGTCAAACAATGCAGGACCACCCACTATCCAGCATGCCACCGATGTTAAATAATTATGACATCACCCTTAGGCAATGACGTCTTTAACCCGAAAAGAAGCTGCTGGAATTTTAATATTATGATTTAGAAAAAGCGTTCTAACTGCATTTTCACTGTAATAGTATGGACGTCCAAAAAACCAGTGTACACTACAGAGCTTGTAGTGTTACGTATAAACACCTGAAGGCAACATTAGTATTGAGTATTTTACGGAAAGCAGAGTATAGGCAGAAAGTTCTATGGAACAGACTATAGTGGAAGCCTTTAACCCTGACTGCATGTGCTTACACTATCCTGGATGATATAGTACTATATATGACACATCTCTTGATCAACAGATGCCTTTCTCGGCAGGCACATTGTGGAAGGCTGTAGGGAAAATATAGTGAGTTTGCATTCGTGTCGTCTCACATAGAGATTACACGGTTTATGACGACCTAAATCAAGAAAATGAGCCTCTTTCTGGCAGGACTATATAAAGACTCAGCTCTGTCCGCCCGCTAGACGTTTCGCAGGCCTGGGTCGGGGTTGGTGGCATCGTTTGTTTGGGGTGTTGTGTTCTGCAGGTGCCCGTCTTTCGTCATCTATTTGTGTGGGTTGAGGAATCTTAGCAGATCTATTCCATAACATTTCTACAAGGTCAACGTAATATTTCTAACGGATGCTAAACATATTTGTTTATTTATTTAATTGTTACCAAACAGCATACTCATTTCTTTCCACATACACGATGATGGTGCTTGAATTTTGTAGCAGTAGGAAACCGGAATGCCCGGGGGTAAACGACCGACCATTGACAAGTTAATGACGAATTTTATACTGACGGACTTTCATAAACGTGACCTTCAGATCTGCCCACCATATTTGTGGAATAGAAATGATCTTTGACTAACGTTAGACAACTTTAACGGCTTCTTGAGCATTGTCGACGGCTTATTGTGCGTAAGGCGTCACAAGTGGCGAGAATAGAGGGACCAAACCATGCTAATGCTTACCTTTACCTTGTCAGTATTTCAAGTTTTGTGTTCTGTTGGCTGGTATCTCCGATCGCTTATTTACCTGAGCAGTGGGAATAAAACTCCCTAAATTTTGGTAAATGAACACGAAGTTGCAGTTCCCCGGTTACATGTGAACATTTGCCAACTGGTTGACTCGTTCCTGCTCTGGCTTTGCTCGCTCTACGTTAGTCATTTGTATCGTATTACACCACTCATAGCCGTATGTTTTCATGCTTCAGGTGGGGCTCTGATGACTGCGATGTTTCTGACGATCGTGTTTTGCTTGAGTATCTTGATGGCTGACGGCCATATCTTAGGTAGCAGGCTAGCACGACGGCGAGCCGGTAAGTCCCTGTGTTCACATGTATCCAGACGCCCTTGGTGTTAGGACAGCAATGTTGAAGTAAATGCTATAGTAGGCGCAAGGTGAATCTAAGAAAACAGATATTTTTTTATAGTAATGGAACCTTTTCGTTTGCAGGCTATATACCTACCAGCGTTTACATCAGCATTTTTCCTTGAGGGGAAATAGAATTTTCTGTGGATGGTATTTGAGACCTGCAAGTTTTGGTTTAATGAAAGTCTCGTGTCTCTTGAATAAATATACGGGTACTCCAAAAAGAGTAGGTGACCCATGCCTTAATATAAATTTATTTAAATTTGCTGTTTTATGTCCAAAGACAGGCGCTAAACCTGAATTATGAAAAACTTTATTTTTAAAATAAACCTATAAATACAGGTATGCTTAAAGTTCGAACACGTTTGACCAAATTCTGTTTTATTGAATTAGACTTGTATCACATTCTCAGTGTATTTATGCGTAAATGTGTAGGATTGCTGTCGGCCCTATTCCGAAAGGTTTTCTGCTCTGACCAAAATACAAAAATTTTCAAAAGTCTCTTCCAGGAAGAAAAATCCGAAAAGATGTATAAACACTATATTTACAAATCACTTTAGAATGAACTTTCAATAATTTTTAAGTTTTATCCTCCTCTCAAGTGAAACAACACAAAAAGTTATGATGAGTGAAAAAGAGCATTAAAAACTGATTCCAGAAATACCTTTACTGAATTGTTTAGATTTTTTTTCACCGAATTAAATACAATCAAATGTTTCGATTATGTAGTGGGTTTTATGCACCAGATTGATAATGTGGTTCACCAGTGACTTCACAAAACTTTCTATGCACATTTATGCTCCTCTCTGAATAAAATTCTTGTGAAGAGTGTCCCTGTATTGTTTACCTGTGTGTGAAGAAGCTAACATAACATTAAATTTCTTCGTTGGGGTCAGGGAAAAATCGGTGTGACGTCACTGGTGAACCACATTATTAATGTGGTCCAAAAAACCCACCATATAATAAAAAGATTTGGCTGCATTTAATTCGGTGAAAAAACATCTAAAAAAATTAAGGGAATTAATTTTTATGAGCAGTTTTTAATGTTCTTTTCATTCGCAATAACTTCATTTTTATGTGGTCTCTCCCTGCTTGAAGACTAGCACTGGAACTCTCCGAAACAAACAAAAAAAAAAAACAAAAAAACAAACAAAAAAACACTCCCCCACTCCAGGGAAGCGTAGCGGATAGTCAAATTACAAGATCTGTCTCTAACCACATACCAATGCCATTTTCCTCCTGTTCAGTTTCAGGCAATTTTGAACCGTCTAACAGAACTGTCATTATCATAGAATTCATCAATATGAACTTCGATAAAGTGTACCTGAAGGGCGGATTTGTAAATGGTACACCAGAGAACTGCGCCGATAGTGCGTCCTCGAACGACCCCTGTTCCATTCCCATTCAGCATGTGCTGCCCTCTACCGACGAGGGCGAATATCGAAGTTTGGCCGAGGGAGATAACTTTCTAGACATGCATGGACTCGAGGCTACCCAGGCCCCTAACATTCCACCTGATCAGCGCCCTAAAGGAACCCCAACTAGGAAGATGGCCCCTAAGTATATATATTTGAACTGGTTTTCATCGTTGTCAAGCCTGTGTATGCATTCCACACTTAACATGCTATCATGGATCTTCTTTCTTGTGGGTACATCACGTAGTTGTAATCGGAGAGACAATGTGTTGCATCTTAAAGTTGCTGGATGCGGAGATATATGAATTATTTTCGCAAATTACCGCTGTTCTAAATTTGAATTAAGTAATACTTTGACAGATTTCGTAAAAAACTTTGTTATGATAACAACAGGAAGATGTACGTGTGCTTTCCGGATTTTACTACATCAATAATTATAAGAAAAAGTTGTCAGTGGTTTATTAGTCTCAGGTTTTGTAGAACTGGGTAAATGAGCGTGTGGATTTTGGTTTTATTTGAGGAGTATTTCAGTTCTTGGAATGAACCTGGAATGAAATGTGACCTATCTTTTCCCATGTATCACTGACTTTACCTGGGTCGTTTTTTCGTACACTGACTCATGATTCTTGCTTTCACAAGAAACATTGAATAGCTTTCACAAGAAACACTGAATAGCTTTCAACTGACCTGGATGCTAACTAGATGTGCATGTGTTTCTTGAATAGCATTCCCTGCACTTTCAAGGTCATTCTTGTTTAAATATAGAATCAGAATCACGCTGTATTAAGTCTTTGAGAGCGTTGTGACCATGTGAAGATTGTGTGCTTGGGCTTTCTAGGTTAATTATCGGGCCATAATATTTAAATGGTGTGAGTCCGATACAGTTATGTTCTACGATTTTTGTTACCAATTTTTGGGATTGGCAGATCGGTTTTCTTACCAAGGTTTCGCATTTACCTTGCTTCGTTCATTTATTTCTTTATTTTTACAGCGCGGCACTGGATTTCGCTAAATCTACCTTCCTGTGGGACAAAAGACAGAACTCGACGTTTTGGGTTGTGGAATTGGTCATGGATTGCTCTAAAACGGGTGGAATGTTTGAAGTACAGGTAAACGGACTATTTCTGACATATAATACCCTCAGACGTACGGTCTAAAACTATGACCATTTGAGATATTTTACGCCACAATAACTACATATAAAGAATATTGACGTGTAAGTGCAAGAAAAGCGTCAGGATGATACTTTAAAAATAGCAACCCCTAAAGACCTTATTTACTACAGAAGATTGTCCGATACAGGGTGTTTTCCCTTCTGGCTGCCTTTGTTTCCCTTTTGGCTGCCTTGGTTTCCTCCACACAGATTCATGAAGGCATACTCTCAACTGCTGTAATGAGTACCACAGAATGTCTGTAATGTTGCCAACTTCTCGTTTTTAATGCGAAAGAAAACAAAAAAGCTTCATCAGAAAGGACATTTTTAAAAGCCATCTATTCTTGCTGATTTTAATATACTCACACGTAAAAGAAACTCAAGTTTTTTTTATCGAAATAGGAAACAGACTTGCAACCATAAATTGATACGAGTTTTAGCATGTAGAGAAGCATGGTGTTACGAACATTTTGATTGCATTTTGGAAGCCATGTGTAAGAACGCATCAAATTAATGAATCGCCAAAGCGTACCATTTCAGTGAATATGTGGGCATCATATACACATTTCTGTGTCACATAAAACTGTGGGCCTATCACTCCTTGTTTAGCAATGCCACGCTTAACTCAAACTCACAGAAACCAGGCTGTCGGACGTTTTGGAAGCCGGATAATCTGTCCAAGAAGTTGCCCATCATTTCAATGAAAACATAAGTACAAGTTAGTCTTCAGCATCGATACAATGCAACACAGACCAGATGACCTTCCTCGGAGCGGTCGTCCCAGCTTCACTCCACGACAAGATCGGCAGATTATCGGTCATCGCTAGCAAGATTCGTTCCTAACTGCAAGTCAAACTGCTCGAGAGACCATTGAAACACAAAACTGACACATTAGCCGACACAGTGTAATCCGACGCCTCCATTCCAACAACGTCAGATGTCGCCGACCAGCACGTTGTCCTGTTCTCCAACCAAGGCATCGACTTAGGCGGGCACAGGGTCATCAAAATTGTTGTCATCATGAGTGGAGACGCGTCATCTTCTATGATGAGAGGCGCTTTTGTGTATCCCATACACGCGGAAGTGTCAGAATTTGGCTTCGTCTAGATGATCGTTTCGATCAGGAACGTTCGGGAAACTGATCCCCGAACTTGGACTCGTGCTTCCAAAATGTTGGTCAGCGTCGAGGACACGGTGTCACTGCTCAGCGTTACATCGAACAAGTGATAAGAACTTACGTTGTTCCATTATTTGCACATCAACACATTTTCCTGTACGACAACGCTCGTCCCCATGGCGCCAGAGCTACCATGGCCTTTCTCCAACAGCACAACATCGTGTCCTGCCGCGGTCATCCCTCAGCCCTGATCTGAACCCAATCAAAGGCATCTGCACTATGCGAGACCAGTCCTTACTGCCGATGAACCACGCACAGCTGCTCGGGATGTGTGCAGGAGGCCTTCACAAATCGTCTGATCTACTCAATGTGGAGATGTGTCGCAGTAATCGCTGATAATGGTGGTCACACTAGGTATTGACTGACATTGGGTATTGACCCGAAACTGTGTGACCTTTCAGAAAAATAATGATGTCCTGTCTTTCCTTCCATTAAAATGTCTTCAGTCATTTTTTTCGTTCTTACTCTATTGGTAAGTCTTGTCTTTACTGTTGAAAAAAAATAACATTTATGCTTGATACGCGACCTGCGTTTCATTTTGCGTGTGAGTATAGATAGCGCAGCGCAATGAACCAGAAGCCTCCCACCAATGCTGTCGCTGTGAGTTCAAGTCCAGCTCATACTGGCTTCATTTCCGGCCGCAATTGGAAAGGTCTGTTAGCAACGTGCCAATGGTCATCACTCTACTCGGTTTCCTCCCACTATGTTGGCCGCCGTCGTATGAGTGAAATATTCTGGTGTAAAACACCAGCCCAATAAATGTTTTTGTAAACCTTTTCCCGGAATTAGATGCGGATAGATGTGTGAAGTGTAAGGTGGGTTTTAGGAATCCTGCTGATGGATGCTCCCGGTGACGTCACACAATCTTTTCTTCAGATGTTATCCACAGGCCAAAGCATAAATCTTACTTTGGTCAAAGAAAAGTATTACCCTTGGTAATACTGTATGAATAGGGTCCGTGAAGTCCATCTAATAATCGAAACGTTTAAATGAATTTAGTTCAGTGGGGTAGGGGTTTGTTGGTGGGCTATTAAGATAAAATGTCTTCAGATATTTCAGCTGATGCTTTCACCAGTTATAGCTCGTTACGAAGAAAGGGGATGTATTGTGTGTGGTGGGGAAGGTGGTGTGTGTTTGGGCAAACTCTTTACGTCAGGGTAGGCTGTCTGTAATAAAACTGAAGGTCTCTTCCAATTTTAAACCACAATGGTTCGTTTTTGATACTCGTTAATATATCTTGGGGTTTTTTTCTTCCATCCAGGCAGTAACAGAGAGCATCGCACCGGATGACGATCGTGGCATTCGCCAGATGCGTGACCGCGAGTTTGACCCAAGACGATTTTCCGGCTTCATCCCGCGATTCAACGCAACTATGAATCTGAACGAGAATGGTCGATTCTTCATTCCGGGTCTGGAGAGCTGGTTCACAGAGGACATTAAAAGCTCCTTGCAGTCCATCTCGCGGAGCCTCCGAAAACACCCTGTTGCAGAAGCGATGCCCGTTACCGTTCAGACCTCGAGGTTGAATCGACGTGCGGCAACTGGAGGCCGTAACCACGGCAACCGAGATGAGACCAAATCGCATCGGCATGGATCACGTAAACGAATGGAACAGCTTCCTTGCTCGGGCGACATCCGCTTCCGGGCCCCTAACGTTGCTCCTGGCATGACCCACGTTGGTCTGTGTGGATACGCCAACATCTTCACGTACAACTCCAACAACGTCTTAAGACAAACAAAAGGCATTTGTGAAATCAATGCCCTCTCGTGATTTCCCGTGAATTTAATAGTACTGCTTTTTTTTGTTTGTTTGTTTTTTTTTTTTTTTTGAGTTCGTGTGTTATTTTTGCATTTTTATTTTTGATACGGCTGAAATTGTTGGGCTGAAATGGAATGCCGACCACCGGCAATGAACTTTGTTAGCCAAAAAAGTGAAAGAAATTATATGTATATATAAAATGTATTTTTAGATGTTCAACATTCCACGTCAGTATAAACATTTGTTCCATCGAAGCTTTTCACAAAAACCTGTTAGTGGGTTCTGTTCTATACGAACATTCTTCGCCATATCAAAATAGAATAAATTGGTTGAGTATTTAAACTGATAAAAGTCGTTTGTCTTCCAACCTGGCGTGCAACCTCTTCCGTCACATAGGGAAGTTTGTAACTTGCCGAGAGGTCTTTGGTTTACCCCAGCCACTTATTTTCATGCACGCGTAAAACTGACTGCCATCGTGTCAGTGGAAGTTTCTCGAGTATGCAATGAAAAATTAAACTAATTCTAGCAAATCAAGACGTTTTTTCAACTGTAATAACTGTTCCTTATTACAGAACAGTTTCTGTATGTAGTTGTAATCGCCAAGATGAGTAGTTGAACAAAGCGTAATGACATAGAATGACTTTGGTTAACAACTTATGAATTACAGTATAGTGCACGGTGTGGATGCAGAATTTTTTCGTTAGCTTGGAAAATTCTTTGTGTAGTGGCAGTGCAAAGTAAATAGTCTAGATGTATGAACCGGGTGTCCTAAAGACCAACCGTCAAACAGCCCCGTTGTAAATCCGATGTCCTAAAGACCTACCAGCAAGGTGTCTCGCAATAAATTCCTTTTCCTAAAGACTTATCGGCAAATTTCCTCGCAAATATAGCTCCCTATAGTTAAAAATAGTTAACTTTGAGTTCCATCATTACGAATCACAGTATGGTCGATATGGCGGCCGAGGTCCCTGCCCTTATATTAGCCACTTCCGGTCAGCAGTCTGACATCAGGAGCCAGACATGGCTGTCCTTGGGACAGGTCGCAGAACAGGCAACCTAGCCTGTGTGCAGACGGAGATCAGACGCTCTGAGGGTAGTTCACGTCAAGTATACATTGTACGGCGCGAGTAATACGACCTGAAAAAAGAAATATAAAAAAATAACCGGAAAAGCTCAAATCAGAACCTCTGACCCGACCACGTTCATTCCAAAAATGCTGTAGATATAAGCGTGGCTCCTCCTTGGAGAAGGCGTACAAACCACATGTGCCCAGCACACCTTTCATGGGTATAAATAGACAAAAAGTTTATAGGACAAGCCAAACACTATCCTGAGAGACAATGTAACTATGTTTAACACTTTCCTCTGGAATACTCTACACTACTACGTCAAGCACTGTTATTTGAAATAGGACCGCCTCGGTGGCCAAGTGGTAAGTGTCCGTACGAGGTCGGAAGATCCGGGTTCAATCCCGTTCGTATCATACGTTCAGACTTTGTATGCTCCAGAAGTAATTTAAGACATTTTTAAAATCGGGCTTATACACCTATATAACTTTGTATCAAGTAATGAGTCCTGTGGCGTGGGCGATCATTTTCTTCAGCTGTTTTTTAACGTCGTTCTCCGGATGTTCTCCAGAACATACACGACGGTGATAAGGCCATAATGACTACAGGATAACCGTACCATCCGCAGGAACCCACCGCCCTTCTCCTGACTTAAAGCCACAACCGAAGCCGACGCAGATTACCGGTGCATTCGACAGATGGCGCTGTTTTACCTGAAATCTTGGGGAAGACACTAGGTTTCTTTTTCCAGCAGACTCCCACCCAGTAAACCGGAAGTCCTGTTGTTATGATGAGAATGGCCACACCCATCTTCCGAGGGCGCGTGTAAATTGCTATGGCTTCCACAAAAATAGTGACGAAAAACTGAGAAATGGGGATGGCCAAATTTAACTGAAACAGATTCCAGAAAGTCATTTTTTTTACTCCAAATAAAACAATAGGTCTTTAGTTGACCTATTATGACCGATTCAATATAAGTAGGCCTATCAACGGTGTCTATTTTAGGCTTTGGAGCTACTCCACATTTGTTTTATCACTTCATTAACATTTCCCAAAACAAAATCATCATCGTGGTATATGGACTACATACAACCTTTACCTTTACAGAAAATAAATGCATTAGCCTACATCCAACATGAACACTTTTGTGCTATAAAATAGTAAAGTCCGGAATTATTCTTGTAATCAAAGGAGCAGCGGGTCACTTTCATAAAGCACTAGCAGCTTTTGATGCACTTATAACTATCATAATGTTCAACTAATCCTGAAAGTATACATTGAAACCGACTCTCGCATAACAGAGGTCAATCTAAACAGGTGTTCCGGGTAAATAATCACAAGACCATTTTCCAAAACCAAAAAATAACACAAACGAGCAAAGAAGTAAGAAGATACATAAAATATAAAAATTACAACCATTCCATGCAATGAGGAGAATTCACTACATCATCATGTCAGTCACCTTTAGCCTGTAGGCTGGTAATGTTACGAGTCTTTTTGAACTATAATCTCTTACTTTCAGCGATCGATGAATGTTTGGCTGGGACCATCGTAGGAAGAGCAGACAGCAGATAATGGTAAGCGATAAGAGGATGGAGGAGAAACTGATGAAGTCGATGAGGAGAGACAAGGTCCCTGAGAACAGCATGGTCAGCGAGATGATCAACTGTGGAGACCAAACACACAGGCTATTACAAAGGAGTAAACATATGAAACGAGATACAACGTTACGACATGAGAGTTACGCCCCTTGGCGCCAGATGTCGCTTTAGTCAATCTGCCAAGTTTAACATTGAATGGTGTATGGAATCTCGAAACGAACTAATTACATTAGATGACATTAATGGTGTACTTGAGCTGGTTTGGGTTTCAAACAGATGTATAGCAGTAATATATTGATATTCAGATGGAAGCTGTATATAAACACGAATACAGCCATGACAAAAAACATTCAAGCAAATAACCTTACCGTGCACTTAAAGATCATTTGTACCCGGAGACCTGTGCTTTCGCAAAAATGTAACTAGGAAATTGAGTATTGTTTATTAATGTTGTTTAATGGATTTTTGTTTCACTCCATAATGAAGGATGTCCCACTTTTGTACAAGATGGCTGTCTGGTACCCAAGAGAGGCCATTTGTCTTGGCGGACAGAGGTTTCCATAATCAGGAAGCAGAGAAAATCACGTGCTCACCAGTAGGCCAATGGCAGGCTAGGGAGTCAGGTACTTCCAGTTGATCATAGAGAAGACTGGAGGAAGATGACCAGACCTAGCCGCGGCGAAAGCCACTCTGTGAAAAGAGACATTCGTAGTGAAAACAGTCGTATGTCCAGTTAAAGTCTGCACTTGGGGCTTGGGAACATTTAGAATACTATGCACCGATATAAAGGTCATGGACCGATGGGAAGGTGAGTAGGGTGAGGAGATGGGCGGAAAAGTCAGTAAATCTGCCTTACATGTTGTGCAAACTTCACTGAAATTTCATAAAATCCTCTTTCCTTTATATCTGGTGTAGTGAAGATGCAAACCAGCGATGTTCCGATCGGGCAAAATCTGAATTAAACTAAAGGGTTTGTGCCCGACAAGACAAGAAATTGTCAGATCGAATTAAACCAAAATGGAAACATGATTTTAATTGCAACTTTTGAAATCTAAATAGCTAGCAGATCTTATCACTGAGGAGATGGTATACTTTTCTCGGTCAATGTAAACCTCACCTGGAATGCCCTAAGATGTTAGCATTGAGTACACCAATGGCCGATATGGCTTCCAGTATGGAGATGACAGGCGTCAGGGGCGGGGCTATCCGGTTTGTAAACATCTGAGAGGCAAACACATTTATGTTAGCTCTTAGTGAAACTGTATATGACTCTCCATGGACCTTACACTTATTCCTACAAGCTTTCCAGTTGTGGTACTTTACTTATAATATATACCATCCGCCGAGAATTGTATTCACATTGCTAACGTCTTTTTTTGTATAAAGTACAATGCATGTAATAATATGAACTCAGCTTACAGCTGAGGACGTCTGTGTTCAGCGACGTGAGTCTGTAAAGCCTTTAGACCAAAGGAACGTTGCATCAAGGAAAATTCAGGTAAATATCGATGTCATCTGGGCGTCATTTCACGAACAAGTGTCAAGTCGTAAATCTTAATCTTAAGTGCTAAGTCCTAAGTTTTATCACTCAATAGCATAGGTGATATTGTTTTGTGAAACGGTCGTATGGCGTTCAGACATAGTAAAATGGGGCCCAGGAGCCAATTCAACAAATAAAGCTTATCTGATACTTACTGGTTTTGAGATTTTTGTCACTTGTGCTTCGAAATTATACACATGCACCATCAATGCCTTTATTTCAAAATTTCAAGAATGTTCAATTTTAGCTAAGTTTAAAAGTTTTACTTAAGTAAAAAATTGCTTCGTGGAATCCGTTCTTGGTCATGTTTAGCAGATACAGAGTCTTTCCACAGCCTGCCAGTATGCGAAGTCAAAAATTATTCCTTGTTGGCACCCAAGCTATTGGGCTCTGTAAAACACGGCACTTTATTCATCGCTTGACAAACGCCTGACTTAAACCTGTAGCCGATCCAGCTAGAACAGAATTCGAGCCTTTAACCTCATTGATGATAGGGGCCTTTCAGTAGGCTGCCGATATAAAGAAAACTCACCAGAGCTACGGCGTTGGAGTGGATCATCTCCTGAGGGGTAAGGAGCGTCAGGTACGCCATGTTGTTGAGGATGTAGAAGCCGATGAGTACGGCAAAGGACGGAGGCACGTCTCTGGGGAAGAGAGAAGATGTCACAACGTGTATGCTTCAGTATGAAAATACAGGTGTGAATTCATCAAGGACACTGTGCACGATGAAGCTTGACCGGAAACACACCTACAGGCCAACTTAATTATTTGTTGTTCAACATCATACCCAAGAAATTGTATGTTATGCAAAGGCAGTCAACTTTATGTTTATTTATTTATTTGATTGGTGTTTTGATGGGAGTAAACCGATCAGAGCCCGGGGGAAACCCACGACCATCCGCAGGTTGCTTGTAGACCTTCTCACGTACGGCCGGAGAGGAAGCCAGCATGAGCTGGACTTGAACTCACAGCGATCGCATTGGTGGGAGGCTTCTGGGTCATTGCTCTGCGCTAGCGCGCTAACCGACTTCATCGGTAGGAGGAGACGGCGTAATGGCCGGGAAAAACTGCTGATCTTTGGCAAAGACCCTAATGATAAAGTCTTCACGTGTGCCGCACAGATATGTACACCCTATATATTGGTGGATGGCTAATGGTTCTTCAGCAAGAGTCAGACCTTGTAAGCATACATTCAAGCAGGATGGACAGGTCATTGTGGACAAGGCCCTACAAACTGTTGATAGCGCGAAAATCCACAAACTGGGGGAAATCCACAAATTCCCTGTCTCAGATCAGATTTGCCTAATATTCCCATCTGGAGAGTATTGTCTTGGCCTGTACAATTTTTGATCGTAAAAATATGATCGTAAAAAGTTTGCATACATATCCGAAGCATTCAGAAAGAACGTATATTCCACTGTCTATGCATAGGATGGTAAATACGCTGAATCTTTCACTGGAGTGATTGTACACCGCGTACATGATGTATACACAACCACAGACAGATGCGCTGATGATAAACATTCAAACAATATTCGCGCCTTGCAAGCGGCAAACCGGCCGCGGATGAATACTGCACTAACCTAGAACAAGTGCACATCAAAGCGATGTTTACCCGATAAAATGTAAATACGAAATTGTTTTATCAGTTAAAGGACATTCGCCACAGTTTATGTGTAAAGGACGGCAAACTTAAAATAGACACTGGAAATTACTGAAAAAGAGGGATCGAAAAGGATATGGCCATATATACGTTTTAATATAAAGGTTCGATTTCACAATTTATATGCAGATGAGTCGCTGGCATCTATGTAAGGCTCTTTGTTACGGATAAAAATAACAGACACTCATTGATGATTTATCTTACCGGCTAGGTCTTTTTATTTCCTCCAGTAGGCTCAAAAACACCTGCCTGATAACGATAAAAATAACACCTCACTTCAAAATTACACAATATATCGACATTACAAAATGCAACCTGAAAGTAGAACGTTACAAATGGAAACTGATATAGGTCATAGAAATCAAACTGAAAGTTGAAAGCAAAACTATAGTTCTTTTAGTATTTCCGATACTTCATATTTGGTATAAATTTGACACTGCGCAAAATGTTCAGAAAATGTTCATATCGAACACTGTGATGTTATGCATTATAAATTCTACGAATCTTGAAAATCTAATATACGTGCGACAAATTGCAAGCAATCATTTCGAGGCATAACGTTTCAACATGTTGTCATGCACACTTTGCAGGGCTTAAGTGTTGTGAGAGTGTATCGATCGATGATTATGTGACAGTTAGGAGAGGATAGTCTACACCTCTATCGTAGAGGCTGTATATCATAATGTGGAAGTTAAGAGAGCAAAGGTTATAAACTAATTGTATCCTGTACTGAAATGCACGTGTAGACAGAGAGAAGAGAGAATGTCTTGTGGGGAAATGATTTTATTGTTTAGAAATTTGCCTCACCAGCCGCCAAAGGCAAATATCCCAGCACATACGGCCATAGCAAATCCGCCCGAGTCGGTGGTCGTGCCCACGAACATGTCCTCGAAATTAGTCCTCTCTCCTGTATAAAGGAATCAGAAGAGAAAGACCACGGTCAATAAATGATATATGACGCACATTACATATAGGAGGCTCTTCATTAAAAAGGTTAAAAATTCTCTCTTGAACGTAAAAACCTGTTTGAATTTGTATGAATCCTCGTTTGAACTGTAACATGATTTCTGGTTTAAACCTGTTCTCGCCTCGAATCGGTAGAAAAATTGCTCATGTGGCGTACAGCCATAATCATTCATTCATTCATTCGTTTGAAGTGTGGAGTATTTTGCTGCCAACCGAGGATCTGAAGGCGCTCATGCTTTAAAACTTATGAGAGACTGGATCCACAAACACAACTTGGCAAGCCTCACAAAAAACGCGCCAAAAAGCTGGGTAAATCGCGCCCACCTCGGCGAAACACAACGCCAGCAGTAAATTCGTCAGGCCGGTGATGAACAGAAATATGAAGAAGCCGCCGACGGAGCCGATATTTGACAGAATGTCCGAGGGACGGATGAAGATGGCGACGTGGCCGGTCAAGGCTATGAGAATTGCCGTGCAGTGTAAGAAGTTCACGGTTTTCTTGAGTTCGGTCGCTTGCCCGCTGTGCGAAGAGGTCGCCATGCTGATGAGCTTCCGTGAGTCAGCTTTCGTTGTGACAGGTGCAGGTCATGTAGCTGCGAGCAGTGGCGTGGATCTTCTCGCAGGCTCCCACTTTAACCGACCTTCAGCACACTGAAAGTACAGGAAGGTGTTAACAAATTAAAATACAAACAAACTTATAAATGATAAAGAATTACATAGCGCTGCTGGCTAACAGCATTAGGCTACCGAGGTGCCTGTCTTTAGCCTGTTAAAAGCTCTGGCAGTCTACTGAGTGCCTGTTGAGTTCATGCGAAACTCAAAAAAGTGCTAAGAATTCAAAAGAATAAACTGTAATAAAATTCCGAACTGAAAGCACTGAAAACCCACAATAAATAATTAACACACTATTTCACCAGAACCCTGGAATTGAACCTGAGATCTTCTACCGACAGTCCTCGGCAGAAAAAAATACAACAATACACCCAAATGTTATAATAATGGAATCTTTCATCTTTCGAGGGGGGGGGGGGAGGAGGGTGTTGAAGAGAGGCGATTTTTTGTAAAACAAAAGCTTACCATAGCTGTTTTTAGCGCTATAGAATAAGTGAGATATCCAGAATACTGTTGTACACGGCCAATTTTATCTACAAGTACACAGAGGGGTTACCTGCAATAACTTATGTATATATCTATATCTTGACTTCAGTTAGTCACACTATACAGCTGTACAATATATATGTACGTCTATTCACAATGACACGCACAATCGCCTCAGAAATGAGCAGTCCTCAAATAGCCATTATGCACGAACACCATATCTGCAGCTGCAATCACATTACTCATACAACCACATTATCAAACTGTGTCAAAATTCCCAAAAGAAAAAAAATTCATCATAAAAAATGTGCTTTTTTCCACAGTCTAGAGAAAGGTGACTATTGTATTGCTGTGCGTGTTGCCGAGATAGAATATTAAGACAGACTTCAGGTCTCCTTGGCCGAGGGAACTAGCACGCCAGCGCGGCATAATGACTCAAGTGCCTCTCTCCAATGCGGTCGCCGTGAGTCCAGCTCATGATGGTTACCTCTCCCGTCGTACGTGGGAAGGTCGCCAGCAATGTACGGATGATAGTGGGTTTCCCTCGCGCTTCGCCCAGTTTACTCCACTATGAGGCTGGCCGCCATCTTATTGGTGAAATATTCTTTGCATGATTACGGCATACAGTACCAATCAAATAAATAAATAAGATTAAATAGAAATGTTGTCCCCTACCCAGACCTGATACATGTAATAATGTGTAAGGTATCACCAATCTGAGAGGAAAAACAATAAACAAATGGGTTGTTCAACTAACAGACAGTGATCATCCTTATACAAAGCCAAGCAAAGAAACACCAAGGCACTGAGATAAATTCAAAGTGTATAATTGAATAATATAATCCAAGTTGTACACGCATATATACAATAAGCCATTATAATACAAAGAATAACGCAATATAGTTCCTTTAGGAGATTGCAGAAGACAACAAATTCGGTCGAAACACTAGGAGTCTAAAGGCGAACCTCAGTCCACGGAAATAGGAAAATTCACAGTTCCCCATGAATTCTTGAAGTGGAAGATGGAACTGACCTCCAAGTGACGGTCGGTTGTATGCACTGCACACCGACAACGTATACGGTCCTCGGGTTTTCAAAGTTGCCTATAGGCCAATGTAATTTTCAGTGGACACTGAGATAAAATTTACGTCACAGCACAAAGCAACAAAGAGCAATGCATTTCAGCAAAGAAGTCTCCAACAAAATAGAAAGTGAAGAAACATTAGCTCGAATTGTGAACGTACAGCTAAATTAGGGTTCAAAATGACGTCGACAAGGCCTGCAATTATAGTTCCCGTAACGAAAATTCCAGAAAATATAGCTTCACTACTGAGTGACATAGTGTAGCGAAAAAGTTTGCAATTGACTGTGCAACTGTAAACATGTTTGCAACAGAGATATTTTTGTCCAGAAAAACGCCAAAACTCCTAACCACATGAACTTCGAGAAACTACAATGCAGCCCTGGCGGATCCACAGCTCAAGATCAAGGTGAAATGCTGACCCGGCCAACACAACAAGAAACAAGTACAATGTATTAAAGACAGGTACACAACAGATACGTTGAAGATGCACGCAGTTTATCATGGGACCGCTTCCAGAAACAAGCGATATGAGCTTGTTGGAATGATCGTTGTGCACTGTTACATTGCCTTGCACAATGACTTCGCTGTGTCTGTAGAGATTAAAACTTCCCTCTTGCTCTGGAGGCGAGTGTAACTGAAATCAGTGGCACTTCTGCGCACCGAATCTAACGTAAAGACGTTAAATGTGGAACTATGTATTTATTAGTCCCAGGTTACATGTAAGTTTCTTTCAATCATTGTTATAGGAAGAAAATGCCATATAGTATTGGCTGGATGTATTTTTCTATTTTATTGTTACGGCTAACTGTGTATTAAGCATTTTCTTGTGTATTTATAAAACATATTGAATGACCTGGCAATGAAACATTGAATTTAGCAGCATGGAATGAATTGTACTATGGTTCGATCAAATATTTCAAAACCTAGATTTCGTACAGCCATGGTAATTTTTCCTGGGGGTAAGGGCACGCCCTTTTATACCCCATTCTCTAACAGCAATTGTGTACTACAAATACATATTAATTGTAATATATTTGCACAGGAACATCATCGTGGTACCTTGCACAGGACATCTTTGTGTATCTCCACTTTCATTGTGTACCAAACTGCGTACCTGTGGAACACATCTTGTTTACCTCGCGAGCCACACAGATTTGTACAAAACAGTACACATTTGCTTTTTGAACGCATAGTCCACGCTCATCTTGCTGTATCCATGCTCATATATTTTCGTTAGTGTGGTTCAATTTAACGTGGCTAGCCACCGAAAGTCTGCAATGGCACGACGGTTCCATGCAATAACGGCCCTATACCTCATTGTTCCCGACCAGCTAACTCTACCCGTACATCTGACCGTCCAGCAGTGTACAATGGCAAAAAAATTCTTGACTCCGGCCGAAAAAAAACAAAACAATCAAATAACTCACTGGGGAACTCTTCGGAGGACATCTTTTACGCGCAATTGCAGACTTTACGCATTACTCAATATTTCATTTCTTCGACATTACATATTACATTATATATATCAAATAATTATTAATTAATTTATTTGATGGATGTTTTACGACATACTCAAGAATATTTCACTTATACGACGGCTGTCAGCATTATGGTGAGAGGAAACCGGACTTAGCCGACGGAAACCAGGACAGATTGCTGGAAGACCTTCCCACGTACAGCTGGAGAGGAAGCCAGCACGAGCTGGACTTGAGGTCACAGCGACCGCATTGTTAGGCGGCTACTAGGTCATTACTCTGCGCTACCGCGCTAACTGACTGAGCCACGGAGGCCCCTGAATATTCAATTAATAATCCACAAACTCGTACACAACTGAAGGTCTTTGCACGTCTGGCATTGCACATTCTGCCCTAATACCATACCCCATGCCCTGGAGATATATGGGATAAACCTCTTGTGATACGAAATCCTGACCCTCGACGACATTTGTCTTCAGAATTATAGGACTGACACGTGAGAACAAATCTATCTGCTGACCTGTAAATCTCACTTTACGACGTGATTTCACCTTGAATGCATTTTACACCAGATATACTGTGTTTGTGCGGTTATGCTGCATTTTTAGCACACCGTTTCGGGGTTCAGGGTTGGTCGCTGTACTAGTGTACTATATAGGCTGTGCTCGTGAACATTATAGTTACAGGCCAACGACCAAGCTTATGGATGGAGAGACCTGACTTTACCAACTGGAAACCATCGTCTTTTCGCCAAGTACTTGTACAAAAACATTTTACCTCTTACATGCGACATAATCCGCGGATAAACCACACAGCAACCACTAAATACATTTCATTTCAACTTCTCCCAACGAGGTTATGCTTTTGCCGGTGTTAATTTCTTCGCCTATCTGTCCGCAACTCTTCAAGGAAAGACTTATGGTGTGATTGGAATGAAAGTTTCTGTACAACATGACCTATCCTATCCATAAATTTTATGAGCCTGATTCTGTTTTTTTCAAAACAGATCATTCATTATTAAGAGACTGGGCCGAAATACAGAGGATTGTCACTGTAGTCGGAGGGGATTTGTACATTTTCCCGGGGTGGAAATTTGAACCTCAGTTAGTTTAGAAATAGACCTGTACATTCCATCTTTCCTTGGAGAAGTCGAATCTGAGAGTAGAAAATTATGAATCACAAATCTAGTAGAAATCCTGGGTTTTCATCGTTGTAACGTTAAAAAAGGGAAAAACACATTTATTCTCATCTTCAATAATGCCAATCGGAAAATATTGTACAACTGCTGAATAAAAACGTCCATTCGCACGACCTAGATCATGCATAATTCAATCACGCCTAGAAATGCCTTTCTGTCCGCTGTCACATAGTCATCCTGCATTTCCAGATGTCCTGAAGGTCTAATGGAAAACACTCCAACAATTTCAGATATCGCGTTAAGATTTATTAACAAACGACCCGGCAGTAAATCAGATGTCCGGAGGACCCACCGATTAAGGATCCCACAGTAAATCAGATGTGAAGACTCTCTACTGGCAAATGGTTCCTCCGTAAATCCGACGTTCTATAGATCTACTGGAAAACGGCCGCGAACAGTAGTTTCAGATGTCATGAATATCTACTAGCTAACGGTCGAGTAAATTCGATGTCATGAAAATCTACAGGCAAAGGGTGCAGAGGTAAATGAGTGTCATGAAGATCTACTGGCAAACGGTCCAGTAGTATATTGGATGTCATGACGATCTACTGGCTAACAGTCCTGCATTAAATCTGATGTCCTAAACTAAGATCTACCGGAAAATGTTCCAGTAATTATCCCGAAACGACCCAGAAGTAATTCTAGATGTCACAAAAGTGCCCTAAGGAGGCCATCGACACAGCTAATACAGGTATGTTTTGGACGCTTTGGACTCCGAACTGTCCATGAGTGCTCAGATATAATATCCAATGCTTTACAATAGTTTGTATTCCAAGATTATGTATTCTTATGGGATCCACATTGGGTCCGAGATCTGAGCGCATATATCATCCACTTTCGGTCAGTAATCTGAGATCAGGAGTTCTCCAAAATGGACGACCTTGGGAACAAGCTGCTGACTGGGCACCTTGGACTGTTCAGAGAGGGAGATCAGATGCTCTGAGGGTAGTTTACGTCAAGTACACACTGAATACCTCGCGTAATTTTATCTGGAAACAAAAAATATAAAAACAATTAAGGCACGAATCATATGGAATCCACAGCCGGCCATAACAAAAATGCTTTAAATGCAGATGTGGCTTGTTGGAGTTTGGAGAGGTAAAAACCACACGTGCCAGACACCCCGTGTTAATGGGTTCTGATGGTCTTGCGTTTTGAAGTCTTCTCTCACACGGGTTTTGTTGTGTGTTATAGTGGTTCTCATGAGTATTTAGTCTGCTCAAATGAACGAAAGTTTCATACCTTTAGAAACAGAAGGAGAAGGCAAACTGAAAATGTATATGTGACTACGCCAAATAGTTTCATGAGAAATAATGTATGCAATCATGCCAAACACTTCATATGAAGCATTGTATGCATTTACATCAAAGATTTCAATGTGCCACATAAATATATAAAATTGCGTGAAACATTTTTTTATGAAAAAAAACAATAATCACCTCAAAAACTTACATTTAGAAAAATCCATGCAATTACCTCATAAGCCTGTTCCAGGGAACTAGTGAAATTCTTCAACATTTTGACATGCTTGCAGTATGTTTATTCAAGCATATTCTAAAGTTTATTTTTCTTTGTTAACTGATAACATTACACTTTTTGTGCAGCCATGAAATTATCAAATCCAACCGATGTAGTTCTGTCTCCAAATTGCACGGAAAGTTGCTCTTTCAAATGCGAAAATGTTGAGAATAAGGGGTATATTTGAACTGGAGCAGAGAATTAGGGTATGTCTAAACACATATTAGGGTATGAATCAAACAGTAAAAAGCCATTAAAAAAAACATTAAAAGCCAGTTTTACACAATTTTATAACTCCATATAAACGATGATAAAGTGGGTGATCCATTTACTTAGTCCTTGTTTAGCATTAAAAAGAAGGCGGTGAGGCAAATAAGTGAAGGTAATGAGAATGACGTATTCTCTGCGTCAGCTGTTTTTTATTTGTTTGTTTGTCTTTTTTTTTTTTTTTTTTTTGCTTTTCCCCCAATCTTTCGACAGCATTGTTTTTCACTGATTGAGAGTGAGAGCCACAATTTCCCTAAGTCATTATGGCATGAGCACTGTACCATGATTCCTGAATGAAATATTGTTGAAAGTCAAACACCCAAGCCCTCAAAACTGTATTAGAGTCAAATATACAACAATGACGTGCCCCTAATCCCGGTTCCACTCCCTGTCCCTCGGAAGCTAGATTATGCCATGTGGAATGTCTGCAGTGACCCGTCGCCCTTCAGACAATACTCCTGACTAAAGGTCACAGCCAAACTAAGTGAAACGAGTCCATCCGACAAATGGCACTGTTTTACCTGAAATCTTGCTGATGACCCTGGGTTTCTCTTTCCAGCAGACTCCTACCCAGTAGACCGGAAGTCCTGCCGCAATGATGAGAATTGCCACACCCATCTTCCAAGGGCGCGTGTAAATCGCTAAGACTGCCACAAAAATTGTGACGAAAAGTTGAGAAATGGGGATGGCCAAATTTAACTGAAAGAGATTTAAACCAAATACACTATTTTTTTTAACCACATGTATCAAAAGGCCTCCAGTTGACCTATTATACCCTATTCTTGAAAGTGTCTATTTTAGGCTTTGGAACAACTCCGATGTCTTGTGACTTTTTTCAAGTTCCTTCAATATCCATTACTGCCTTATGTGCCCTACATAACGCAGTAATAAAGAAAATAATGAACCTGTACATTAGACATAATCTCGATTACAAGCAGGAGGAATTAAGGCCTATCCAAGCCATGGATTATGTCCCCTTCTCCATCTGCCAGGGATTCTGTCGACGTATACCTTACTTTCTTTCTTTGAGTACTTTTGCTATCATTTTTCTCAAGTGGCCATTCACAATTTCAAATTTCAGGGAAAGGTTTAGTGTTTTAAATTTAATATATCAAAAATATTACAGTTGTCAGCGGAACAGAGGCCACTCGTAGCACTTAACTGTCATAAGAATCAAAACTGACGTCTCTATATCACCAGTTAAGAGCAGTCTGTATGTAATGCTACGAGGTGTGGTG
Organism: Acanthopleura granulata; assembly: GCA_016165875.1. NCBI lineage: Eukaryota > Metazoa > Mollusca > Polyplacophora > Chitonida > Chitonidae > Acanthopleura > Acanthopleura granulata. Next base: position 17,592,156 of record JABBOT010000080.1, on the reverse strand, counting down.
AACTTGATCATTATGTTAGACATGTTCCTCCTGCTTGAAGTCACTCTTAACTATAATCTCTTACTTTCAGCGGTCGACGAATGTTTGGCTGAGACCATCGTAGATAAAGCAGGCAGCAGATAATGGTAAGCGATAAGAGGGTGGAGAAGAAACTGATGAAGTCGACGAGGAGAGACACGGACCCGGTGAACAACATAGCCAGTGAGATGAGCAACTGCAAATTTCAAATACACAAAAAAGCAATAAGCATATGTAGCGAGATACGAGGTTACGGCACCAATGTATAGTGCTCCGTTACAGCTTGTCAAATTTGCCATGGTGTGACATATAGCATATTGAAAACTAATTTAAATGAGATTAGAACAATATCCTACAGTATGTTTTTGTTTGCCTTTGGTGTGAAATATTGACAAAAAAATGATATACTGTCGGCAGTTTTATTAGAACACAAAAATATTCCTAGAATATACGCAAGTAGCCTTATCGTGCCGTAAGAGCCGATTTCAAGACTTTATCTTCTTCAGCATATAGGAGATTTATACCTTAAACTCAAGAATATCCCACTTTTATAAGGAACAGCGGTCTGGTAGATGGAGGAGGAGGAATTCACCGCCAGGTAAGGTGCATGACGAAGGGTTCAGATTCGAACTCGCCACCTCATCGGTAGGCCTACAGAGCTGGTCGTCTTCTGCGACAACCCACTGGCTGTCTCAGTCAGCCAGCACAAGATTGAACATCAAGAAATTTGCGTATAATCGTTTCGCCCAAATGGAGAATTCTACTTTACTTATACATATAAAAAAATTGTCTTCGCAAGGTCTGTTCTTTTCATTTTACGCGCTGACTTCGATGTCTTTTAAAACATGACTGACAGTATGTTTTCTCTGTATTGCTCTAGGCAGACAGAGGTTTCTAATAAGGAAGCAGAGTAAATCACGCGCTCACCAGTAGGCCAATGGCAGGCCAGGGCGTCAGGTACTTCCGGTTTATCATACAGAAGACTCGAGGAAGATGACCAGACCTAGCCGCGGCGAAAGCCACTCTGTGAAAAGAAACATGCGTGGTGAAAAAAGTTCTCTCTTCAGCCGAAGTCTGCACTGGCTTCGGAACATTTCTACCAAGGTGCATGGAAACAGGAACATCACAGTGGGAGAGAATTTCGCGATTACCTTTCGCCACAACGTCTTTAAACGTAACCTCATGCATGGTGTCATGAATTATCCAAACTTTGTTTTCGTGTTTTCTCCACGCGTTACACTAAACTTTCCTAAAATCACCATTGCTCTGTACACCTGGAACGCACATTTCAACTAGCCTCGCTCCTACTGGGCAAAATTATCGCTCGGCTTGGTGAGGTTTTTGGAGGGAAATTTCTTCCCGTCGGAAACAAAAATGATTATCTAACTCCCCAAAATAGTTGGAGTTTTTCAACATTTTATCAAATAAATAAATAAATAAAAAAACATGGACACTGCACTGAATTACAATTAAAACCATTTTCTGAAATCCTAGGGCAACCGGGAAATTTGCATAACTGGGAAAGTCTGATTCTGAAGGAAATTATACAGTTCTGGATGTTTACTTGAAAGTACCTTACCTATTACGGCACCTGTCTAGGCAATACGGCTAGAAACTGTCAGACTGAGTTAAACAAAATTGGTACAGGTTGTATCACCGAGAACATGCATGTTTTTTCTCTGTCAGTGTAAGCCTCACCTGGAATGACCTAATATGGTAGCATTGAGTACACCAATGGCCGAAATGGCTACCAGTATAGAGATGACAGGCGTCAGGGGTGGAGCCACACGGTCCGTAAACATCTGAGAGACAAACAGTTACGCATGTACATCAGTGAGAAGGTCCAAGACTATGGAACATACACATTGCCTGACAATCTTTCCACTTGTCGTATTAGCTGACGTTACAAAAATAAGCTACTACTGGACTAAGCTGACACTGAATGCTGGAAGTATAACATTTTCAATTTTTCCAAATTTTCTTTGCCAGAACTCCTTACATTATCGGTGAAGTACCCTTTGCCCAAACTGTCCATTTAATCTCTCTAATAGCCTGTTATATGTATCTTACAGTACTTACAATTATCTTGGAATTATCTCCATGATTCACTTACATCTGACAAACACTGAATGAACCATAAATCTACGCGTAGCCCAAAGAAACTTTTTTTAGGACGATTACATACTTCATATCGCTAGATGTCCATTATTTCAAAATCATTCCCAGATGGCAAAGTATGTGAAATTATTTCTTTATTTCCTTACACGTGGTGCTTATCGCCGTATACGATCATGGCGGTCAAGTTTATGGGCTGAGGATGCAGGAATACCTATGAAAAGTCAACTACTGCACCCTGAACGACATTTGGAAACCCTAAATTAAGGCCGCAGCCGAGCAAACATGGGCTGGATTCGAGTCTGTGGCCTCAAGAGTGACAGAAGCCGCTAGAAAGGCTGCGACGACAACAAGCGCTGCGGCGTGAGGGTCAAGCGAAGCCCAAAAAAACAAAAAAAAAAAAAACAAACTCACCAGGGCTACGGCGTTAGAGTGGATCATCTCCTGAGGGGTCAGAAGCGTCAGGTACGCCATGTTGTTGAGGATGTAGAAGCCGATGAGGACAGCAAAGGATGTGTACAAAGACAGAGGCACGTCTCTGGGGAAAAGAGAGAGGATCCGTAGGTGATATCGAGGTGATATGTATACACAGGTTGATCTAACCAATACGTTAGAATTTTAGCGGCATTAGCGGTTGAATAGCTTGATTCATATGTGGCGTTTATAAGCCGGGAGGGAGCGGGGGGGGGGGGTCAAGGATCTCAGATGGCGCTGATCTCGGAAGTGACAAACGGTACATGCGGGAAACTCTTCCAATGAAAGACAACAAACAATGACTTCTCTTACCGACTGGGTCTCTTGACTTCCTCCAGTAGGCTCAATAACACCTGCCTAATAATGATAAAATAATAATAATAATGATGATGATAAAAAATAAAACAGCATACATATACCTCAAAATTACACAACGTAACGAAATATATAATGAATATAAGTTTAACATAGAAGGTTCATATGTATGAAGAAAATCATACATATAGATATTAAATTAAAAGTTGAAAACAAAAAGCATATTTTTTATGATACTTTGTATATTAGGTTTTTTTTCTTTTGCTGTCAATAGAAGAAGTTTCAAGTTTTTATTGGAGCATCCCTGTTTTTCTAAAAGCACTATAAGTGATGGATCTGCAATGATGTACAATACAGAGCTCTATAAAAAGGGTTACGTAACACTAGATGGAAAGACGTGATGTCTCCCAAGTTCTTGGTATTTTTAGGCCAAAAAATTACAGGCCTCGAAAAGATTTTTGGTGCGGATAATAGAAATATGCAGGAAAAGAGTTGAAAATAAGAATATGAATGTTGATGACATAGGGAAAAGTTGTCCCGGAAATTATATATGTAACACAGACACAGTAGTTATTCAGGACTAAATAGGATCAATGTCAACCATGTTGATAATGTCATGTCTACAGTATGTATAGGTACATCTTCTGATACTGAATTGGCCACCCAAGATAAGTTAACACAATACAAGATGCCTAGATAATGTTATAATCCAGCACTATTTTATGAAGAACTAACACTCTTTGTGCATGGTGTGTTACGCCTTTCAAATGTTGTGAATCTTGAAAATTTAACAGTATACATTTATTACGAACAGCAAACACTGATGTCACGGTCTAATGTTTCCAAATGTTGACATTCACAATTTGCAACCTTGTGTAAACATTGCAGTGTTGTAAACTTACGTTTATGTCTGTTATAATGATAGATATTATAGTATAGTATGGGCCATACATTGTAAAAGCTGTAAGTGTAATAATGTGGAAAGTTAAGCACATTGAATATCGAAGAAGTCCTAGTCAACAGTATTAAAATCAAGAGAGTAGAGGATACAGTATCATAGAGACTCATATCGAAAAGTTGTAAACTGCATAAATTTTATTGAAGTGCACATGTAGAAAGAGAAATAGAAAGACAATGAGAAAGAGAGAGAATGTATTATGGAGAAAATGAATGTACTGTTTAGAAATTTGTTTCACCAGCCGCCAAAGGCAAATATCCCTGCGAAAATGGCCATAGCAAATCCGCCTGGGTCAGTGGTCGTGCCGGCAAACATGTCCTCGAAATTTGTCCTCTCTCCTGTATATAGGAATCAGAAAAAAGACGCACGTAAAAGACCACACTTAATATTTATTTATTTATTTTTTTGATAGATGTTTTACGCTGTACTCAAGAATATTTCACTTATACGACGGCGGTCAGAAATATGCTAGGGGAAAACCAGGCAGAGCCCGGGGAAAACCCACGACCATCCGCAGGTTGCTAGCGGGTTCCCATGTTCCCACGACTACATTGGTGAGAGGCACCGCGGTCATTATGCCGCACTCGCCCACTAGCCTGCTATTCCCCTCGGCCACTGAGGCCCCTACAACACTAAATAAAGGCCACTACACGAATACTCTATATTAAATGATCGCACAACACTTCGGCTCCAAGATGTGTACAACAACATCATTCGTTTTGGTTATAGTGCAGTCCTTGTCATGTATAGCTCATTGCTTTATGAGCACAACTATTTGTACAGAAACACCGATTTATCACGGAAGACACCAGAAGCGTTCAGCGCTTGGACTACCTGTTTCAGGCAGACAATGTTCACCCTTGCACTGGGGTATTTATATTTGTAGATAAAATAGTCTACGCCGTGGATGCCTCTTGCATTACATTCAATACACATATTATATACAGGAATCTAGGACGGAAATATCGAAGAATGCATTTTACTGAATATTTGTAAGACACAACTTCTAGACGCCATTAGAAATACGAATTGTGCCAGTGCAGTGCTCAACTTCAAGCAAGGCACATGCCATCTCATTATCCTGTTCAGCGATTTTAACGCATAATAAACTTCTTCTTTTGCAGGAGATGAACAAAGTTTCGCTGTCAACACTGAGGGAGGGGTCTTCATACAATAACAAGAAACCAAAGGTGTCTGATACTGAAAGAATTGTACAGGCTGGAGACCGTGTATCTTTCTTGGTGGAGGAAAGATATCATTTGTTCATTTGAATGATATGGCATCTTTCATTTTAAGGGAAAGAGAATTCCAATTTTCAGTGACCTGAGGTAAAACAATAAACTAAATAAAGTATTCAAGTCTGAATTTTAACAAAGGTAAGTTTTTGATGTTTCGTATAGTTATTTCCAGTTGCGTTTCTTGAAATACACAGTTTTCTTACATCTGGGTCCCTTGATTATCTTATAGAAAAGGAAACCCTGTTCATAACAAAGTGGCTTTTCGTTGGACATATTCTACTTCTTCGCAGAGCAATAAGGTACAATTGTCAAGCAATACAACTCCATGGTCTATTGCTTATCTGACCTTACTTTTGAGACAATGAGGTGTGGAGGTATTGTAAAGTACTGAACAGCAACATAAGGACCTCCTACGAACAATAATGTGTGAAAAGAAAAAGAAAGGGAAACAATACTAATGCCTGAAACAATTATTTTTGTTATCCACAAAAGTACTGCATGGCTTGATATTACTAGTACCCAGCTTCTAAATGCCTGGATTAGTTCGTATGGCCCTAGCCACAGTGCTGGTGTGCACAATCTCATAATTTCGGATTATCAATGAAACTGTTCATTCACTGACCTTGTCCAAACTGGATGAAGCCGGCCACAATCAAGACCAACATGGCCACCATCTTGGTCCCGCTCAGGAATGTCTGGACTCGAGTGATGTACTTCATGTACAAACAGTTGATCACAACCACCGTGACTGGAGAACACAGACGAGACGATCAGGCGATAATGGGCTACAGATAGATGATCACTACTACCGTAACATCGTGACTGGAGACGAAGACAAGACAGTAAGGCGACAATACAGACAGCTGATCACAACCACCGTGACTGAAGACGAGAACAAGACAGTAAGGCGACAATACAGACAGCTGATCACAACCTCTGTGACTGGAGGCGAAGACAAGAGAGTAAGGCGAAAATACACCGTGATTCAAGACAAAGACAAGACATTAAGGCGATAGTACAGACAGTTGACCTCAAAAACCGTGACTGGAGAACACAGGCAAGCCAATAAGGCGATAATACAGACAGTCGATCACAAACACCGTGGCTCAATACTAAGACAAGACAGTAAGACGATAATACAGACAGCTGATCACAACCATCGTGCTTGGTGAACGAAGACAAAACAGTAAGGAGACAGGGGTTAAACCAGCAAGCTTTAGCAAATTACTGACGATTTTTTCCACGACTGATAGGTCTTCACCTTACCTACAAGAGTGTGTAAAATGGATCCACTCAAACCGGCTTCAAAGGTTTTATTTATGATGGTATGCAAGATGTACCTTTTTCATATATTAAGTTATTTGTGCGACGTTCCAAAACGGTGAATTGAGAATTTCACTACATGAAGGAACGATTCTCGACGTGTCTGTCCATCGACTTTGTAAACAACATTACATTAGTATAAACACAAATTTGATCCATTTATCGAACATCTATATTTTTAAGAATTTAATTGTTGACCACGATCTCTTATTCTAGCTTTAGCAGTTTTAATAAAATTGTAATATTCTCACAAATTACAAGCTGTGAACAAAACACTGTTCAACGAGAACTATATATCAGTAAAACAAGTATGATCATATGTTTATTTTAGCCGTGCTGGGGGCCATATATAGTGAGAAAGGACCCCTTGCAACAAGATTGGAAATCGTGTTCCGGTATTGCAGGACTGCATTAGATGTAATTTTTTTTGGTACAGAAAAAGTAAAAATCTACGTGAATCGGATGTACAATTACTATGCAACATATGTGTGAAAACAAAACTAAGGTCAAAAGCAGATTTAAATATTTTAGGGCGTTTTGCTGAGGGAATTCCCATTATAATAAAAATATGACAAAATCATTTGTGCGTATTGAATGTCGAGCTGGAGAGTTGTGATGTATTGTATGTAAGTACCATGTTGTTTCAGGCAATCATAATTTTGTAAATAAAAAATGAAATATTTTTGGGTGACTATAAACTGCGATTTTATAATAATACAGCAAAGTAACTCCTGAGAAATTCATTTCGACGTCCTCAATATTTCGACTTTAATTAAGTTATGCTCAGGAGAAATGACGATGACATAATTTAAGTAGGAATAATGAGTTACTTTGCTATTTTTATTCTGCTAAGCTATTCAGTGGATCAACTAAACAATAATACAGTGATTATCGTAACAATGTAAAATGTGGTGGTCCCCGATGTCAAAACAACAATATACAAACTATCATACACGGAAATATACAAGTTGCCTTTGTACCACGTAAACAATGGGAATAGGTCTGACTTACTTTCTGTGCGTGTCTGTGGCTGTTTTTTTGTTATGCTTTGTTTTTGTTTTGTTTTTCGCTTTTTTATTATTATTATTACTGTAGCCACAAGCTTATAGCAACCAGGGAGAGACGCGCAAGATTTACGTACAGGCTGGCATATAATTATCAATGACCTACATGTGTCTCTTTAACCCTCGACAGATTTAAACATGTATTTGACTGGATTATATGACCTAATTATGACATTTTGAATCTTTCTAACTATAATGATAACTCTAAAACCAGTTTGCGACGGTCGGAAGAAAGCTTATAAAGTAAGGAAAGTACATGCATAGGTCGCTTGGAGATGAACTCATGCGTGCACATCGACAGTTATACTCTTCTGTGAGAGCTCGTTGTATGTAAGTTAGCATAGTGTTTCATGTCCACTGGCAATCCGTATCATTTTAGCTCCAGTTATAACGATACGATTTACAAACTATTTAAGGTTACACATGCTCAATTCGGCCAGTTGGGTTTAGGATTTGGCTCCGAATTGAAGAGTACTGGGCCACTGATTGGATAATACTGCCGCACAGACAGTCTAGGTTGTTAATACACTATAAAGGTCTATACTGTCATTTTACATCTAGTTGAAATATATCAGAATTTTGTCTGCTTTAAACACAAGTGAAAACTTTCTACCAGGGTTACTACACATTCCCGTTGAAGTTACCAAAGTGACAAGATGATATTACGTCACGTACAGGAGCCACAGCTCAAAAAAGTGGTGGTCATTCTAGGTTATAACTACAACTAGGTCATATGGTATTACCTACCAGTGAGAAAAGTTGTATGTTTCTTAATTAATTTATTTGATTGGTGTTTTACGCCGTACTCAAGAATATTTCACTTTTATATACACGATGGCGGCCGGAATTATGGCGGGTGGAAACTGGGAGAAAAGCCGTTTAAATTTTACGTTAATCTGGGCATGTGATAACTGATTTATGATTTAATCACGTAATGATTAATTTATGACTTAACAGCGTATAAAATATATGATAGCTACAATAGTTATACATACTCAGGGTCCAGGCTGACAGAAATTTGAGAACGATCTCTGGAGGGTCACAACTGGTGTAGAATGGTTTGACCAGGTATAGAACGGCCGTGTAAGCCATGAGGCCCCAAAAGGGTCCCGAAATAAGGCAGATGTAACCCCACATAGTGAGGAAGCCCGGCAGACTGCCGAACACGATCAACACGAATGCGTAAGGGCCGCCGGCTTTCGGGTAAATCGCGCCCACCTCGGCAAAACACAACGCCAGCAGTAAATTCGTCAGGCCGGTGATGAACAGAAATATGAAGAAGCCGCCGACGGAGCCGATACTTGACAGAATGTCCGAGGGACGGATGAAGATGGCGACGTGGCCGGTCAAGGCTATGAGAATTGCCGTGCAGTGTAAGAAGTTCACGGTTTTCTTGAGTTCGGTCGCTTGCCCGCTGTGCGAAGAGGTCGCCATGCTGATGAACTTCCGTGAGTCAGCTTTCGTTGTGACAGGTGCAGGTCATGTAGCTGCGAGCAGAGGCGTGGATCTTCTCACCGGCCGCCACCGTAACCGGTCATCAGCACACTGAAAGTACAGGAAAGTGTCATCAAATTAAAAAGGAACAAGCAAAAAATAATTAGATAAAAATAATCACCGACGTTGTACAAAGAAAGCCCTGTACTGTAAAATGAAGTCTATACCGGTATCTGATAGGTTGAAATTTCATCCTCAAAGTTCTGTAAACTGTTCTGTTCAGGTGGATAATTAATTCAATACGCTGTAGCTTTCAGTCACAAAATGAGAAAAACAGAAGGTCAGTAATCATGAAATAAGCAGTGGAATCTTATTCAGTCAGGACACAAGGTCACTAAAAGGTTCATTGTGAACGCTGGTGACATCTGGTGTCACTAAATATTCCGACAAGGCGTTTCATTTTTGAGCTGGCATATGTTATAAAACAACCTTTCAATAATACAACATTGTGAAACATTCAAAGTAAAGCATTAACACTATGCGGAACCCCAAGCTAAATATTAGCACTATGCAGAGCTCCAAGTAAACTATTACCGCCATGAAAAGCTGCAAGCGAAATGTTAGCTCTATGCAGAGTTCCAGGCGGAGAACTAGCATTATGCAGAGCTTCAGGCGCAATATTTGCACTATGCAGAGCTCCAAACGAAGTATTAACACTATGCAGAGCTTCAAGCGGAGTACTAGCAGTCTGCAGGGCTCCAAGCGAAATATTAGCACTATACGGAAGTACAGGCGAAGTATCAACACTACACAGAGCTTCAAGCGAATGTTAGCACTATGTAGAGCTCCACGTGAAGTTTTGGCACTGTGAAGTATTGGCACTTCAAGCGAAATATTAGCACAATACAGAATTCCTAGCGAAACATTCGCACTATGCAGAGCCGCAAGCAAAATATTAGCACTATATTCAGAGCTGCAAGCGAAGTATTAACACTCTGCAAGGCTGCAAGCGAAGTATTGGCACCATGCAGAGCCACAAGCGAAATATTAGTGCTCTGCAGAGTTCCAAGTGAAGTATAAACGCCACGAAGAGCTCCAAGCGAAGTATTAACTCTATGCATAGCACTAGGCGAAGCATTAACATTTAAAATGGAGAGTCTATCAAAGTCTATCAGTCACATATTGTGAAGCAAAACCTACGTCATCGCCGCATGCTCATCAGGCACAACAAATCGTACCGATTTCAACACTGTCCGTAGAAGTGTAGTGTAGACATGTAGTCACTAATAATGATAATACTGTTGGATCATAGTGTTATTTTTAAGTACAGAGGCGTTAACTTGCCAGTACACACGTACAGGCCTGTGTATAGTACACCACTGCTGGCTACGATAACACTATAGAGCTATATACATATGTATATATACATATATGAACTTCCATTTATCTTCAAACTTACCTTTGATCCTGTCGTTGACAGTCCTCGAAAACACAATATATATGTCTGTCTCTACCATACACAACACAAACACAAAAACAAATACATTAGTCAAAAATAATGATAAATAAATAATAAAAATAAAAAACACGAGATCAGAGATTACTGTATTATTGTACTTGTTGCTGTTTGTGGGTGCACACTAAGCCAAAACCTATGCGAAAGAGGCGCCTGAAGACCAGAATGACAGGAGAATATTAATTAACACAGGCTTAGTTAGCAGTGTTGTCCCTGATCAAATTAAGAATGATACATATCAGAGATATATGGTACGCTGCGCAAAGTAAAGAAGTTAAAAAAAGGTTTAAAATCTAGTCTCTAACTGTATATACGAGGACACCAGTTTTCATTCTTATAGGCCTACAGCGCTAACACTTCATTTGGCGCTCTGCGTAGCGTTAATATACCTGTGTTTGGAATAACGCTCTGTATTTCCTTCACACCTTAATTCGTCGCCTGGTACCTCCGCATGGTTCAGTACTTTGCTAGGGCTGTGTATTAGTGGAAATGCTACGCCTGGCGCTTTGCATAGTGTTAATACTTCGCTGGGGCTGTGTATAGTGCAGTGTTAATATTTCCCTTGAAGCTCTGTACATTTAGTCTTGTGTATTTATGGTCGGCTGTATGAGAGCATTGCACGGCGCATAAAGAGAAGAAGGGGCGACTTTATGTAAATGCGATATTCTCGGTATGGTATAGCGGGCCTATATACATATATATGTACAGCAGTGAAGGTGCCCGCCTTTAATTCCTTGTGCATAATAATAAGGCATGTAGAATGAAATGTTGACAAACGACTTATCATCGTTGTTGATGAGGCTTACTCCACGTGATAAGGGCCTAAAGCTATACACAGTTACTGTACTCAACAAGGCGCGTGTAACACACATGTACGGCGGCCGAGACGAGTCATCCCTGCACACATCTAGTAACTACGTGGCGGTGTATTTCACTGGTTGAACATGGATGCACGAGGTTTTGAAGATCATATATCGGAGTCCCATGTTGCGAGGCAGTGCACTCACCATAGTGGACCTATGCTTTAATTCCAATTAACCGTCTTATATATCCGTCCGATATCTAGATACGTATCGAGTGAGTGAATGAAATATTATAACTTAATAAACTCATTTCAGCAGAATTGCAGTTACATATATTATCATATGAGAGAACATGTTTATCCAGGAAACAGTGAAATGGTTTTCCATGCGGAAATGAGCAGATACCTAGAGACATGTATTAACACGTGTTTGGGCCACACCAGGAGAGCTGTATAGAACTTATGGGCCGGGGAGGCCATATAGAGTGAATGGGCCGGGCAGTCTGTTTATAACGTGGGCGCCAGACAGCAGTGTGAGAGAGGAGGGTATAGAAAAGATCATTCGTACTTTATATTACTGTACCTATTTGCTTGCCCTGTCCGGTGTTAGTCCTCTGCACGCTGACTTGGAGAACACTGGCTACTTGCCGGGATGATAAATCGGTCGATTTATGGATCTTGGGCACATCTTAGGTACGAGTGAGGACAGATGAGGTAGAGCACTCGTTCCGTGCAGGCAGAATTTAGGAAGAAAAACAGCACGACTCCAAAGGTTCCAGGGCTAGGGACGAGTCAGAAAGGAGATGATCGCGCGTACTGCTTGTACAGCCGCCGTCAGCGTATGAAGGCAGAATCCAGCCGACCCTTTCTCCGCTCTCAACAACAACGGGCATGAAGTCTTACAGGCATATGTACAGCAAAGCGTGTCACGTCAAGACTCGAACAAGACTCGATTTACAATCCACCATACAAGTCATACAATTAATTTCATTTAACTTCGTCAAAAAAAAAAAAAAATGTTTTTTTGTTTCCATCTGGTGAACTTTACTTCATTATTCACATTTCTTTCACGTCAAAGTATAAACTTGAACCTGAGCTGTCACGTACAGTTTTGTTAGTCACGCTGATTTCTATTAGCTGCACCGCATTGGCGGCGTGGGCATTTGTAATGTTTCTGAAAAATTGTTAACTACGAGGTAAAACTCAAGCATATACATTCATTCTGTTAGCTGGCCTTGTGAATATTAAAACAGAAAACGTGCAACGTTTAATTAGGGGTGTTTTTCCAGTGTTACTGTTACGGCTAATTGCAAGTCCCAATATTCAGTATTTTTTGTGCATTTGTCAAACACAATGAAACACTGAACATAGCAACATTTGGCCAGTCGTCACTGCATTTCTTTATTTATTTGATTGGAGTTCTACGCCGTACTCAAGAACATTTCATTTATACGACGGCGACCAGCATTATAGTGTGCGCAATTCGAGCAGAGTCGGGGAAACTCACGACCATCCGCAGGTTGCTGGTGGACCATTTCCACGTACGGCCGGACAGTATGGGCTGCATTTAGACTGACAGCGGTTGTCACTGAATGGAACGAATTGTATTTTCTATCGAATAGATATTACAAAATACATTTTTTATGCGACCATGGCCATGCTGGCTTCCTCTCTTGCCGTACGCGGGAAGGTCCGCCAGCAACCTCCGGATGGTCGTGGGTTTCCCTCAGGCTGTGCCTGGTTTTCCCCATCATAATGCTGGCTGCCGTCGTGTAAGTGAAATATTCTTCAGTGCGGCGTATAACACCAACCAAATAAATAAATAAATAAATAAATAAATAACTGTGCAACCATGGCAATATCCATGACTCATGGCTACTCTACTACCCTCTTACCCTCCAGTCCACGCACGCTCATCCTACATACGGTAGGCTACCCAAGCTCATGAATTTCCCCTTAACTTGATTTCATTTAAGATGACTCTCCACAGGGTGTCCGTCATAGAGCGACGGCGTCTGCCGACAACATTGCCAGCTTCGGCTAGGATGGTCCCATGAAATGACGCCGAAGTGCGGGCGCTACCTCAGCAAACTACCTATATCTTCTATGAATTTGACCGCCGTCGCATACCGTACAGGTAAAAATGCTTTCAAAACCAATCATATAAATTACTGAAGAAGAATTTTGTCGCAGACGATTACGCACGCAAGTGCAAAGCAGATTTGAATCTGGGTAAATGTAAGAATTGTGATATCAGTACATAGGATAGTATACCGGTATGTGCTTTATCCGAATCTCACGTTCATCAGAATTTGATTGTTTTACCGCATTGCTCAGTATGTTACAATGCAAAAACATCCTCTCTCGACAAAGTTTCCGACTTTGAATCGAATTCGTGGCCTCTTTAGTGACCTAATTTGGTGTGGCGATACCCTGTAGCTAAATTTAATTGATTTACTTGATTGCTGTTCAACCCCATGCACAGTTTCTCTAATATGCTGACGGAAGGAAACAGGACTGCCCACGGTAAAGCACCGACTCTTCACAAAATATACAGACAAACTTGTGTCAGATGCACACCATGCCAATGTAAGATAAATGGTCTCCAACGAAGGGTAGATCGCGCAAACTGACCCAACAAAACAGTGACAGCGGCGGGCATTTTGATCCACATGCGTTTAACCGTGTCTTGTAGTAGGGTAAAATAAGGCAGTACTTCTCCATACACCTTGGTTTTTGCCCATCAGATATTTTTACATCACGTAAAACTAAGGCCGCAATATAACTCATCGGCATCCTTGTCTTCTGCTATGTCGACATACATGACGTAAGTAGTAGCGTCTGCACTATATCGTGTCTTACCACCACTGCAAACGATCACTGCTACACGAAAGAAAAACACTTCGAACAGAAAAAACAAATCAGGTTCGTAGAGAATTATATACATAAGATTTATTTATCAAATGACGAGATGATGAAGTCACGGTACGATACAATTATGTTTCCTATGATTTATGATACAGTTTGAACAAGCACACCTACGGCACAACTATCCCAGTTACCCTAGTTCAATTGAATTAAACGTCGATTGTGGTGATATTTGACTACCTGATAATCAGACATGGCAAAAATCGACGTTTAATTGAATCTAATTATAGCCTTATCTGCATTCTTCAACGCACTAACAATGAGTTTGTACAATGATGAAATATTACAAGCTAACATGAGGACATATTTACAGTGATTCTTTGATAGTGAAGAACAACGGAAAATGCCACACTATAAAATCTAAAGGTAACTGGCAAGAGGCTTGGTGCAATTTGTCTTATCGACTAGTGGAGTGAAACTAGTCCAAGATCCATTAATTCCATATGACAGGACAGGTTTCATCATTCGAGATCTGACAGCTGGCAAGACATATCGCACCACAAGAACACACCGTTGCCCAAATTGTTCCAAAAATCGACTTTTGACAATTGTCGAATTCCTCCAATCCAATGCGGTTATGGTACACGACACCGGACAACTTTTGATTAACACAACTGGATTCTTCATCATCTCGCTTCAATCTTTATCATTATACATTCATGCATTTTTAAGCTAATTTTACATCTCAGTAGTTTATATGCCTCAGAAATCAGGCTTGGAACATCAAAACTGCATATCGATAGACTGTAAATTATTCACCAACAATAAATGAGGTTTCTTCATCCATAGCTGCATATTAATTTAGCCTGTTTAAACACGCTGTCTTTCTCTAGTTTTTCTGAGTCACAAGTACTTTCTCCTCCCAAACGACTTCTAACTGAATTCAGAAAGTAGAACATTTTGATTAACTCTTCAATCTTCAGTAACACGTCTCAACCGCACCAAAAAGGCAATTATAAAATTCACGCAGATAAAAGAAAGTAGGCATATGTAAATTGTGAAACTTTTCACTCCAACTTTGAGTATTTGCTTGAACATTTAAAAAAGGATGACCGCATTTCGACATACAACGTACATGTATATGTAAATGCACGTATCAACATAAAACCAGCAGTATATACATTTACACGCATTCACAGGTTAAGCTTTCATACAGTACGTTGAACTTTCATACCACTGTCTTACACAGAATGTCAAAGTCGGCAAACAATACCACTCACAGGAATTTCCAGTGTTCGGCATAAGTCATGATGACCTTTCAGCTTTAAAGCCACAACCAAGCTACAGGGAATCTCATTAAACTCCAAATCAGGGTGGATCGTATTAACTTGCACTCCTGCCCTCATTTATTTTTTTCGATTGGTGTTTTATGCCATACTCAGTAATATTTGACTTACGTCGAGGTGGGCCAGCATAATTGAGGGGGGGGGGAGGTGGGTGAGACGGAGAGGAATCAGGCGGTGCCAAAGGGAAACCCACGACCATCCGCAGGTTGCTGGAAGACCTTCCCAAGTATCACCAGAGAGGAAGCCAGCCTCAGTTGGACTCACAGCAACCACATTAATTGGTGAAAGTACCCAGACTGAAGCTATTTTCTTTCACTACTCGATTCAAACACATGCTACATTCTGAAGCTGTTGACTACAAGTTCAACGTAAACATTTATGATAGGTTTAAGACAGGTGTACAAGTTTTTAAATTTAAATATTTGTTTAGTTATTTGATGATGCTTAACATCGTGCTCGAGGATTTTTTCATTTAAATGATGGCGTATCAGGTTTATGGGAGGAAGAAAAGAGTGCTCGGACAATCCTCCTGATTTAAAGCTGCAGTCAAAACAAAAACTTGTTTGATGTATATATAATTTATATAAAATGTTTGTGCACAACAAATAGTTGATGTATAGGTTTGATTTATTTTATTTTCATTGGTGTTTTACACCGTACTCTATACACATCTGATCTACATGTCTGATGTACACGTCAGATGTACACGTCGGATGTACACGTCTGTTATGCACGTCTGATGTACCCATGTCTGATGTACACACGTCTGATGTACCCATGTCTTATGTACACATGACTGATGTACACAATTTGATGTACACGTTTTATGCATTTCTTTGATGCAAACTAATTTGAGGTTAGTTTGACCATATCTTATTAAATAGCCATTAGCACAAATGAACAATAAAGCCTTTCACTGCGGTGATCTAGTTTCAGTTACAAAATTTTGAAAACACAAAACCAGCTTTCCGTGTTTCTATTCATTTCAAACCTTGCTGAGTATCCAAATTCTTGACCCTTGAAGGAATTAAAGTCCACCTTCAATGAGGCCATACACAACGGGTGTCTCAAACTTATAAGAATTAACCCTCATTCCTATAGCCATCCATGGGTAACACTGCATTCATGTGTATGTATCCTGGCATCATCAGTGTATTATGATCTTGCACTCCGAAATATTCTGAAACTTCGTAACTGACAGCTCCATTCATGTTCACTTCTTGGTGTACGGTGCATTTTGTTAATACATCATTCAAGGCAGTCTGTTACAAACACCAAATGCTGTGTTCCACATCTCTACCATGCCACAAATTTACATACAATGGTCCAAATGCATGATACACTACATCTGGTTGACCAGTGAATTCACCAACTACGCATTTTGTCCATCATTTTACATTGATCCACATAATGCAACTTAGAAGTGAGTAAAAATCAGTCAATCAATTGAAACATGTAACCTACAGTACTGCTCTCTTAATCATGTAAGCTGGTATCTGAATATCCACCAATAAGGTGAGACCTTGTATCTCAGGCCAGGATGCTCCATCAATCAGTGGTCTAATGACATCCAGACTGAAGGGACACAGAGAATCTGGACAACAAACTCTCTAGCCTTCATCAAGGTCAGAGAGTAAGCCAATAGGATCTTGGAACAGGAAATATCCAACCATAAATCTGACCAATCAGAAGTGAGCTGTCATCCGGTCAATGTCTAACATGTCCTCTAGGATCTGTAACAAATATCAGATAAAAATAATGGCTAATGCGTTGGAGATTTCCTTCTTGTGTAACGACCACATGATAGATACACACTGTAAACGTACAAGTAATCAATGATAATTGTAATATTTACTTACTTATCTGATTGTTCAGCGAATTTTATAATATATGGAGATGTGTGTTGCAAATGACCTCTGTGACAAGTTTTGACATATTCTGTTTCTCTTTGCTAACTTATTTTTGTTAACATTTTATATTCATTAGCCTATCAAAAGTGAGACACATGACCAAGGTTCAAGTGTTAAAAGTGATGAGAGCAGGAATTAAATGAGTGAGTTATAGCCTATGCTCCAGGACCAGCTTTCCTGTGACAACGACATGTAACACGAGGAATGCTTTATGAGTGTGGCTCCTGAACTCTCTAGTGCTTCAGATAAATCAAATAAGCTGGGTCGACTAACGCAAGATGTGCAAGACTCAAAACTATGGCTATGTGCTTGGCCAAAAATAAGACATTAACTGACACATGACATTCTGTCTATTGTTAACATATATATAGATATGTAGACATGTTGGACCAAACACTGATTCTAACTTTATCAATGGCTGTAGGTAGACCTCACTGACGGAAATCAGCCAACAAAATATTTCATTATTACCAACAGTGAGCAGTTATTACATGTAAATTTCTTCAATTGTCTTTTCCTTCAATGAAAATGAGAATCTTCAAAGTTAACTTTTTTAAATAAAATGTTCATATACGTGCTCTTCAATTCTACAGCGACTTATACATATGTAATGTAACAGGACTTGCTGTAAAAAAAAAATTGAAGGTTTGGATATCAAAGATGGCATTGTGACCATGCATAAAAAATTTTCTAAAATGTGACTCTTAAGAGCTTTTAAGACTGTGAATGAAAGAACTTTTTTATTGGTATAATATCACGTATTTGTTCAATTCGTTAGGTTTAATAAAGCTTGATTAATATGGGAGATCGAACGGTTACCTGAGCTATCTGAAGTAAATGTATTCCACCTTTTCTCATTACTGTTTTCAAATCTTTGTGCTTGCCTGCTCACTCTTGGTGAGCTAAATGATGTAAATGGATTCCACCTTTACTCAGTACTGTTTAAAAATCTTTGCGTTTACCTGCTCACTGGTGGTGCCGATCCTCTTGGCGATCTCGCTCTGCTCACCAACCCCCAGGTTTGTAAACTTCCACAGCAGGTCTCCATCCAGAATGTTTTTCTGTGGGTTGTACAGCTCTGGCATTGGGCTGTTCACAACTCTGAACAACAACAATTGTAGAATGGCCTTATAAATTAGTCAGCATATGTTATCTCTGTAACGGCTGCACAAGTTCAGGCGATGAGAAAACCTGTGCAGTTCACAAACCATGGCCACTACATGATTTATTCTGGCTCTCTCATCCGAATCAGGCGCAAATCAGAACCGCTGGCACATGAAGTGGGGGTCACTCTGGGTCTTGGGGTGGGGAATTTCCAGATCTCCCCACTCTAATTGTTTGTGGTTGACTGCATAGTGTTATGTCTGTTTAAGACCACCTGCTTTCCACCAGAACTGTTTCTCCAGGCAAAAAACATGCACGTTAAAACTTTTTTTAGTTTGGTAAATCACATGAAATTTTGCCCAATAGAGTGCACTTTCAAAGGAAAATGTATGCCACAGAACATAACTTTTGGTGACGGAATTTTTCCAGCATCAGGTCATCATCCTACCTTCGAAATAAAATTCAAAAAACCTTTTTAAGATGAACTGAACTCCCACAAAATGTTCAACTTGATCATGGAGGAAATTTAATTAATTAAGGTGGTGAACAACACTCAAAATGATAAATAAACACTTTTGCATAAACAATTCAGTATTAATATTACTATTAAAGCTTGGAAACACTGCCAATTAGCCCTAACTGCCCTAAACTCACCTGTAAGCCCGAGGTTTCAGCCCAGCCATGTGGGGATGTGGAGTACCAGATTGATCTGTAACACCAGTAACTAAGCTTACACCTGGATCACCTGTTAATTAGCCCTAACTGCGCTAAACTCACCTGTAAGGCCGAGGGTTCAGCCCAGCCATGTGGGGATGTGGAGTACCAGAGTGATCTGTAACATCAGTAACTGAGCTTACACCTGGATCACCTGTTAATTAGCCCTAACTGCCCTAAACTCACCTGTAAGGCCGAGGGTTCAGCCCAGCCGTGTGGGAATGTGGAGTACCAGAGTGATCTGTAACATCAGTAACTGAGCTTACACCTGGATCACCTGTTAATTAGCCCTAACTGCCCTAAACTCACCTGTAAGGCCGAGGGTTCAGCCCAGCCATGTGGGGATGTGGAGTACCAGAGTGATCTGTAACATCAGTAACTGAGCTTACACCTGGATCACCTGTTAATTAGCCCTAACTGCCCTAAACTCACCTGTAAGGCCGAGGGTTCAGCCCAGCCATGTGGGGATGTGGAGTACCAGATTGATCTGTAACACCAGTAACTAAGCTTACACCTGGATCACCTGTTAATTAGCCCTAACTGCGCTAAACTCACCTGTAAGGCCGAGGGTTCAGCCCAGCCATGTGGGAATGTGGAGTACCAGAGTGATCTGTAACATCAGTAACTGAGCTTACACCTGGATCACCTGTTAATTAGCCCTAACTGCCCTAAACTCACCTGTAAGCCCGGGGGTTCAGCCCAGCTGTGTGCGGGATGTGAAGTACCAGAGCATTCTGTAACATCAGTAACCGCCTGTAGACCTTCTCTGGAATGGGTAACAGGAATCCCAGACTCCCATCAAGCGTAGCTGAAAGTAAACACAGTATTCTGTTATGCACATGGAGCAAAACTAGATTTATTTCCCCAAACTTACGTGCATTCAGGTGATCCATATATTTTGGTTTCCAGAGCTATTGCACAAGTTAGCCTTGGTTGTCAATATCCCCATTGCAACAATGATGACAACACCTACAGCTGCATGTTGGGGTTTGTGGTAAATGTGACAAAGGGCACACTGTAATATCACATATACACCACATATGTATTTATAGACTTTCGGGCTGAAATGAAGAAACTGTTTCAATACTAGAGCGCCAAACAATCCTCTGCTGCCAAGAGATCATCTCCAGCTTTTATCAAGTGTTGTTTCCTGGTTATATATCTTTATCTTATCTTTCCAAGTGATATAACATGCCATAGGAAGTTTACAGAGGAAGTCAACCTGAGCTGGACTTGAACTCAAAACGACCACTTTCCTGGGAGTCTGAACTCAAGAATATGGTACCAGATACAGAACACAACCCTGAAAGGATTTACCGAGGTTGGCTTTGCAGCTTTAGCACAGCCTTATGAGGTTTATCAGGTTACACTCGACTTACCGTAATAATTGATGTGCTTTTTGTCCATCAAACTCTGAGCTTTCTTCTCCTGAGCGAAGTCAGACAGGCGACAGCGTACCCGGAACATGGAGTTGATTGTTGAGCCGATATTGAAGTCTCCTTTCCTTAGTAACCTCTGACCTCCATGACTTTCACGTGCTACAAAGTTAACAATATTGCATACATGTATTGCATTTGACCTATGAATTTAAACAATAAAGTGCATCTTAAAAGACAAGTAAAGGTCACAAAATATTTCCACTTGGTGCTGAAAGTGATACATTCTCTGTAGGATATTGTTCTAATTTCCAAACAAACCTCAAAACACATTTCTAAGATTTAACAGAATTTTCAGAGCAAGGCGAATCAAGCAATTTAATCACGGACGAAATCTTAGGTGATGATCAAAGGCTGCTGCTTATCTTGTCAACTGTACACATGTACATCTATTATTACTTGTATTCAGAGGTATATTAATGACAGAAATCTTTCTTCTTCCCAAACGTGTATTTATTAATATCTAAATATTAAATATTATATGACAATAATCCTATCCATTCAGGCATTAAGTAGAAAGTCAACAGTAGTGACTATGCCTGTGTTCAATTTTATTTTAACCCACACAATAAGGCTAATGTTTACAATCCCAGTGCTATGACGAGAAAGGTGTATTCAGAGTTTTTTTAGCACATTTGTTGCCGTGACCTTGACCCCACACATGTATCCTGTTTATGTTTCTGGCCACTCACCTTCTGGCTGATACGAGAACAGTATCATGTTTTTATTTCTGTCCGTCACTGAGGGGAAAACAAACAAACACAGATAATGAGATGTGTGATTCCGAGACATATGTATACAGAGCATCTGTGACTGGTGTTCAACACTGCATGGTAAATAACACTGCTTTTCTCCTATTAAAAATGGCTACATGAGTAGATATTTAACACAGAAGAATCTAGAGGCAATTTTCAAGTCTCACAAAGTACATGAGGTAGATTATTATATGTACAATTAAGTTGATTATACTGAGCGAAATGGAAGAATATCTAGATTTGTACATACAAAGGGCTAGCAGCCATAGTGCCTACTTCACCAGTGTGTGATGAAAACCCAGTTAAAAATGTAGATTTCCCCGATCTACTTGTTGATTTATGCTGAACAATTATATGATATGGTTAATTATTGAATCTAGCCCATGGCCTCGTGTTCAAACAAGCATAAAACATTTCACACTGTGATGAAATGTATATAGCTATTGAATTATATCAGAGTTCAGTCCCAGGGTCAAGGAAACCAAGAAGGGCCACGAGGAAACCAATGCATGCCTGCAACACCAGCAAGCAGTCACAACATATATCTGTCATGATGTCCATGGTAGCTTGTAATGAAGTGATGTCACCCTGGAAAATGCTCTTTATGTGGCATTGTGACAGGTGTGTCTGCTGCTGTTTGAATGGCAGGTAAACCATGTGGAGGTGAATTCAAACATACGATCTCATTGGTCAATAGGTCTGGGTCACATAATCTGATGAGAGCTACATACAGACGTTGTCTAGAGTGCCCTGAATTTAGGTGCCCACTTCATGTGACGCAGCCAAATGCACTCTGCCCAAAATGGTTTCACATTACACTCACCAAGGAATCCCATTTGGGTGTTATCCACCATAAAGTCTGTTGTGTAGACCTCCCTCGGTCTTACATCCTGAGTAAAAAAACAAAAAACAAAAGGAAGCATGAATTTCAGCAGCACTAATACAGCATCTTCTAAATCTTCTAAATGCATCTTCTTGACCTAAGAATTACATGTACAGTGGCTTTGCATAAAGCTATGTTTAGTAGGTGTGATCTGTAGTGTCAACTTATCTTTCACAAAAAAAAAAACATATGGCGCTTTACAATTTGGTTGCATTCTACATTGTTGTACTTCAAATTACGAAGTGTGCAAATAGCATGACAAATACTGAAGACATGTCTCCAACAGTTTGTCACAATATGTTACATTTTTATTCAAATGATATTTACACTCAGGAATATTTTCCTCCTTCGATAGTATCTGTACTTCTTTTTTTATACATTGTCGTTGGAGTAAATTCAAGAAAACTTATTTTGTCTGATTATCACCCATAGCAAATGGGGTTGTTTTATTTCATAAGTTATACTACAACTACAGATAGTGCAGAGTGAGGGAAATTCGCCTATTTATTTTACCAATTTTTCATTTCTGACAATACTGAAGAATTTTTCACATATATGATGGCAGTTAGTCCAGTGTGGAGGAAACCATAGTGCCCAGAGTAAACTACCTACCTTTGGTAATTCACTGACAAACTATCCCACGTGACATACATGTATTCACAGCACATCCCTTGGACAAGGGGGAATCCACAATTGTACTGCCTCAGGCTGATGGTGAACCAGCACTGTGTATGACAGAAAGGCAAGTAGAAGTGCCTCTTACCACTAGACCACCGCCCCATGCCTGGGGGAGAGAGAGACTGTTCAGTTTGATGTAGCTTTCATCACTATTTCAGTCGTATCATGCCGCTGTCTTCTTGTAACAGACAGGACCCAATGGCAAAATATTTATAGTGCTTGCTGGAATGCCATGTGAACAACAACAGACACGACGCCCCACCAAAACACATTATATTGACACCAGGCTGACCGGTACTTGGCCAGATCCTCTAGTGCTGAGGGCCAAGCTGGGAAGTGCAAAACTAACATCTTCAGTACATGCATTAATTAATTCCGTATTGAAATTTTAGGCAAGGCAGATGCTTTACCCACAACGCCACCACACCTGGAACAGGAGGCTTTTCATTTATGTTACTTAACATCAAGGCCCTGGTGACCCAGACACAAGCCCAATGCTCACCCTGCTGACGACTGACAGGACCTTCATGTCCGTCTGATAGCGGTACAGCGTCACGCTCTTCAGCAGATCTCCTGCCAGGATTAGGTTCTTCAGCGTGACAATGGTGTGGATGTAGATGTGGGTGTCTATGAACGCCACGCCCATCAGGTCGTTGTCCTTCAGGGTCCACATGAAGAGCTGTGCACACAGAGGCAATGGTAAATATTTATTTCCTTGTTTATTTATCTGACTTGTACACAGTATTTAGCTGAATTGAAAAACATTTCCCTCGGCTGATTTATTTATCATTCATTTTATCAGGGTTTAATGCCATACTCAAAACTTTCTAAACTTTCGTGACAGTTGTGTGGTGTATGGTTTCATGAAGTACCTGAAGATATCATAAATTGTGTACATGTCAAATGGAGCATGTCAGTGGCAAACCAATTCACTTTGGTATTCAAATATTCCTTCACTTCTTAATTAATTTATTTTAGGAGATTATTTTGCTGAAAAGAAAACTATATCATGAGTTGTACATCACTTATTTGATTGGGGTTTAATGTCATACTCAAGAACTGTTCACTCACATGACACCACTGCCGTTCATCGGGTAACTAACAAATCATCGGATCTAGTCACTCTCGAAATGAGTTTGACTGTCACCTTTCTGCTTGATCCAACAGAGGCTGGATCTAGACACCTTTCTGGACACCTCACCTCACTGCTCAAGGATATTCAGTTTCAAAGTGTATCACTCAAATACTTGTTATACCACGCTGGACTCTAAGTTCACTTACTTCTATGAGGAAAGTTTAATGACGCATCCATTCAGACTGTCATAAGACTCAAGCCTGTGAAGAAGCCCTTACCTCATGCACAAGAACTCACTACATAACAGTACAGGTACATAATCTGTGTACAAGTAAGCATCTGATTTACCATACTTAATCTAACCCAGTTTGCATCCAACATCACTTACTTTCTGACCTATGGCTGAGATGAGGAATCCATTGACTTGAGCTAAAGCTGTTACCGGCCCTTTCTGCTCTTTATCATAAATCACCTACAACAAATAACAAACACAACCGTATGAACTGTTGGAGGTGTTGACAGGTGTACTTCAAAGCTGGAATTCCATCTGTCCAACTAATGGAAGAAGAAATACAAGACATTTGCTTTGCAACAAAAAGATACTGAACATTTTCTCCACATTTCATCCTCATAACAATGTGTCTGACCACTTCTTGCTGTATGCTGCAGCAAGGGTGCAAATTTCAATTTCACTTAACGCGCGTTTTTTTTTTTTTTAAGTTGACAGCGATAAAACACCACAAGTTTACATTAAAAGATGAACTGACTGAATCAGGCAATAAAATTTTGGGTATTTCATCATGTTTCATGTTTCTTCCTGATTTTGGGCATCAATTGTCTGATCGATCAGTGAAAAATGTAACAGACATGTTTGGCCTACATTGATTGTTGTCAAGTGTCAACAGGCAACTTTCATTTCTTGTTTTTTCCCACAAATTGTTGAAAAAATCAACTGTGGTATACTATTGCAGTTTTTATGTCAGACAGAAGTTCAAATACGAAATCTGAATTCACACAAATTTTCCATTGAGATATCAGTGTCATATCTTTTCGAGCCAAGAACATTGTAGGGGATATAGTATAGTACACACAGAGGGTTAAAACTTACCTTTATTTTGTTCTTAGTTAAAGGTTGTCCTGGCTCTGGAACAACTTCAATAGTGTCAAATATTATAATCTACAAAGACAACAGGTGTCATCGGCTAAGTACAGTAAGCATTATCAACCATAAATATCTTAAAAAATCTTCTCCTTCGAAAACAGATTGTGACAGTACCCTACTTCATGGAGTCCTTAATCTAACCTGTATTAAGATGACATCTCTTAAACAGACATTCTGTGGTTTCTGGGTTTGATTCAAGGCTCAATTCTAAGGCCAGTTCACATTTTCTTCTACTGAAAACCTGCTAATTCAAACACCAATGAGGTAAAAGAAACCATGATTTATGCAGGAAATCTTATTATTCATCCACCAACAGATACAGATTCAATAACAAATAGACTTACTCGTCCTCTGGACTGAAGCTCCTCCCCATATGAATAATTTGTTGCCACGGCAATGTAGCCCTTTAACCCTGAGACAGTTCCCTCAGATTTGAGTGACACATGCTTGAGACAGGTGGCGTGTTCAAACTCATCCAGGTCAATTCTGGTCGTTTGGATAAACAAAGATATTATTATTATTTATTTATTTATTGTTTATTTATTAATTACATTTAAATATATACACATGTACGTGTTTTTAAGTGATTGGTGTTTCATGCTGTGCTGTAGAATGTTTCACTTATCCCACGAGGGCCAACATTATGGTGGAAGGAAACTTGCCAGAGTCAAGGGAGAAAACTCACAACAATCTGCATGTATGGTTGACATAAGACAATTCTTCCATCAACCTACAGCATGCATAAGACAATCCTATACAAGGTTTTGTTCCAACATATAGCTGGGCAAAGTATCTGCGGCCAATACAAAAACTTTGAGCAAAGACATCAAGATATCAATTTGTGAATGACAAGTGTTGACAAGAAAATGGTAACATAGTAGACATGATCACCTAGCATTTGGCACAAGTTCCCAGCTGACAGGGGTGAAGAGCTGGATGGAAAACTTTTCCAGGAATGGGTACACAAACCGGTCATCTGCAAACAGAAAGAGATGTATGACCGGCTGACTAACTGATTTAAATAGACACACTATATCTTCTTCAATCCAGAATTATTATCAAATTAGCTTCAGGAAAGTCAGTAACAAGCAAACAATCATAATAAAGGACAATGATTTTCAGTTAGTGTTTAATAAATTGAAATTGTAGCTTATAATAATTTCATGCAACACATTCACTTTATCGCCACGACATGGCTGAAATACTGCTAATGTGGCTTGAAGCAAGAATCACTGCTTCATTCAACATTGCGACATTTACTAGAACTCCTTGAAATTTGCTTGAAATTTTACTGAATCAAAAGGTGAAATCTTGAATCCTAAATTGAAAACTTTGTCATTCCTCTCAGAAGACCAGAATTCATGAACTCTTAAAACTGAAATAAACTTTCACCCACCTTTCTCAACCACTTCAAAATCTTTCTCGTCATTTAATACACGAACAACTCTGTTACAGTGTTCCATTGTGCTTGTAACAACAGAATAAGTCTGAAACAGGAACAACAGGAAATATTTGATTTGTTTCACTTGAAACCATGACACTACTGAGCAACTCAACAGTAAAAAGATCCACTCCATATAGCTCACCAAAAGCTTAGTGTGTCAAAATACACATTCAGAAGAAAATAAAGGCCTTAAAATGATATTTAAGATGCCAACACTTAAATTTATCTGACAAGAACGTAATCAAACTTCAGAAACACTCCTAAGTCATCCTAAAACGTGGGTGAATCAATCAGAATCAAGCAAAATGTATCACTTGACAAAAGTTAACCTTTAGATGAAATACAGTAAGCATGGACATAAGTATAAACGTATTGCTTGCAGGAGGAAACCGTGAATTCTTGTTTTGTGGTCAGCTTATCTTCATATGATAGGTGAAGGAATAAAGGATACAGCTCACCTTACTCTCTTGGTGATAAGTGATGAAGTGAGGCGTACACCTTAGCGGAATCTTTCTCATTGGCCACGGAGAATCGTAGGTCAGGTGAGTGGGTAAGACCGATATCCGCAGCTCTCCCTGTATATGGGTGGAAGACACACTTGTTAAGAAATGAATATGACAGACATGCAAGGTAGTACTGGCCATCAGATTGATCTGTATATGTAGATATCCTCTCCGATGACAACAACTCTTTACACAGGCTTCAACTATTGCCAAACAAGACTGAATGCCTCTGAGTTTTAAGACAAGAGGTTGCAATGAAAAATGGAGTGTGTGGTCGGTCAAATCATACTGAGAGCTACATGTATAGTTTTAATATTGACCGGAGCCTGACTGACTGCAGTCGACTCGGTGACACATAACGGTCAGACATTTTAATGCCTTGAATAACCAGTCTTGAAAGCGAAATTTCAGTAATCATTTGGTGACAGATTGTCAAAAATAATTTTCTTCGGAAGTTTTTTCCACTTCAAAAATACAATCACATCTTTGAAAATCAAGGTAGGCTTTATGAAGGACATTGTCACAATATTGCAAAAATAACTATACAGCCGCAGAGTTATATAGTTATTCATTTTACATTTTTGTCATATATATTCTCTATAAACCATCCACCTGTATGATCTGACCTGAACTTCATGTACATTTTAGTCTCCAAAATCGTAGGAATTTTATCTTAAATAAAGTAAAAAATTCTTCTTCAGTGGTCAAACTTGTTGAGTATTTAGGATGCATGTACCTGTTTGTTGAAGTAGAGGAATCCCTTGGGACAGTTGACATTGTGAAATGTTGAGAAGCAAGAGACTGGGCCATCAATGTTCATGGGGTGTGTGCGAAGGGCTCCCCTGGGGGTCATGAACAGCCAGTAAGGGTACGAGCCACACACAAATACCTGAGGGTAGACAATACAGTAGCATTATAATAAAATGTATATAAAACTAATGTCATTTTTTAGAAACAGGCCCACTTTGTCCTTAAAAAAGTTTTACGAAGCTGTGTTAATGTCATGTAAAGCACATACCTGCCCTGGCTATGTAATATCAGCAGTGCTGGTTGCCATAGATGCAGTACTTACATGTACATGAAATGAGTGTTTTGAGAATGGAGCCTTTGAATCCCAGTATAAAGAGTGTTTGTAGCACAGTGTATATTCTAGCATATTCAATCAAGAAGAGGTTTACATAAAATCACAACACAAAAGACACGAAAGTTTGACGATTATGTATTTATTTGTTTACTTGACTGGTTTTTTATGCCTTATTCAAGTTGACGATTATGGTATACATATACATAGTGGTATATTCACAAGCCTTCCGCAACAACTGCCAAAAACACTTGTCGTGAAACTTACCCCAGAGTATCCAGAGACATCATGGAAGTATCTTAGTAACGCCACGCAGCCCTCTTTGGAGGCAGCTTCGTCCGGATCCAGCGCATCGCGCTTCTTGTAACGCTGCTGCTTCCTGCCTCGCAGTAACAAATTGTGCTGAAGCTTCTTGAACCGAATCTTCAAATGGCTCAGGTCAGATTTGGATTGGTGGAAAGGAAACGCTTCATACACAAACAGTTCTTCCTCAACTCGAGCCTTAATGAACGATAAATCATGCATGTAAAAGGTGTACACATATACGGATGTAACTGTGTTAACTTTGGTGAATTAAGGTCAATTGTGTGAAGTTCATACATACAGCAAACAAATTCTACAGCCTGACGCGCAGGAAACTACACAATGTCAAGGTCAGATTTTATTTGATTGGAGTTTTACACTGCACTCAAGAATATTTCCGAAAACAAACCTGACAGAAGGAAAGATTTTCAGTTAGACTGTACAATTCTATCTATATCTAAGCATTTTCCTACTGAACAGTTCTATCAGTCTATATGCATTTCCATGTAATAGCATCATAAAACACTTATGCCTGGTTTCTCCCTGATATCTTTGCATAGATGAAATATTCACTGAATGCATAAATATCACATTGCTCTAACACTGATTTATGACCATTTGACCAAGACATTGTTGTCAGATGTCTTCTGGTTTATGGGAGAGAACATTCTTAGCCACTTCACTTTCTTGCGTTCAAACAAGACAAAAAGTACATCGTACAGTGCATCTTACCAACAAATATGGCCGACTGTTCCTATTTCCCAAACCGACCAGAAGGAGCTCTTTAACCACAGGTAACTCTGTCTGCACATTCTTATCTGGTTTATCACCTGTCAGACTTGTGCTGCAAAAATACAGAAATGAAGTGGACTGTAGCCGTTAGCAGTTTTGATAATCTGAAACTTTCTGATAAAAAACCCTTGCACCACACTTATGTCCAAGTAGTTTTAATTATCAACTCGAATGTTAATTGAGTGTTTCAGACAGGTCATGTATGATCACGATCATGCTCTAACCATTGTTTCAATTTTGGTGTCCTGTAGTGTATACGTTACTGAGGATTCACAATCAAATCTAGGATCTGCCTGGAGTAAACCAATGGCCTTTGGCAACTTACTGGCCAGCTTTCACACTGCGTGCATGTACAACATACTGGTGAGAGGTGTGTTCAGCAAACTTTATCTACAACCACATGTGATATAAACAACAGGAATGAGCTGTCGAATCTTGAAAAAAAAACTCTGGGTTTCAGAATAATCGTCATATGTGCCTGGCCAATACACAAAAGCTATTTGATATAACCTTACCTAGATTTTGATGTCTCTATCAATTGGCCACTGTCCACTAGTACTTTGGCTCCAATAGGGAAGCTCTTCACATAGTAACACAGCTTGAAGTCAGGCAAACTGAAGATCTATAACAGAGTATGACACAGTGTAATGTCTCGGCCCATGAAGACTATAAACACTCATGCCTCACAGCAACAGACTGAACTGTTCATAGTTCCACAAACTTGACACACTACTTTAATATCAAGTCTCAAGATATCTATTCACACATCTGTGTAGCTTAGCAAAGCTTTTGAAATTGAAATAATAATTTCAACAGCAGAATATTAACTTACATTATTCATACTAAGGCAGACAGCGAAGGGTTTGTTTTTTCTACCATTCAGAGGCTGCATGATTTTTTGCAAAGATGGATATGCAATAAAATAAACTCCAAATTATATTTTATCAACACCCAAATACTAGTACTCATTAACTTTGGAATAAACCAGCTGTACCTTTCTCTTCCAATGTACTGCTGCAATGATATAATTGTCCTGCATTTGGTAGTGGTAGACTACAAGATTTAACAAATACAGCTAAATTCTGTGTCAGATCCCTTTTGGTGAGCGACAAGCAACATTTACTAATTTATTCATTTATTTGATTCGTGTTTTATGCCACACTCAAGAATATTTCACTTATATGACGGCGGCCACCATTATGGTGGGAGGAAACCCAGCAGAGTCCGAGGAAACAACACGACCATCCACAGGTTGCTGGTGGACCGTCCCATGTACGGCCAGAGAGAAAGCAACATGTTAAAGTGGAGATACCAGGAAAAAGGGTAATAAAATATGAGAAAAACTGAATTTTTTGTGGTAGGGTGGTATGGACTCAGATTTTTCTGAATTTCCAGACATAATGATGTAAAAGAGGAAAGTTACTTCTGTTGTCAAGGTATTCAGCATTTACCTCAAATGAGCCGTTCTCTCTGCAAATTGCCACCCAGAAAGTCGGCTTGACAGACCTCCTGAAGGTTACACTGGTAGAGCTAAACAACAGCAACAACACAGCACTGAGCTACATGCCCAACCTTACATGAAAGTCATATTTAAATACATCAATCTACAAGTTAAGTATCAAACACTACTGATTTTGTCTACATACTAATTTCATGTACTACACGCAAAACTTTGCAAAAATATACCTGTTTTTAGAATTATTACAGAACCCATCAGTGACAGCATTCTCGTCTAATTTGTATACTCAGTATGCTACTTTTCAAACACTCCAAACGGCACTGAGTTCAGGGCAAGTTCTAGAACAGCTAGACCACCGGACAAGCAAGGGCCACTGAAGTCTATCAAAACCAGCATCTAGGATGAGTAGCTTACCTCTTGGGTTCATTCACACTGTCGTCTAGCGTGGAGTTAAACGCTGACGTGTCGGTGTCCCCATACAGCATCTCATCTTCATCGTCAATGTTACTGACAAATAAAAACACATGAATGTACACAGAAAGAAAGGCACCTACAACAAACGAATGGTATCATTTCAACAGTCTGACACAGGTTGAACACCCAGTCTAGAGCATTCATCTTCATTTTATCAAGTCAGACATTTCACCTATAACTACGCTTTCTGTCTTGATCTAGCAGGCAGAAATAACCGATCAGTAGCTGATGAATATTTATGTAAATGTATTACCCAATCAAACAATAGTTCCCCTCACTGATTGACAGCAAAGACGAAACAACATGTGTCTGTGCATGCAGCCGATGGCATGCAAAATCAATGACAAAAGAACTTGCCACACCCATAATGATGGGGATAAAAAAGGCATCAACAGACAGATACTGGCCTGCTGTCATATTAAGCCTGACGCCAAAATATTTCTTGGAGCATTCAGTTATGGAGATAGAATAGGATGAAATCTCTGATCATCCAACAAGTCCGCCTGTGGCCAAAGACATACGAACAGACCGAGACAGTCAGACTTGCCCCAGCCTTTGATGTCCTCTGTACAATACCGCATGACCGTGAAGCCAAGTAATCACATGACCCTTCCACTATGCTACGCCATGGAAAGGTCCCACTGAACACTAATAGCACAAAATCAGCCACCTAAAGTCTGGCTTTCACCCGACCAGTTCAGCTCTGCTTCTCTGTTGCGTGTTTCTCCTTAGATTGGATGCTTTCCCTCTGCTACAATTTCCGACCCCTAACACCAAATGTTAAGTCATAATAAAACTCGAGCAAATTCTGTCTCTCTTGGTACACACCAGAGTTCGTCATGTTTGATGAAGCTAATCATCCCGATCTAGGGCTCGTTAAATTTTCCCTTGGGCCTTATGCTCAGCTATATAACATAACTTTCACAGCCGTTGTTGCAGACAAATGTGAAATACTTCAGGTGTTTATTGAAGGGGATCAAATGTCACCATCGTCTAGACATTGTTCCAAAGAATGAACAACTTGCTACAACAGATTGTAAATCCTAGGATACATTTTACGGAGGTCAAGATGATGAAGGGGCGAGTATTGTTCCCATAATGCTTTGTGTTATCAAACATGGCGCCTTCTTGAATTACTGAAGTCTAGGTGGAGTCAACTCGAGTTTACTATGACTCCCCAGTGGCGTCAGGGTACGGAAATTGTAGCCGATGCAGAATGTCCAACCTAAGGAGAAAAATGCACCACAGTATCTGATGGGATAACGATGATGGCTTTTCAAGTTCGGACTGGAACAGACTCGCCTAGTCGATTGATCAAGGCAGAAAACAAGGGGAAAGCAGAAATCAAGGAGACACAAACGTGTAGCGATACACAGAGTGTCTGTCTTGATGTAATAAAGACGAGAGCAAGCCACTTTCAGAAACCTGAAGATAACATTTATTTATTTATTTCTTTACTTCCGTGGGTCTTGGGATCTTTTCTTGAACCCCTTGTAGGCTTGCCTTTAGTCCAAATGGGGTGTTTTCTTGAATCCCTTGTGGACTTGCCTCTTGTCCGTATGGGAGGTGGGCCCTCTATAAACCTGCATGTATTCTGAAGGACTACTCAAATGTGATTCAATGGTCTTGGGAGGTGTGCCCTCTGTGATCTTACATCTGTCCAAACTAATGGAACAAATGAGGTTTGGTGGATTTGGGATCTTTTCTTGAACCTCCTATGGACTTTCTGGAACCTACTATTAACGTACCTCCTGTCCAAACTGAAGGAGTGCTCAAACGAGGGTTTGGTGACCTTCACCTCTGGGGCAGGTCTGGGGTTAGGGTCTGCCGCAGTGGTGGTAAACATCCCACTCACATCCTTGTACGCACACATCGCTATGACCTTCGATTTCTGAGGGGTAGAAAAATGACACTATCATCTACGACCTAGCTGAATTATCAAAGGTCATTCATTGTTCACATGATTTCAAATGTCACAAAAAGAGAGAACAGATGTATGTTTTTCAGCCAGTCATCTGGAAAACAGCAAATGTAAGAGTTAAATTGATGATATGCACATGATGGTGACAGGATACCAATGGAGGAGTCATCTAACCACTCATGTACTTTTTCCTTTTCAATAATACATGTACTAGCTTCTGCTTCACGTGGATTATAAAATTCATCTGATATTGTTTTTAATACTTGGTCGAAGACAATCAACGGATCCGATGGCATTTTCTCGTTTCACATGTTCACAGGACACATACAAACCTGAGGCAGCTGAGGTTTGACAATAGAGAGACGCACTCCTGTGCCAAACATGTCCTCGCGCAGTGTCAGTAACATCATCTGACCTTCCTCACTGCGTATAATCACATAGGGGTCAGCCACAGAGCTGTGGATGATTGGAGAACCCACGTCTATAGGGATGTGCTGCAGCTGGGTCACTGTAACCAGTAAGCAAGAGGGAGACATGATCAGCCAATCAGGTGAGAGATTAAAAAATCAGACAATCTGTTAGCAATCAATAAGAGGGAGACACAGAAACCAATCAGAGGAGGGATGAGAAAGTCAGCCAATCATGCACAAAATACTTTGGTCTGTAACCAATCAGTAAGAGAGACATGATCAGCCAATCAGTGGAGACATGAGAAATTCAGACAATCATGTGCAAAACAAACTGGTATCTGTAACCAATCAGCAAGAGGTAGACAAGGATACCAATCAGTGGAGAGATGAGAAAGTAAGGCAATCATGTGCAAAACAAGTTGTTACCAATCAGGAATGGGGAAACATGGTGAAGCAATCATCAGAGGGATGAGGAAGTCAGGCAAACAGGTGCAGAAAATCTGGGTCGCTGTAAACCCATCAGGAAAAGAGAGCCATCATCAACCAGTCATAAGGAACATGAACAGGAGAGCAATGAGCAAAGTTAGCCAATCTGTTCATGTATATATACATCGATGACGTGTGGTGTGTCTCACTTGACCAGTTTGAGCTATTGAGCAATCATTCATGCACAGCAAATGGGTTATTAAAGTAGACAGATGAGAGATACAAGCATCAAGAGACAACTCTGATTTGGTCCTCATTCAACAGCACTCTGCATATCTATGCACTGATTTTCACTGTCATCTATTTCTATTGTAGAGTCAAATTTATGAAAGGGAGAAATAAGGAGCAGTTACAAGGACATAAAGGCAGAGAAACTATAACAAAGAGCCTTCCACTTAGAAGTGAAACAATGAACAGAACTGAATTACACGTAGAGCATGAATCAATATAGAAACATCTACTGAATATAAACTTCATCAAATACACAAAAATACGAACCAATCCTATGTCACATGTTGATAAAACAAAATACTCAATAACCTCAAATTCTGTGCACATCTAAGTGGATTCTGAGGGTTCTATTGACCTTAGATGGGTGTTTCTAGACTTGCTTGAAAAATAGGATATTATCCTACAATATCTAACCAAATGTAATATTTTATGACTTTCACTTGCCTCTAAAAATGCAATTTTTTGGTCAAGTTTTTAGTTCAAATGCGGTATACATGTCTTAAAATTTGTAAAACTGTATGTTTACAGGCAACTATAGATCATAATTAATACTTTACTTTTGGACCTGAAATTTACTACCTTCCAAGCAAAACCTGGTGGCTGTCGTATGAGTGAAATATTCTTGAGTATAGTGTAAAGCACAGATCAAACAAATAAACAAATCGAAAATAAACAAAACTCAGTCAAATTGAGCTACGGACAAAAACTGAGGTCTGATGCAGTGTTGTTATCCCTGGCCTTGTGGTTCAGCACCACTACCTTACCTCCCTCTAATAGCCGCACTCCCATGGGTGACACCTGGACGATGTACTTATTATTCCCGATGTTACTGGCGTAGACGGTGGGGCCCTGGGTGCTGAACCCACTGTGGTCTAACTCCATGATCTCCTGACCTGTCTGCAATATCTGCACAAAACAGAGAACAACAATGTGACGGCACAGGCCTGCTGTGGTTTGATGTTTCTGTTACCTGTAAACATGTATATCAAGGCATGAAGCTATCCACTCGAAGACTTCTATAACACCGCAGCTTTCTTCAGTAATTAAAGTATTTATTGCCCATAATACGTCACAGTGAACTGAGAGAGCGCCAGAGGATTTATCCGCAGATCTTCTTTGTTTTTCTTTCATTATTCATTTATTTATACACCTCTCCCTCATTATAACACCCTTCATTACAACATGAACTTCAATATAACACGGTTGGAAATGCATCTCCCTAATTTTTCATCAGGTTGTTGTTGCACACACCAATACATTCAAAAGTTTCAAAACATTTAAGATTTTTTACCTTCTTTCAGCTCAGATGATTAGCTATCAAGTTATCATTCAATGATATCCAAGACAATGAACTAGTTTGGCTTACACTTAACATCCAGCATCACAATGTGTTGTTATATTACATATAATTATATTATATTATATCACAGACCACCAGTGGTTAAAGGACTTCATATAACGTGTTTCACATAATGCAGACAGCACATTCATCCCCCAACAACAGTGTTGTAATGAGGGTTGTATGCTTTATGTCCATATTTAATTGACTGTTAATAGTAAAACAGCTGCGATGGTTGCACCGCCATCAATTCACACACCCTACCCCCACCCCCACTGTAACTACCTACCATGGTGGACTCTCCCCTGCTCATGATGAGGAACGCGTGTCCTCCCTCTATGTCCTTGGTCGTCTCCTCAGCGTCTTGCTCCTCCTTCCCCACTTTGTCCTCACCATCCTTATCCTTCTGAAATATAACCTGGCATAGGGGAGGTATAGAACGCCAAAGGGTTTATATATATACAGAATATTTTATTTCAGACACATGGCCCAATTACACCATAATACATAATAAAAGAAGTGAAGTGTACAGTGCGATTTGAAAGCGTTGCAGATTAGTGTCTTCCATAGAATCTCTTATCCACTGATCTTTGTTTTTCTTTCTTTATTCATTTATTTGATAATGCTTTACATTTATATTTTTTCTTTGACAGTTATTTAATGACATACTCTAGAATCTTTCACTTTGATGACTGCAGTCAGTATTATGGGTTGAGGGAGACCACTGGAGTAGCTGGAGTAAACCACCGACCTTTGGAAGCTGCTGACAAACTTTCCCACACGCAATGTACAAGTGTGTACAATATACTGGTGGAAGATACACAGTAGGTAGAGCAACAACACCACAAGACAAGTGCTCCTTCAGTGAACATAAGATCTCACCGGAGAATGCCATTCAACACCATGCTCAAGTATTCGACTTATATGACTGATAGGATGTTACCAATCATGACAAGTCATTCTCCACCAGGTCATTACCTCTGTCAGGCTGTTATCTTTCTTTTCTTCAGCAGTCACCTCTGTTTTGGGGCCAAAGACTGTCCACATATCCACACAGCCTGGGAGTTCAAAGGTCGTTACCACCTGGGGGCGGACTGTTCTCTACAATAGAGAGAGGTGCTGTGGGTAATCAAGAGGTTAGACGACAAACCAGTGTACTTTATTTATAGCTGTACAATCATCTATTCCGTTGATGACAAATACATTCAGACAAAACTGGACTGATTTAGGATTATGTACAAAGGAAATAATTCTTATTAGAGAACTGAAATAAATGTGTTCATTATCTCTGCCCAGGCACCTGCCTATGTGCATGCAACTTTACAGAAGTTTTGTATGGATTTGGATGAAGTTTTCAGCACATTTGGGCCAAGCAATAATGTATTAAATTTTAGAGGCGATCACATTTTTCCTTGTGCACGTATCTGACCAACCTCCTTATATAAAATTGCAGCCAAACCAGCTGCAGATGTTGTTTGAAGTTAAAAGAAAAGACAACAAAAACCACAGTTATTTCAAAAAAGGGGTCCATACAGACTTACATGGGCATAGGCATCTTTTATCACATGCTTGGTAACCCTATCAATCACCTTTCAATATGGAATTCTTACGGGGCCATGTATAAACCATTTCAGAGAAACCAGATGTTGCATCATAAATACCCTACTCTCTTCGGCATTAGAGGCAAGACACTCCTTTGTGTGCGAAGTATTGTTCCCCTTTATTATTACAAATGAAACCTGCAAAACATATCAGAATTGTCTAGTTGCCAGAAGAAAAACAGCGGATTTAACAATACTTCTACATGGCAAAATGGTGAGCTAGGAACGGGTGATGTCGCAATGGAAACAGATACTTTCTGGAGAAATACCGTGCGCCTGATTGGTTAAAATTGAGAGCATGGTGGCCCCTTTCCATTTTTCTAGGTAAGTGTTTTCACTTATGTTGAAGTGTGATATCTTGGTTATCCTACATGTACATCATGAAAGTAAAAACTGACATTGTTTAAACTTTAAATGGGATTCTTTATCGATACATATATACTTTTGGTCTAGTGTTGTCCTTTCTCTTAAGAAAAAAACACTACACTTTTGAAGATGCCCCATATTGCTTATCTGGCACTGAGCCCCATGTCTGGGTGGGTGTTGTCTTTAAAATGACATGCCACACTCAACTGATGACATGCCATGCTCACCTGCAGAACTGAGAGTGCTCCATTTTTGCCATAGCCTGACGTGGTGACCAGTTCTAGGTCAGGGTCCAGACTGTGGCTAAACTCCTCGGACAGAAAAGCTGGCTCTCCCATGCTGATCTGTCCACACGGACCAATGTTCAGGATACTGTCACACACCTACAGAGGACAAAATACAGATAATGCAGGATCTTCCAAAGTGACCTGTCCACACGGACCAATGTTCAGGGTACTGTCACACACCTACAGAGGACAAAATACAGATAATGCAGGATCTTCCAAAGTGACCTGTTCACACGGACCAATGTTCAGGATACTGTCACACACCTACAGAGGACAAAATACAGATAACGCAGGGTCTTCCAAAGTGACCTGTCCACACGGACCAATGTTCAGGATACTGTCACACACCTACAGAGGACAAAATACAGATAATGCAGGATCTTCCAAAGTGACCTGTCCACACGGACCAATGTTCAGGGTACTGTCACACACCTACAGAGGACAAAATACAGATAATGCAGGATCTTCCAAAGTGACCTGTCCACACGGACCAATGTTCAGGATACTGTCACACACCTACAGAGGACAAAATACAGATAATGCAGGATCTTCCAAAGTGACCTGTCCACACGGACCAATGTTCAGGATACTGTCACACACCTACAGAGGACAAAATACAGATAATGCAGGATCTTCCAAAGTGACCTGTCCACACGGACCAATGTTCAGGATACTGTCACACACCTACAGAGGACAAAATACAGATAACGCAGGATCTTCCAAAGTGACCTGTTCGCACGGACCAATGTTCAGGATACTGTCACACACCTACAGAGGACAAAATACAGATAATGCAGGATCTTCCAAAGTGACCTGTCCACACGGACCAATGTTCAGGATACTGTCACACACCTACAGAGGACAAAATACAGATAACGCAGGATCTTCCAAAGTGACCTGTCCACACGGACCAATGTTCAGGATACTGTCACACACCTACAGAGGACAAAATACAGATAATGCAGGATCTTCCAAAGTGACCTGTTCACACGGACCAATGTTCAGGATACTGTCACACACCTACAGAGGACAAAATACAGATAACGCAGGATCTTCCAAAGTGACCTGTCCACACGGACCAATGTTCAGGATACTGTCACACACCTACAGAGGACAAAATACAGATAATGCAGGATCTTCCAAAGTGACCTGTCCACACGGACCAATGTTCAGGATACTGTCACACACCTACAGAGGACAAAATACAGATAATGCAGGATCTTCCAAAGTGACCTGTCCACACGGACCAATGTTCAGGATACTGTCACACACCTACAGAGGACAAAATACAGATAATGCAGGCTCTTCCAAAGTGACCTGTTCGCACGGACCAATGTTCAGGGTACTGTCACACACCTACAGAGGACAAAATACAGATAATGCAGGATCTTCCAAAGTGACCTGTCCACACGGACCAATGTTCAGGATACTGTCACACACCTACAGAGGACAAAATACAGATAATGCAGGATCTTCCAAAGTGACCTGTCCACACGAACCAATGTTCAGGATACTGTCACACACCTACAGAGGACAAAATACAGATAACGCAGGATCTTCCAAAGTGACCTGTCCACATGGACCAATGTTCAGGGTACTGTCACCTCTTCCCAGGTGACCATTCAGCAGGGAACAATGTTCAGGATACTGTCACACACCTAGAGGACATAATACAGACAACACAGACTCTCCAATGGTGATCTGTTCACAGGGACGAATGTTCAGAGACTCATTTCACTAACAAGTCTTAAGTCGTAAATGTTAATCAAGTCCTACGTTTTACCAGTCGACATACAGTAAACCATATGCAGTATTCTTTAGTGAAACGGCAGTATGTTGTAAGTTTTAGTAGTATAAGGACCGGGGATTCTGGACCACCTGATGCTGGGGGCCGCCCCACCCCACTAGAGGGCTCCCAGCAGGTGTTCAGGGGTCGGGCACATCAAGCCATATGGTGTCCAGTTACATAGATAATTGGCATTTGTTTATGAATGTGAACGGGCATCTACATTCAGAAAGATAATAGTCCCGGGGACGGCTCACCACCCTCGCCAGCCCTGGGCTTCACAGCTAGAAGCACTCACAATGGCCATTATTTATGTACGCAAACACAGCCGTCCATATTGTGTTAAGATTAAGAGCCATATGCAGCGGATATAGTTCAGAGTTCACAAACTTCGGGTTCACTATATGACAGTATATTGTAAATAACTCGATGGACAGGCGCCGGCTTACAAACCTACCCACCTCACTGAGAAGGCCGCGCCCTCTATGCATATAGCTACCATAACTGGTAGACACTACGGCAATGTTTTTGGACACACTCAGCTCGTCTAGGTGAAAAAATATTTCTTTGTGAAGTGTCAGTTTGGTTAGTCTGTCCCCTTCATTGATTCCAGCCATGGGTCCTCTTGTGTTTGAGAATCCCAGGTTATCAGATAGACCTAACAGACAGATAACATCATTCTTTTTGAGTCCCAGCTGCACAGTAGTGACCAGTACTGTCACAGAGCTTCAGTTTAACACCCAAAGGTCGGAATACTTCTTTGTTAAGGGTACACACGGTGTAATAGCCGCTTGGCACGACTGGGAGGATGCTGGGAGGAGGACACTACTCCCCTGTTGAGCATCGCTCAGTGTCACAAACATATTTGGCGATATGTTTGATAAGGCGTTTTCGTTCAATAGTAAAGTAAACCCATTACCATGTCGGTGGAGTATATTCGAGTAAAGGGATTAAGGAGCCAAGTGAAATCGTGGTAATAGGTCCCAACCAGAACAACTCACGGGTTGCTTTCGACATGACTTTTCAAAAGGTGCTAGAACACTACACCTTTCCGAAAATCAAAAGCGACATTTTGGTCGAGAAATAGCACATGCAACCGATGGAGTGGTGGCAGAACCAACTCAATTTTGCTGTATGATGCGCCAAGACCGGAGTGTCAAAAGAAAATCACTTCATAGCTGACACAGAACTAAGCAACTCTGTATTCCACTTCCATGTCTACTATCAAGTGCGCCGTATTCTGGAAGAGATTAAGGTGCCACTTCCACAAGATGATACATGGAGTCCGACTGACAACCCCTATGACCAGAGGGCATACGAGCGAATTTGCGCCGAGTTTTGGATCTCCCCAGACACAGACTGGCGGCAAAAAAGAGGCGGAAACAATTGGTTAGGCGTGGCTTATTATTATGTCACGAAGACAGCATATATGAAATTGAAATACGACTTTGATCCTAACTGCATGTCATTCCAGCAAAAACCCAGACAAGTTTCACATCGATTTCATCTCGCAAGGCAGCGAGGCAAATCAAGCATGGGCCATCTTCATCCTCCACAAATCTGAAGGGTATACCCAGGCAGGCGGGGAACGCGTGAACGACACCATTCGGACTTATGTTTGGGCAATCCTCGGAGCATAGGCACAGACCTGCAGGAGTATCATAGGCATGGAATGCACGGCATTTGACGTGCAGAAGCAGTTCGTCGCTAATGTTGAAGAAGTAAATGATTCCAACTATGGCGACAACCAAAGCTCAAGTATTTTCAGCCATCCAGCTCACAGCCTTGCCTATGAGCTGAGGAGTCAAGAGACGATGCTCCCTATAATACCTGGGAGAGCCGCAGCAGCTTTACTGGTGAGCTTAGCTGGAAGCCTGCCCAGGGATCACAGGTGCTTTTTTACCCACTCCTTCAGACTGCCCTTGTCCTTTGGCTTAGTAGGTGGTGTTGGGGGCGCCGGCGCTCCAGAGCCCCCGGTGAGCGCAAACACCAATGCCAATATCTCCTTTCCGATAGCAGTGAGCATTGATGCGATTGTGATGCCTTGCTCGCGGAACAAGTTGCACATGTGTTCAGCAAGAGTTGTGTCCGCGTGAAGGATGCGGTTGATGGTGTCTCGGATGCGGCTGATTTTTGTGCGCAGAGCTGCATGGGTCGCAGAGGCAGCCTCGAGGCGAGTCACTCTTTCATCTTTAAGGGTTTGCAATTCTTCCGCAATGCGGAGCCTGGAGATATCATCGATAGCCTCATCAAGTTGTCTTTCTTTCAAAGGAATTTCCTTGTTCGGTGTAGTCATTCTAGCAAGGTTGTTTGTGTGCTACCCTCTGAAGGTCTGCAGTGTCTTATTAAGCCCCAGCAGCTCACGGCGGGACAGTGGGGATCACCATTTATGCTATGAGCCTCCTGAATCTCAGATTCAGTCAACGTGGTTTCGATGGTTGCGACCGCTTCAAATGTTTCCTGCACCGCTTGTTCCACATTCTCTGTAGCTGCGGCTCCACTTAAGTCATCCTTCGCTTTCTGAAGAACGGTCACATCTTTCGGTGGCAGCTTGCCCTGCTTCCAGTCAACAAACCAAAGTACATTGCAGGCGAAACCCACCCCAAAATGCTTCTCTAGAGTAGATAACGCGAGCGGCTTGCCTGTACTTTTGCTGACAATATCAGAGTTGGGATAAGTCACAAGGCGTAGTCGATTATCGGCCAGGTCGAAATCAGAATAATGTCTCCCCGTAGCCCGGGTCACCCCATACTGTTCCTCAATGGCCTTATAATTGTTTTCTACGACTGTCCGTATGACCTCACGCAAAAGTGATTGTGTGTTTCTCTCTCTCTTTGGCTGGGCTGCTCCACTCTTGAAGAGAATGAGGTTTCTTGTGTCCCCTCATCGTCTGGCTCATCAAGATCATCTAGAGGATCCAACTTCAAATCCGCCATTATATTGAAGATATGATGTAGTCGTGCATTAGTTTGTAATATCTACAGGTGTTTAATAAACATGAGTCAATACGGATGCAAGCTC
Organism: Acanthopleura granulata; assembly: GCA_016165875.1. Taxonomy (NCBI): domain Eukaryota; kingdom Metazoa; phylum Mollusca; class Polyplacophora; order Chitonida; family Chitonidae; genus Acanthopleura; species Acanthopleura granulata. Next base: position 17,549,464 of record JABBOT010000080.1, on the reverse strand, counting down.
AATCCGCACCGCAAGCTCGAAATCACTCGTCACCTTTTTCCGGATGTTGGGCTCCATCCAGGGGCTTTGCCGCAAGTGGAGAGCACGACGGTTCTTTTTCAGGTGCATACCCAGAGACAGGTAAAGTTGTAAGTTGCGGTAGTGGAGCACATAGCGTTCCTTATTGCGGAGGTTAGGGACCAGCTTCTCAACCTCAGTAGGCGCCACCGCAACGCCAAGGGGATTGTGCTGGTACACCGACATCCACTCTTTGGGAATCACCATACGCTTCAGAGCTAGCGGGTGAGAGTTGTGCACCTTATGCAGCTCTTCTGGGTACTCCAGATCCGCTTCCACTATATATCCCTCTGGGTTGCCTGCCGGATGCTCTGCGATGGTTTTTGCGAGTTGAGTTTTACCACCCAATGAAAGTTACCTGTTGGTAGCAGCTGACTCATCCCCCAGCCGTAAAGGTTGCCAGCATCCAGGTACTGGATGGGGCTGTTAGGCTTCTTGGGGTCATAGCCTTCTACCCTGGGGTTGTTAGCTGTTGTTATTAATCTGTCAGCAGTTCAAGCTCTATGCCTGTTTTCTTGAGGAGAGCATTCCAGGAGAGACCAGGGCTGGTGTAATGTGCAGGGTCTAGGCCATACTGCCGAAGGCAGATCTTCCGAAACGTCTCGAAGACATCTGCCAACAGTACATCAGTGCTGGTGTAGAGGTTGTGGTAGTCCCCAAGGGTTTTGCATCTGAAGGCCTTCCAGACCTTTTGAGCATGGGTATAATCCTCATCACTAGTGTGCGTGCCCGAAAGTGTGCTGTGGAGAGGCTCCTTTGTGGGGAGCCGGGGCTCATCAAAGCATTGCCAGGAGCCCATGTGAAGACCCTTGTGCATGAGCAGTTCGGGTCTTGGTTTATAGCGCGCTGTGATCTGGAATGCCTTGGATTCGTTGGCTGCTACCAGCTTGTCAAGAGATGCCAGCAAGAACTGGGCACTGTCGATGAAGCGGAGCTGCCCCAGAGAAAAAGAGATGTATATTTCAGTGTTGTTGGGGATGCAGGATATACAACCCTCCACCCTCCAGATTGCCTGCATCAGCAGGTGAGAGTCATAGCCCTGCAGGTTGTGGAAGACCGCTGGGATTGTGGTGGTTTGGGGGCTTAGCCACAGCTTCAGGTTACAGGCATTGTGTGCAGCACCCCTATATTTTTCAGAGATGTGGAAGTGGTCGTGGACAGAGACCCGTTGCCCTGCAACTACAAGCGACTTTCCACATACATGACAGGTGGTTGCAATGGTGTATGCCGGCCAGTCCTCTCGGGTCATTGCTATGGTTTTCGGGTTAGCTAGCACCATCTTGACCTTCCGCTCCTCTTCTTTTAGAGCTTGTAAGAAGTGCTCTACTGTGTTGGGCCCTCTGCATTCCACAGGAGGCTTGGTGTTCCCATCACATCACACCACGATGTAGCAGTAGCTGCAGGCCTCATGGTGCTGTGTTTTTGGGGTGCTACTTTTTGCGGGGTCCAGCATGGCGCCCTCGATTTTGGTGGTGAGAGCCTTGAAGTCGGCACAGATGATGTAAGGGGTTGGGAGCTGCTTGTGGTGGTTCTGGAAGGCGAGCTTGTTTTACCCTCTTCTGACATCTCCACTCGCACAGCTGTCTGGCCGATCCCACTCCGGTTTGTGGGCTTCCAACAGGTCTTCCCTAGAGTATCCAAGGAGACAACGCTTGCAGAAGTGCTTGCGCTCCTGGTGCTTGCTCTGGTCATAGAGTGGGCAGTTGAGGCCTTTGAGGGTCTCTAGGGTCTGCACGGTGGGGATGCCCTTAGGGGACAGCCATCTGCCAGCTATGGAGATACCTTCTGATTGCCCAGGGGTTTTCCTGGATTGTGAACTCATCTGCCTTAGCACCCTCAAACAGCTCTTGAACCTCTTTTTGGTAGACCTTGGTGGTTCGGAAAGTTTTGTGGATGGGGTCAAATTCTCCCTCAATGGCCTTTCTCCTCCTACCCCTCTTCTTGTGTGGTGGAGGGAGAGGTCGATATTTCCCAGGCTGTAAGGGCTTCAGCAAGCGATCCTTGACTGCCTCAGGAATGGGCCCCTTCAGGATGTTTTGGACTATGAATTTTCTGGCATTTCTGCCAGTGGCTGATCGATGCATTCATCCACAATCGCCATGGCGGCTATGGACGGATATTCGGGCTTCAGCTTTAGCACGATATTTTTGAGCCTGGTCGGCCCTGCAAGGCCCGCATAGGTGAGCCTCTGACTGCATCCCGATGTTACACCTTCGACAGGGCGCTGGGATGGGGAATTCCTGCGCATGCGTGCAAGATGGAATCTGCAGAAATCGCCAAAGCAGCTTTTTCCACAGTGCTCTCAGGAGCCAACGAGGAGCCATTCACAATGGCGCTGTCCATTCATGATCATTGGTATACCATACCCGTACTTGTCTCGAATTGGAGTGCTGGTTTGTGCGAGATTGGGCTGGCTTCTAGACGCCATGGTTCGCGGGGACCGCAATTGCGTTTTTCATCCCGTTGCGGCTTCGCACACAGGTCGGATCTGTGATGATATCGTGGGCAATCATATCGTGATCGTGGATCCTCCTACGGAGCAGGTATATGATTCTCTGAATGCGCTCGCGCACTGTGGTGGGTATGGTGTCGCCGTGTTCTTAAAGCGTCATATCATTCTCGAAGATCATCTACAAGACATCGGCTCAGTCTGCCCGCACGACCTCTAACCACCAGGTATAGAGATTATCGTCGGGCCGCAGGGTGGCTCGGGATAGAAGAGGTGGGTCTTCTCAGTCGATGCGATCTTTTCTTTTCTGTGTCGAGCTATGTTATGTTTCTGTTTGATCTCTGACAGAGGGTCGGTTGGCTTAAGACAATTATCTCTGAATGTGAACGGGTGTCTGTCTACATACACAATTGCCAATTATCTATGTAGCTGGACACCATAAGGTTTGATGTGCCCGGAAACTGAACACCCGTTGGGAGCCCTCTAGGGGGGTGGGGCGGCTCCCATCATCAGGTGGTACTTATACTACTGTTTTAACGTAGGATCTGAGTCATGACTTACGACCTTCTGTGAAATGGTTCCCAGGATACTGTCACACACCTAGAGGACATAATACAGACAACACAGGGTTTTCTAAGGTGACCTGTCCACAGGGACCAATGGTCAAGACACTGTCACACACCTGAGGACATAATACAGACAATACAGGCTCTTCCAAAGTGATGAACTCATGGTGGTTCTTATGAGGATCAAGTTGTTTTAAAGACAAAAGATAGTACTGAAGCCTGTAAGGTAAGAGAGCCACATGAGAACCTACAAGTACTTCAGCAGATAACTATAAAATAAGATCAGTAACAACTGAATTTGAACAGAATTTCAAAGCCTCTCCATAAACGATACAGATTAATACAGTCCTGTATTAATAACTATACAGGTACTATGTACATGAAATATTCATGAATTTTCAGTCAATTAAAGACTGTTACCAAACTTATTCAGCAATCTTTTTAAAACCTGACAGCACAATGATGCCACATTTATAGCAAGTTATTAATCTATTATTTATTTCACTGAAGTTTTACACTGTATTCAAAAATATTCCATTTTAATGATGACGACCAGCAGAACCTTCAGGAAACCCAGGACCATGGGCAGGTTGCCGGCAGACTGACAAGTTTTGTATTAATCACTTAAGCCCATTACAATACCTGCAGAAGTACTAATTGGGATATGATATGTCATTTCAGAGATCCTACAGAGTCTACTGCAGCATCATCAACATCAGAGTGGGTAGATTATATACCTCATGAATGAAATTGTTCTACACAACATGTTTGACAGTGCATAACAGAAGACTTTAATATGACACACAAGTCACTGCAGCCATACCTGTTGTGAGGTCTATCATCACCCCATGGCATTCAGCCGAACTGGCTGCGGGGTTAGGTAGACATATGCAAAGAGGAAGCCTGTGAGGGTCTACTAACCTCAAAGACAAAGGAGAGGATGGTGGTTCCAGCCTGGGACTCTGTGCTTCCGTACACCTCCAGTTCATCCAGGTCATCAAGTTGGGAGATATCAGAAGCTGGGGGAGATATGAAGGTTTAATTGTACGGGTACATAAGATTGTGTTCATTCTATTCATTTGTTGGATTGTGTTGATGCCATTATGAAGATTTTTTCCCATTTATGATAGCAGTGAGGTTTATGGATAGAGGAAACTAGTTGGTTTGGAGCAAAGCTCCAACTTGTATCAGACAACAAACTAATCATCTTGATTTGACACTCACACGTACTTATACACATGTACGCTGACATGCTCCTATTAAAGGCTCAAATGGGGCATTAATAACTGTACAAGCATACAAAACAAGCAGTCACCAACTCAAGTAAGTAAAATGCGGAATAACTGACCATACTGTGATTTGTTCAGGAGTTGTTGCAATAAACTCATACAGCTCTGATCACGTTTACATGATCAAAATTAAACTTCTAAAGCCTAGTGAACATATCAGTGAAAAAAGGTAAATATATGAATATGACTAAACAAAAATAAAACATATAACCATCTACAGATCTTAAAACCTAATGGTAATAATGTGCAGTATACATGAATTCTTACCCATAACTTCTCCTGTGTCTAATTTCTTTTTCTTGGCCGGGGGTTCCTGTAAAAGAGCCTCAGATTTTCACAATGGTTACACATCGAGTGACAAAGCTGAAACAACTGCATCTGGCAGCTGACCAAGGGCATTTGGTAGCTGACAAACCTTTTGACCTCAACTGACAGAAGTAGGCCACATCAGTCAAGGGCATTTGGTAGCTGACAAACCTTTTGACCTCAACAAACAGCACTAGGTCACATCAGTCAAGGGCATTTGGTAGCTGACAAACCTTTTGACCTCAACTGACAGCACTAGGCCACATCAGTCAAGGGCATTTGGTAGCTGACAAACCTTTTGACCTCAACTGACAGCACTAGGCCACATCAGTCAAGGGCATTTGGTAGTGACAAGCGAGAATGTTTTATTTTCTTTTTTTTTTTACAATTTTTTTTCTGGGAGATGTGTCTTCTATTAATAGAGACGGCAGTCGAAATTCACATACCCTTAATGATAAATAACAATATAACATAAACCATAAAATACCTGGACTATTTCATTTAATTCTGTACATGACTAGTTTTGGGCCACACTCATGAAGTTTCCATTATGTAGCATAATACTGATCTGCTTCAAACATCTCTCAGATCTATACAGGTAAGTCACTCACCTGTCGTTTAGGGGCTGGGTCGATCTTAGGTTCTGAACCCTCCTGGACTTTCTCCGTGTACTTCAGTAACAGGGAGTTCCCCAGCCTAGAGCCTAGAAACAGGTACCCCTCCTCACATACACACATCTGAAGCAGACACCCACAAAATCAAATGTAACTAATCTTCTGTCGGATGACAGATGCATATAACTAAATCAAGGCTTGAACCCAAGAGAGAAAATGGACTTTCAAGCAACCAATGTTTTCCATCAAGGTCCATTCGGTTTAACGTGGAGAATTACCTTTTGAGAGCTTACTGGGCCATAACATGATACAACATAATACTTAACATTTTAAAAGAAAATTAAGAACATTTAAGGATATATCCCAGAACAAACTGTTTTAATGATATTCAAATAAGCAGAATAATATCCAATTATATTTATTTATTTATCTGATTGGTGTTTTAGACCGTACTCATGAATATTTCACTTATTCGACAGCGGCCAGCATTATGGTGGAGGGAAACCAGGCAGAGCCTGGGGGAAACCCACCCTCAATCACAGGTTGCAATTATAGATACTGAGAATCAGTGTTTGCGAAGTTATGTGCAAGTGCATATTTTACTACCTGAAAGCGCTCAATGAATCAAAATGATGGTACATGTATTTCAATAACACTGTTAATATTTATGTATTTATTTATATGATTGGTGTTTTAAGTTGTACTCAAGAATATTTCACTTATACGATGGCCGCCAGCATTATGGTAGGAGGAAAGCGGGCAGAACCCAAGGGTAACCCACCACTATCTGCAGGTTGCTGGCGGACCTTCCCACTGTTAACAGGATAAACTAGGACAAACTAGGATAAAGAGGAAAAGATTCTCTACTCCCAGTCTCAAATACGTGTACATGTCACTTTGTCTACTTGATGTTACCAAACATGCCAGTGGACAGTTTCATTATGGTGCAACTCTGAATCAGTCAAAAATCTTTACACATGGTCCACTGCACTGGTCTTGTGTACTACATGTAAAAATAAAGGTTTTGCGGGGAAGTGGCTAATGCAACCCTGGTGACAGGTCACTCCGACTTACACATGTTGTCAGAACACTAGAAGCAGCTTTGTCAAAGTGCAGACTGCGTACACTCCTCATCCCATCCACAACCAAGGTCAGGACATATCTGCGGACGCAAGAATTCAGCAAGTTGGTGATTATTTTTTATCAAAACCACAGATATAATAGATGTACACAAGTACAGTAATTCATCAATAATTTTATGGAATTCTGTGTCCTGCTATACTAAGTTGGTGAAAAAATAATGCGAACAGTAACACTTGTAACTTCTCATTAATTTTGCTAGCAACTTGTCATCACCCTGCGGTAGTACTCCTTGAGTTGGGGGAAAAATTCCATGAAATTCCAGTGGATTTTATCTCCGCATTTTTCTTACTAATACTTCATTTCTGAATGATAAACATAAACAAATGATCCTAAATCTGACCGTCTGTTTCACTCAAGGCCAATGCATCCTTAATAAATGTCTGGTGAACATCTAGGTCATATCAGTGACTGGGAAATAAGAACATGATCAATGGTGTGTCACATAAGACATCCACTGAGACCAAAAAATGACAACTGCCATACTCACAATTCGCCCCCTTTGAGAGAAAGGACGAGTTTGTCATTGGATATGAGGGTGGCTTGGGCGCAGTCTAAAGCCATGCGCACGCCTTCCTGGGGCTCTGAAAGGGTAAAGACAAGGATTCATCAACATGTACAAGCTTGAATTTGTAATAATCCATAACTGGTTAGATGAAGCACAGATCAAACGTAAATCATCAACATACATGTATTTAAGATTTCGACATATGTAAATGATTTGATATATACTGACTGATGGATTTTATGTACAATTTACTTATATATTTCTTTTTTAATGCCATACTGAAGTTCTCTTTCAAACGATGGTGGTCAGTATATTATGGGTAGCGGACACAAGAGACCCTGGAGGTTATTTCCACAAATGACACATACTTTTGTTGGAAAAAGGGCCGGGAAGTTGTCCCCAGCAAACTGCTCGTATTTATTTATTTGTTTATTTATTTGATTGGTGTTTTATGTGGTACTCAAGAATATTTCACTTATACGACAGCAGCTAGCGTTATGGTGGAAGGAAATCAGGCAGAGCCAGGGGGAAACCCAGGACCATTAGCAGGCTCCTGGCAAACCTTACCACTTGTACGACAACTTTGACATAAGACTACAAGAGAGAGCTCCATCAATGATTTATTGACAACAAAGCCCACACAAAAAAGAAAGCGAAAATCTTGAAATTTCCCTGGTTGAAAATCATACTAAGTCAACATCTTGTATGTCCTGGTACATGAAAGCCAGAGTTTTCTGATTTCTTTAAACTGAGTTTCTAAAAATAAACTGGCTAGAAAAAACCTTGCTCAAGGCATTGCTTCCCTCCGCCAATTAAACTCAATCACAAAAACAGTGTTTTCCAAACATCACTCAGTATACATAATTCCACTCATGTGTAAAGTAAGACTTACTGAGAGGGAACTGTGAGCAGGAGTCAGGTATAGAGTTGACAGAAACACCATACGGAGGGACACTCTGATTGAGGTAAAGCAGCGAGTTCACCGCAAAAACCAACACACCACCTACAACACAGGAAACAGGACATGCATTATGATGTCTGTTTTGATGAAATGTGTTCAGCAATGTTCAGAATTATATTCATATCCATGTATGCCATAAATTATTTTACATTTACCAATTAAAAGCAATCATAATAGTCATAAAACATAAAGCTGAAAATGCAGGAAACTGAGTTTTTTCTGGTTTCCACATTTCTACTCAACCAACTCAAGGTCTGCAACAAAGATCGTGAGGAAAGACAAGTTCACGAGTTATCTTTTCTCATGATACCTCCGTAAAAAGTAACACAAGAGCATCAACTTGGTTTTAAATTCTCAGGTGTCAAATGTTGATGATGCCAGTCAGTGATCAGTAAAAGGGGAGACTACTCAGCACCAACACTCACCCACAGGTTTTGGGACTGGCAGTGCCATGAAGCAGTCAAAGGGGAGGTTACTCAGGGACCAGATGATTGGGTGAACCTTCTCCAGGATGTTCAGTGAGATGGCCACAATACTGCAGGTATCAGTCCTGACCGCAGTGCGACTGTAACACAAACATGATACAGTACACAAAAACTTCCAAAACCTAAATATTTTCAGGTGAAAGCTCCATCATGAAAGTTAAATTCTGCAAACAAAAAGAGGAAGCTCTTTATTTTTATTTGTTTCTCCAGTTTCTTTAATGTTGTGTGCATATAAACAGCTAGGATGCTCTGTTGCATATGAGAATTAACTGACAGACATCCATGCCACCAAATTTTGTCCAGCCCATCCGAAGACACCTCACAGCACTCTCAAGAGTGGGCGATTCAATAAAGGTGAAACACTGATGCTAGGAATCCGATAACATCCATAATACCTACCCCTCCCCGAATGCTTCGCTGGAGGCAAAACATCTGTTCCATTCAGAAAGCCAGACCAAAGTTCATAACATAAGCGTGATTGCTATGACCAATACAAAAACAATATCGCAAAGGAGAGGACAAGAGGCCCAAAAAAGTTTCCTTGCACCAAAGCAGATATACTGATTTACATTTTTTTTCACTTACATTACACTTACAATTACATTGGGGTGGAGGAAATCAAAATGCCCAGCATAAACCACTGACATTTGATAAATTCTTGACAAACTTTCCCACACCAGAAAACATAGGCAAGTGGTCTGCAGCGATTGTTGGACAGCCAAACGGCCATGTGAGTGCTGTTAAACCCTTGCTGTTATTAAGGCAAACCAAGATAGTAAGACCAAGAAAACATTGAGACATGACTTACAAAATTTAGTTGGACAGTTAACTGTTTCCTGTTGACTGGTCAATTAGATTTGTAGTTTTTGCAGAGCTACTATATATATGCATTTCGTGGGTGGGAAGGTGTGCCAGCAACCTGCAGACGATCGTGGGTCGTCGTCAGGCTCTGTCCAGTTTTCTCCCATGATAACACTGGCCGTCGTCGCATAAGTGAAATATTCTTGAGCATGGCGTAAAACACCAATCAATTAAATAAATAAATAAATCTTTGCCGTTGTTTTCCTGCCTTACCCAGACCATGTCTTTAGCGGTTCATACAGGATGAAGAGTGTGGGTTCAAAGTAACCGTGAAGAAACTGAACGTCCAGCACATTTGTGATCTTCTCATCCAGCTTCTTCAGGTCTATGATGTATGAGGACATGATCGGAGATTTGCTGAAACACAAAATGAAACAGAATTGCAACACAGTTATTGGTTTTCATAGTAATGTGAGGAAAAGTTGTCTTAAACATAAGGAGAAAACTGGGCAAGGCTTTGAAATTATAGTCGAAGTAAACCATTCTACCCAACATAAGATTTAATTTATTTATATTACGGGTGTTTTACTCCTTACTCAAGAATATTTCACTTACATGATGGCGGCCAGCATTATGGAGGGAAGAAACCAGGCAGTGCCCGAGTGAAACCCACAACCATTTGCAGGTTTCTGGCAAACCTGCCCACATACGGCCAGAGAGTTAGCCAGCATGAACTGGACTTGAACTCACAGCGACCAGATCAGTGAGAGGCACGGGGTCATAACGACGCACTAGTGCGCTAACTGCCACAGAGGCCTCCCCAAGATAAGAGAGATTTACACTGATTTGCCTAAATTTATTACCACTGCCAAGAAGTCTGCATTTTTGTTGAGTTCATGTATCTGTCTGTCAGCAGGTTTAAGGAAAGAGTTATGCAGCAAATTTTGATGAAATTTTGCAGACTAATTGTGCCAATGCATTACATTTTGTACAGATCACACATTCAAATATTACCCTCATTAATCTAAACATTTTTAAGCTGGCAACACTGTTATGGTACTCCGTGTCACAGACTTTCTGGGTTAATACTGTAACACTACATATCCCTCATATTACCATTCTGTGAAAAAATAAAGTAAAAATGCTAAGGGCACGAGAAGAAGTGTCAAATTGTACTTATATACCAAAACTAAATTATAGGTATTCCTGCCAAAAAACCGATGCACTTTAACCCTTTCACCACAGTATATTTAACCCTCTGCCATCCAGTATTCTTCGGCTGTAAGGGATGAATATGCGTTTACCAATCACAACCATCTCTTTTGTAGCTACAACCAATTAGAGGGCACTGAACGATGGTAACTAAACAAGCCAATGAGGGCTGCTTGCCGGCTACCTGTGCTGGTGAGTAAAGAACTTAGCGAAAGAGTTAAAATCTTTTAAACGAAATTCTGAGAAACCAGAGTGAATTATTATTATTTGAGGAGTTTTTCTACCTGGATCCCATGACCGTGTCTGTGTCGTCTGTGTTGACCTCTCGCCTGAAAGGTAACACCACCAGTTTGTTACCGTAGATCAACATGGCGGCACAGCGTCCATCTGGGTCCACGCGGATCAGGGGCAGGTCCTGACAGTCCAACTTACCCTCCTGCAGACAGGGTGAATGACAAGATTTTGGGGGTGTTGTTTAGGCAGTTAGGCAAACATTTGGAAGAACTGTATATCAGGTGGTACAGGAGGGGGCAACAGGAAATTACTTTCGACGAGAATCCAGGAATGAGATTCTCTTCAAGATTCCCATACACAAAATCTGCGAGAATCTACATGGACTCATGTAAAAAAAAAGTCAAATTCACTATTTTATTACAATAAAAAATATATTGTTTCAGATTATTACAGTTATGAACACGTCATTCCCAAAATTTGTTTGTTTTTTATGCTTTCAAATCTTTACTTGGATCAAATTCTTGAGATACTACATTTAGAAATAATTCTGGTGGAATCCGGCAAAGATATTGTGTCAATTTCCATGGCATGAAACATACAGCATAATGCCCTCAATCTTAATACAGTCCACAATAGCCATTGATTAATTTAGCATTGTTTCTGGAAAGATATTCTTTTGTTAGTTTTTTGTCTCTGTTTAGAGACAGATATATACACAGAGAACTGTCAAGGTCTAAAACAAAGAAACACTCACTGTAATGCTTTCAGCCTTGGCAGAGTAGACAATAACAAACAATTAGTTTCCTACTGTTTTCAGAAAGCTAATCTACGAGACACTTTCTGGTAAAAAATGACGAAAAATAAAGCCCTGGACAACACTGTCTTCCACATTTATTTCATTTCCCCATGAAATTACCCCCAAAAGGACATTTTTTCAGAGACAAACACTGGACATAAAATGTGACTTCTGGAGCTGAAACATAAATTTCTCGCTTGGATACTATCTTGCCTTCCTACAAAGCCCAAAGGCACCTTTCTAAGCTCAAATTAACTCTATCAGGCAAAGTTAGTCAGGAGCAAATTTTAGATCAAATATAGTTCAGTGTACGTGCAGCTGAGTAAAGAAATGACCCCTATCTTCTCCAGCTTATTCTTCATCAGCAAAGGTTTTTTTTTCTTTTCATTTTATCATCTTCAGGTTAAAGTTTTCACAGCTGAACTCTAAAGTATCATGTTACAATTTATCACACTGAAGTAAAATTTTCCACAAAAATAAAATGTGCCACTCACAAAATGACTGTATTAAGAGTCACTGATCAATAATAAATATGACATTTTCAAACCTTGAGTTCACTGTCCTCAAAATAGTGGAGAGATGACGTCTTTAGGTCATGAGTTCCAGGGTCATATTCCACAAGGGCTAGCTGGAGATAACACAAAGAAGGAAATGAAGAATAGCAATAAACCTGGCACAGTCTGGCAGTTTATGGAAACAACCACCCATTGTGAGGCAAGACCATTTTTAGAAAACCATGAAACAATTAACGCATTTCACCTGAGAATGATAACATTCAAAATCTGATTAAAAAAGAACTACACATTTTCAAAATGAGCTGAAAAAAGTCTGTTCATTCCTCAACCTTTTCGCATATGTAAGAGCACCTTTTAATGCAATTTATGCACATGTTTAATTTCATTTTGGAGACAAAACTACAATGGTTGGATTTACCAGTGTCAGGGCTTCACAATAAATATAATTTTATCAGTCAACACAGAATAATGCTTTCAGAATACGCCTGAAAATTTATCTTACAAACATGTGACAAGGTTTAAGAATTACAGTATTCAAAAACATTTCAAAATAGGTCTGTACACAGTATCCTCATATGTGTAGGTCCCCAAAAAAATATCTTGAAATGTTGAACTCTAGCTTCACCAGTAAGTCTGTCAAAACACATAGGGTATTTGTTCAAAAACCGTACATGTAGGTGAGTCATTTAAATTTAAGAAGAAGTCTGCCTTCGGAGTGCTGATGCCCTTTTCTTTTCACCTGGAGGGCCCATAAGGGACGTCCATCTGAACACATATGATTTCTCCTACCTTAGCCTCCATGAAGCTGAGCAGCAAGGCGTCCCTGTGAGATCCTGCCAGCTTAACACTCTGCATGGACATAATGTTCCCAAACAGAGAGTAGGAAGCCAAACACTCTAGCTTACACTTCCTCCCCTGCAGATCTGAAAGGACAATATGAAACCGGAATTCAAACAACACACATGACCACATATGTATCTGGTTCATCTAACATATGAACCAGATTTAACCTGTGGGGAAAATGTTGGGATTAAGGAGGCCAATAATTTATTTTTGACTGAAACAACTGGTTAACGCTTCTAAAACAGGAGGACATCTTCTTAAAATTGTTGAGTAACCAGTGCAATGACTGTTCCCAGAAATTGTCAGAAATTGTTTTATTGTCAATTAGCCCCTTTGGAGATCCACCAGCATGGTGGAAAGTTATTTGAAAAGATATTTGATGTCAGTAATGACCAGTATGCAGTATTTTGATACTTAGATACTCACCACATTTTCCTGGATCCTCAGCAATACACAGGTCAAGAGTGAAGTTGATCTGGTGAATGATTGTGGTGAAGATTGAAGACACACATACAAAAATTTCTTTCTTTACAGATTGATGTTAAGTTTGAAACATAACTTGCACTTTATCTCACCTTTTTCTGTTAAAGTATCCAGTGGAATGTCAGGCTGTTAAGTGAGACAAAACAAAGACATTAGAACGATGGCATAACAGTGAAAGAAAAAAAATAACTCGCAACTAAACTTTAGAACATAATAGAATTACTACATTTCCTCAGTGCTGACGACATCAGGAAATGTGCAGAAGCATTTAAAGAGCTATCTGGTGAGTAAACACACATACATGGTTCATAACAGAAAGAAAAGCTGGTGATTTCATCAGTGCTCAACACCATTAGTCTGATCCATAAATCATACCTTCAAATTTATAAACAATACAGTGAATTCTGTTCAAGGCTAGTGTCTGAATACGATTTTATAGTATAATTTATGTCATTTCTTTAAAAAACAATACAGTGAATTCTGTTCAAGGCTAGTGTCTGAATACGATTTTATAGTATAATTTGTCTTTTCTTTAAAAGGTAAAAATTTATACAAAAAAAAGAATACATTGTAAAAATGAAAATGTTTCTTTACATAATTTATTTCTACAAATAATACAATAATCTAATTGGTGTTTTCCACTGTAATGAAGAGTAATTCACTTTTACATAATTTATTTCTACAAATAATACAATAATCTGATTGGTGTTTTCCACTGTAATGAAGAGTAATTCACTTTCATCAATATTTTTAATTTCTTATCTGTACACTCGGATATTTACCTCAACATCTGGAAACAGCCTATAGACATGAAGCTGGTTCACTCCAGCCGTAACCAGGTTTTTCTCCCTCGGGGAGAAGAAGTTACAGTAAATGGCATGCTCGATCCCTGTTGGAGGGTGGGCCTGCTTGTGAATGGCATACATCTCGACAGTCTCTCTACCAGTGCTCTGCTACTCCAGTCAGTCTGGTGCCACACTGGTAAATAATACAAGATTATAATAGGTAATAAATCTTAAATTCTCATTTTACATCATTTACATGTACATAATTTGGTAATTAGTAATTCAAGAGTTTAAGCTGTACCTGTGTTGCTGGAAATCTGAAGAGAAGAGACTTAACAATTTAGAAAATGGATAAGGCAGGAAATCACATGATTTCCCTACCCAAAACCTAATTGTGGGTACCACACGTATCCCCAACCAAACAACCCCCCTTCCTCTGATCACAGTTTGCTACTGTCCTGTAAGCGGCCGGGGAGGTCAGCCGGTGGAGGTTAGAAAATGTCGTACATACACTTAATGAGGAAAGGGTAATAACTTCCACGACCCCGTCACATTAACTGCCACTGGTTTTTATTGTTTTGCGATGAGAAATGGATGGTGTATACATTATAGTGCCCAGAGTAATCCATCTCGGCATCTGGCAATCTGGCTTGCGAACCTCATGGCCAAGCTTTCTTACATACAGAATTTCAAGAACACAGCAAGCTCACATCAGTCAAAGTGAATGTGGAAGGCAGGCAAGGTTCAACGAACATCATGTAAGATCAGCTAATGATCCTAGGATTTCAATTTTAGTTTTTAAAACAACATCAAAATCTTCAAGCAACCGCGGTTTGTTATTATGTTGTTGTTGTTTCAAGCCAAAGATCACAGCCGGTGCATGGCCATTGTCATTAATGCATACAAGTCAGAGCTTTAGGACACTTACTTCACGACAAGTCTAAGGCCATTCGTCACAAAACAGAGAATCTGTGAGTTTTATTTGCCTTAATTACCTGACAGATAAAGCCTCCACTCAGTGTGGGAAAACAACTAAGTTGTGCTCTCCGCCATGCTTTTTGCCGGTCGTATTCGGTATGATTTATCTCCCTTCATTCATACTATTTATCTGTTGATTTCCCGTACGACATTTGCCTAAACGCTCGGACTGCTCCTCACTGGACCCTGGGACTATTACATATAATAATCGGTTATGACCTTAATTAGGGAACGTGTTCTTTGACATGATGTTGTCCCGTCATTTTACATTTCAATCTTCCAATTTGAGTTTTTTTTTTTTTTTCTAAATTTATATCCTAGCCAACCGTATTTATACGATATATCTGATTGTTGTTTTACGCCGATCTCAAGAATATATCACTTATCCGACGGCGGCCAGAGGGAAACCAGGGTGCTGGCAGACCTTCCCACGTACGACCGGAGAGGAAGCCAGCATGAACTGGACTTGAGCTCACAGCGACCACATTGGTGAGAGGCACGGGGTCATAACGCCGCGCTGGAGCACCCCCCCCCCGCTCCCCCGACTAGGCTTATGAATAAATGACAAAATATTCTAATACATTTGACCAGAATTTATTTCATCACGTCGACGGCCTACATCACAAAGACTCAAGGGCGAATGCAGTGTCCAATGGCCCTCAGTATTTCTGGGACAGTCTTCCGTCCATGTACACGATCGTTACAAATGACCAAAAGTCTTTCTTGAAGTCTCCTTGTGGAGTGCTTCACTCTCTTTGCCTGTAACTGTTCTCGGGTTTCTTTGTGCAGTGCAGTGGAGACAAGAGCTCAGTCCTTCCTCAGCGATTCTATCAGCTTTCATACAGCCATGGAGAGGTCATGGACGTTCCATGTTGATGCACCGAATACTGGTGGTCGACGTCTGAAATAGACAGGAGGAACAGTCCCATCAGCTGCTGCTGGAGGCTGTATTCTTTGATACATCACAGTCACGTAAGTAATGTCAAAGTAATCCACTAAATCACCTAATCTAAGCTGGGGTATTGGCTTTTAGGTATCTTATGCCTTCTGTGGTTTCATCTAACGGGAGAAATACCAGCCCGTCCAGCATTCCGCAGAAGTGTTTGATGTCTGCCTCTTGCCGATGCATCTGGGTCAGGCCAAGGTCTTGAATTGTTCTCCATGTTTGACTGTGGCAAATGGTAAAAACAACCTTGGGTTGTAACATGGTTGCCAAGAACAGCATGGACAGCTTGCATTGCTGCCATTTCAAAGTCAGTCCTGACTGTGGTAGGGTCTGGCATAAAACCAAGCTCCTCACACCGGCCCACTACCACTTGCAGCATGGTCTCACAAATCGCCTGAGCCTTGTTTGGTAGCAGTGCGTAGACACAAGACACTGCTGTACCCCGCAGTGGGCCTCGGCTGACGTACAATTGTGCGTATCAGGTGACATAGAAAAGTTTCCGTCCATAAACCACTTTTGACATCTTGCCAGGTGGCGGAGGGCATCATCTGTAGCGAAAACGACAATTCTGCTTGGTGCCGACTATGGACCGCTATCATGGATCAGGAATGGCTTAGTTTCCTCCCCTCCTGTGTTGGACCGTTCTTCGGGAATAACCAGTTCCTGAAATACGAAAAGAAGCATGCATTATAGTAGTTGCACGCAGCTGCTCTCAGAATGTTAAGAAAAGGGGACTGGATAGTTAAGTTTTTAAGCAGTGATTTGAGAGGATTCTCTGCAAATTTCAACTTACATAGAATGGTCAACATCAAAATCAAAGTTGTTGACACATGCGACCTAAATCAGTTAGTATTTAATGCAATAGGCAAAACCCTGTCAGTTTTACAAATTCTTAATAATTAGGGCAAGTATAATTTTCATTTACCTGAAGAGTATTTGGATCCTTTGGAAATGCACCTTGTCTGTTCCGCCTTATATTTCTCTTCGTGGCATCTGTCCTACAAACATGCGGTCTCACTGGTTGATGAAGCCCCTCATTGGCAGTGGACAGGATATGTGAGGTCGTTTCCGTTGTTGTCCGGGATCGGTCTCTGATCTCACAACGGACCCTCTCTACTTCTATGGCAAATGGCCACTCATCATGGGAGTGAGGGACTGTCACATGAATACCATCCCTACTCAAACTTCTTGTCATGGCGCCTTTGCAGGGAGTGGTTTTTCTCTCACTACATTCCCAACGGATGCGTGTAGTCTTATCAGCCTTTTTCGTGTTCAGATAGCCCGCATAATACAACTTTTCGCCACCTCTAGATGTTTTGATTATATCCATAATTTTCAACAGTTCTAAAATGCATGCTTAGCCTAGCTGTTTTATACCCTGTATTTGCAAACTCTCCCCATGAGACAAACAATGCTTGTGATCTTATAAATTTAGTATGTCTTATCCAGACATTTTTTTTTGTCAATAAACATCTAATAACCTAGACATAACCTGTTGTTTTAGTCTGTCCAAGCCTAGCTCACACCTGTTATTGAAAATAGAACAAGTAGAGGTTGCACTTTAAAAAAGCCTTAAGAGTGGTACAAAATAAAAAATCTTAAAACTTGGTCTAAACATTTTACCTAATGTAATCGAGGAAAGCACACTGTAAGGTTGTGGGCTCAGGAGAGAACACAACTCATGCTTTGAGCTTCCATGGGACCTTTATATGATGAAATAATTTCCCCCTGGTACTGCTGGAGTCGATATCGTACATCACCAACCAAGGTTCACAGGGCATCACGATATCACTCGCTATGTGTCAAAGAATAGACCGAAACGTCGACGGTCACCGTGTACATCGATGGTTCATGTATGAAGAATCCGTAAACTTGACAAACAAATTAGGTTCGATCGCCGCTGACCTGGCCCTCAGACAGTGACTTCGTTGAGCAACGTGCGAGATAATTTTAGTCTGGTTTGCCGACTCAAAATTACAACTAATCTCTGTCAGAAAGACACAGTTTCTAGTAAAGAATACAAATATTTATGTTCTTTCAGCTCGCTTACACTGAACATCACAATTCGGATGATTCCGGTTAACTTCGGGAATAGTAACTACATAACTGTGCGCTTACTACATAACTGTTCACACTAACATAAAGTTACACATTTTGAGGGAAAATTCTAACCATTTAGTTAAAAAGCAAATTATCAACCTAATTGAACAGACTAGCTGTATTTTAGCCAGCTCTGTATTGCAGTGAGGGTCTAAAGGCCTAGGGAAGTTGGGAGTCCAAATTAAAACAACAGATTATGGCTGGATTATTAGATGTTTATTTACAGAGATATTTCCTACAAGAGACTAAACTGATTGCATGCTTATTTGAACAAGCCTCCGTAGCTCTTTTCATGAATTTTTATCGTGGTTTTTAGCCATTTTCTGTTATTTTATTCTTTTTATGAAATTTAATTATATATTTATTACTGTAATTTAGAATATGCTGATTATAATACTCATGTTAAGATCATAAGTCAACACACGCACACAAACACACATATAGATATGCCGTTCTTTAAATTACCTGTCAATAAAACTCAAAAAAGAGGGAATAAAGAACAGTACTTCATGAACAAGTTCAAATCTGAACTTAACTATGAAAACATGGGGGGGGGGGGTAATCTCTCATCAAGGGTAACCCGCCTGGACAAGTTGTAAATATGACTATGTCAGCACTTGTACATCATCCTTGTATATTGGTGGGGGGGGGGAGAGGGGGATTTGAGAGGGGGGGGTCCGGGGGAGAATTGTCCAACGGGGAATATGCCCATACCCCTGGACGACATTGCTTCCAAACGGTCGAATGGTCTTTGAATCTGGGCACACTAAGGAGGTAGAACAGATGTACTGTAGCTGTTTGTATAGCTTCATCGTCAGGCCAGTTAAAGGACGTATTGTCTTTGGTTAATTATTTATTTCTTGTTGATTGGTGTTTTATGCCGTGCCATAGAATAGGCATGGTGGGAGGGAACCCGACAGAGCCCGGGAAAAACCCACGACCATAAATCAGCAGGTTGCTGGCAGACCTTCCCACGTACATGTATATGTGCGATCAGAGAGGAAGCCAGGCGTAAGCTGGGCTGGAACTCACAACGATCGTATTGGCAAAACAGTCTTGACAAAGTTTTCAACGGGCCCTGCACTTATTTACTTATAATGTTCGGTATATTAAGCCAACGGTTCTGGTGTCATTTGGCTTGAATAAATACCGATAAGCATGCATTAAGGATAAATCAGGTCAAGACTATCATCACGTTTAGGGCACGCGCGGTGTTGCGTAATTCGCCTGATATATTTAGGCTAAGTCAAACATGTCACAGATGTCTTCGCTCTCATAAGCATATAACAAAACATGAAACATCACGTAAGATGACATGAGCTCCCTATAGGGCCTACAAACTACACTTTTATCCGACCAATAATTCTTATCCCCCCTCCCTGGGTGGAAATCATTCTGTATAGAACTATTTGTTATTGCCCACTGATCAAATGTAATGGAGCCAATTAGACAAATTACTGAGTAGAAGAAAGACCATATAATACGTGCATGTCAATCCTTGAGCGCGTGGTAATTATACATGTAGTGGTTTCTGTAATTCTAGACGCTGGCGCACGCATGTCTTGGAGGTAAGAGTCCGATGAAGCACGTGCATGTATTGGCTGATGAATTGATGTTTCCACAACCTTCCCATGAGATGACCACTAGAGTTGTGTGCTACTTTGGAGGGGAACGGGACTGAAAGAGGAACGGGCTGTCTTAAGAGTTGATAGACCCTTATCAAACGTTGAGGAAAGGCCACATGCTCCTACCAGTCACCAAAGGCTTCTTAGCCATAGCCGTGTGCTTATCTGTGATGGGTAAGATTATCGATAGACAAATTAGTACCTATTACGCATGCACCGATTTAATGGAATTCATTTTAGAAATCATTTTCAATATTGTTCTTTTTTTGCTGTATTCGTCTTAACCTGAAGAAATGTACAAAAACTTGGTTTCCCAAGACTTAATCGTTGTTTATGCTTTTAAACATGATTACATGTATTTAGCATGCACTGCGTTTCTTTGTTTTTCAAAGGTAAAAATGTATGTATACATGTTGCTGCCATCCTAAACTGATTTTTTAAAATCCATATCACTGGTGACTTTTGTTGTATACCAAGCAATAGACCTATTGTTTCACTGTTACGTCGCAGGTTTGACGTTATATCTGTACAATTCTTGTGCATTTTGATTTCGTCTCTGTGATACCAGTTATATATCACTGATCTGTTTTTGAATCTCTTTAATCGATCAGACACGTGCATGTCAAGCGCCATGGGAGAAACATTCCGCCTTCAGAAGGATTTGTTCCGGAAGTACAACGCCAACATTTTCCCTTTGTATAACCAATCAGAGGCGGTGCTAGTCCGGGTCAGCCCACATCTCATGTTTATTCATGGCCTGGTAAGTTGATTAAAACATTAAACCACATTTAAAAATCCATCCATCACACAGTCATTTATTTCCAAACCTCAACTGCGTTACGTGTTTGGAGCTTCATCTTCGATATATGAGTGTTTCAAAATATTAATCCCTCAACAACAATTCGTCAACATGGCTTTCGATGTCCTGGTCTTATTAATATATTAAAACATTTAGGAAATGCATGCCAATTCCACATGGCCCGTACATCTCATAACATACATATCACATAACATAGGATAATGGAGAGGGACAGTTCATCTACTCTTGCATGAAGTAATGACTTTATGAATACTTTCTGGTATTTTGCATTACAGTACTTCTAAAACCTTGGGTATACGGTGCTATATTGTAGGCTTACTTGTATGAAAATGTGATAAACTCTAGTTAAGGTTTGTATTTATTTATTTGATTGGTGTTTTGCGCCATACTCAAGAATATTTCACTGATACGACGGCGGTCAGCATTATGGTGGGAAGAAACCGGGCAGAGCCCCATGGAAACCCACGATCATCCGTAGGTTGCTGGCAGACCTTCCCCGTACGACCGGCGAAGAAAACAGCAAGAACTGGATTTGAACTCACAGCGACCGCATTGATGAGAAGCTAAGCCCGAAGATCCTAAAAGGTCCCGTCAGTTTTGTGTTGGGATGAAACTAGTATTTTGACTTTCAACACATAGGTCTACTCACATGGACCCAGATTTTGAAGGGTTTTTCAAAACTGTATTTGGCTCAGGGCCCAACTCACAAATATTGTTATATTTAACTTACCGCTACCGATTTGATTAGCAGATAGTAACTGGGAAAACTTGAACCTCAATTTCCACGTTCCTTTGTCCTCAGGAAGAAAGGAAGCAGGAGTTTTCGTTTTCCGTATGGTTTCATATGGTAAGAGTCTGGTTTTTATATTAAAATTTGTAGTGTATTTTATTGTAATCATATGCTAAATTGCACCACAGAATACAAAGGAAAGATCTTTAGAGCGTTCTCTTGAAAGAAACAAATACATTAGGGGTGTATATATATATACACATGTATACTTGATAGTTATGCATAGCTGGTATTCTTCCTTAACTTCTAGTTGGTAGTGGCCGAAAGTCAGTGGAGTATGATTGTGTGTAATATTTGTAGGAATGGCGTGACGATTTGTTAACCTGGAACAAGTCCCATTACGAAGGGGTGGAACATCTACTACTACAGTCAGACCTCATATGGAGACCAGATATCGCCGTAACTAACAGGTAACCATTTCTGATTATCGTCAAGCCTTGTCTAGAGACCTCATATAGAAGGCACCAAGAGGTAACTATTCCCATTATAATATAGTCAGGCCGTGTATGGAGACCCAATATAGCCATCAGTAACAAGTAATCATTCTCCCTTACCGCCAGGCCATGTGTGGAGATCCAACATAGCCACCAGTAACAGGTAACCATTCTCCCGTACCGCCAGGCCATGTGTGGAAACCTGACATAGCCACCAGTAACAGGTAACCATTCTCCCTTACCGCCAGGCCATGTATGGAGACCCGATACAGCCATCAGTAACAGGTAACCATTCTCCCTTACCGCCAGGCCATGTGTGGAGGCCCGATACAGCCATCAGTAACAGGTAGCCATTCTCCCTTACCGCCAGGCCATGTGTGGAAACCCGACATAGCCATCTGTAACAGGTAACCATTCTCCCGTACCGCCAGGCCGTGTATGGAGACCCGATATAGCCATCAGTAACAAGTAATCATTCTCCCTTACCTCCAGACAATGTGTGGAGACCCGATATAGTCATCGGTACCAGGTAGCCATTCTCCATTATACCGCTAGGCCGTGTCTGGAGACCCGATGTAGCCATCACTAACAGGTAATTGTTCTCCCGTACCGCCAGGTCATGTGTGGAGACCCGATATAGCCATCATTAACAGGTAATCATTTCCCCTTATGACCATTCGCCTAACAACAGGCCTAGTTTGGATATTCTACATTAAAGGGTAAATGACAATATATTTCGCCCCATGACAAAGTTGTACATTTTGCTTGATTAAGAGAGTTTTATTGGTCGGCCAAGATTTGGATTTTTAAACAAATTCTGATTGCGACGTCTTGATGAAGTTTTGAAGTTCGCTCATAAACAAAATCTGTCACGTTGAAATAAAAAATATTCATTGGGTATGTAGCTTGTACGTACCTGGACTAGTTCAGTCGTTATTCGAATTCAACACAAAGAGGGCGGAACATGTTCGACGTTGTAACACCGCCACAACAACAACAGCATTTGCACCCACCTATCAAGCAGTGTAGTTTTGCGACAGCTGACCACCGATTACACTTACGATTAGACTTGCTTGTTAACCTGCTAAACTGCTAAGTCCTTCTCTTACACGTCATCAGCCACGTTTGTTTACATATGAAATTTACCGAGCGCTGTGCACATACTCCAGTTCCGCTGAATTGAAAGCCTCTCATTTTAATATTCTGGCACACTTTTCAGTTTTCATTTTGTTGTTATTTTTAAACATTCACTTAACGTACATTGCTGGGGGTGGGATTAACGAAAAGCTTGTAAATTTCACTTCTTGAGACAAAAATCTAAGACTCATGTCATTTTGTTGGCATTCATATAACGCTAAAGTACCTAATATTTGGGAACCAAGTCCCTTTAAAAGGCTGTTTTGATGTGTGTTTGGAAGACAGGATGATATCCTAATGGCAAAATGTAAGTTTCAGTCTCAAACATAAGATTTCTGGACTTTTACTTGCCTCTAAAAATAAGCTATATGGCGAAATTTTGGGTCATTTACCGAACCATTTTAGAATAAATGTGTTGTGCTTTTGCGTCCTCAAGTCTTTTTTTGTGGAAACAGGTTTAGATTATTTGAAAAGATTAATTCTGATTTGATTCTTTCGCTTTCTTGATTCACCTATGCTTCTCTCCCTCAAAATCTTTTAATAAATGTGGTATATACTAATTTACGTTATTTAAGGGCACGTGGAAGTTCTGTTAAACCTGTCTATTGTGCATTAATTTGATGGTGGGGCATTTTTTATTGGTTCACAACACCACTTAGCTGTTAAGCCCGTTATTATCTTCAGAGTGGACTGGATATTAAGATACTTAGTATGCCTACTTGGGTTTAACGTTTAAAATGCTAATATTAAGATGTAAGTACGTGTATACCTTTTTTGGCCTGCAGTAATGACCATTTATCAAAATTCGCCAACGATGACAGTTTAGTGCGCGTGTCCCACGACGGCCATGTTCACTGGATGACGGCCCACTTCTTCAGGACCTACTGTCAGGTGGACGTCACGCATTATCCATTCGATACCCAGACCTGTAATATCACGCTGGCTGCTTGGATGTCGTCGGGGACCGAGGTGGACCTCCGGCCAGGGCAGGTGAACACTGACCACTGCCTGCCCAGCGTCGAGTGGATCCTGAGAGAGCCTCCGGGGATGACGAAAATGTACCAGTCGAAGGCTGACGCCAGCGTCACCGTCAGCGTTACGTTTGTCCTCCTCCTCACCCGCAGGAAGATGTACTATGTCCTACACATCATCCTGCCTATCCTCATGTTCGCCTTTCTCAACGTGGTCAGCTTCGTCCTGCCGCCCGAGTCTGGAGAGAAAGTGGTTGTGTCCGCCTCGGTCTTCCTATCCTCCTCCTTCTTCATTAGCCTCCTGAACGATTCCATGCCAAGGACGTCCGCCTCAACGCCTATTTTAGGTGAGGAAAGGCACCTTTTTGAAAAGTTTGTTTGTTTCGTTGGGTTTAACGTAGCTCTGAGCGTGGTGGGCCATGTTGGGTTTAACGTAGCTCTGAGCTTGGTGGGCCATGTTGCAGCATAGGTGGGAAGAATGAAACAGATCACAGATCCAAGGTTAAACCTCCCTTTCAACATTATCTCGGTCATGTTGTTACCATGTTGTAGACACGAACCAAAGTCGACATATCTAATAGCGCACACACAAGACAAACACTCACCCAGTCACATTACACCGACGTTACCCTCTTATACAGAGCCCGAAGCGAGGTACTTAAGTATGCTTGGGTTTTACGTCGTACTCCACAATTTTTCAGTGATTTGACAGCGAGGAATCCCTGGAATGTACATAGACTGGGGTCTTCTTGTGGCAGAACGAGCCCATGCCGACAAAGTGCTGCCGCCACTAGAACATTTGTCCGAAGACACCAGACATGACACCCCACCCAGTCACATTATTCTAACACCGGGGCATCTAGCCCTGTTTCCTTCCACCAACCTTTCAGTAATAATTACTGAGCGCCATGCGAGGCAGCAGTAAGCACCATTTTTGAGGTCTTTGACATGACCCGATCTAGGATTAAACTCGGGATCTAACGTTTAACAGCCACATGCTCTACCCAGTACGCCGCGGTGCGCTAAGCGATGCCTTTTTGAAGAGTCATTGTTTAGCTTGTAGTTTCATCTTGTTTACTTACAAATTTTCAGATTGGTTTGTTGACAAGTTCAACAGCCTGTATGTGCATGACCCTAAATTTCATGCAAAACTTTATACAGGGATTAAAGTTCGAGCGATTTTGACATCCAAATATTTGGATGTCTACGAAAAATGACTCAATTTCTGTTGTACATTTTACTTTGCATACTCTCCTTCGGAATTTGAGTAAGCCTACATGTCTGTCGTTACTTATAAATGTTGCATTGTGGGGTATTTCTTGTATTGATATACTGGCATCCCATAGATCTCGCTGATGGTAGCCAATTTACTGGCTATAGCTGGCCATGGATTATTATCCATACCGGCTACGCCTTAGATCCTTACTACTCCCTGCAGACGTATTTTGCCAACATACCGTGTTGACCCTCTCAGTTTGATGTTGGCATCAATTACTTATTTCCGTAGACCCACATGTCTGAGCCGTTCGTTGTCCCGTGTTGTCCAGTCGCTCAGCCTCTAGTAAATGCACACGGGTACAAATCTCCTCGACGGTGGATCCATTTTGAAAGTCATTCTCACCCACTGGCCACGTTAACAACGACGTCATCGTTTTGGGGACCCGCTAGTCGGGGGACTTTAACGACCGAGTCTAGGAGGCCCGCTCGTCGAGTACTCAGCTCTGGCCGGACATTACCGACCGAGACTCAGAAGTAAACAACAGCACCAAAGCGGTCAACGAACAGCTTAGACATGTGGGTGTACCGAAATAAATGTTTTATTGATGTCAACATCAAACTGAGAGGCACAGCACGGTATGTTGGCAAAATACGGCTGCAGGGAGTAGTAAGGATCTAAGGCGTAGCCTCTATGGATAATAATCTATGGGCAAGCCCGCTAGAGCTACCTATTTACGTGCTGTTTCCTTTGGGTCTGTTGTGTTACCTGTTTCAGGTATATACTTGCTGGTCGTCATGGGAATGGGAGCCGCTTCAGTTTGTCTGTCAACCATCACCATTGTCGTCCATATCAAGGCTAAAGTAGAGGAAAATCAACACAAGATGGCGCCCTCAGTGCCTGACAGGAGGCGGAAGTTACGCAGATCAGTGTCTGGTGTATATGCAATTGAGGACTCAAATGACATTTATCATCCACTTCCTGGCCACCCGACCATGGAACCTGAGTCAGAGAGTGATCAGAGTTTATCTAACACCAATTGTCGTCAGAACAGACCTTCGGGAAATAACCAACTGGCTGAAACATGCAATCGAGTATTGCTACAGGCGTCTTTTCTCCTAACAGTTCTTGGCGCCGTAGTTGTACTTCTTTTGTTATCTACTTCTTGAATATTTTCGAAACATTCCTTGTTTATGGAAAGGCTACGATAAATGTTGGCATTCTGACGTTGTGACACTATCCGTGTAAATAATAAAATAAAAGACTACGTATTCTAAACAAAGTGGTATGTGTTAATCCATCGTTTAGGTTTACCCAATTCACCAACAAAACATGCACAATTCGCAATAGTTGCCACATCCCTCAAATGCTCGATATCGCATTGCACTTATAGGCTCCTCGTTAAGGGAATGACGCACATTAACAGAAAGGATACCAAAATTTCAACAGACTGACGGACCAGCACACATACGTTAAAACAGAGAGACAGATCCACATCTGTCGCATCTAAGGAGACTTAGATAAAAAAAGCGTGATAAAAAACAGAATCTTTTTCATATGCAAGAAATTAAAAACCTGATGCTGGACGTGATCAAGTTTAGCTGAATAATTGAAAATACTGATTTTAGATTACAAAAAGTTTGTATCCATGTGCAAGGGCAGCAATCTTATTGATATCAGCCCAAAAAGCGGATATGCTTAAGCCTTCATGATATTTTACTGATGTGTACTTTGAAAATCAAGTTTCTATTCATATAATGCAAAAATCAGGTACAAAACCAACATAAAATGAAGAGAAAGATTATCCTGAATTTTGAGTTTAAACCGAAAATCTGTGAACTGTAAATTCATATCACGTGCGTGGAATACGGTTAGGGCTGTTATACTGTGGCAGGTTTTAGGTGATATTAAGAATGCTACAGAATGGTAATTTATCGACCGAAGCATTGCTGCAGTAAAATTGACAAATTTTTATACGCCCATGTCGGGCCGTATATTACGGTATAATGTCCATCTATCCGTTCGGAAACTTCTTAGCGTTATCAACACCTGTTTACTGACCTGCTTAACGCGGGTCTTTTGTTTCTATACAACCACAGCGGGAGGATATTAAAAACGAGTCACATCACTTTAAAATTTCACGCTATACACTATGCTCTTTGCTTTTTAGTTTTTTTTCTCTTTTTCTCAACACTGTATTTGAAGAAGTGCTTCACTTCTGATTTCTGATATATGCGGTCGCTTTGAGTTCATGACTAGCTTGCTAGCTGCCTGGACGGTCGAGGGTTTCTCCCGGGCTCTGCTTGCCCTTTTGTGTCGTATAAGTGAAATATTCTTGAGTATGACGTAAAACACCAATCGCATAAACACATTTTCAAGTCTGATATCAATGTGTAATATTTGCTCTGCCATGGAGTGTGTATCATAAGGTTTAATTATCCATTGATTTCTATATATGTATAAACACTTCGGAAAGCAAACCGGAGGCTCCGTGGGTCAGTTGCTTAGCGCGCGTGCAGCGCAATGACCCAGAAATCTCCCACCATTGCGATCGTGCTGAGTTCAAGTCCAACTCATGCTGCCTTCCTGTCCGGCCATACCTGGGAAGGCCTGCCAACAACCTGCGGATGGTCGTGGATTTCCCACGGGCTCTGGCCGGCTTCCGCACAAAATAGTGCTGGCCGCCGTCATATAAGTGAAATATTCTTGCGTACGGCGTAAAGCAATAAACAAACAAACAAATAAATAAATAAATAAAAGCAAACGTAACTCGACTGGTCTTGTGGAAGTGAGATGCAAAGTTAAGGCATTTCGGCCTCATTGTGTTGTCATGAAATTCCAATATTATGCACGATAATTCTGAGAGTGTTGATAAAGGCTCTTCTCCAAGAGCGATACCGCACCTGAAAATTCTTCGGCATTATGTTTTTACTATCGACGAAGCACTTTAGTCAGTCACTGTATAATTAGGCCTACAGATATCACTGGGTAGATCAACTTGGGCATATCCATATTTAGTTAGTGCCTGGGTGATCTTCCACTTGGTACCGGTGATCTGGTGGAGCAAAAGGACCACTGTCCACCATATGGGCTGAATATTTACCTCACGTGTCAATAGATGAGACCTATGTAATGTATACTTCTCACTGGAAACCTAAAACCAATCAATGCTTTGTCTAAAAAATAATCAAGCCGTTCTGAACGTGTTTTATGTGTTACATTGTATACACATACAGAAATATGCGAAAGAAAAAACAGAACAAATATGGACAGCTGCTACATATGATTTACCTAGCCCAAATTATGAATGAATCATGAAAATAATTCAGCATAAATAACGACATGAAGAGATTCACAGAAATGCAGTTTCGGGTGAAAGAAGTCGCAAAGTGCCACTCATGCGCACTACCATCATGTATGTTCAAGAACACAAGAATTACACAATTCCCAAGAAGAAGAAGAAAAAGAACAACGCCGTATACAACGTTCCGTAGAACTGATGGTTCATCGCAGCTTCAGTGCTCTTCAAGGCGCTCAGGACCTTAGGTGGATCCTTGTACTAGCTGAAAAGTGTCGAAATGATTCTGAAAATATGGTATGACCTTTATATGTAGGGAAAAGACTTGACCAACTCCAAAAATTAGGGCTGAAATTCCGACTTTAAATTGTAGAGTCGAGCGACTGCAAAAATTGTGTAAAAGTCCTTCCGTGGGCTCAGCATCTCAGGTCATCCTTTGTATTAGCTGTTCACCATTAAAAGAATGCCAAATGCTACAAACTCAATATCCCGCTCTCAGTCCTATTTTATACATGTTATCTAGGCTATAATTGTACTCCTGGTTGCTTTGAGCATCACCTGGGTTCAAACCTAGGTCGGAATAGACCTAATGTTCACAGACCTGCCTTTGGAATAGACTTCATCTTCCGACTCTAGTTAACTGGTTTGAGGTGACACCATAAATTATTGTCGAATGTATGTAAGCTCACTTTATCTTTGTAACCCTTGAAGTTTAGGTTTGAAATTCGACTCTACTTGCAAATGTCTTAGAAGAGGGTAGCGATCCTGATTTGTGGGACAAGCATATCGAGCCTAAGTATTTGACGAAAATATTTTAGGGTCGAATAGCCTGAAATTTTGGATCAGACTGATCCCTAGAATTTTAACAGTGTAGGCGTATCCAGTTCCTCTTATCCACGGTCTAGGGGCTGTATGAGCATCCATCAACACATCGTGCTTTTATGAAGCAACCAAATCCAGCACAACTGAGATACTTCTATTTGAAGTCAGTAATATAGAAAATTCAAAGTACATAGCTCTATACTTCGATTTTATTGATTTCTGCAAATCGGTATATGCGCCAAACCGTGCCGTAGGAGCACGACTTGGTAATTATAAGATACAAATGTTAGACCTTATGTATATAATTATAATATTATATCACATGGGCGATGCATGGCTCTTTTACAGGATCAGCTTTTGTCTTCTTAAAGACATTGATCATTTCTTAATCGTGCAAATCTCCTCTTGAAAGAAATGGCTTGGCTCATCGTCCATCGCTTTTGTCTGTCTGCTTGTCACGTAGACCGCCCTTTCATGTCTTCCCATTCAGATGCGTGAAAGAAGGTAAGGCAATCAATAAACTGTATTAGGGTTAATTTCCCGTGTGAGAATCTTCTTGTGAGTTTCTGGCCATGCTGAGGACACGTGTCCCTTATGGTCAGCTTTCAATCACGTTCTTTCGTCGATAGAAATCACACGGTTTATTATAATGTTTTTCTCTTTTTCGGAGTCATCTTTGATATCGTGTGAAAATATCCCCGATTCAAAGCCTGTGGGATTGAATCACTGAATGTAGCCGTAAGGGTTCTACCGTCCGTGGGTAGCGGAGGGAAAAAAAACTCAAAGGCATGGTCCCGGGAACTTCTTGTTCAAGCAATATTCATCACGCAGCTGCCGAAGCAGAAACACAATGGAACCTCTACAATTGAAAATTACGTGAAGTAAATATTTAGAACTGTTAAGAACGATCAATGCGAGGGTAATATCGATAGGTTGAAAATACATGTGAAATAAGTACATTTGATACAGCCTAGATCGCACAGCCCAGCTGTTGACACTATAATTGTGCGTTTCCGAGAGCATTTACCACGGTAATCTCCAGGCAGATGAAGTTCTTAGCGAGCCTGAAGGTCACGGGGCCCAGGGAGCTACAAGTAATTATAGGTAAGTAAAACGTACTTTTTTTCCAGGGCTATTGTTTAGACATATAGGGCTACCAATCTTTAACCAAATTTTGTACATTATATCCATATTCTCGGAAAATAATGTTGAAAAGTGTATTGCAATTTCATTACCGATGGATGTTTTTATATGACCCATTGTAGCGTTGAAGCTTTCTTGATACCAACCGTGCCCCGGTTTTCCGCTTATTGCATGAGAGGGGGCCTCCGTGGCTCCATTATTATCGCTAGTAGACGAAAATAATCTTTTCAGGGGATTAAACCATTATTAAACAATTTGCCTTGAATTTGGGTAAAATTAAAATTGTGGACAATTTAATGTAAAATGAATGATATGTTGTGAAGATTTCAGATGTAATAATCCGAGTATGTATCGTTTTTGTCAATCATATGCACATTTGGCAAGATGTAATCTATGATAATGACTGATAAATGCCGACTACTCGCACATTCATCAGCTATATCACAAAATAATTTAAAACAAAATCTAATATACTTGCCCCACGATGGTTTCCTGTTTCATCTTTAAATACGCTGCATTTTCTAACCGTAAACTTGAGAATGGGTTGTCTCGTATCCCCACAATTGCATGTCTACTCTAATAAACTTAAAAACGGCTTCGCTGGATTGAATATCTTTGTCATAGAGCAGAAATCTGACAGATATGAACACACAAAGTCACTTTGCTTGCCGTTCACTTACTTTGTTCCATAACCGAAACCACCTGAGTATCTGGAACAAAAATGAAAAATATCATCCAATTCTCGAGACTTTTACACATATCCATTGTGTCTCATTTTTACACCATGTAAGTCTTTTGCATTCTCCTATTGCATTGCATTAATATACCAATGCATTCTACCTAATTCTGCTTTAGCTATACAGTGTGTAAGTTGTTTCTTTTCAGCATCTAGATGAAAAATTAAAATCTAACTGAACTGAGATACACTGATAAGAGATCGGATTACCATGGTCAGATGTGACCATTTACCGTTTGGTTTTTCTCTGCGCTGACAAGTTTTATATTTTAAATTTCATTTTCCCTACAACCATATACGGAGTGAACGTTCACAGTGGAGAAAGCATTTAATGGCTGTAATACTCCATTTAAAACGTAATGGTCTTTGTGTGCAGTTTTGGTCACCTTAACAACGGTCAGAGGTTATAGTAACGAAGATGTGCAGCGGCTTCACAGAGACCTGTTCACCAATTACAGTAAACACGTGCGACCTGTCCGGAACCAATCGCATGCCATTACTTTAGGAATTAACCTTTACCTCATGTATATTCATGAGCTGGTAGGTGTAAAATTTCGTAAGTATAATAACATTCGTCATGTGAGCCTTTTCTCGAAATTTTATATATTACATGCTAAATATATGGAAGAGAAAACTACGGGGTAGAGGCCCGTATATAGTGAAAGTTCACTCGACAATGAAGATATGGAGGGTGAAAAGGCCATTAAAACTGTATCTGAAAATATCTTCGCTGAATATTTCAGACTGTTTTTTTTTTTTTAAGAAATAAAACGCAGTCAGATTGTATGGTGGGTTTCACAGGCTACGTTGATGACAAAACTTTGTATACATTTTATGTGTAACAGTGAATAAAGTTCTTGAGAATTGTTCATGTAATGTTTGCCTGCTTCTTAACAAAGGTAATGTAACACTAAATTTCTGCTTTAGGGCCAGACAAAAAGTAAGCGTGACGTCCCTGGTGAACCACATTATCAATATGGTCCATAAAATCTGCCATGTAGTCAAAACATTTCACTGCTTTTGATTGACTGGAAAGAAAATTTCGAAACATGCAGTGAAAATATTTTCAGTTTTTAATGGACTTTTCACTTACCATAACTTCCTTTTTGTGTGGTCTTTCCCTTTAAACTAAAACGCCTCGCCAGGTATACTTAGTAAACCTTCTGACTTGAGAAAAAACAGTAGAACCATTGACAATTTAAAAAATAACTATGCATTAATGAAACAAGAAAATGATGTGTAAATGAATTGTATGCTTTACAATACAAATCAGGCTTTCTGTCTTCGAATCCAATGCTTGGTTGTTCGACTGTAAACTTATATATCAGGAAGTTTTAGATGTAAATTTTTGAGTCGCGTCAGGAAAATAAATGCTTTATGTTACTGTATGTATCATGGGATACTCAATAATCGATCTGAAATCTCCAAACAATAGTGTCCGGACTCCACTGAGCTTCTTTCCCATCGTAAGTTGTACTAATACTTTGTTTTAAAAAACCTGTTTCGTTGACCAAAAACCTCGATAACTTAATGACGCATTGATTCTTCCATAACCTAGTTCGAAAACTGTGTTGCTCAGTAAAGTGAGTATGGTTATTCTAAATATAAACGCCTTTCTTTTGGAAACGGTTTTAAGACCTGTAACATGTACCTGTAAATAATTCCTTATGTGTTTAACTTTTCAGGATGAGAAAGAACAGGAATTTTCTATCTCGGCGTGGCTTTACATGGTGTGTATTTGACAAGTAAAGTTATAGCTATTCATAAGTAAACTCTTATACAGAGAATCCAGCGTGAAGTTGGCGACTTTGTTTACATGATATATAAGTCATTTGAACCTAGGCGTCGAAACCGACATTCATATACCTGCTGAAAACCGGAATGGGCGTTCTAGGTCAATAATCGCAAGGCCAGTTTCCAAAACGACAAATTACACAAACCATCAAAAGAAAATATATAAAATATAAAAATTAGAACGGATTCTTCCAAAGAAAAGCAGTCAACAAGTTTTTAACTATGTCGAAAAGACGCAATGAATGTTTTGGGCGGATAAATAAAATCAGTTTCCAAATCGTGTACCAATTTAGTACATGTATGGTGTCGATAGTCAAATATGTATCTCAGCCGCGCTTTGATTGCGATGGTTCATATTTCCAACGTGGCGATCATACTCAACGGGAGTATGGCAGTAGTTATTGGGCATGTCAACATTAAGGTAGTTCTGATATTGCGTTGATCTGTCATCTCCCAGCCTAACAAAGCTACAGCAGATTGCTTATAATCTTCATACACATGTACATCGCTTCCTTGGCTGTAATACACAGCTAGATACCTATACTAATTATCCCTGCATAACTGCATAAAGTGACTATGGATTATACTGTGACACGTAGTGCTGTGTTCTTGAAGGAATGGCGGGACGATTACTTACAGTGGGACCCGGATCTGTATAACGGCGTGTCCACCATCTTGGTGCCCCCCACCCAAATCTGGAGCCCAGATATTGCCGTATCCAACAGGTCAGTCTTGATGTAGGGGGTACAACACGTCTTACATTAGGGGCTTTTGAGTTTGCATTTGCTTATGTTCTCATTTGATTAATACAGATACCTCAAAAATTTCATAAGGTGGGCACGGCGAGATGTTGGGTATCGGCTTCTATAGATTAGGATTGAGTAGCCAGACGATGGCGGTTTTATCGACGGAGCAGAATTCATCAATCAGTTAATCAATGTATATATTGAGTGTCTTAGTCAGATTGAAGCTTTCCCTTTTCAGCTATGAGAAAATGACAAAGTACAAGACTGGGGACTATCTGGCCCGCCTGGATTACGACGGGTGGGTGGAGTGGTCCCCTGGAGACGTTTTCCACACCCACTGCACCGTTGACATCACCTTCTACCCTTTCGACACACAGAAATGCGATATCATGATGGGCACCTGGATGTACGACGTGAGAGAAGTGGACGTCGTGCCGCTGGGCAACGTCAGCCTGGCGGATTACGACGAGAGCGGCGAGTGGGACGTCATCTCCACCGGATCGGAGCGGATCGAGGAGAGCTTTGAGTGCTGCCCGGGAGAGAGCACGGTCCTGGTGAAGTTCTCGATGATCCTCAGCCGAAGGAAGACGTTCTACGTCCTTACTGTGATCATCCCAGTTCTCCTCTTCTCCTTCCTCAACGTCGTGGACTTTGTCCTCCCTCCCGAGTCCGGAGAGAAGATGTCTCTGTCGGTGACGGTTTTCCTTTCCTTCGCCTTCTTCATGAGCATCCTCAATGAGTCCATGCCGCGGACGTCTCTATCCTTTTCTATCTTGGGTAAGTTTCGAAAGTTTCAACACCGACTGGGCAGTAGATATATGGAGCCCCTGCCTCGGAAACGATAGATCCATGGTTCAATCCCGAATGTAGTCATACATTCCTAAGACATAAACATCGGTAATCTTGGCACTGTACTTCGCTTGGCACTCAGCATAAGAGAAATAGGCCAAGTACTGGTCCACCCGGTGTCAGTACAATGTGACTGGGTGGAACCTCGTGTCTGGTGGCCTCGACATGGCGTAAAAGTGAAACAGCGCTTTAAATACGTCCGCAATGGCTCCGGCCTGACACAAGGAGACACTGCTGTGATATGTTCAAAATGATGTTGATAGTACTCTTAATTCACAAAGAAAGAAGGAAACAAAGAAACAAACCAACAAATCAATGCTTATGGTTTTAATACCCTTAACTTCATTCTTGAGCATCCTGAATGAGTATGCCGCAGACGTCTCTATCTCTTCCGATCCTCCGAAAGGTGAGACTCCAATCAATGCCGCCACAACGATTGTCTCTCCGTTGTCATTTTATGTCCATCGGGACTGAGCCCATGGCTCAGACGTCACTGTTCTACGTCATCCATCTTATAGCTTTAAAAGTTAAGTAGGATTCAACGCTTTGACAACACAGAAAGGTTCTCGGTTTTTATTCACTGGCATTCAGTTGATGGGTTGCCAAAGGTCGGTGGTTTAAGACAGGGTACTGCCCTTTTCACTCTTCTCTATAGCCATAAAACTCATTGTCATCGTATGTAAGTGAAAAATTCTGGAGCTTTGGGCTTGGAGAGTTGAATGTGAATATGGAAATATATTATATCTGAAGAAGCTATAAGTAAATTATAGGGATTTGCTTACCCGTTTTTCTTGTTTGCGTTAGCTAATGTTGACACTCATCACTTGAAGACGATGTATTCATATACCTTCCGATCCCAATGCTAACGTATCTATAGTACTACGTCATTAAAATGCCACGATGAAAACACTAGAAATCACATACAACCCAGTTACGACATGCGTACACCCAGGTTGGATTGATGCTGAGCACCAAGAGAAAAAATACAAAAAATATTTTTCTTTTAAATATTAGGTATGACACAACAAGGAGGGGAAATATTTGGAATAAAACTTCTCTCCAGACATAAAGGAAACTTTGCGGAACATTTGCTAATTAATAGAAACCATGATCAACCCAGATTGTTGTTCTCAATTGTAATTCTTTCTCAATTTTCTACCTGCAGGCATCTACATGATCTTTGTCATGGGAATGGGAACTTTATCCGTCCTGTTGTCCGCCATTGTCATAATGATTCATCACCGGGTCAAAGGTCAACTACAGGCGTCTGATGTGACATCCGGTCGGCGGGGTCACAAGTCTATGCCGATCAACAGATCAACAAATCCACCAGATTTCCTTCCGGGTATCGAGCAGTTCGACAATCTCAGTGAAAAACTAAACGGCACGTTTGAGACTGCCAGCCTGTCGGATGACCAGTCCATGAAGGTGGACACTTCGAGGGGCTCGGAACGGCAGACGCAGGCGAACCCCCCCACGGACACTGATTCAAACTTGAGTAGTTTCGCACGCCGATGTGACAGCTTCTTTCTGTGGTTCTCTCTGGCTCTGACAATATCCGGAGCGACTGTGGTCATGTCGCTTCTTACTTATAACTGATTCTTGCTTACATTAGCTAGACATCAGTTATTAAGGACGTCATTGTTACATACATCTGACAATCTGCAGTGTGTCTTGATCTGTCACTTTTAACTTACAGCTGACTGTTACACCGCCGATGTTCTGTTAACAACGCTCCCAACGGAATGCGATGTTCCTGTTATTGTCTCACTTTTAATTTACAGCGCTGATGTTCTGTTAACAACGCTCCCAACAGAGCGCGATGTTCCTGTTGATGTCTCACTTTTAACTTAAAGCTGACAGTTACAACGTGAGGAAAAGCATTTTCGCGCGCTAATGTTCTCTGACAAACGATTCCCACAATCTCCAGAATGGCATCTGTCGTGTTGCATCTAACCTAAAGCTGACAGCTACCGCATCTACACAAAATGTTCTCAAGCCGACGGTCACTTACAATTGAACTGCTATACGTTATGGAGCCTGATAATGCAACAACATTAGCGGGCTGTTCATACAGGTTTGCCATCCTGAAGTTCCTCCGGCAGAATAACGTGTCGGG
The DNA here is from genome assembly GCA_016165875.1 of Acanthopleura granulata. Lineage (NCBI taxonomy): Eukaryota > Metazoa > Mollusca > Polyplacophora > Chitonida > Chitonidae > Acanthopleura > Acanthopleura granulata. The sequence goes on along the minus strand of JABBOT010000080.1, from coordinate 17,512,896 downwards.
TCACCCCTGTGGTTTCAGTAAGAACCGCACACGATACGATTTGCCGTGGTCAGTTGTTTTAGACTAGTTGCCGCACATATAAAATCACAGCGCTTTGCTGAACTCTCCTATGTGTGACACACTACGGAGCTTCATGTAAGACGACACAAAAGGATGTCTTGTTGATACGAAGGCCATGAGAACAATGGAAGCTGAGAATGGTTAAAGTTGCTATCCTGAGTTGAAGAAATTTTTTTTGTCACCAAATTAAATGGAGTCAAATGTTTTCATTGTATGGTAGACTTTATGGACCGTATTGAACAGGTTAGGCTGAAGAAAAGCGACGTCACACATTACTTTTAGCTATAAAACAACCTCTGATTGTTATCTTTCCACATTAAATACAGGTACAGGTGTAGAACTACATGTATACTTTTGTAGAACGTAAAAAGTAGAGGCAGTTAAAAATTAGAGGCAAATAACAATTAGAGGCTGTTAAAAGCAGCAAAATGTGAGACCTCGTGTTGTTATAGACTCAGTAGACACATACATTCAGTCTCAAGCACTGGCAGCGTATGTGGACTTACTAAATATATCTGAGTCGCAATTCGTCGATCAATACCCAGTTATCATTGTAACTTTATACACTTGTAATGTATTTATGCGTATGTCAGGTGTTTTTTAATCGAACAAAATTGAAAGTGGAGTGTCATGTTCTTTTCCTATAACAAATGAGATTGTTTTGAATATATACTGCAGCTCAATACCAATAACCCATGTTAACAGTAAGAACTGGGAGATACCATGGCTGGAGATTTTCCAGAGTAGTTTGTTCCATTGATTTTCTCCCAAATTCAGACATTGATGACAGTGATTCAGACAGTGATTAAATCTAACATTTTGAATAAAATATAAAAGTTTGATGATTGGAAAGACAAAAACATACATGCGTATATACAATGTATATCTGTAATCGTAAAAACGTATCTCCGTAACTGTTGTAATTTTAATGCAGTTTGAACAATATGAGTGAAAAATGGCATTGCTAGAATAACACATGAGATGGTTTGAAGATAACCGCTTTGCCTGCAAACGTATAGAATGTTATATACAATGTTAGAGTGTATATGTGAGGAGCTGTCCGCATACCGTCTTATCAATACATAAAGCAACATTAATAAAGTATCGCTCTTTCATTCGATTTAGTACATATATCTCAGACTTTCGAAACCGGCATTCGTATACCAGCCATCAACCAAAATGGGCGATCCGGGTGAAGACCAGTTTCCAAAAATGGACAATACAAACCACCAACTTAAAAAGTGTATAAAATATAAAAATTAGGACGGAACCATGCAGAGAGAAACAGTCAACGATTTGTGTTAATATGTTGAATATTGGATTATTTTGTTTCAAAGGATCCAAAGCTATGACCCTAAAGGTTCTCAGAATGGAGCATTCCAGTTTAGGGCAAGTTAAAGAAAACATAATACTGCACACTTTGCGGGTAGACGGGAAGCTCGCCAAGACCTGTGCTTACTGCTTGTGGTGTATTATGGCAATTGGGTTTTACGTTGCTTTTAGGAACATTTTGGCGACATAGCACCTGTACAGGTTACCGATTGTGCGTGTGGATCCACAACGTATCGACTGTGGCGTGCAACCAACAGGCCATTGATGAGAATTTTGTAACTCTCAGCTTAAGCGCCGACAGAAATGAATGACCTCACATCTTCCATGGCTTGGTTTTAGTGGAATGCTACACGATGTCGTTGTATTCTGAAGAGTTTACTGACATATTGTATATAACAGGAATCCAAATAGCGGTTCTCGATGGCCCCTTGATGTTAAAGCGCCCTTCGAACCAGCAAACTTCTTTTTTTTTTTTTAATCAGGGGGACCTATTTTTAAGCGCTTCGGGGTCGGGAGATGTGCGATCTTAAGAATGACTTTCAAAATATAAGTTGATGCTGCCTCGCTTGCTGCATGTCAGGTGTCAACATCCTAGGCGGCATGAATTCGTTCTGCCACAAGAAGACACAGTAATTGGAAAAACCCAAGCTTACATACATACATACATCATACATACATACATACATACATACATACATACATACATACCTTAATATAAGAGTTTTTGCATACCCTTTGACGAAAATTTGCAACCATCCTGGGTTTTATGTGAGCGCAAAAGAGTCGTCATCTCTCATATAAGAAACATTAGGCTTTAATCACATCACCCTTGCCATCGGACGTTAACTGACATCTAGCTGACATTCTGGTAACTGTAACTTCAGTTGGGAACACTCTTCATTCTTTCTGAGAAGAGCGATCAGTCATAAATTTACAGATATCGGAGGTACGAAATGAATCACTCAGCTTATCAATGTTCCACTTTATGTATCGTTTTTAACAGGAATAAATAATTAGAGTATAATGAACTACGTATAGATTAAAAAAATTAATTACATATTTGGAATATTTTGGAAATATAATGCAGGTAAGATTTTGAAGGTATCGGGGTAACAATAGGTTATAAATTATTGATCGGTCTACTCCACCAATTAACTGATCTCCCTCACAGAAGTAAAAAAAGTACACGACATAAAACACGAATAAATAAGTAAAAAAAATAAATAAAAAATAATACCTAATGAAGGCATGCAACTGGAGTATAACAAATCGATTTTCGGGGTTTGGAGTTGTTTCCCTTTTCTCAGTCCAGTGTACTGAAAGAAAACAAACGTATTAATATTTCACAGGCGTTGTTTGAACGATTTGCAAACCGCTCAGTATTTGAATGAATCCTTAATTTGACATCTTTGACCATATCTTTGTAATATCTGCATTGCCACGTTTGTAAAAGTTCACATGAAGTGGGGGATGGGCTCGTGGTTGAGTGACTGAATTTTCAATCACTACAGGTGGGCCTTTGTCTGTGCCCTTGGATAGGAATCTTGGGGATGCCTCCCCCCCCCCCCGTGTCACTGTTCGTAGTGCCTTGGTGACAATAAGCGGTCCTCTCCTCCCCTCCAAAAAAAAGTTTTTGAGTTTGGTGTGAAATAACAATTATTGTATCAACCTGAGAATAATATATACCAAATAACAGTCCCAGTATCAACCAATCCACATGAAGTATAACCCGCGTACGTCGTCTAGTCTAGTTTTGCCGGTAGCATATATATAACATAACCAAATCCTCTCTATTGAGCTCACAAACAATAGACATCAAGCTACACTATATTTGATTTCAGTGCACCCTCGCCGATACTGTTAACATTAAAACCCAATTTAACCATGTTGGCTTTGGACGAAAACACGCAATGTAATTCAAATTGGGCGGGTTTACTCAGTGTGAGTGCCGAGGATATGGTACTACAGACATGGCTGGTGATTGCAATGTTATTATGTGCACATCTGTGTGGATGTAATTGTAATATCCAATCTTACAACGTAAAATAAAACAATCTATTGTCTATAAATAGCCAGCTCTTCACGTATGTGCTCGTCATCGCATGTCGTGTATTGTGCCGCCATGTAGTCGGACTCGGGAAGTAAAAACGGTGCTTGCAGATCATTCAGTGTGATACATGTTGTGTTTTAAGTAAGTAATCACATAAGTCATTACAGCAATAGGCCTATCGTAATAAACATGCGCAACAAGGCTTGTGAATACTGGCAGGTATGTTCTCTTTGATAGTTTCCCAACCTGTTACCTTGTATGACGGACGTCTTAAGTGAATCATTCTTGAGCAGGGCGTTAAATATAGAATAAAATATAAAATATCACAACACAGAGAGTAAATATAGAGCAGCGGCGACATTGTAAAATTTGACCGTTGAAATCTGGCATCTTGTCATGCAATTTACCTCAAGTTTGGGTTTTATTCTAACTTTTCATGTAAGTGTTTTAGAAGTATAACAACTTACACCCTTCCCAGCACCATGGCTTAAGCAGAATTAGGAAAAAAATACAGTGATGTCAAATGCAATACTCTAGATGTCACTGGTCTAGAAACACTCAAAATGCTGTGTTGTTATCACATTTAATTCATATAATGCACAATAACATGAAAGCAATATAAGACCACGGACCAGACCTCGGGGATCCTTAGTTCACCAGCAGGATCCTGGTTTATATAATAAACACCAAACATATTAATACACCGTGAAACAAAATCTTCTCTATTATTCTCTATATGTAACCTGCATGGTGTATGGAATAATATTCTTAGTCAGTTGTCTATGAGTGCTGTGTCCAGGTATGCTACCATGTTACGGGTTGTGGATTTAATCAGTAATCTCTGTGTTTACGGGATCGGGTCTGTGTTGGTTATACAAAATGTATAACAGGTCTATGATGTGAAATAGAGGCCATTCTGGTGCACAAGACATATATCATATGCTGAGTAGGATGGGATTCTTTGAACGTCTTTCAGAGACGAATAAATAAATGTGCTAGATGTAATGCACAATCTTTGGCTGCACCTGTTGGATTGTATGTGATACCATCGGTGAAATGCAGAAAATCGATACAGATATCACCATTTTTATTTTCATACTGAGGGAAAGGTATATGCTGATACACTGTTTTTGAGAATGTCATGAGTGCCCGGGGCCTTTGTATCATGCTGTTCCCACAAACCCCATTAACTGGCTGACGGGTGTGAGTTGAGATCAGGTATTCAGCTTTTTACAGAAGCATGACTTAGTGGGTTAACTGTTATAAGTTGAGATCACGTACTGGCTAAAATCGACTGTGTACGAGTGGTACACATTTTTGTGGCAAATATGCACATCCGCATAATTTTTGTGTACCAGCAGTACATTTGTATAATATATACACAATGACGTGTATATCAATATGATACAATTTGCGCGTCACTGATCCACATGTATTGTGGATGTGCAAATTTGTACACAGTCGATTTTACAGAGTATAACGCTGTTACCAGAAACATGGCTAACTGGCTGACTGGCTTAAGTTGAGCCCACTTATTACGCCGTTACCAGAAACATGGCTAACTTGCTGAATGCTTGAAAGTTGAGATCAGATATCGCGTGATTTTACGACTTTTTGTAATTCAGTAACTGGCCAATATTAAAGCAGATTATAAATACAAATACGTGCGGGCGTTGTAGTGTCCGACAGAAACACACAAATTAGTCAAGTAGTGGGACGATGAGCTCTTCGCTGTTGGAGGTAATATTGTACATGCACAGCCTTGAATGGGCTGGATGCTCGTGTTCTCCCACTGGGCATCACCACCCTATCTTTGAAACATGGCGTGACAGGGATTACGCGTCTGGGTAAGTGCCTAGACGACTTTGGCGTAGAGATTTTGACCAGTGAATGAATGGTGGAATAGTGAGCTGCGCGCACGTCGTTATGTGGATATTCTATATCACTATACTTGACACATACTGAGACGTCAATATGATAAATTTTTGAAGGCCAAGTTACTTATCCAAAAATTTAATGTCTGTCAGCTATATTTTACGCGTGAAAGGGTAATTAATATTCAGTAGCTCACAATGGCAGCACCTAGCGAACAAGGATCTGCCCTCAATGATGCAATTAGCTAAGGTAAGGTCAACATCGGCGTGTCTATCTTACATCCAGGCAGTTGGTGGATGAACTATGAGCTCCGTGTATAGGCATGATACAGAGAATGTGAAATCGCGACGGGTACAGCTTTTGGGCACACATGCGCAACTCGAGCAGTCCGAATTGAAGCGTACTGGAGCATTGATCGAATAATACTACAACACAGCATTTATAGATTGTTGATACACTATAAATTTCTGCACTGTTATTTTTCACCCAGTTAAAATATATCAGATTTTTGTATACTGTGGATAAAACAAAAAACTTCATGCCCAGACTTACTACGGCCCCCCCCCACACACTTAATAAATAATAGGTGACCAAATGCTACGGCAACGGCGGCCAGCATTATGGTGGAAGGAAACCGGGCAGAGCCAGGGGGAGACCCCCTCATCTGCATGTTGCTGGCGATAATAGGTTTATTAGATATTCACAAGTTTACAACCATTCCACTTGCGCGCACCATTTTAAACTAGACAGTTTTGTTTTTGGAGAAAGAAATGGTCTGCCCCTCCTTCCCAAACACTTCTCCAATTATCAGTGAGGATGAAATGTGACCTTAAAAAGTAGGCCCAGCGTAAGCCTTAGTTATCAAAGAGTAATTCATCAATACAAAGGTACCTGCACTTGCAGAAAATGACTCAAGTGGTTGGGGTGTTGGGTATTCAAGCCTTGCCAAAAGTTGAGATGAACATTGACCTCATGAATTAGATGAAGGTCAGATTCCTCCACCAGAATATAATCAGTGCAAGGTAGGGCTCTAATACAAATTTTGAGGAAAATAGACAAAGTTCTTTTATTAGACTTGTTTTTGTGCAGAGAAGACATAATGATCAAATTAAGTGAGCTGAACTTCGACCTCAGGGAGCATGTTGACCACCAGAATGTAATCAGTGCAGCGGTACCTTACTTGACGCAAGACGGTCAGGTAATTTTAGATATTACAATCAACTTCCATCACCATAATGGTATGAGGTCTTACGGAACACATAATATCCACAAGAGTCTTTGTGCAAACTTCCATTCAGACTAAATGATTACGTTAAGAGATCTTATATTCACAAAAGGTATGACGTGCAAAGGACGCAGAATGCCGAAAGCCGGACTTCTGAACAGCTCAAAAGTTGTCTGCTTCCCTGGCGTGAAGGTCTGAACCCTCCCCCCCCCCCCAACGCCCGACAACTCTCTGGTATTACATAGAAATAAACTGAATAAACTGTAGTTGGTGGTCCAATTTGGGCACGTATACATTTGATCTTAGTGTATAATGTTAATTTCCTTGGCATGCAATCTCTTGCGTTCCATCAGTTAGTATGGCATAAGCTTACATTAAGCTCGCTATGCGCTGGAAAGTCTTCGCATCTCACATGGGAAAGTTCGTCACGTCAGTCTATGGTGGCTTAGCCTACTTCGTTTCGTCTAGATATATTATCATCTGTCATTACATATGTCATCATGAGATATATCATCATTCGTCATTAGATATATCATCATTTGTCATTAGATATATCATCATCTACCATTAGATATGTCATCATTTATCATGAGATATATTATCATTTGTCATTAGATATAGTTAGATATATCATCATTTGTCATTAAAGGCATTATCATCAGATGAGCACTGGTTTATGGTACATCCGCACATACACTTGCGCAACTGTGTTTACGTTTCGTACTTATTTTCTTTGTTTCTTGTCGATACATAAGCAGTACCGAGTATATGCACCCTGGAGGTCATACTCGCTCCCTCTGCCTTTAAAGTCCTGGTAATTAGATCGGAAATCGAGTCGTATCAGTATAATCTTTAATAACCACGGAGACTAGATGACACCTTCAGGATAAGAGGAACACGATAACGTCCCCAGCCTGCCAATCTTCTGATCGAAATCCAACTGATCAGTCAAAAAGATCGAGCAGCCGACAGAAGGGAAGCTGCCGTTTCGACCGGAAGTGAACTCTGAGAATATCCGCCTGAGAGATTCTCAAACACCTTGGAACTTGATGGAAAGGAATCAGCCCCGCATGACATGCAGGAAGCCCATGGCCTGTACCTTGTACATGGATGACATAATGATTACCGTTAAATGGATGGGATATATAAAATTAAATTAAGCATGCGTCTGCGTGAACAATATTATCAATATGGTCCATAAAACAGACCATACCATCAAAACATTTGACCGTATTTAATTTGGTGAAAAAAATCTAAAACTATTCAGTGAAATTGTTTTGGGAAACAGTTTTTAATGATCTTTTCACTCACCATAACTTTAAATAAATGCAGTAAGGTGTGTGGACTGTATAAGAATTATAATGCATGTCCCTTGTAACATCGCACAAACTTTCGGGACTTTTAGGTTCAGGTATCACTGAGGAAAAAATCTTGTGAAGTTTGGACATGTAATGTGTGCCTGTGCATGAAAAAGCGAATGGGACATTAAGTAAATATTTTATGGCCTCATTAAAGCCCGTGTGACGTCACTGGCGTCATACATTATAGGTAGGGTGCATGTATCCCACTTTATAAACCAAACATTTTAATTCAGTGAAAAAAAGTGAAGAAAAACTTGAAGTCATTTTCAGATAATGTTTTAATGGTCTTCTATGTTTACGTTCACACATAATGTCGAATTGCGAATTCAGTACAGTAGGTTATTCCAGATCAAAACAGCAAAGTATTTTGTGGGCGTTAGACAAATTCATGCTCTTTTCATGGGATAATTCGTTGAAGAACCGTAAATAATGATGGGTGATGCAGGGATTCCAATAAAGTGCAAACAGATCCGACATTTACTCAAAAGTTGGAGTCATATGTTTAATTGTGTAAGAAGTAGGACAACGTTAGTGTCCATGTGTCCTTTTAAAAAAGAACTTGGTGTTGATGTCGAACTTCGTCCCGAGACTAAAGTACAGTTCCAGTTAATATGAGCTTGATTTTTGGAGTCAAATCATGTTAAAAGTGTCCTGATTCCAAATGTCCATGAGGTTTAAGTAACAAAATTAGGGGAGATGTATTAGGATAGAGGAAGAACGTCGCTGTTTTTTGTCTTGACAAAAGAATGGCAGTCAGTGTAGCCTTTATTATGTATGTTGTATGGTATTATAGGCTTACAAAACACGCATTATACACACGTTATGGCCGTAGCCCATATTTGGAAAGACGCAGGTCGCATTTGTTCAAGTCGTTTGTTAAAAATCTCATTGTCCAAAGATGAACCCTCATTTGACGTTCCGCTTGTCATGTATAGGCATGCAGCAACGCAATTGACTTCCTATCCGAAAGGTCGTTGAGCTTCTTTAGAGCAAATATGATTAAATATGATGGGCTTATCATCATCTCAAAGCACAGATAATATGAAAACGCCCGGACATAACTATTGGCAACCCTGTATCTTATCTTAACTTTATGTTTTTTAGAAACATCAGAAAGTAATCTCTGTTTATCTGTCCCTCGGTTTTCTCTGTAAATTTTCGTTCCACTGACTTCACAATTGTCGGACCTATTACTGAGGACCCAAGTCAGATTGCGTATTGCATGTGCAAATTAATCAATGATGACGTTACAATCGGGCACTGCATGCACTAGTTAGATATGTATATGTGTACACTGTTATAAAATTTCGTAAACTTACCGGCAAAAGGCCTGGCAACAAACTCCCAGGTATACCCACTCTGAAATAAATTTGATAATGGCTCTACTACCATCGTGTGAAATAATATGTGAACCCCATGTACATCACGTTTTTCCCATGTTACGGGTGTTTTACCACTAAACCTAGTTCAATACAGTCTATGGTTTAACTAGCATTTTGTAGCGTAAGAGCTTTAGGAGTAATAATCCGGTCCTCTATTTAAATTGTCTCCCTTGTTTTAATGCCTTATACAGCTAATCTTTGGAAAGGCCACACAGATTAGCGCAGCGAATCATGGCTTTGTTTGTTGGTTGCTATTAGGGATATACACGTCTAATGGGAACTCTAAATTTAACTTCGGCCGCGAATGACCATTTCAAGAATTCAGATTTCCTGTTTTTTAAAAAATGTATTAGTTCTCGCTGTTCGGTTTTTACCCAGGAGGCTTCTCACCTATCTGTAGCGGTGTTCTCGTCTCATTCCGTGGCCGAATGGATAACGTCCTGGAGCAGAACAATCACTTAGAAGCCTCTCGCCAAAGCGGTTGCTGTGAGTTCAAGTCCAGCTCCCGCCGTAGGTGAGAAGTGCTGCCAGTAACGTGCGGACGGCCATGGACACGAAAGTGTTAATTCTCTGTTGCATATCTGAATATAATCTACATATGTGTACATTGTACATGGCAACAATTATGCTGGCCGCCGTCGGATAAGAGAATTCTTGAATACCGTGTAAAACACCAATCCAAAAAATAAACAAAATAAAATGACTGAGGCTTCCTGCGGTTTCGTCCATTTTCTACATGTTACGCATGATTTTGTCCTGTGACCGACTTTTACAGCTTTCCGGACTTCTTTTTTCATAACAGCATTTTGCACAGAATTGAGGCTTGGAGTTCACCGGTATATGTAGCTTCATCATGGCACATTTTGCGCGGCTTTGCTCATTTTCAAATTAGGGCCGTTTCTGTGATGGCGTGAATTTTGAAATACATGTATACATTAGTTTGACAAGCCAATCTGGTAGAGGAAATGCATTGCCAAAACCAGACTTCCAGAATGCCCGTCTAACTGGAGTTTAAAGTTGTAATCAAGAATGTTTCTCAAACGATGGCAGTCCGCATGTATTATACATTCCTTGGCAATGACGTTTTGTTTGTAAACTGGTAAAGCATTACTCAGTCATTAAGTGAAGGCAATGGTTAATTCTGCTAGCTGCAAAATCTACCCCATTTTGCATTCAGTTAATTTTGGAATCTTTCTTTTCTTCTCATCGGTCATGTATGCATCATGTACATATTGGTTTTCAGGTCTGTGCTATTTTATCGTTTCCGTACACGACTGTGGCATGGCAATGGACGTTATTTGGCGACAAGGTCCTGCAAATGTATTCATTGGGTATGGGATTGTTACTGAGTGCGGATGCGTCATGGATAGTTTGCAGGCTGTGTACTGCCCGCGGTGGTTCGACGACTGTTCTTCGCAGCCACTGTGGAATCTGAACAAGCTGCGCGTCAGGTGGTCTGGGAGTTCGTCCATCTCTCTCGTACCACTCCTTAGCCAATACCCTCTGCTTCACTGAACTGGAGACTTAATTCATAACGAAAAACGATGCGATCCAGCAAATAGCAAATTCTATCAGCCCATACGGCCACTGATTAAGGAAAGCTTTTAATATTTTTCAAATCTAATATCTGTAATATGACGGTGAGTGTTTACGTCTTTTGAGAGGATTTCCCAGATAAGCGTTGCTCCGTCCTCTATCGTTGGCGGCTGAGGCTTGGAAAGGGCCACTATCGCTTTCACTTCTCCTGCTCCTTGCCTATCAGTCGCAATCCAGCCGGCCGATCCCATTAGCGATAAGCGGATAATTTCCTGGCAACTATATCAGCATTTATCCCAGACACAATGTAAGGAGTCGGTGGAGCAGCGAGGAGGCAAGGCTTATCGCCATGGCGTCCCGGGGTCCCGGGCTCAGGCGACACTTATCTTTTCGCGCGCCAGGCAGACGGGCGGAGGATGATTACCTTGATAACCATCTAGCTCTGCCAGCCACACTAGCCCACTATATGTAATTTCATTAAATCTTACAGGCGTTTTAAAATTACTGGAATGTATCGATCGAGTTTTGAACAATCTGGAAAACACGGGTATCTGACTGGGTGAAAAGCTTATACTCGGATAAGGCCTCGTTTAATTCCAGGAGGAAAAAAAAGGGAAAGAGAAAAATGTCGTGGAATGGCGAGACTACAGCTAGGACGGGGTTTAATCCGCTCGTGACTCGGCCTCGATCTGACCTCAGCCACGGTGCCCATTCTTGTGGGGCCAGACGCCGTTAACTCGTACGCTGACCAAACAGTTTTTCTCGGCGCTTCTTTTCTAATGCCCGAAACATAGTTCCCACAATCCTTGAGACGGTGGAGATGCTATCGTCAAGAAGAATAGGCCGGTTGTTTACTTCGTTTGCGATAAAATACAAAATGATATTATTCTTTCTGACAGCCAAGAAAGTCTATTGTTTTCGGGTTAAACAAGGGCTAATCAACCTGACTGGACGAGATCCACAGTAATCCCGAGTACACTGAGAATGAAGACGACGCGTCTTGTATAGGAACCATATAAATTATTCACTCAGAAAAGAAACCGTCATGATGTGAGAGAAGTTTTGATTGCTCTATAAGCTTTTTAAAAACAACAATAACTGCTCGATTAAAATGTTTCGAGGCTACGGAAGGCGTAAATTAATTGGTGACACGGAAACCACTGTCTTCTTAAAGGACGCAGATGAAACAACCGCAAATTTATTCGGCTGGTTGCTGACTGAGATGTAACAGATATCCCTTCTTAATGAAGGAGACCAACTACGTCCTCTGGTCTTTAACACACGTGATCAGTCACGAAAGCCGACCAAAACGCGTAGAATTTGAAGTTTACGTTCAATTTTAACAAGTTTTCACACGATTTGGTTATCATTTCTTTCCGACTAGTTTAAATGAAACCCATACCATGGGGTAGGAAAAGGAATTCCTTCCCCAAAATGCGATGGTTAATCAACGTTTGAGAAAAAAGAACGATGTAAAAACTTACGATATTTATGAAGATATGACTTTTGTCACGATTCACACAGGTCAGTGAAGCACTGCCTACTGTCCCGTACGTGTGAATTACACTGACGGTCAGTAGATTGCTGTGGTTCTAACGGTACCAGTACTAATGGTTATGTGGCTTCTTTCCGGTTCAGCCATTTCCGCCTGACTTCTTCCATGTCATATCAACGTGGTTTTCAGGTAAAACTAACAAACCCCTGTTGGCCGCAGTTGTCTTGTAAGTAAGAGGAATGCCAAGGTTTAATACTCAACTCCATCATAACACATAACAAAGGCAACTTTATAAATCATACATAATATGCTCTTAAACATGGCTATAAGTGGTTTTGCCTGTGGACTTTTATGACACCTTAATCATTTGTTTTCGTCGTCAGGATCCCATCTGAAGTGGCGTCAACACAAAGACTGGATTCAATACGTAGCAGGCAGTGGTGCATACTGGGAAATTATTACATTTTACAATTTTCAAAAGTCACGAAACAATTGTAACAAGGTATACAGATCCGCCACAACCTCGATTGTTATTTTGCTCTTAAGCTACAAAGACATTGGAATGCCTTTGGTCAATTGTTTTTCCGTCACACAGGCTTTCGTCAGCGTGGCTTCTCATTTTGCTGAAATCATTGTACACTTGATAAGTGACCTTCAGTCAAATGACCTTCCGGTTAACAGATGCTGTCATGCACTTGGATCATATCTGTATAGCCATATTCGGTTTTGGGCAATAACGTGTGTCTGTATAAACTGCATTCTTAGATTCAGTTATTAAATACGTAAATTCTTGAAATACTGTCACATCAGTATATAATTCACAATTATTACATTATATCTGTCCATGTTTTGGAGGTTTTAGGTAGATTTAGTTAGACTTGTGTTACAAGTTATGTATCCTGAGCAAGTATAATGTACGCTAAATCTGTACACGATCTTCTCTTGTTATCCTTCGAACGATTGAATTCAGTAGAAATCTTTGTTTTGCCATACACGTTTATGAATGCCTTTCTTCGATATACACGTATACATAGTAGGAAGTCAAATAACAGTGAACAAGTAATGAAGATAGTTTCATGACTTGGAAACGGTTAAACTGAAAAGAATGAACCATTAACCTTGAATGCCGTGCAGGCCAAATTAACCACGCTATCTCTCCACGTTTATGGTGTACGGTTCTATCAATGATGTATCATTAATAACGAGATTTTCTGGGCGTGAAATGGCTTTAAAGACACAAACGGAATATGACATAACCATAATTAGTCTCGGATACCTTTATTTAAGGCTTATCCGTGGTTAAAATTACACATAATTATGTTTTCTTTTCGTTCAGTTATAACGGAACTTTTGAGTCAGTTTGATTCAGGAAAATACTCTCCACGATTGTTCAAAAGGCGTATGTTAAGAAGTCAGACTTCAACGAGCTTTTTCTAGTATTGAAAACAAACGAAGCATTAACGTAAACTAAAGTTAATATCAGGCTAAATATTCTTCTGAACTGATAGATAACTTATTTATTTTTTCTGCAGAACACTGAAGGTAAAAACTACGTTCAAAAAAGCTGATCATACTTTAAAAGCGATGTTCCCTGTCACGTCCACAGACACTCATTATTCTTATGCTGGTAATCATTTCAGAACATAACCTCGCCCTGCGATCATATCATCAGCTTTCTATGACCGCTGTTCACCGTAAAGTTCTTATCAAGAGGCCCATCTTTATTAAGTACTTGACTGCCGCAAACCGGACCCATTGGAGAAGCTAACGCGGACCTGTTAGAGCACCGGTAACCTCTCCCCTTTGGCCTCTACTGCCCTTAACCATGGCCAGATACAGAGGAAGGAGATACCTCTATCAGTGATTAATTTATGTTTACATCGGAACTGCAGAGTCCTGTTGTGTGAAGTGGCTATATGAACATGCATTTCCTGTGAGGTCTAGAACCACTCACAGGTTATTAATGTCAATGTGAGGGCAATACCACACATTATCTCCACCAGCTGGAAATACATACCTATATATGTTAGCTAGAAACAAACAAACAAATAAACGAAAAGGATATTTGAATTTTTAAAATGCATAAGATAAGGTGTTTTCCGACAGGGATAAATATATAGGTATATCGCATATATTTAACGTGAGCATCTCAATTAAAGCAATTAAACATGTTGCGTCGAACTTAATCTATGTATTTAACAGAATTTGCTGTAAGCCAAAAATAAAAAAAAAACAACACTTTTTGAATTATTATGAACTCCTGAATTACTAACGCTATACCAGTTTACAATGGTCTCTCTGACGATCAAGACTTAATTCATTCTATGATGTTTTCTCTTTTAATGAATTACAAGGGTTATACCATGTACAGCGGTGTCTTTGGCGATCAAGACTCCACTGTATGGTGTCGTATATTTTAATGAGAGCTTAACTGACTTTCTCTCTACACTTTACGGTAGTGTTTTACGTTACTTTCTATTTTAATGCATGCTAGGCTGTCCGACAACAATTTACACTGGTGTCTTCAATGACTTCCATGAAGTGGATTACTTTATCATTAAGTACAATGCCTAGGAGCATTATGTCCAGAAAGATAGTTCTTTGCCTTTGTTATTTCTTCGTATATGTTGACAGTTTTTTCACTTGTACTAAATTAGTACAAAAATGATAGATTGCATACGGATTTGAACTTAAGAATTCAAGGAAGGTACTTGTTGACTCAGATAGTTAGAGCGTTTTTTGCTGTAACTATCAGGTCCTTAACCAATCAAACGTGCTCAAAATGCTCAAAAACATGGCCACCATTGTATAACTGACAATTCTTGAGTACCACGTTAGGTACAAATCATATAATCTTAACGAATTTCCAGCTCAAGCTGTTAAAGAAACTTACTTCCCAGAAAACATCTTCAACAGATCGAACTTGTTCACATTGTAACTTACACATGGACCTTTTTGTAACAGGAAAATACTTTTTTTTCAGCACTGATTATTTAGTGATCAATTTTATTTCTGTTCCTGAGCAAGTATATTATTACAGATATTTATCCCGAAATCTGTAAAAATTTTGGGGGTCCGCAGAATTACAAAAAAGAAAGTAAATGTAATTTTCCATCCTATCAGTAAAAACTGTCTTGTTATTTGCATGACGGTAATGAGCTAATTAAGTAACTTTTACCTCTCTTTTTAGCCCGGAATAGTAAACTCCTCAGAGAATAATCATTTGCTGGCTTCGTATGCTTAATGATAGTAAGGCACTAAATGGTTTATGTAGCATAGAGTTTTTGTCGTGGGTCCGAGAGCCTCGCTAAATAGGGTTACCAGATATCACTGGACGGAAAATTACCACAGGCTAAACGTTTAAATAATCATTTCCACAAAATCAGCAATAATACCCAAGAAGTCTTAGAAGCAAACATAAAAAGAAGCATGATAAAGCGCATGCGCAGATCTTGATAAGGAACGTCTGGCGTTGGGAGATAAAGTGTCGTTTTGCGCTCCAGCAGTATCGAACGCTATCGCACTCTCCACTTATCGGCACCTATTCAGATACTCGGTGTGAGCGATGGGCATAACGTCACGACAGTCGCGTGGAAATGAAAGATAACCAACAGTGGAGTGGAAATATCGCGCAATAGACATTTAGAATTTACGGTGTGCTCTCGCCTGACAGATGTGGACAGGCGCTTGGCCGAAGGCAGCTCCTGTACTTCTGCTCACTTGTATTGTTAAGAAAACATGAGATAGGGAAAGAACTAGAGAGAGATTAGCGTTTCTGTGAGAGAAGAGTAATTCCAGCGGGAAGGACATTTTGGCGCTACCTACCGAGCGTGTAACAAAGATAGTCCGCAAATGAGAGGCGGCCAAAAGTTTGTTACAACTCGAGGATTATTAAATAGCGAATTGTCATACAGCTGAAGATTTCCAACTTTTTTCCTTAATAATAGGAAAGAAAAATAATAACATTTCAGATATCTTAGCTTTCTACACATTCACCAGTTAACGTCTTTATACTCCCCAATCAACATATTAAGCTTGCTACGATTGCTGCATTGATTTTTAAATGCTTTCGAAACTTTAAAATATCGGATTCATGCTTGGTTGTATTCGTTAATATTCTGAGCAAGCATTTTAAAAGCAGTTCGAGAGATCCCGGGTGTGGTAGATTTCTAACCCAGCTCAAGTCGCCATATTGTGTTTATAAATCAAGGAGCGGACTGCATGTGGTCCGGTGGTTAAGACGATTGTCACTGAATCGCTATAGGGCACACGAAGTAAAATGCTTAAATCCGGGCCCTGGATAAGGAATTTGAGATTACCTCACTCTTAATAGTTATGAGGTCCTGCTGACCATAAACTGTCTATGACGCCCGAGTGATTACTTGTGCGTAGTATACCCTAAAAAAATCTCCCGTTAAATCCGTCACTTGAGGGATGACGGATTGCAAATCCCTTGACCTAATCCGTTTCTGATTACGGATTACTTCGTTAGCAGGAACGGATTCATTGGACAGAGCAACTCAAATAACCGATTTAACGGAAAATTTGTTGAGGGTAAAATTATCAAATAAATAAGTAAACAAACAAACAAATAAATGAATAAATAAATAAATAAGTAAATATATTTTGATATCAATTATAATATCTACCCCCTCTGATTAATATGAAATGTAAACGTAGGTTTATCATGTCAGTAAGCAATTGGTTACAGATATATAATGAGCTTGAGTGGGGCCTCCGTGGTCGAAGGGATTAGCGCTCTATTGCAATGTAAAGAAAAAGGTGCCTCTCATCAATGCCATCGCTATGGGTTCAAACCCAGCTGACGCTGCCTTCCTCTCCGGTCCGGCACACGTGGGAAGGTCTGCCAGCAACCTGCGGATGGTCGTGGGTTTCCCCAGGCTCTGCTCGGTTTCCTTCCAACATAATGCTGGCTGCCGTCGTGTAAGTGAAGTATTCTTAAGTCAAATAAATAAATAAATAAATAAATTAATAAATAGCCATGCACATAACAGAGATGGTGAGATTATATATTTGCAAAGAAATAAACGGTAATACAGGTGTTAAATATTCTGCATGAAAAAGCTCTCCGTTTGAGTGATACAGACGGACGTGCGTCTGAGTAACATTGTTCCTACAAAAATGGGCAAATTCATCACGGGCCGGAATTTACGATTAGGAGGCCAAGAAATACAACTGATGGCCAGGTCTGAGGGTCAAAGTTGTTTGGATGTGGTCGACATCAAGCGTGGTCTAATGGATTCCTCTCCTCTGCCTAGATCTTTGCAGCATCTTATTGCGGCAATGTCTTCAGTATTACAGGACACAGGTGATTCTCGCTGTTGAGTTTATAGTTGCGTCGAACAGCCCTAACTGGAATGGCTGTTAGTTACTGCTGAAATGGCGCCCTTCTTCAATGTTTCTTGGAGTGAATTATTGAAATGCTCATGCGTTCCTGTGTGTCAGCGTATTCGGTAGTATTACTGCGACAGAAAACATAAAATGGGATCATCATTGAAAGGGTATATCATTGAAAACCGTATTATAAATGGCTTCACATACTGTATTAAACAAAAAATACTCGAAATACGGAGAAACGCACCCAGTAACCGATACACATTTAACAAGTTTTCTATTCCAGTCCGTCCAAGAGCATTAATATATAGGCTTACCCCTTCTAACATGTTCGATACATATATAAAATATACTCTGGAACCCCAGACAAGGACGTGAATGTATTTTTTTTATACCCTGTCCATTAAAGTGTCTCCCATCTGTCCTTGTTTTCCTTAATTTGTATTTAAAGAATAAAAGTATTGATATCAACGTTGAGTAAAATAGTTTATCTAAGTGACTTTTCAAATATTTCATTTTACGGTGAGGGAGATGGAGCATTTTTCTGCAATCGTCATGTTGTCTAATTTCTAAGCCATTGAATTTCTAAATACTGGGCTCACAAGGGATTTTATGGTGGCAACATTCCACTGTAAAAGGCAATATTTTAAATGCTTATAAATCACTTATAAATATTCTTTAAAAAGTACAGAAGAAATCATTCTCTTTTATATAATTGTTTTAACATTTCTCTAAACATAGATTTCCGTTTTACGTGAACTATTCCTTCCAAATCGTGAATTGTAAAGAAACCACTTTTATCCAACAAACAACCATTCATATGTATGTATAGAAAGTAAACTTGTGCATTTGTCTGTATTGCAGGAGTTGTTACACGCTGACACCTGTCCTCAATAGCTGTCAACTCAGCGATAAGCAAAAGGAAACACTCAACGGAAGTCACAAATTTCAAGTGTTTCACTACACAAGTAAGTACACAAGTTCAGTTTGTGAATGTTGTTAAAGTTGTTGAGGCATGATATGAGATGTGTAGGAAACAACACGTTGTACCGTGACGTGGAGTCACCATGCTCTGTGCACCGGCGATACGATTTCTGCGTTTGCGTGTTCTGTAGATAGCATAATACTTTCTTGTTTATAAAATACCGACATGAATTTTCCACCGAGAAAGCCTAGGTATTCTAACTCAAGGGTTGGTTTCTTGCGTATCCAATTGACAGGAGAATATGAAAGTATGTTTATTTATTTATTTGATTGTATTTGTGTTTAAGGCCGTAAACCTACTGTTCAGTTATATAGAGGCCTATGGTAGAGGTCAGATTTAGCAGCGGGGGAAACCGGAGTGGCCAGATTAAACCGCCTGCCTCCCTAAGGTATCTGGAAATTAATCCTCCTGATTTTATGCTGACGTCATGCTAGTGAGAGCTAAATTCGAACCTGTGACGTCACTGGTATAAGAGCCGATCGGCCAATAGCGATCCAGCGCTGGCTCAACCCTTGGCCTATGTAACCAAGTGGTCCCTTATTGTTTTATTCGGAATAGACCGAGAGAAGTTTCTTATCAAGAACAAGTTTGACGCAAAAACCTTTGCAGCCTGAAAATCTATGACAACCAGGCCATTTTACATAACAATTTGAATGAACCGGCTCATTTAGGTGCTGATGCACAGTCTATTCATGTTTGAGTCGGGTAATAGCCGTGCAGCTGACATGAGTTTTAATCGCTGAGCAACCCCTATTGGACACAATGGGCTCTGCTTCAAACCCGCCCTTGAAGAAGGAATTTGTAATGTAGTGCTGTTACTGTTTGTAGAACGCGGAGGACAATAAATGGACGGCAAGGCTGGTGTGGCCGTTTGCACAGCCTGTTACGTTCCTTGAAGACAGATCACTTGTCATTCTCCTATATTGTGATCCCATTTGTACGTGCGTAACCTCCCAACGGTCGGTGGTTTACCCAAGGGGCTCCGGTTCTCTCCACCCATAAAACTCACCCGCCATCGTTGAGGCGAAAACATTTCAGTTGTATGATCAACTGACTAACAAACAAACAAACTAATAAACTAACTAACTAAATAAAATGATCAATCATACACAATGCATGAATGAATTAAAATCCATATTAACATTTCATAATCATTAGTTATTAGCACCAATATCCACGTATGACTTTTCCAAAGCGAAATCTTTTGTCAAAAGCCAACACACACTACATGCATGTGTATACAACCGAATTGAATGTTCTCAATGATAGTGGGCTTCTAATTTCAAACATTAATCGGTCTTATTTACTGTATTGATTACTTGTGCAGCCACACCGCTCAAAATGATGCTTCAAAGAAAGCAGTATTTGGATTGTTAACAAATTTCGATAAAGCAGATGGTATAAAAGAGTAACTGATTTTTTTTAACGAAACAGTGGCGAGACTGAATGAGTCCATTATAATAACTTATTTCATAGGCTCTGGTATAAAGCCTTTTACTTTGCGTTAATCTCCCAAAGTGCCGCCTACAAGGAAATATTTCGCTGCAATGCTATAACGTGGCTAATTGAAAATGGATTGCTGCAACTTTGGCTCAAACAACTAAGTTCAAACAGTTGAATTTAGTTATTTTCATTATCAAGATTTTATTATATCACACATGCAGCGAGCAGCTATAGACTTAAATATGGTATGGTTATAACAATTGTGCATATAAAGTTCTAAACTGCAGTGGTGATGAAGGACAATAGGGAATTTGATAACAAGTATAATCTTCACAAATATACTCAGGATACCACGTTAGCATGGCTGATTTACATATTTGTGGCCATGTAATCTCACAAAGGACTATGTGACTCGCAACGGCCCACGCGAGAGAGAGCAATTCACACAAAGTCCTGTAGCACAGACTGTCACTGTGAAGCACGTATGTATACCCCATAAAACTTTACATACCGCTACTGGATATGGCGGGCCCAACTATTCTATTCTAATCTTAGATGCTTTTCAGTGACATCTATGAATAACTTGAGAAATCTACTGTTTATGGTGTCTAATACTGTAAACAGAATGGTTAATACATTGGCAATTGTATCTGAATTCTCATTTATGCACTAAGAATGGCATGCAGGTATTTCATATGCATATGAAAGAATGGATGAATGAATGAATGAATGAAACCTTCTACCACTTAGTCAATCAGTTAATAAATCAATCAACCAACCAACTAACTAATCAGCCAACCATTTAACCTGGAAGTTATTCACGGGTTATGAACTTAAATGCTGAATTGCATTTCATTCCTAGAAAATGGTTGCTCTGGAAGGGGATCTTGTGAGTATCGACTTGGAACGCTCCTTCATGGTTTACGAATGGTATTCTAGCGTTCGAACTTCACACTTAGATTAATTCACGAGTCTTACCACGTGCTTGACGACGACCAGAAGTTTCCTCTGGACATTCCAACTTCTCTCATGCGCCTTAGACCTGATCGCTTCCATGTACATGCAAGTAAAACATTTTGGGTGTGGCGTTCTATAATCACGCCAACCAGATTGATGCCTTAATACAGTACATGCGTCTGCGCATAGACAACAATTGGTTTATGGTTCACGCCGTATGTAGGCATGCGCCTACCATTTAGGTATGCCTGCAGCATTACTACAACACGCGGTCTTGTTTCAAATTGAATGACACCTGTGAGGTTGCAGTGCGTGATGGATGCATCCAATTATCTTGAGACATCTTGTCACGACAGGATCACGTGTAAATGTTCTTAACTGCTTCCTTTACAACACAGAAAAACGACATTAATGTGGTGTTGGTTTTCTTGTAAAGTTGACCCTGGGGGTCAACAGATTTGAGGTTTTCGTGAGACCGTCTATATGATTCAATATCAGCGGCTGATAAGACCGGTTCGTTGGGGCATGGAATAGTCAGTTTATATATTGTACACACTAATAAAGGAACATCTCTGTATATTGAATGTAGCTCGGCGTTGGTCCCGTTCCCGACAAGCTCATTCACAGGTTTTTTCTTTTCATATTTTATCACGTCGAAATAGCTGAGCACATCATACACCCTCAAATATGACATCGCACACGGGGACCGGTATAGACATACAAAGTCATAAATCAAAGACGTCTCTCTTGCCGACGTGTTACGGAGTTTAGAGCTGTAATGGTTTTTATAAATAGAGCTTATGTATTAACGTGTGAAAATGTCCGGGAACGCGAGGTTTTTTGATGTAGACATTGATAAGGACTCAGCTTTTTCACACATGAGTCAGTTGTACCGAGTGGCAGGCCGGGGTCCTTTGAGTGACGGGCCTTTGTCCAGGACGGTCGGCTGCCCACAGTTCTTGTTTATCGTGCGCGCCGATATCATCTGCCACTGTCAATACTCCAGATCGCATTGATATCTTCCCTGAGTTTCATATCGCCCATGGTGAGGCTGGTGTCGTAAGAAGTCTATCAGACGTGTTCATCTCGTCATATACAGATAACGTTTCCTGGCCACTCTGTGTGTTGGCCTATACACATAGTGTACCTGCCCTTTCTCTGTTCTCCCTTCCAGAAAAAAAAAGAAAAAATTTCAAACGGAATTGTTCCACAGGCGTTTCTGTTGGTGCCAAACAGATGCGTATCTGCGTGAACATCGCATCACCCATAACGACGTTGAACTGGGCTCAGGTGTCAACATATGCAGCACTGTGGGTGTTATTTGATGTGTGTAATAGTGAAGTAAACAAACACTAGAAAGTTGAGTCTGTACAATAGATGTGCAGTGTATTACTATACATGTGAGGAAATGAGTACACATAGCTTCGATGTCTTAGAGATTCACGCCTATAAGGGAAGTGCAGGCATATACATATGCCCTTAATTGAGAGATTTGCCGGACAAGACAAAGAAGGTTCAAACTGCTGTGAAGGCACACCATTTTAGGCTGTAACGGTGCATTGCTTGTGTAGGCCTACTACCTTGCTAGTTTGTGAGCACGTATACACCGGAAGCTGTGACATTCATCAGGAGAGAACAAACCAGCACTTCTTTTTCGACCGTTTTGTTAACGTGCGGATGCTAGTTTCTCATGCACTGTGTGCTTAGCCCGAGATTTGCCTTTGGTCAGTTTGGGCGAATCAATATAATTATAAGACATGGGCAATATTTCTGGGATAATGGTCAAAAATAATGTAGTTGAATTAAATATATAAGTTTGTAGTGATATTCACACAATAATGAAACGCCCCAATCAAGTAAAAGCAATAATGTGTTTTTAGAAATATGAGAAAAAAAGTGAAAGTTTCATGCCTATGAGAGATGCAAAGCATATTGTTAACACAAAACGGGTCATTAAAAATTTTACTGTTACTGACGACTTTCACAGTTACATCAAAGAGAAGTAGAAAGAGCAATTAAGATGTCATCACCCTCAGACGTTTCGCAATCAACTAGATGTCATTAGCACGCCTACTGTCACCATGGTAAACTTTGAAAAAAAATCAAACAAATTAAAATTAAATGTTTTGAAAAATGGTTTAGTTTTTTCTATCTTTACATCGAGTTTAGATTTGGTCATGTGGTTGTTCCAAACATTATGCAGTATTCTGATCCAAACGTTACAGTCAATGGCGACGCGCGTATCCTGGTTCCCGGGCCGAAGATAAGGGAGATAAGCAGCCAGGCAATAACTGGAGGCTTCCGTTACCATGGAGCCGAGACGATAGCCATCTTATCTGGCTGAGATCGGATAGCGTTATCGGGAGCGGGTGCCGTCATATGAAGGCATACTTTCACGGGGGCAGCTGCAGTGGGGCTGGGAGATTGTGCCAGCCTTATCAGCCCTCACATCTCTGAGGCTTTATCTTATCTGAAAACTCCGTCTCTGCGCAAGAGAATACAGATTGCCGGGCCAATCAAAACCAGCGCGCTTGGGTTATCTCCTCCTTATCGTGCTGCCTAGGCCGTGCTGCTGGTAATGCGAATGTCATATCAGTTCGTCTGTTTAGTGGGGGATAAACGTTGCCGGCTCCCGCCTCGGTTTGCCACTTGGGGGAACTACCTGCCGCGAAAAGAGAGGCACTCCGCCAAAACAATCCCAGTCATGCTGACGAGACCGGACTGTGAGTATTCCCATTTTTGTGTAGTCTTTTCCCTGGAGTGTGTAGACACAGATCCAGTGGGTTGCTCTGTAAATCCTGGGATGAACTCCTCCTTTAACAGAGTGGCCTTGCTTGTCATATTGATTAAGTAAGCGTCTACATATCATAATTGTATACTTACATGTGTAATGTGTCATTTTAGTGGCGTCTCCGTGAGCGAAGAGATCACTCTGTCTATTGAATCAGACAATAATGTGTGTGTGTGAACTTTTAAATGTGAAGAGGAGGTGAGACAGGATGGGGTGGCAGTGTGAGGATGACATTTTTGCATATATATATATATATATTCTTCGTTTCTAAACTCGGTACCGACGTTAATTGTGCAATGTGTGCTCACATTTCCAACTATATATATATATATATATCCATCCATGCATGTCTCTTTAGGTTTATAGTGTTTAGCAGTTTGTTCTGAGCAACCCAACATTCTCACACTAATTATACTTATTCAACAACACCGGTCTGATGGCAGTTAGGTGACATATATAGATATGGCAAAGATGGCCATAAAAGGCATCGGTAATTTAGAAGGTTTAATTTTTAGTCGCAGATCTCTGTAATAATATGCTCTTTCTACATGTAAAGGTTTGTTCAAATGTGTGACTCGTATATGTTACATGCCGAATGATTTCTTCTGCATTCTTATTGATTACTTATTGAATTAAATAGTTCCATGGTGTTAGGATTATCACCATAAAACCCATGTAATTATATCTATTATTCCGTACCTTTCACGAAGCTGCTGAACACTGTGGCCGATTGTGTCGTCTTCACATCGACTTGACATTCCTCAAACATTCATGGTGTGTTCCATTTGTTCCAGTCTGAGTTCTTCATCGACTGTTCGAAATATCACTAAACCAAAAGAGTAATTTGCAGCCTGATTGAATAGACGACTTTCTGTGTAATGGATTAGACCATTTCTAGAACAAGCATATGTTCTGAGTCTTACGACACAAACTAAACTTAAGGGTGGGTCACAAATTTGGCAAAACGTCCTTTTCCACTAACTGAATTTGGCACTTGCGATATCTTACGTCTTATATCTTACGTGCCTTTAATATAGATTTTCTATACCTTAGACTCTGTAGGCCTATTGTATCGCTTTTTATAGGCGAAACAATAGAGCAATTGTCGATCCATGCCCTGGAAATATGACCAAAGCGATAGCTATTCGAATCATATATGAGGCCTATCTCTGGAATGCAGGAAAGAAATGGTTTTAATTATTGTCTAAGACAGATAATGAAATCATTTCTATTCTGAGTAATTTTTGGCTGTTCGGAAGTGGGAATTCATTAGAGCTAGTTTATCAAAGACGTAAGTGAGTCTTATTTAAAACTTCAGAACAATTTAATTACTGCCCTAAAATTTAACTTACCTGATAAAAATATTACTTAAGTAATAAGAGACATTTTTAGACTTTCGGCGCAAGAGAAATTTGAAAATTATCTTTGTAGGTCAGAATCTGAGTTCACTTTAAGTGAAAACTAAATATATGTCTAAGATCCTAATCCTGCCATTTGGTGGGTTTATCTATTACGTAAAAAAAAAAAACACTTTTGAGAACCCCCTGAGGTGTTCCTCTGAATTTAAAACGTTAAATTCAAGATAAACGATCTTAATAGTATCGGACATTTTTCTTCACGGACAAATGACATATAAACAAAACACTTTCCGTCAGTCTCCCCCCTTTGTATATGAGGGAAAAAAGTAATAAATATCAAATATAATAAAAAGGTTAATAATATATAATAGTTCTGCCACAAGGAGCTGTCTTTTGAATATGTGCACTGTACCATGGTCTGTTCTTTGATCTAGTGTCCCCTGGCTCATGAAGCCTTCTTACACCTAAGTTAGGCTTATGCTTAACTTGTTAGTGTTATTCCTGAACATGAATTAAAACATTCCTTTTGTTTAAAATTTTTTCATCACTGCTCAAAGCATTAAAATGAAATATTTTTAAAAGCAGATCACAATTAGTGTTGTAAACTGTTTACAAGTTAAGACTAAAATTGATTTGAGCCTGTAAGCTAGAGAGCATCGATCGTGATCCAGGTGCCTGGCAATGTAATATGTACTGAACTTGACCTTGCCTTCAGTCTGGCAATATCACCTTGACCTTGAGAAAAGGCCAAATAGAAAACGATCTCTTCGTCTGTATAATACCATGATGTTAGATGTATGTCAGTCGGATTGTCAGTCATCAGTGGTTAACACTCGACGTATTTAGTGAATATATACATGTAGAGAAGATGTATAGGGAAAATGATGATTTCTCATATTTCTCCATAATTTGGACATATATTATAGATACATGTATTAAGTAATGAATAGGGCTGAATTCGCCACAGCCAGAAACATTTCTCTATTTTTCTGTTTGGGGACCTTTTCAGCCCTGCGCATGGTCTGGTGTTCGCTTCCGGTGCCTGGCGGAGTGCGATGCTTTTCTTGTGGGCTCTGTCTCGCTCCGTCGTCATACAAATGAAATATTCACTGCCTCATAAACGTTACCTTTTACAAATGGATGAAATTTCATCTTGCAGTGCCAAAAACGTAGCAACATGACGGGGTTTTAAATTTTGACATTATGTCAGAAATGGCGTTGTGAAATGGGCCACTGGTCACTGGATGTTTATTGAGTCAATCTATAAGACGTTGTAAGAGCCACCAAATAACAGTCCTTTTCTATATGTTTTAATGTTCCTTCATCGATTCTTTGCCGTAATAATCGAAGTAAAAACACAATTCAATCAACCGATTCCTTTTGAAGTTTATGTCAAAGTTTAAAACTACATTTAATAAAATTTCTTTAGGTTATGTATCGATAAGTTCAATTTAGTGATGTGTCAAATTGAGATAATACCTATTACGGGATTTTTGGATTTAAAAATTTTGGGATACAAAATTAAGATAATAGTTTAAATAGCGTTTCAGATTTTGAAACAGTCTTTGAAAATCTCCCATGTTTGACGCCTGGAAGCCATAATTAACTGGGAACAATTTCCACACTTCACACATATATCAATGGTCCCCTGAGATTTAAGCATAATAAATGACTCGAACCCCTCTGAAAGCCCGGGTTTCCTTTTAATGGGAGATAATAAATTTCCAATCCAATGGCCATAAAACTGTTAGACCAACCAGACTGGCAATAAAAGCCACCGCGGTGCAAACTGTTATAAACATATTTGGCGATAGTTCAAAACCTATATTGGAAATATTTACCGAGTTTTATAGGCCGCTCGCTTTTGCTTTATGTTCACTAAAACAGATAACACTTCAGCGTGCATCGCTTTAGAAAGCATAAAAGGAGCAGGGCCACCGCCTGGTTTATATTAAATCTGGTTTTTAATGCAACAGATCTAAATCGGGTGTTATAGCTAAAAGAATGTGGGTCAGGAAAAGACAACTCGGGTAAAATTAAATGCTGTAATAATGATGTGGATTGACAATATGCTTCCTAACCCCCGGGTGATATAGTGCGGTAGCCCGGGGTTGTAATTTAGTGTAACCTCTGGGCGATATTGCATGAACTTTCAAATAAATCTTACAGGCCAGGGTGAAGTTAACTGTGTGTGAACAGTGCATCTGTGAGAGGTGGCTTGTGCAGACAACACAACCTCACATCCTTGTTAGATGGAAGCCACAACAGGTTACAGTCGATATTGCGTTGTACTGCCGGATGTGCGTTTCTGACTGATTCCATGGAAAGACTGGAGATTGATCAGCTGAAATCATAAGGTCGGAACGGGCAGGCAGGATACAGCCAATGTATTCTTAAAACCATCAACATATCAGCATATTTTTATGACCATAGTGTGGGCATAGGCATTCACTTTACTCTCAACGGATTCTTAAAATAATAACGGAGGCACATGCGTGACAGTCAAACAAATTTCTAGAATCATAATGCATGCATATACACTTGTGGGAGACAGTCAACAAATGAATAAAGTCATAATGCGTCTATACGTATCTGTGATACAATCAACAAATACCTAAAATCATAACCCGTACATACACAGGCGGGACACAATCAACAAATACCTAAAGTTATAATCCGTACATACACAGGCGGGACACAATCAACAAATACCTAAAATCATAATCCGTACATACACGGGCGGGACACAATCAACAAATACCTAAAATCATAATCCGTACATACACGGGCGGGACACAATCAACAAATACCTAAAATTATAATCCGTACTTACACAGGCGGGACGCAATCAACAAACACCTAAAAT
Source organism: Acanthopleura granulata (assembly GCA_016165875.1). Taxonomy (NCBI): domain Eukaryota; kingdom Metazoa; phylum Mollusca; class Polyplacophora; order Chitonida; family Chitonidae; genus Acanthopleura; species Acanthopleura granulata. Next base: position 17,484,825 of record JABBOT010000080.1, on the reverse strand, counting down.
CCGAATCCGTACATACACAGAGGGGACGCAATCAACAAATGCGTGAAATCATAATGCAGGCACATGCGTCACACTTTGAACATATTCATAAAATCGTAATGGAAACATATGCTAGGTACAAACGACATATGCCTTTAGGCATATTATTGTGCCATTCTATGTTTCGAGTCCATGCTTGAATAATACCAATTTATTACCAATCGGATTCTGTTCGTACATGGGGAGGCCTGCCGCAAGTTTTCTGCGGGCTATGTCCGGTTTCCTTCCACCATAATGCTGGTCGCCATCGTATAAGTTAAATGTTCTTCAGTATTGAGTAAAACACGACATAAATAAATAAATGAATAAATAAATAAACTAAGTTTTGGAAACGTTACAGACCGTCATCCCAACTGCTTCCTGATGTAAGGTTTGTGTACAAATTCACTGTATGTATGTTCTGGATCGACAAACAGGCATAATGCTATACGACGTCTATTATAACTAGTATCTGTCATGTAGTATCCCTTGGTGGTTATCTGTTGTATCTCGATGTTGTGATATACCATGGCTGTATAATACTGCAGGGATTATCACGGATATCAGCGCGTCTGTACTATCTATAACGCGTAGTCACTGCTAAAACAGCGCGATAAGCTGGCTTTGCCATAATGCTTAAACAGCAATTAAATATATGACCCCCATCCTCCCCCGTGTTCCTACATACACATACTAACAAGCAAACAAGCAAACAAATCATCCCTTTAGGTCTACTCTATGATGCTGCTAATTTGGAAAGTCTCAGAAATTTGTCCTCATATGGGTGTAGGCAATGTTACTCCGCGTATAATTAGAAGATGTATGCTTCGTTCTGATAAGCATCAGTTATAATCAGATGCTTGGGCGATGTAAGACAAATTATTAGAGCCCTTATAATTACATGTGACTTTACACACAGGTCATTAACCATGTTATTAATAACACTGGTAAATATCCGCGATATACTTACATACTCTAAGAGACTTTTAACTGTTAAACGCCCATGCGACAGTTGACATCTCAGACCATGCGCATGAGCTATTTCTGAGATGTCATTTACCGGGGAGTGGATGTGTGGTAATTACAGGTTTCCCTTTTTCCCTTTCCAGCGGTTGTATTTATTTATTCATTGGACTGGTGTTTCACGCCTTAATCAAGAATATTTCACTAATACGACGGCGGTCAGCATTATGGTGTTAGAAATCGGACCGAGCTCTGGAGAAATCCCACGATCATCCGGCCAGTGGTCGTATGACTCTGTTATAACACGCAGAGAGGAAATGTTTACTCATTTATTGATGTTAACGCGATACTCAAGAATTGCTCAGTTATGTACGATGGCTGTTAGTTTTAGACGGGGTGCCGACATTTGGCAAGTTACTGATTTACTCCCTCACGTGTGACATACAATTATGCACACCGTCATGGTTGAATGCAAGTGGCTTTCAACAAACGTAAGACAGCACTAGTGGCGTTACGAATGCTTAAGCTCACCAAGGCCCGTAGAGTGTTGAGGGCGGAACTATTCACAGATGTTCTGTCCAAAACTCTGATTAAGCTGCATTTCGTTTGTTCTAGCGATTTATAGACGAGCACTTTAACGACTCCGTCATAACCCCCTCCATTAAGAAATAAGCACAACAGAAAAGACATATATAGATTATTACGGTCAACCTAGTGTCCATGCCTTTTCACAGCTATCCCGTGTTGACGTTTATCTATTTCAGATTTACGATTCCTTGAACGGAATAGCGGTTTTGTACAGCGGTTGAACAAACCAAAGATTGTTTGGATAATGACTGCCGTTTACGTCGAATGTTCAATTGTTCGACCATAATGTGCCTTAACATCTCTATCGAATGGGCGTGAATATATATCTGTATATATAAACGTGAGGCACGGACTTAAGAGCCGTTGGACTATCGTCACCATCCAATCAGTTAAGCGATATGACTTATGGCGCAAAGTGGTCGCTTAAATTGAAACAGGTGTCGCTGGTATGATCGGTGTGGTCGCTCGCTGATAAGGCTTCAGCTCATTAGTGGGGTAATGCTCTAAGCTTGTATCATGCACGGCGTTCACACACCTGATAAAGACAATCGGGAAAGCGCTGGTCCCATATGTCATTTTGAGCTAAGACTTTGACGACAGATACGTTGGCTCATGCAGGGACGTCTTGGCTTTAGGATATACATTATAAATGAGTGAACATTATAGAAAGTTGCACCTGATAGAAAATACATTTGGATAAATTCATTGTTTATGAATTAATGTGACTGGAAAATATGTGAATGCATTCATGTGACGTGCTGAGCGTTATACCCCTATATAGAGGGATCGACAAACATTTTTCCCCAAATGGGAGTGAAAAAGCCAGAAATGTACTCAGAAATGAAGTGAATGAAGTGGCGGTTAGGTTTAGAACAACACTGATATTTTCGTCAGTGAAATTCTATCGGTCGAATGGGATTTTTCGCTGCTAGGATATTCTCTGGCGTAAATGTTGTCCTGTATTTGTGACTGCTGTATTCTTGATGTATAAATGTGTAAAAATAGCCTTTTATTGCTAAGTGCTCTGGATGCATATGTCCCTTGTTCTGTAAATAGCTTCAGATCATGCTGTTCATGGTCTCAATTAGCCGGCCGATTTCCTGCCAAGCACAAGCCTAGCCAAACGTGATCAAACTTCAAAAACACAAGCGTTATGAAGCTTCAACATGAACCTTATGAACCTTAAACATGGGCTTTGTGAAGCTTCAGCATGGGCCTTATGAACATTTAACATGGGCCTTGTGAAGCTTCAGCACGGGCCTTATGAACCTTAAACATGGACCTTATGAACCTTCAACATGGGCATTGTGAATCTTCAGCATCGACCTTAGGAACCTTCAACATGGACCGTATGAACCTTGAACATGGGCCTTATGAACCTTCAACATGGGCCTTATGAACCTTTAACATAGGCCTTGTGAACATTTAACATAGGCCTTGTGAAACTTCAACATAGGCCTTATGAACATTTAACATAGGCCTTATGAACCTTCAACATGGGCCTTATGAACTTTTAACTTGGACCGTATGAACCTTCAACATGGGCCTTATGAACATTTAACATGGGCCTTATGAACATTTAACATAGGCCTTATGAACCTTCAACATGGGCCTTATGAACCTTCAACATGGGCCTTATGAACCTTCAACATGGGCCTTATGAACATTTAACATAGGCCTTATGAACCTTCAACATGGGCATTGTGAATCTTCAGCATCGACCTTAGGAACCTTCAACATGGACCGTATGAACCTTGAACATGGGCCTTATGAACCTTCAACATGGGCCTTATGAACCTTTAACATAGGCCTTGTGAACATTTAACATAGGCCTTGTGAAACTTCAACATAGGCCTTATGAACATTTAACATAGGCCTTATGAACCTTCAACATGGGCCTTATGAACTTTTAACTTGGACCGTATGAACCTTCAACATGGGCCTTATGAACCTTTAACATGGGCCTTATGAACATTTAACATAGGCCTTATGAACCTTCAACATGGGCCTTATGAACTTTTAACTTGGACCGTATGAACCTTCAACATGGGCCTTATGAACATTTAACATGGGCCTTATGAACATTTAACATAGGCCTTATGAACCTTCAACATGGGCCTTATGAACCTTGAACATGGGCCTTATGAACCTTCAACATGGGCCTTATGAACATTTAACATAGGCCTTATGAACCTTCAACATAGGCCTTATGAACATTTAACATAGGCCTTGTGAAACTTCAACATGGGCCTTATGAACCTTCAACATGGGCCTTATGAACATTTAACATGGGCCTTCTGAAACTTCAGCATGGGCCTTATGAAGCTTCAGCATGGGCCTTGTGAAGCTTCAGCATATGCGGACATTTTCTAGCTTCTACATAAGCGTTATGATCTTTGAAAACAGGTAATAGGCAGCTTCAGCGCAGATCTTGTCTGTTGGAATCATAGTCAGGACACCTTTAATCAATAAATCTGCCCAATTTAGGCAAGCTTATGCTTAAATAAAAATAGACATATGTCGATTTTATATCAAATGTGTTAAGTAGAAGTGAATCATATTTTATCTTTTAAGCCTTATTAAATTTCTCGTTTCCCTGAATAGCTGGAAACATGTGTCAAAATACCCAAAAACAATCTAGAATAAAAAATGTGAAAAGAAACTTAGAAAGCCATAATAAATATGTTATACATGTACAGAAAGTTTGGCGATTGTTTTGAGGTGTGTTGTAGTGTTGTATAAGTTGTGCTGTACCTATAGCACACTGGCCGTTAGTTAACCTGTTCTATGATGCAACATGTTGGAGTCAGATATAATAATGGGATTTGTTTTTCTTATCCGAATATATCCGTGGCTTTATGTTTCAAAACACAATATTGCGGAAACTGCCACAGCTACATAATACAAATCTGATATCTGAAGACAAACGAAGTTTGTGCATTTATTGCAATTCGCTGTAAACAAAGCCGGTAACAACTCGCGAAGTGTTCATGCATTAGCCATTACTCTAATCACATGTTGACGCCGAGAGATGGTTCCGTTGTCGATTTCTGACCACGCCAGTAGTGTTCACGTACCGGTTGACTCGATGCAGACGGCGATGCGTCGGTCACGTGACAGTGACGCCCTATATGCTGGGCGGCTGCGTTGAGGACATGCCGATACAATTGTATGCTTGATGGAGCTAGAGTAAGTCTGATGTATCCCCGGCTGAAAATGATGACAGATTAAGTTTCAGCTGTGCTCTTAGTATGGGCGCCTTAGCGCACTATCTCTGATAATGCCGCAATATGAATTGACATTTTAATTCTCCTTATCGGGCCAGATATAAAATATTCAGTTTCAGATAAGCCTAAATTATTGCCGTTTGGTGGTGGGTATCTATAATTTATAGTGGGGCTGCTAGCTGATACCGTACATATGTCGCAGACTGATATCACTTGCCCATTGTAAGCGCTTTCAATCACTTTCTCCCCCCACATTTTTATTGCAAACAGGAATGTACCCGACTGGGTGAGAGGTGAGGTTAGGACGCAAGCTCACTGGCCTTCCGCAGGGGTCACCGCGCACATCACCTCCCTGCAGGACGCTCACGGAAACAAGGCTTTATTGATAAGGAAACATGTGATAGTCGAGAAAAAGTGGAGATCGCGTGTGAAGTACAACTCCGAGGGAGAGAGTCCATGCTAGCAACATGTCCCGCAGAAAGCAGTCTAACCCGAAGCCGCTTAAACGTGAGTATAGGCTTGTCGTTCTCTTCTGTGCTCTCTGTGTTGTTACCTTCTGTGTTGTTACCTTCAAGTTGAGGTAGTTATTTCTTAGTACAGAGAGGGCGAGTGGAACAGGCGAGTTGCGAGTTCGAATCCAGTTACCGCCTATTCGTCTGCTGCCTTATGTGAGAAATTTTTGTCAGGTACTTGGCAAAGGGCAGTGGTTTTCTCATGGCAAAGTTTGATTCATTCCATTCATATATCGTTTCGTCTGATGAAATAGTCTTGTATTCTTGTACATAAAGTTAAACATCAACCAGATAAATGTTGAATATGTATATAAATGAATTTTGAGACACTTTTAAAATACCTGTCTTGATGAAGAATATTTGTAAAAATGAATCAGTTGCACAGATTTTAAAGGGTTGTTACTCAGCTATGGTGCAACCCTTGAATAGGACTTTCTGCAATCTTTCTTCTTCAACTCCAAACAAGTCTGAGGTTTTTTGACAGTTTTTTAAGAGGGTGATGCGAACTCAGACATATGGCTCAGTGTGTAGGGCAAAGGCAGCATTAGACCTTTCCCAGTGCGATAGTTTAAAAGAAAGAAGAAAGAAAGAAAAAAGAATAAAAAGCCTGATATATTATACATGTTTGGACCGCCCGATATCTACTCTTAACGACAGAGATGTCTAAAGCCGATTAAACCATGCAGGGTTTTATTCTGGAATCCGTGGCCAACGATGCAGGCTTTATCACCAGTATCGAGGAAGTGTCGAATTTCCTTCCATTTCACGATCATAGCTTTGTGCACCCTTTTCATCACAGATGCTGAATTCAATCGCGTAGTATTTGCACACCTTTTAGGAAGGGGGATTGGGCTCTTTAGCCGGTCAGAAGAACTATTCTCTTTCACACCCATCCAGCTCTCTTATAACCATGGCTCCTTATCCACATTGCCCCGGCGTGATCAATCCCCACTATCCCTTATCAAACGCAAGGAAATATCCAGTTTCACAGGCCTATTAACTTCTGTTCATTTCGGTGTAGACAAATATAGTTAAACTCCACCTGTACAATTTACAGGACCATAAACAGCGTTGTTAATGCATGGATATATATTTATATTGAACTCCTACGACAGTGGTGCGAAGGCGACTGATTGTTATCACTTGTGCCATCTATATAGGTCGTCTTATAGTTATCGTCATGTCGTAGGATTTGTCGTCTTGGTAATTTCGGTATGCTGTGTATTCATTACAAAATGTGTTCTACTGTTGGCGTTTGATGGGTCATGAGGCAAATGTTGTATAGTAACGTGTTCCTATACCAGAGGGCGAATTAGCTGATGCAAAAATAAACGAAAAGACAAAGCAAAACAGAACAGCTTGTTCACCAGGTGACACGTGCATGTAATTTATTTATTCATTTATTTCAATGGTATTTTACCCGGTGGGAGGAAACCGGGCAGAGCGCGGAGGAAACCATGTACGGAATTGAAAATCAAGATGGTAGAGTTATATTTGACGAGAACAATGTTAGAAGGGTAGACTTCATGTAATCTTCCAGGACAAAACGGCTGTTGCCTTCTCATGTCTCCTTTCCATTTATTTCTTTATTCATTTCATTGGTGTTTTACGCCGTACTCAAGAATATTTCATACACGACGGCGGCCAGCATTATGGTGGAAGGAAACTGGGTAGAGCCCGGAGGTACCCACTAGCATCCGCAGGTTGCTGGCTGACCGTCCCCTTTCCACGTAAGGGAGGGTTGCCTACTGCTCTCCATTTCCACACATGGGAGGGCTGCTCACTCCGCCCGCCTATCCACATAAGGGAACGTTGCCTATTCCTGTTGAAGGGAACGTTGTTCATTCCTTTCTCTTTCCAGATAAGGCGGTGTTGCCTAGTCCGACACCGTTTTCACATAAGGGAGTGATGGCTACTCAGCTACCATTTCCTCATTAGGGAGCGATGGTTATACTTCGCTACCCTTTCCACATATGGGAGTTTTACCTACTCCGATATCCTTGCAACATCAGGAAGCGATGCCTATACTGCGCTAATATTTCCATATAAAGGAACGTTGCCTACTCCGATGTCCTTTCCACAAAAGTGAGCGATACCTACTTCGCTACCCTTTGCCCATAAAGAAGCGATGCCTACTCCGATATCCTTTCCACATAAAGGAGTGATGCCTACTCCGCTACCCTTTCCTCATAAGGGAACGATGCCTACTCCGATATCCTTTGCACATAATGGAGTGATGCGTTCTCCGCTACCCTTTCCTCATAAGGGAACGATGCCTACTCCGATATCCTTTGCACATAATGGAGTGATGCGTTCTCCGCTACCCTTTCCACATAATGGAGCGGTGCCTACCACTCTACCCTTTTCACATAAGGGGAGGAGGGAGGTCGTTGACAAATCCCCACTCGGCAGAAAGGATAGGTGGTACACATTGCGAAACGATATTTGAGCAATTTCATGTAAACCGTTTTCTACACAAACCAAACGTTTCGGCTTCAAGGATAAATGCATATGGCGGGTACATATGATGTAATATAATCTGACAGGTATATCATCTACATCTACAAGAAACTTCTACTTCGTGCGACTGAATCCTCAGACGAATGAATATATAGCTTTCTGTGCTAATTGGGTGCTTGGGGGCAGTTTGGTAATCAGACTAACAGATTTCAAATAGTTTATGTTTTTCATATACATAGGCTCTGCATGTAAATGAGCAATCGGACGTGGGTATATGGCATCGTCATATGTAAAAAGAAGCCAGCTGGAGGTCAGTTGGACAGTGTACGTCTTATTTGTCTAGGTTTTAGGACCAAATTCCAAGTATTTTTATCTCCTCAGGATATATACAAGACCATTAGTTCAATTTGCTCCCGACTTTAACCACACGTTGCTATAAATACAACATCTTCGTGTGTTATCTACACTCACGACCATGGAAAAAAAAAATAACTAGAAACTTTGGCCCCAGTTAACGCTAAAGAATAGCGCAATAATCTCCCGTGAGTGTCACAATATAATAACGGTCACGGATTAACCGGTATAGTTTTTGCCCGGTCGTCTCATTACTAAGCAATTATATGTGTGACGACGTGTACTTAATATGCTATATATATATATATATATATATATAGGTAACCTGCGATTAAGGCGTCTTCGTTGATCGTGTTTGTTACCATATCATAAACCGGTGTATTTGATAACCAACGTGATAGAGAACTGACAGATAAGAATGTCAGCTCTATCTTATCGCACTATTTATGGTACACTTTTCTCATATCGCGATAAGGCTATATCTTTTCAGAAGACCTTTCATTCTTTCGTTCATAAGATAGGCGGCGTAACGGCTGTGTTATGAGCGTCATAGACCTTTGTGGTAGGTAGAGTACGGCCGCAGTCGCCATAACCTTTCTCCGTCAGCCAACCGTTACAGCTTCGGGCTAAACCACCGCAAGACAGCACAGGATGCCGTACATTACGAGGAAAGGTAAACCGTAACCTGAGTAATAAGCCTAAACAGTTTCGGCTTCACATCATGCATATCGTCGCTTCATAGCTGAAGCCTTCCCACTAAAAGAGTGTACAATAGGTGATTTCGCAAACAATGCCGTATATCTTTACACTGACGTGATAACGCGTTGTTTTACTACGCTGCAAGGTCGACATGGCTGGCAAGGCCGTTAACTTGGTCTTACGTCATTTTGGCTTGAGTTCACCATATTAATCAAACAGTCAGTTAGTTAATCAACAAAGGCTGGTGGTTTTAATACTCCGCGGGCATTCCATGCTATCATAAATATTAACCGCCGTTGTATGAACGAAATATACTTAAGTGCGGCGGTGGTCCTCAACGTTACCTTTGGACGCACTGTCGGACAGTCAATTCATATGTTGACGTTTATGACACGAAGGTGTTAATTCTCTCTTGTTTATCTCAATACAATCTGTAAATGTATGTTACATTGTATATGTTTAACTTTTTTGATAAAAATTTAGACAGAAGGCCACCAGAGGCAGTAAATTAAAAACTTTCATATGTATATGAAATAATATAATATAACATATTTGCGCAGGAAAAACGCAATCTTTGTGTTTACAACTTTGTTATTCTATAAACGTAGTCTGGTTTACCTACCGTAAAACACAACGTAGCGTCATTATATTAACAGTACATTCTGTTTCTTTCAACATCGTGGTTGCTTTTGCCTATAGCATTAACGTCATTGTTAACCTCTCTATTATCATTCAGTGGATATGGCCGTCGCTTTTCATAGCACTAGGGGTATCCGTGGCTCAATTGGATAGCGCGCTAGCGCAGCATAATGACTCCCACCAATGCGCTTGCTATGAGTTCAAGTCCAGCTCATTCTGGCTTCATTCTGGCTTCCTTTCCAACCATACTTGGGAAGGTGTGCCAGCAACCTGTGGATGGGGTTTCCCCCGGGCTCTCTCCAGTTTCCTCCCACCATAATGTTGGCCATTGTCGAATAAGTGAAAGATTCTTGAATACGGCGTAAAACATCAATAAGATAAATAAATCAAATCATTAGACGCTATGTAATGTGAAACAGATAACAGGATGAACTCTATAATTATTTGAAAGATTCCGATTACATATCATTCAAAAAGTGTATTTTTATTTATTCTTGTTGTTGTTGTTTTTTCGTATGGTCCCATTTATGCCACAAAATGTCGTCGTTGTTGTTGTTTTGTGGGTCATGACTGCATTTATACTTACAACGTGTCGCCACATAACTGTGCTGGTTTGTCGGCTCGAGAGTCAAGTCATGTCATTCTGTGCAACATTCATATAGAGAGTAGCCTCAGTTGCACTGTTATATTGCTTTAACGAATGTTTATTGACACAAGTACAACACCTGTGGTATTATATCGGGTGATTACGTAACATCAATCATGTAACCTCAACCTATTGGTAATTGCCGGTTACAGTATATCTATTTTGTTTCATGGTGTCCTCAGTTCTGTTGGATACCGCGTATTGTAATACTTTCGTTCTGTTTGGATAGCGCATGTCATATTACACTGGATTTTAAGTAATTCTAGACCAGTGACGTCGAATATATTGCATTTAACATTACTGCAATTTTTTTTTTACCTAATTTTGCTTAAACAATGCTGCGAGGGGGTGTGTAAGTTGTTACTTACATGAACTGTTGGATTAAAACCCTAACTGAGGTAAATTAACAAGAGTTCGGATTTCATCGATAACGAGTGACAGTTTGCCAACTGTCACACTGTCGTCGCTGCTCTGGATTTACCCTCTATGTTGCAATATTTTATGTATTGCCCCAGGTATTTGGGACAGTGTATGTCACATTACTTCAGTTCCGTTTGATTTCATTTGTTGTATTACTTCAGTTCTGTTAGGTAACGCCTGTTGTATTACCTGAGTTCTGTTGGACAGCCTTTGTGATATTACTTTCTCTTGGATAGCGTTTGTCGTAATACCCCAGTTTTGTTGGATAGCGTTTGTTGTAATGCTTCAGTTCTGATGGATAATTTTTGTCGTTTTACCCCAGTTCTGTGGGATAGCGTTTGGTGTATTACACCAGTTCTGTTGGGTAACGTCTGTCATATTACACCGGTTATGTTGGACAACGTCTGTCATATTACCACAATTCTGTTTGATAACGTCTGTCATAGGTCCACATTTTCTTAGTGCAACGACTGTCAAACTGATATACAAACTTACGTCTTCTTAATAATGTTACGGATATCACGTCATTTTTGTTGATATCTGTTATATTTCCCCATTGTCTTAGTGTAGCGCCTGTTATACTTAAGCGTGACTTTGAGTATCGTGACATGACCTCCGGTCTGCTGGATAACGTTTGTCACACTGCGTCAGTCACATGGCATGCGGCATCGTTTGCGTACGCAGCCACGTGTATGGCGTCCAATGGAACGCATTCAGACAGTGTTAGCTGGGCACAGGCAAACTGTGTTGCGCACGTAATTACCCAACCACGTCCCTTGTCAGCAACGTTCAACTCCGCATACTTGTAACCTGTCTGGACATCGGTGAATCTGAGTCTGTTGATGTTGTTTATGTACTGTTTTCTAGGTACATGTTACTTTAGCCGGTCATGTCGTATCTCCCCATCGCTGAGTAACAATCGCTGCTTTCTTCCCTCGTTCCTATCGCTTGCCTGCATCTCTGACAGCGAATTCATTCCCGGACTTTGAGATACCCCGCTCCCCTGTCCCGGATCCCCAGCCTCCGTCGATCTTTAGCGTTCAAGGCCGCTTTTCATTCCCTATCACTGGGACCGTTTTTATAGCACGGGCCTTATCTCTTGCATAGCGGTATACGGCTCGCGGTGAATATTAGTAGATTATTGAATGAGGAACAGTAGCTGTAGAGTCCATGTTACATTACATCATTAGTGACAGTGACACAGGCCAAGAAGTTAGGTTTGTAGGGTGGGGAAAGGGGTTCAGGGAGTGGCCCGTGACTCACGAACTGAGGTGGCACGTGATGTATACATAGCGGTATTCCTTGTTTTGAAGAGACTGAGAAATCACGTAAGTTGGTGCGGATTGTTCAGCCGTACTCAGGGTTGTGTTTTTGGTCACAATGTTTTCAATTAGTAGACCTCCTTTATATGTTTGACCTCTGTAACTTCCGTTACTGGCGAGCCGAAGCTATTGTGGGGAGTTTTGCACAAAAAAATCTAGTCCAAGTCTTTGCAACTTAGATTGCATGTCACGTTGTTACATTTATGTATTGGTGTTGTGCACCGTACTCAAGAATATTTCTCCTATACGACAGTGGCCACCATTATGACGGGAGGAAGCCGAGCAAAGCCCGGGGGATATTCACTGACATCCGAAGGTTGCTGGTAGAAATCTTCTGGTACGACGGGAGAGGAAGCCAGCATGAGCCGGACTTGAAGTCACAACGAGGTCAACGAGTTGTGATCATCATGTTTGACCTTTGTAACCTCCGCGAATCGCACCTAATATATGACGACTTTCGTACAATTTAGTCCAACATAAAAACTCTTTGCTACTTAGTTTGTGTGTGACGTTGTTGCATACCGATAATGTGTTTGTCTTGTTGAAGTTTCTGTAGCTTATCGACGTTTTTTATGTCCAAGTATTAATCTCATCGCTGAGGATGTGTGGCCCTCTATAACCTGTGTATTTTATTCAACACAATTTCCCACATTCCACACACAACCGCTTCCATCTGTAGATATAAAACCTACCATTGATTAGAACCGGAACACGGCGGATCTGTTTCCATCCATCTTGCGTGACACAATATTTAGAGACATTCTGAGATGCCTCTATCCACCCCAACGTCCAACTCGCTTTGCTGCAGTGTCTTATCTTGGGAGTTTCCACAGTTATATCGACTTGGGTATGTGAGAAGCTCAGTAGTAAAATAAACAATTCCTTAAGCTTATAGTGTTCATTTAGGTGTTAATTTCAGTCCCAACATTCCGTGTTAAGGCGAAAAATGAGTGCGAAAAGGATTAGCATCTATAGGCCCCGACTTTGCCACTCATGTACCTAGCTTCAAGCATGTAATGGAAGTTATATGCAGGTCAATTACCGAAATACCAGTTCCCAAAAACAATCACAATTTAGCAAGAATTACAGAAGAACTGAAAAGATATATATAGAGTAAGTGAAAATCAGAATGGTGTAACATCTGCAGTGAAGAATGTCTCCAAAAGTCTGTCTTAAGGTTATTCTGGAAGATGCACGAATGGTTGGATTCATACGCTTAGAGTACGGTAGACTAGATTGACTTTTGAAGAGTTTTGATTATGGACTTATGTACCTGTATTACTTATTCCCAAAGGATACGGAGATTAAATGTGCTTAAAACTCTTCAGGAATTTTTGGCAGGTGCATCAGAACATTACGCGAAAGAGATGTTGAACATGCAATTACTCAATACTCTTAAGGCAGGCGAAGTTGGATTTACAGGTGCACTATTTGCCCACTGTGTATGTACCAGTAAGTGAGAAGTGGGCGATAACTTTATTTGCACCAAAATATTACATCGGGGTGCACAGTGTAGTGTGAGATGCAGCCGAAAGAGTTTTGAAAAGCCTAGAAGAAGCTGTATTTGTTAGTGGACTATAGACCATCTTTACTTATCTCAAACGGGTGAGAAAATGGTGATATTTTTGTCTTGGAAGACTGTGCTGTGTGAAATGCAGACGATGGAAAAGTCAAGAAGAAGTTGGATTTCCAGGTGGATTGTAGTCCCTCTTTGCGTATCCCATAGGGTGAGAAATTGGCTATATTTTTGTTCGCGCCAGAATTGGAGAATATTAGATTTGGTAAGAGTGTGCGGTGTGCAGTGCAGTGGAAAGAGGTTTGAAAAGGGCTCGAAAGCGTGTTATGAGAGATGGGGAAGGAGAAACTCAAGAGTTTGGAGTAAGGGAAGGGGAGGGGTATCTGCGTATTACAGGCACGCCAAGGAGGGACAGAACGCGGGCCGATAAGATCATGCCTTATTTTTCCATTTCTCGAATGGATTGTCCGATTAAAAGGTTTGGGTTTTCACAAGGACTGATAGATTTCTGTTAGCTTTAATCCATTACCCGAGATGGTAAAAGAGATAAGGACGATTCCAGTCGGCGATAGTGGCGGCCTCTAGCGGCCTCGGCGTCGGCACAGTAAATTAGGAGCGCGAGACTGGAAATCTGTAACCGTCTGATAATCACGCTTGATCGCAAAGCAAGTCGATCGATCCTCCTGGGTGGACGACCAGCCGCTGCCGGCCAACGTCTGATAGCCGCGATAAATGTAACATAGGCCGTGTGCAACAATGATAGACATTGCCAGAAGTTTGCCCGGGACAAAGCGGATTCCGCTAAGAAAGTGCCAAAAGCGAAAAACATATGTATAAAAAAATTCAAATGACCAAAAAATAAAAAAGGCGAAAAAATATAGCGGTAATAATATATTACCTTCTAACTTCGTGGTTGTTGCAAATAAGGAGTGGCAGTCATGTTACGGCTTAACAATGGGGTTTGTGTAGAATCTTGGTTTTAATTACGTGTGCCTCACTTCCATATGTCTGACTCAGCGTCAGATACAAGATATTAGATATGCATGACCACTTCCAGTGTTGCTGGAAAGCTGGTAATTGGCGAGACTATATGCAAAAAAGGCTTTAAACGCAATAACTCTTAGTAGAAACGCTGAAGTTTTCCCTCTGCTGATTTTGGGATAGCTGTATTACGTAAGTTTTGACGAGTGGTTTAGAGTTTTTTGAAAACCCGTCCTTTTTTATGTCGACATGATGCCAGTCTGTCTGTGCCTTTTCCTTGCAAACCTCAACCTCCAAACTGGTGTTTCGCGTCAAGATAACTTAGCCAGATAACCATCAGACTGCAACCCGGAGTTATCTCCTCTTTGATAAATCCTTAAGTGGATTGCAATGCACGCCGGGATATGGGTGGTGCGAGATAGCGCGAGAATGCTGTTCTTATCAACAAATAGTTGGGTTGTGGCCATAGTTTGGATCCTGCCCTATCTTTGGCTACACTATGATAAGAGGCTCGCGTTTCCCCTTTAAAGAAAATTTATGAGATAGACAGCACAACTTTCACAACCCCTGCTAAAGGCGGAGTAGAGCTATTACAGATACGCTGGCACTTAGACCTTTAGCGATAACTCTTAGCTTGATAAGACCAAAATATAGGATCTGAAACCTAGACGTATGTATAGAGACCGAGCTGGGTATCAGGCTACATAACTAGCTAGGTGCGTAGTTTTATGGGTTTGACGTGCGTTAGTGACAGTGGGGTACAAAAAGACATTTCTCTGAAAGGTGGGGTGTACAAAGAGGACAAAACGAACTGAAAATAGGTTGCTTTCGTACACCATCTGTATACCATGCGTGTATCATAAATTCTCTTATAAAAGGACAGCTGTGGAACGACTTAATTTTTGATGATTTTTTGAAAGCGAGTAGAGAGAGACATGTACGTTTCAGCGTCTGGCCGTTTCTGTCTGTTGTTCGACGGCAGTGTAGGCAAAAATACACAAAAATATATTCATGATGTCTTGGATTAATATACAGCACCTTTCAGGCTATTTGAAGAAAATTGCTGAACGTTGTTTTGTTTTTTTGGAGGGGGGGGGGGTAATGCGATATTCACTGATTCGTGTTATCTGCTTGATCAACTGAAATTGACTAAATCTGTATATTAGTCGTTGTTGCCATAAGCTGATATCCTAGTCTGAATTAATGAGAACACTGTATCAGGAAAATACATAGGACTTCCTATAGGTATAGTTTAATATGTGTGGCGATGCATTCTGCATCAGAATACAAAAAAAAGAGAAATAATCAGCAAGAACTGATTTTGTGTTTGCTGTCTAGAATACCTGATGTTTGATCCATGGAATGTGACTTTGGAAAAATAACACAATATGCATTCTCCTAGCTTCTAATGTTCTCCTGAACCCGATTATCTCCATTCTCATCCTGATGTTCTCCTTAGGCTCTGTCTGGAAGATCCTCCTCCTTATCCTAATGTTCTTCTTAACCCCATGATCCCCAATGTCATCCTAATGTTCTCCTTATATCTCGAAGATCTTCCTCCTTATCTTAATGTTCTCCTTAACCCCATGATCTCCATCCTCGTCCTGATGTTCTCCTTATATCTCGAAAATCTTCCTCCTTATCCTGATGTTCTCCTTAACCCCATGATCCCATGCTCGTCCTAATGTTCTCTTTAGCCCAAGGATCGCCTCCTCTCCCCCATGTTCTTCTTACACCGCGAAGATCCTCCTGTTTATCCTAATGTTCTCCTTAGGAGATAATCCACCATTCTCATCCTGATGTTCTCCTTATACCTCCAAGATCCTCCTCTTTATCTTAATGTTCTTCTTAACCCTGCGATCCCCACCATTCTCATCCAGATGTTCTCCTTATACCACGAAGATCCCCCTCCTTAGTAACAAGCTTTTCTTTAATCCCAACCCCTGCATTGTACGTTAAGTGAGTGTTTAAAAATACCCCCCACCCTAAAATAATGAAAATGAAAAGTCTGCCAGAATATTTAAATGAGGGGCTGTCTGTTGAGTGGAACTGGGGCATGCGCACAGCGCTCGGCAAACTTCATATGTAAACAAACGACGATGATAACACGCGTAAGAGAAATACTCACGGCTCGCTGGTAACAGGATCGGTCAAAAAGAGACGTAAAACAGATCTCAGCAGGTTGACAAGCAAGTCTGTAATTGGTGGTTAGTTGTCGCAGCCCTACACCGCGGTGCTTGACAGGTGGGTGCAAAGTGGTTGTCGTTTTGGCTATGTAAACGCGGAACATGGCCCGCCCTCTTTGTGTACAAGCTACATACTGAATGAATATATTTTTATTTCAACGTGACCGATTGAGCTTATGAACGAACTTCAAAACTTCGTTAAGACGTGGCAATCAGAATTTGTTTAAAAATCCTAATTTTGGGCGACCATGTCTCTTTAAGCCGATGATCCTCCTCTTCCTTCCAGTCATATGAAAGATCAGTGTCACCCAGAATTTAAGAACATTTCCAAAAGTTTTATTTTTCCATAGTGTGACGTGTAATGACATTTTTTTTCTTTTTTCTCTTTTTTTTTTGGTTATAAAGACAGTTTTCGATCGTTCAGGAGATGAAATGGCTTTGTCTTAACTTTGGAAAGGGAAACTTGATAGATCGAAATATTTTGTTTTACTCCTTTAATTCCCAGAAATTTTAAACTGTTGTTTTCATAAATATTTGATTCTGACCACGCATATATATTGAGTACAAATAGTACATTAGTAGTTTATACTTTTGCTTAACTGTTATAAAATTTTCGTTAAATTGCCGGTAAAAGGCTTGACAACAATAATGCTCATAATGGCTGTAATATGATGGTGTGAAATAATATCCCACACAGATCACCTATTTCTACAATGACGGGTGTTTTACCCATAAAGTGTAGTGGTGAAAGCATCGTCGAAATGCCGGAGTAAGTGTGTTAACACGGAATTATTCCAACAGTGTAGCTGTTTAATCACTTATAAATTCTCCCAGATTGTTACAAAGTTCCTGACAAATGGTTACTCTCATTACAAAGAGAGGAATACGGGACTTTCGAGCCCTTAGAAGACTGATCAGGCCAGTAACTTATTGCCGACTAAACTCCAGAGCTTGTTTTCTCCGCAAGTAGCAATGCTGCAGTGCAGTTTGCTACTATATCGGCCTCATTTGTCTCCTGAAAGAATTCAGATAGACACCTGTTAGGGAAGTACCCGTGTTATCAGCGGACAAAGCTTCTACTCTACTCACTGGGGTCGGCCAAGCGTATGGACAGCCTCATGCAGCTCGCGCTATGGCATCGGCTTACATAACAGATATCCAATAAACGTACGAGTCATATTTCTGCGTTCGCAGATCTGCTAACATTTACTGTACCCAGTGAGGCATTCTCAAATACAATCTTTGGTATTTCATTAATTTTTAAAGGAAATTAATGAAATGCGGCAAAGTCAGTTGGTCCTCTATGTCATAGTATTTACCATGCAGATAATTTGGATCTGGAAATACACAGACGAGCTCATGCCTGTGTGTATGCACGTGTAGAATTCTCATAATACTGATTCATATATATTACTTTATCATGTATTTGACTATTTGGTTTCAAATACATCCATATATATGATGTGTGTATTCATGCACATATATAGGCAGATTTATGAGAAAAGTTTAATTCTTTGTTCTCACAGTATTCGAAGTCATAATGACACTCAAAGAAAAAACGATTTTATACTATTGTTAATTGAGTCAATATACTGAGAAATTAACCTCGTTTTGGTCGTAGATAATTATACATTATCTGACAAAATGACAGGTTTATATTCCCCTGATACTTATGTTTTGCGATCTTATACTCTCTTTTTCAACATATTATAAATCAGATGACAATACTGTTATTCTGGATAATCGAGAAAAAAAAAACTTCAACTTCACGGCAACAGACAAAATGGATGGTTGCCAGGGAGAACGGTTTGCGCCGGTGGTGGGGGCCAGTTTACACCGTTGCTAACAAATAACCTCTTATATAACATATGTCATCTGTCAGAGATATTTAACGGTTATCTGATGGGGTATGCAGGTTATAACATGCATAATACTGTAATTTTGAGTTTATTGATATACTTCGGGCATGTGGGCTGGGTCGTGGGAGTTACTAGCTATTACATGTAACTAACAACAAATTCCCTTTGATTGGCAGTTATTTGTATAGTAAGTAAGTAAATAATGCAAAAGGAGGTATTGCTGAGCGTTGTGATTTGAATGAATGCTTGTGGTTTAAAGCCGTGCACGTTGTAAATATTTCCACCACATTGTATCGTCGGACGTTATGATTTGAAGACTCTGAGTGTTTGGATGTGAGCATCATAACTTTTGGTACGTGTAGGCAATAACTTTGCAAGTAACCACGCACAGTTTGTCTTAATCTTGTACTGACAACAATTCAGTTTAACTTAATTAGCTTCATAGTCCATGTATGCAGAAATATAAAACTAAAAAGACTTTGATGAAAATTTCTTAAAACAAGTCTATTATTTGTGTATTTATTTGATTATTTCTTACTCAACGCATAAGCAAAGTTGTAAAACATTTTCTTGATTGGAGAGTAAATATCAAGTGTACCGAAAAATAAGATTTCACCTAAACTGGTTTTGAGCTCGTGCTGTTTTAATAGTTAACATATTAATGAATGCCATAGCCAATTATGCTCTTTGGATTAAGTGTACTGGTGACTGTGCCTAATATAGCACCTACAGAACCTGTTTCTTAAGTTCATTCTTCAATTTTCAAATTTAAAAAAGGATAAAAAAAGAAACATTTACACAGATTTCATAATTTTGCCTTATCTAAACGAACACTCCAACCAAAAATCCCCACGCTTGCGAGGCGGCATGTTATACATTGTGTCATATTTCACAATAGATGTCCTGTGTAACATTAGCTACGGAGGTACATTTCCGGTTACATTTCATGTCTGGCCAGGTATATAAAACATAGCACGATCGATCAATTGTTCAAGTAATATTGTAGTATATTTAATCTATATCTGTTCGGAAAGTAAAGAGCCTTATCAGTCGACACTTATCTGGGAGAACAGAATTTCCCAGGCTTGGGTTAAAAATCACTAATACTTGTATGAAAAAAGGCGTGTAGGATTTTATCTGTGTAAATGCAGATGAATTTGTCATGGTTCTGTGTTAAAAAGCTGCGTTAGCACTCCATCTTCCCCTTACCCTCTCCCCCCTTCCCATCCTTTCCCCTGATGTCTTATTTGAACTGCTGATTAATATTTCAATTTCGTGGCTTAGCCAGGATATTGCAGCAGCGATAGCGTTGATTTCAGTCCCGATATTCTACCGTTATATCTTTTCATTACAAAACAATATCGCGAACTGACTTGGTAAAGCTGGTGGTAGGATAGATCAAAGGGAGTGGTATAGCAATGATGGTCTGTACTGAAAAGTACCATCTGCCTCTACCAGCGTGGTCATTGTCTCTTATCTACAAACCACCTTGACTTTGTTAACACTGATCTGCCTTGTCTCTCAATTAGTCCACTGGTATGTCGTTCATCTCGGCTATGCCTTATCACAACATTGCTGCTTAATTCATGAAAACTCTGAAAAAAGAGAGTATCGTACGGTTTAGAGCTGGAAATGAAATCATGGGTGAAATAGAGAAGACATTTAAAAATTCTGACGGATAAGATCTACGTTTTGCTAAGGATTAGTTTGTGATCATATGGACATGTAGGTCGTAGCCCTTTTGCATGAACCGCAACGGGCACAGATGTGTTTTGAATCTTTCTTCTTTTTACCCCTTCAGCCAATATTCTTTTTGGACCTTAAATATTTAATTCATCAGGATACGGCTTAAATATTGCCAATGCTTTTAAAACTCAGGGGCCTCCGTGACTCAGTCGATTAGCGCTCTAGCGCAGCGCAATGACCAAGACGCCTCCCACCAATGGGGTCGCTCTGAGTTCAAGTCCACCTCATGCTGGTTTCCTCTCCGGTCGTACGTGGGAAGGTCTGCCAGCAGCCTGCGGATGGTCGTGGGTTTCCGCCGGGCTGTGATCCGTTTCCTCTCACCATAACGCTGTCCGCCGTCGTATAAGTGAAATATTCTTGTGTACGGCGTAAAACATCAATCAAATAAATAAATAAATTTAAACCTCAATCATTCATTAATATTGAAACATGAAAAATCAGTAAAGACATGTTTCTGTATGAAGCTGTATTTTTTAAAAAATTTTCTTAAATGGTATATATGTCTTAAGTTTTTAGTGGTAATGAGCTGGATTGAGTTGAACAGGTTTTAGAAGGCCAAACATTCCCAAAGTTAAATTATCCATCTATATCCTCGATAGATTACAGCAGTTCGTGTTAATTTGACGTTAAGCCTCTGTACTAGTGCATAAACTTCTAAAGGATGTATAGTCTAGGAACAAGAGTGGCTTGCATTTCCGAAAACTGCGAGGGCTCGAGTGTTGAAGTCTCTGTTTTCGTCCGATAAATAGTTTGTAGGCCGTAATAATAGGATAGTCGTATATCGTGACTAATGTAGATAAAACTAACTAGAAATGTCGGTATACACCAGATCTGCTGTCCCCATTGTCATCTGCCAACCTTGTTTGTACATACGAGGACTCTGTATGTATATATACATATATATCTTTATGTATATATACGGCTGTATAACGCGCTTGGGGCGAGTCATCAAGCGTATCGCCAAATGATGAAGGCAAATTAGCGAAGGATGGCGAGGTGTGATAGGGGGGCTGATAAGGCGATTTGTTATTAATGAGCTAAGATTGTAAAGGGAGATAGGGCCAGTTCCCATGTCAGCTTACCGTAACATTCAGAGCTTGAGAGACACGAGAAAACCCGGTGACATAATGCGTAGAAAGCCTTCGTTTTATACAAGTCCCACTGTATACAAGTTAACGATATCATCGAGCTGATAATGGCTGGAAATGAAGTGGGAGAAAAAAAAAGAGAGAAAAAAAACTCGGGAAACTTTTCTGTTCTAAATCGACAAGAGCCTGTCAAGATTTTCAGTTTAATGTCGCTCCCAACCTGATAAAGCCGATTTCCGGTAGTGTTATCGCATGTCGGTGATATTTTCCCGTCGTCCATAACGCGGCAATATGTTTTCACTCTCCGTCTTTCATCTCTTATCTCCAGATATATTTTCCTGTGAAATACATTGAAGTCAGTTCAGAGAAGGCCTGACGTGCCCTCGATTTGACTGCGCTTCAGTCTGCATGAGAATATGTGCGGTTTGATCTCTACCTATAATAGCAATCAGTATAGACATAAATAATTGAAATCATGCGTTCACTGGACATTGGAAGCATTGTAGTGTTTTTTTTTCCTCCTTTTTTTTGGCTTGCTGGATGTTGGGAACGAGGGCGGGGATGGAAGGAACCATTTCTCTGCCGTTTTGTAGTTAAGCAATCTTGTAGATGGTTCCCACACTCTGCCCCTTCCATAGCAATCTGTTTGTATGTTTCCGTTTTAAGTTCATAGGTTTCACCTTTTTTGTGCCTGATTTCGATTCGCCTGATAGTATGGTTCATATATTTTTATTTCCCTCATTAATCTCACAGATTTCTTCCTTAATGTGACTGGCAGTTTATAGAGTTTGTCTGGTTTGGTTTCTGTCCGTCATTAAGCTGACAGATATCACATGAATGGCTAGGTCAGAATGATTATTCTCTTGAGGCTTCATTTTGTTACTTTGAAACATTAATTTGATCATATGGCGACGGTACATGTCTTTATTCCCTCTATCGCCCCTTTTCACTGTCTGTTTTGATGTGGAGGGAGCATCTGAAATTGCACCCTTGCGTGTGTGGCTTTGTTTGTGTGTAAGTTTGTGCGTTAGTCCCCTTTGGAATCAACCAGCACAGGCCTGTCACTTATGAAACAAACGCTCTTCCCACTTAACCATCGTAGTGCCCTTATACTGTTGGGCCTGAAACTGGAGCAGAAATCAACAAACAGCGGGGAAATCTATATATCTCATTACCTGACAGATCCGGGTTCTCTTGCTCGAATCACGTAGCCGTTTCCTGCAGTCGGATGAGGTGAGGAACAATACTATTGGTCAGTTTACTCGGAGGGGCATCACCCGAGCAGAAGTGAAATTGGCCGTTATAAATTCGTAACTGTCAATAGAGGAGACAAATGATTAAAGGAAACTCACCCAGATCATTTATTTCGACACTTATGCAGATTACCTTGAATAATTAACCATGTATATTTATATAGCTAAAATTGTGGAGCTTTTCTTTTTGTAAATTACATTTAAATTTGAGGCACGTATTGAAAACGACCCGGGCCCAGCGCAATATTCTACTACATCGTATACGTTGCAAATTATTAATTTTCTATCCTTCATTAATTAGCATATTGACATACATTTCAGTGATGACTTAATGTCGGTTCTCAGTCTGTGGTCGAGCGCAGACGAAGTGCTCTTTATTCATACTTCGTAAGCTTCATAAACAACTTCAGATTGATAAGATAAACATAGGATTTTTATTTTAAATTTTATTTTTTTAACTATACTGCCGTCCTTTATCAGTTTGCGACTATAAGTGTTCTGAGAGACGAAGGCTTGATGTAAAGTTGCTACGAATATTTGGAGACGCCCATTATACTTTTGAAATTTATATACCTGAGGGAAAAGAGGTGAATCAGGATCTCGTCGAAATAAGGAGACTGTGCAGGCCAGGAAACTGAAGTGCATGGCAAAAATAGGAAACTGCCATATTGGGCTGTCGACTTCAAATCAAATTACGCAGCACTGAGGGAATTGTTTTCTATCATTGCGCTCACAGAAATCTTGATAACTTGGATAACGTTTTTTGAGAATAATGAACCATGAGGCATTATCGCCTCCGACTTTATCCTACATTTAACCCATCTTTTCGATCTGGCACTATGATTGTTAAACAAAGTGAACAATTTCCAGGTCATTCTTAAGAGACCTGCTATCACATGCTCGCCGTGACATTCACAGAACTGAATCTATGTGAAATCAACTCCGTCGTGGCTTGAGGTGTTGAATCCAGAAGACAGGCAAGCTGTAATAATCCCGAATACAGGCTAGCTGTAACAATGGTCACTCGCCTGTGGCAGGGTTCAACCTTGCTGTAGCTTTCTATCCGTCTTTAAGAAATGTGAGGAGCAGGAGTAGGCACAAGCTTACTTTGGAACATTTTTTTTAGATGGTTTTGTTCTCACAACATATATTGACATTAGTTGAGCCGTTCTGCATATGGTTATCAAGAAGAGCCTAGGACATGTATACATGTTGTATCAGCTTGGATGTTTCGCGATATTACCTCATTTATCCAAACACTTGTAATTTCCGCCCTTGTGCCCCCTCCCCCATCCGCCTTCTACCTCCCCCCCCCAAAATTTCTCGTCCCAACGCCGCCCGTATACGAATCCCGTGGGCCATGTCAGTGTTACATTTGCACCGTATCCCAGAAGAGATAAAGTTGGGTGCTGTGGGGGGAAATTAAAAGATTTCTCCTGAAGATAGCTGCGTTCCCAGGCTTAACAAAATAGGATAAGCTGTAACAGGTCTTTATCAGGGAGGGAGAGAGATAAGCCCAGCACCCGTTCCTATCTCCCCGGGGAATATTTCAGGCGCTGATACGATCAGCTAACGCAATCATACCGCAAAAACAAACGGTCGGCTTGGGAACGTCGCTACACACAAGCACAACAGAGCTTTTTTTTTCTTTTGCTTTTTTCCCTGTAGTTCTACAGCCTGTAGATTACAATCGATATAAGCCCTGCTATATACAACGGGTTTAAAGGCTTATGGATTATCTATACCCCGGCATACTTGCTCCAATCTTTACGCATTACAGCTGCTGATGTGCTTCCATCCTTCCATCATCTAGGATTAAAACAGATTTATGGCATATATAAAAACAACGCCTTTAGATATGAAGTTTTCATTCAACCTATGCAATCGAACAATGGTATATATAGGTCGACTTAAGGTATAAATCTATATGCAGAAAAAGCTGTCAGGGAACATTTGTCATTGTCATATGTATATAGAGCAATGTATAGAAAATAAATGCATGTTGATGACAAATATCATATAGTACAAAAAGTTTATCTGCGTGAAAATAGGAAATTTGTTCTTCTAATATTAGGCTTTAGGTCACTTCCGTTAATGTGGCAGTGAATGGGAAGAACGTTGATAGATCTTAATTATTTTAATCACTTACACAGTCCAAAGTTTCTGCTCGTTTTATTCCACGTCACAGCTCAAGTGTACCTTGGGATGTTATCTCTAACGAGGCGTGCATGGTAGTTTCCTCTAGGGATCATACTGTGATGATACCGATTCTTATATGTTTCCTCTTTGGATATTCATGGTTGCCTACTAGGATCATCACGGTTCCTCCTCGGATCATCTAAGTTTCTCCAGGAATGATGCGAGTTTTCTTCAAAAATCCTCACAGTTTCCTCATGGGGTCATCTCGGCCTCTTTGTCACGATTTCCTCGCCGTTTTCTCCAGGATTAAAACATACCGGCATCATTGGAATAAACTATTCAGGATGCGGAGTAAACTCTCTGTCAAATGTAAGACGCCAATTAACCTCAGAAGGGAAGGGGAATACAATTGCAGTATCTGAACAATGACTAAGGTTAATGCACTTGTAATACTCTGAACGATAACTAAGGGTAATGCAGTTGCAATGCTCTGAACAACGACTAAGGGTAATGCAGTTGCAGTGCTCTGAACTGTGACTAAGGGCAATACAGTTGCAGTACTCTGAACAATGATAAGCGTAATACAGTTGCAGTACTGTGAACAATGACCATGGACTAGCTTATTTACGGTGAAAATCAACAGCCACACAAGTGGCAGAAATACCACGAGAGCAGTGGGGTATCGGCGATCCCCTGATATGACCTGATTATCAAACATAAAGTGTTCGTCAAAAAAAAAATGAAGTCAAACACTGCATTGAGACGAGTCATGCCACACACTTTAAAAATTTGTTGCTGCCTCAATTGGCGCTCAGCACTCGACGGTTAGAGCTAGAAAACAGTACTTTAAAAAGTTCTTTTTTGAAAAGAAAAAAAATGACCAGTTGTAAAAAAGTGCATTACGTACTTTTTTAGGAAATTTTCATTTCAAAAGTACTCAGCATGTTTATGTCAAACCTGGTCATTTTTTATTTCAAAAGCGAGACTTTGTTTTAAAAATGGCATTTATGCCAAAAGCGGTTTTTACGCATGTTGACGATTAACCGCCCCTCCGCCACCTTCACAATACATCAACCACCAATAGAATAATAATGCAAAGAATATACAGACTTCACGACAAACGGTTATGTTACTTAATAACTACCTTAAATGGTAGTATCATATCTTAGTGAAACTTAAAACTGAGTGTAGCCCTAGTCCACACGATAGCCGTAGTAGTTCTGTACTTGCTAAAATATATCACCAGGTGTACAGAAAATGTGAGGCGGGGGAAGCGGGAAAAACTAGTATATGAGCTAGTATTATTTATTATTTCGCACAATTTTTGGTGATTGTCTCGCTGTTATTTGACGGACTGTACAACTATTATGTTTAGGCCCATCAGACGAAGAGAGCGAAGACGGTGAAGAAGGGGAGGTAATTACATGTGACATTAAGCGTAAGATAGAGTTACCTTCCGATATCCTGGAACTGCAGCCTTGCAATGAGGAAGGACGTGAAGTGACCGTATGCGGGGCGATACGCCTGCCCAAGGGAGGCAGTCTGGGCCCTTTTGTAGGGGAACCTGTTGAGCTGTCAGATCGAAATAACGTCGAAAAAGAGGCTGTTATTGAGGTAAGAAAATACTAGCACCTATCTGTAGTAGTGAAATACAAGCACCTACGTGTACTAGCCAAACAAAAAAAAAAGAAAAAGAAAAAGAGAAACAACAAAAAACAAAGAACACCAAAAAAAAAACAAAAAAAAAAACAACAACAACAAACAAACAAACAAACAAACAGACAAGAAAACCTAATTTGTATAATTTATAGTATTACACTGTATAGCTTACCAGAAGCCTAATTTTCTCTGACCCTGCGTAAAAAAATAAATGATTACGATGATAATAATCGAAACCTATTTTTTATCTTTCCTTACCTACATACAGTTATATTTCTTACAAAGCTATTTTTAGTAGGCCTACGGAAAACCCGATGCCTTCGGCACTTCGTGACATGTTTATTAGATCTTCGCTAAAATGCTGACCATTTTTTTTTCAGTTCACCGATCATCTTGGGAAACCAGTGTTACTAAGAATGGGTGACAACGGACTCTGGATATCATTATTAAAGAAGAAAGATAAAAGCACAGCTAACTGTTTAGTGTACTACGATGGTAAGTTTTGAACATTGTAATGACGGAGATGATAATATGAAGAGAAGTAGATGTGCGTATGTAGAGCAAGGGAGATAACCAATGATGTGTTGAATTCATAGTTGCCTCCCTTAGTATGCATTTTCGCATCGAGTGAAAGCTAGGATTACCCGCGTATATGTTTTTGCTTCGAATATTTCCAAACCAGTGTGGTGTTGCCTGCTTACTAAATCTTTTAATGTTCATTGCAGCACTTACAAAGTACCAGATCCAAACTTAATTACAGTACGTTTTCGGGTAACTCAAAACTTCAACTTATTATTACTGAGTGTGAACATTTTGTTCATTTTTGACTGTTATGTTTCTTTGTTTTAGCCACACGTTTCATTTTATCCTAACACAATTCGGTAGTAATGTACATTTTGATCTCTCAGGTGACAAGGTTTGGTGCGAAATCAAGCGGGACATCTTGATACATTCTGAGCTGACTGCCGTGTTCACGGTGGATAACCCGGAGGACAGCTTGACAAGGCCGGAAACTCCACTGTGTGTGGACGACCCGGAGCCGCCGGACATAAGGGTGAGGGTGACCACAGAGTCGGTGAGCCCACTGAGCTCACCGCGGAAATCCCCACCTCCACCTCGGCCAGAGCAAACTTCACCAGTGCATCGTAAGTCTGCCTTTGTCTCTGCATTTTGCTTTTTGTTCTCATTAATCCCATTTAAAGGTCTTAGATGACGAAGATGTTTTTAATGATTCATAAACTGTTGTTGTTTAACACCATGTTCAAGAATTGTTTATTTACGACCAGGTTTATGCTTGCTTGGTTGATTGATTCTTTTGAACCAGAAGTGGAATTACACCTGCGATCAGGGTTCAAACGGCTGGATAAATTCATGAATACCTTGACTGAGCCGAATGATTCATAAATAGCCGAATGACAAAAGCATTTCATGAATATGAGTATAGCCATGAATAAATACGTTATTCAGTGGAACTATTCAAGTAACAATGAGGTTTAGGTTTCCAGATGGTGTGACGGCCAAGTAGAGATGACGTCTTTTTTTGGTCTGTTTGTCCACAGCGCTGATCTATCCCTGCCCATTCTGCGCTGTTAGGTTCAGCAGTCCCCGTACGCTGGATGCGCATGTCCAGTTTTACTGTTCCAAGAAACCGCCAGATTTAGTGATGACAACCGACTCTCAGCTGCCGCCATCTCACTTCAGTCCAACGGGTTACCGAGAGGGGAGTCGTTCCGTCAAAGGTACAGATAAAATTTTTCTCGATTCCTGAAAATTTCTGCAAAATCTTTTTTTATTAACTGCATATCAATCTGCATATGTTGGTCAGTTTTATTACATTTTGCAGTAGACATGTTTCCATCCGTAAATCCGTAAATTTCCACCCCAGCCGCAGTGTAATAATAAAAATCTTGGTCACAGAGTAAGCACCGGTGGGATAAATAAATAGACAAGTTCCATGTGAAGAAAAATATTGCTCATTTTTGCAATGTTTTTTTATTGTATTTTCCGTCAACCATTGCTCAAGGCACCAAACATTAAGTTTACATTATTGTATAAATTACGTTTCTGTGTTCTGCTACAAAAGTGAGAACCTTTTGGGGTTTCACGTTCAAAGAATTCCAAAATTTAGAATGAATTGCTGGTGCAAACCCGTTCGTCAAACTACGTGCTCTTACCGACCAGTTTCGTCAATTTTATGGTGTTTGGGTTGTATCTGAATGTATTGTTTGACGCTTGCAATCTCTGTCTTTTCAGCCTCGGCTCGGCCATCAGCACAGGATAAGATATCAGAAGATGAGCGCTCTATGGACTCTGGGCGTTCTGTCGCATCAAGCCCGGTGTCTTCAGAGCGAGAGTTAACCGACAGGCAAAATAGCAAAGACTTACTGAAGTGTCAGAGTTGCCCCTACTCCTGTTGGTCTATCTCTAGTCTCACTCGGCACAAGAACAAAATCCACGGCGTTCAGTCCCATAAGAACAACGAAGAACAGTTTCCTACAGTGTCTCCCAGTGATATGTTCTGTTACGATTGCAATATACAGTTTTCTTCCATGTCGACCTTCAGAGGCCACAAAGACTACTATTGTCCGAAACGGTCGATGGAATCGGAACCTAGCTCTTCCTTCTCTCCCAATCAAAGATCTGCTTACGTGAAAAACAGCCCTCAAACCTCACCAGAGGGTGTCACGTTGGCTTCTCCAACGTTCAGGACTAAGGCAATGTCGGCCAAAGATAACCAGATGTACTCTGGTATGGGAGGCATTGTTGTTCCAACACAGTTTTTGTCTCCTTCTATTCCGATTTCCATGGGCCATCAGCCGACGGTGCTGCTGGCGGCGCCGATCCTGGCTTCGGGAGGGCTGGCGAACATTGCGATGCCTGCAATCATCATGCAGCCAGTGGTGAACAACCGAGAGCCAAGTCCGGACACAAACCAAAAGCGAGCCCCCAAATCGGAGAAAAGCCCAATGAGAGAACTGTCCCCAGAGGTCAAACAAGAGGAGACGAACAAAGAGGCGGATTTGCCCCTTGACCTTAGCACGAAGAATTCGGCTCGAACGTGCGAGGATAAAGAGAAAACGGAAGCTGTAAATGGCAAGAAGAGAGAGGATGCGAGGTTAGAAGAAACCGTGAGGGATTTGTCAATCTCTTCTCCTCTCCGTTCAAATGAAAGGTCTGTTAATCAGTCGTCAGCAGAGGGATCGAGTCCAACGCGAGACAGGCCTGCATCTTCGTCTTCTAAATCTGGATCTCGTGCAAACATCGAGCAAACAGCAAGTGCGCCATCTCCTAAACCTGATCTTACAGATGGAAAATCTCTGTTAGCGCCGAGTCAGTACTTACTGTATGATCATCTGACACCACCGTACGTTCACGGACAATTGATACCGAACCCTGCATTTCTGTATGGTAGAACGCAGAATGAACTGCTACAGGGCGACTCCAGACTCAACCCCACATCTCCACATGTCAGTAAATGTCTCGAGTGCAACATTGTGTTCTTCAAACACGAAAACTTCCTGATCCACAAGAAGCACTATTGCGCAAGTCGCAAACGGAGCCCGGAAGATCGCCGATACGATGCTTACCGGTCTGTCGCCGCGCAAGATGGAGACAGAAGCAGTTCGAGCCTCTCCCCGAGGAAGAATGGTACAGAATACAGAACGGGTATGAAAACCAAAGTTCCGGATACCTACGGTCCCAAAACTGTTTGTGAATCTCGGCAAAACCCTGCTACACTCATCAAGAACGGTTGTGCTCCACAACTTCTCTATTACTGCAGCGCATGCTGTATAAGGTTTAGTTCTGCGGATACTCTACAGGCCCACAAGGAATTTTACTGTTCGGAGATAAAGTCAAAAGCGGCGCAGGACAATTTAGTACGAACTTCACGTGGTGATCAAGATGACGTCACTTCCTCTCGTGATGAGGTCGAGGCGAAACCCGGTGTGTTCTCCTGTGCCGATTGTAACAACTCTTACCCCTCGGCCAGACTACTTAAGTTACACTTCTGCAACACGAACACATCCAAAGCTTCACTATTTAGGTGTCTCTACTGCGACTATGTTGCCCAGACGGAGAACAAATGCGTGGATCACATGAAAGCCCATGCTCCTTCCAAGGTGTATCGCTGTGCTTTGTGTGGTTACCGTGGCAACACCATCAGAGGAATGCGCATGCACGGAAAGATGCACGTGGACCAAGGGTCAGAGTTCACGGACGAGCACATGTTAGAGTTTGAGGAACCTCCACAAATACCGGCTACACTGGTCAGTGGAAACGGTGTGGGACCCATCGATATCGAAGCCGAACTCATTCGAATGAAAAATGAACCATATAAAAGGCGGCGATCCCGAAAATCTTACGAAAAATCCGAATATTCTCCTTCACCGAAAAAGCATGGGCGTCATGTATGTGCGATTTGCTACGATATTTACCCAGACAGCGGGACATTGTCAGATCACATGCAGATACATGTGTCCAGCTCCAAGTACGCATGTCGGGCTTGTGATTTCACAACGGACAACAAATCCGCTCTGATCGAGCACATGCTGACTAGACATGATAACTCGAACGGGAGGCGAGAATCTCCGAGCACTGACACAGACATTTCCATCGTGAAAACGGAAAGCTCAGATGACCGGAAAACGTCACCAAGACAAACCAGTCCTCGTAAAATCTCGGACAATTCACACAAAGAATCTTCCAGCGACCTGCACACGACTTCTCCGAGGTCCTCATCTGCCTCGCCATCAGCTCTGAAGGAGAAGATCGTGTCAGGCAGATCTACTGCCGGGGAGAGTGTGGAGAACGGGTTTGGTGAACACGCTGGAAAGGAGAACGTCCCTTTGCCAATCACCAGCTGCGTTAGCGCACATTCCCGGCAGCCGGGGGACCATTTTGACGACACGTCCTTACCAGAAGACGCGGACAAGCTGGGGCCAAAATATTGTAAATCCTGTGATATTAATTTCACGTTTCTGTCTTCCTTCTTGGCCCATAAACGACACTACTGCTCTGGGGTGTGCCCCAGAGAGAGGGACACCGATACCCTAGCTAACACTTCCCTCACCAGGCAGCAACACTAAATTTACGTGGACTATTAAATTTGCAAGTTGCACACGTTGGCTGTATGATGATAAATATACCTGCACTTCATTTTATACGTACTGACTTGGAGAGTGTATTAGACGTGACAAAACAAGGGAGATCACTGTCGGCGTTCAATGAGTCACGGGAGAGAACTTTGTGGATCACTTATGGATCAAGTGAACATTTTTTTTCTGAGCTCAGTATAGAATCTCATGGAAAATAATGATACAAAAACTATATTGACTGAAAACTGTGACGTTTATTCTAAAGAGATATGTCTTTTGTAACCAACCCCAGCAGAAGAGGTATGTGGCGTGTAGATATTTATTTAGTGAAGCGACATAAGACTGGGGAATGGAATGGTTTAAAACTATAATACAGTGTATGAGGTACTAAAGGTTACACTGGGGAATGTAATTGTGTAAAGGATATATTGTTTGGTGTTTAACGCCAAGTGTGTATGTGCTTAAAAAACTCTTTGAAATTTATTAAGAATTTCAAAGCTGTCTTCGTCGATATATATGGACAGTAAGTCGGATGGCACACTCGGTTTCCGAGAAATCCATGTGTAAGGCGAGTATTTACATCGTCAAATGTTATTCATCTACGAGAGAATTTATGTGTAATACTTGCAGTATATAAACAGGAAAATGTGAAATGACTAACTGTGGCCCTTGTATTCTGGAAACTGCCAAAGCATTGCACGACTGTATTCATACGTGCTCGTATGTTGTTATGGGTATGAGATTCTTGAGCGATAAAAAATAGTTCGAAATTGGGAGGCGACACCAAAGATTAATCTAAAGACTTGTCTTCCATTTGTTTCTCCTTTTTATATTTTGCTAAACAGTGCAAGGGAAATGATAGTCATGGAAAAAAACCCAGCTGTTTGAGGCAACAGATGCCTTCCTTATGGAAATAATCCTGTCTGTGGAATGTCGATAAATTAGATCTGAGAATTTTTGATGTTTTGGATGTCACAAGACGTTGCAAACTTTTGGTTTCTATTTTGCTCCAAAGCTGCTGTCAGAATTATTCCTTATGCATTGGTTCACGTTACATCCCCTTCAACAGAATTTTACTAGTGATGCGGTCGCTGTGAGTTCAAGTTCAGCTCATGCTGGCTTCCTCTTCGGCCGTACTTGGAAAAGTCCGCTAGCAATATGCGGATGGCCGTGGGTTTCCCCCGGATTCTGCACGGTTTCCTCCCACCATAATACTGGCCGCCGTCGTATAACTGAAATATTCTTGAGTACGGCGTAAAACACGAATCAAATAAATAAATAAATAAATTATTCTAGTGGCCAGAGGATGTAAGGTTGACAAAGCTCGCCAAACTATATCTGAATAGTCCGTTAAGTCTCATCTTAAAACTCAAGTAATTAAATGCAATTATGAAAATTTTTGTAAAAATAAGTTAAGGTATTTTAGATGCAGTCTATTGGTGATA
Source organism: Acanthopleura granulata (assembly GCA_016165875.1). Classification (NCBI taxonomy): domain Eukaryota; kingdom Metazoa; phylum Mollusca; class Polyplacophora; order Chitonida; family Chitonidae; genus Acanthopleura; species Acanthopleura granulata. Next base: position 17,452,009 of record JABBOT010000080.1, on the reverse strand, counting down.
ACATCTTCTCCATATTGTCGTTTTCTCCATCCAAAAAGATGCGTTTCCTGAAATTTGGATTTTAAAGAAATCTGTATCAGTTGTGTTATACTTTTGTCCGATATAGTCTTGTGAGTGTTTGTCTGCTGGACGTCATTTTCCTTTCACACCGGTCATTCTTTGACGGTTGTCGGATTTGTTATTGTTTTAAAATTTGTATTGATCCGTTCGCCAGTGCTGTTTGACCCTGAAGTAATTGTACAACAGATATTTTGACCTTCAAAATAAATCTTCATATACCATCAATTCTCGTTTTCTATTTATTCATTTATTTCACTCGCCGTACTGAAGATTATTATGTTCTCGTGTTCCCGGGATATCTGTGATTACCTCGCGTAAGCAGGAAACCAATATCAGTAATAGATGCTGATATCGTATGGCACAATGGGTGCAACACTCTGTGTCTTGGGTGTTGGCTTGTCTTATGTATGGACCTACTTAAAAGAAAAGACAACGAAAAATGTAACCAACAAAATGTATATCAGAAGAGAGGTCAGTATGGAGTTTAAAGCAGCAGTTGTATTTATTTATTTATTTGATTGGTGTTTTACGGCGTATTCAAGAATATTTCACTTATAGGACGGCGACCAGCATTATGGCGGGAGGAAACCGGGCAGTGTCCAAAGGAAACCCACAACCATCCGCATGTTGCTGACAGATATTCCCACATACGAGTGGAGAGGAAGCCAACATGAGCTGGACTGGAATTCAGGGATGGCATTGGTGAGAGTCACCTGGTTCCTTACCGCAATTGTACATCAGTGGTTAGATCTACATTTTGATGATCAGTTCAGTCAACTCAATCTGACTTGTAATAACTTGCAAGCAATGGTGAGTGGCGGATAAGGCAACTTGACTGTAGAAAATTTTTATTTCTTTGATTTGGTTTTTTAACAGTTCTTTATTCAAGAATATTTCTCTTACATGATGATAGTCATTTTTAAAAATGGAGAACACTGCAGTGCCAGAATTAAACCAGTCACTCTTGGCAAGTAACTGACGTCACACACTACCATATTTATAAAACGATCTCATTGCATATGTCCTATATTGGTGGAATTCTAGTGATCTATAACAAACTTCATGTCAAGTCACACACAGGACAAACAGTGAATATCTGGATTCTACAAAAATCATGTCCGAGTCAGGGATCCGTACAAATTTACAACGTTATAATATTACGTCGTTCTTGGGCCTGATGAGTCTTATAAGAGTCTTAAAGATCTTTATTTAGGCTTTCCAATGACGTCGTGCTTGATGATAACGTGCAGCACTGAGTCTGGTTTCAGCAACGATAAAATACATTCATACATATTTCTCACCTTATCGAACTGTTAGAATTTCTTATTGGAAGCTGATCTTGCGATTTTGAACGCGGGACGCCCATTTTGGTTGATGGTTAGTATACGAATGTCGGATTCGGGTACTGTACAATTAGCTGTTTTGAAAGGAGGGGTTTATATGTACATATGTATATTTACTTAAGCAATCGAGCGTAGTTGTATAATGGTCGCACTCTCTGGATAGCGAACTGTGAGCTGACTTGTATTGATCAACTCTCCAGTCCTTGGCGCAGTGCACGATTACACACTCATATCTTTACGAACAGTATATTAATTCCTAAATGATCATATGCTTATGGTTTCTAAAGGGGGTCTACATCTGTATTAATAATTTGGCGTTTTAACAGACGCTCTGTGTGCGGCCATGAAATATGGATAAACCCAGTGCGATTGGCTTCAGAAAGCAATTCACTCATCTCGTCGCAGACTGAAGAGAGGACAGCCTTCACCAGGAAGCCGTCCAGCAATATCTTTGAGAAGATGAATACAATTATCGTGATGAATGACTTCATAACACGAGAGAGATTCGAACTAGCCGAACCGACCAAGCCCAAATTTTCCCAAAATAGAAGGGATAGCTTCATCACCCTGTGGATTACCCTGCCGTGGGTCTCGGGGCGTCAGGCGGGTAGGCGACCTTCCGTCATTTGTCATCGTCGCAATGCTGTCAGGTTATGTATATATGTGTGTGCTGAAATATAGTAGCGTGGGAGAAAACCCGAGAGTCGTCCTCTAAGCCTATCTGTACAGAGCTATGCCGGTGCAAAAAGGATGAGCCACGCCGTGTATGATACGGTACCATGTTTGTAGAGAAAGTGGCAACAATCAAAGACATTTGTATATACATCTAAATGGCATAGTGTTTATCACTCCACTACGTTTGTAGAATAAAGTCCGCTTTATGTGTCCGACAAGCTAGAGCGTGGTGGGCAATTGTCTGAAGTGAATTATCCAAAGCGTATTTTTTAATCATTTTTTTTTTAAATCATTTCGACAGAAGTCTGATAAGGTATAAGGCATCCCACTGGATGCCCACGCAAATGGCACGGAATTGTCAACCCCCTGGGGGTACATTTTCTCTCAAATAGCATTGCGCAATTTGCGTTATAACTGAATCAAGTGTATCGTATTTTTGGAGATTTTATTTTTTATTTTTTTATTTTTTTTGTCATTCATTTCAAAATTATTTCCATTGAGTATCGGGTCAATGGCATAGCCTATAGATTCAGATGAACAAAAAAGGGAAAGGCCTGCACAAAAATGAGATTATGGTTTGTGAAACAAGAACATAAAACAATGAATCTGAAGGTTCCTTCACTCATTTTTTAGATTTTGATTGTCTGGCGGAAAAAAAATTATGAACCATGATGGATAGGCTAAAATACAGTCACGTCGCGCATTCCTTTTTGCAGCCCCTGATTCTTATATTTCCACATTAAGGATACATACAGGTGTAGTACTACATGAAGACTCATGTAGATCGTAAACGTGTAACAATAACATACTGTTTAACTGTCAAAAGTAATGTGTGACGTCACTGTTATTTATCCCGTTCGATATGGTCCATAAAGTCGAACATACAATCAAAACATTTGACTGCATTTAGGCATAATTTGGTGGAAAGAAAATCTAAAAATATCAGTTGAGGTATATTTCCAGATGCATTTTTTTTTCATCCTCGGTTTACTCACCATACTTTCATTTTTAGTGGTCTTGGCTTTTAAAATAAGTAGATGCGATTATTTTAGTATTAGTCTGTTGGAAGGTGGAGTTAATGTAAAGATCCAGTCCCTAACCTGTTCAAAATGAATACATAGCACATGGGCGTCTTTTGGGTCGAAGTAGAGTATAAAACAATGGTAATATGGTTGATTTTGTCTGGCCTTTTTTAAGCATTCAAAGTAATGACTTTTCGCGCACGAGCAGGTACTGTGGCAATTCCGCGTGAAAGCTCCCCTGTGCATGAACGGAACTTTAGCTCACGAGAAGAAAATGTGGACTAAGCATTCCCTAGGCCTGGTCACTTTGCTTTGTTTTCATGTTTTTATGTACATGTGTTAAATGTGATAACAACACAGCATTTTCAGTAATTCCACACCAGTGATGACTACTATATTGCATTTAGCGTCGCTACAGTACTAATTTTACTTAAGCCATGGCGCTATAGGGAGTGTAAGCTATTACTTATAAAACATTTACATAAACAATTAGAATAAAACAAGTGCCGTGCGACGATTTGCTAACTATCACACTGTCGCCGCTGCCCTCGTTTACCTCTCTGTTTTATACCGTATCCTGTTCTTTTAGCATAAATCTACTTGTCCTCCAATACGCGTGACCTCTCTTGCTAACAGTCATTAGCAAGAAAAGTATTATTCAGAATTACAATACAACTTTACAGTATTAATCAGATGTATTATTTAATCAAATGCACATATGAGTTACCGACGAAGTTGTCCCATGTTTACGGATCTATAAGGGGAAATATAGCATGACCATGAACTGAATCCAATGAAAAAGTATTAATGTAAAAGATCCAACGGTAGAAAACAATGCTTTAAATGTACCCTCAAAAAATATGTTTCTTTAAGAGTAAATTCCATCATCGATGTGCCGGTGCTTAATTTTAGATGAAGTTTTTGAATGGCAAATGTTTCAGCCTAATTATTTCGGCTTAGGTGCTATTCTAGTTTCTCTTCATCAGGCAAGAGTCCATGAGCCAGTTGTGACAACAATCTGTTTCTTGGGTTTCAGTCGGAGTGAATCAGTAGTCGTAGCTTTGGTGTGAATTGCCCTATTAAAGCCATTCAAGACCACTGTACATTACGCAGTGCTCTACAGCGCAAGTGAATCAATCATACACCCGAAGCAGTTCGTACTCTTTCATACACGATCTCATGATTGGGACTGAAATTTTACCCGATATTTACAACTGAAACTGACATTTTTCATATTCCCTCAGGTCTGTCATGTTCATATGATACTTTTTTATGGCTAGGAATATTACCTGAAAATGCCATGCACTGCGTTGTAATAACAGAGCAAACTGAATCGAACGGTTGGGTGGGCATCACACGTGCCTTGGTATGAGCTCACCACTGTCGCTCTCCAGCGTATATGCCTCCCTACCACTATACTCTTTCATTCATATTGATGTCTTTTAGCCCAGGTAGAATGTAGCCATTCGACAGAAATCCCCCTGTCTTTGAATGTTTTAATGGATTTTAAAATTTTCTACAAAAGATATTATAAAGCGCATATCATGGGCCCTTCCAAGCTAGGTTGGTTTTTATTATTTTTTATCATCTGTAGCTAATCTGTAGATGTTTATACAACAATAGTACTTAGTTTTCACTTGAAACTACTCCACGAGGTTCATATGTATGGGCTTATATAATTAACCTTTACTGTTTCAATAGGCATATGTAGTAAAAGAAAACATTGTCCAGTGCTTCGCCCGTTCTACCTTTCCTCTTACAACAACGTGTGAAAGGTTCCTTTATGTCCACTGCTATAGCACCGCTGTTTCATGGGCCGGGACATTCTCAATTCAGTTTACTTCAGTGCTACATGTATTATGTAAACTGCTAAGAGAGCGAAATAACTTAATTGCAGATTCATTACAGTAACCATGCTCGGAGACTGATTCACTTCCGCGTGTTACAACATTCCGTGGTTCCTGCTTTGTAGATGCACGACAGACTTCTTATCGGTTTAGGACCAATGTGAATTAAGCCAAGGTTGGAGGAGCCTCAGGGTCATGATGCTGATGTAAGTTTGACTCCAACCGTTGGACATACAAGGTATGCCCTTATAAATATTTATACGCTACGCTAGACTACCCTGTATATACGATGCTGGAAAAGTAATACAGCTCACAGTAACAAGCCTACTAAACAACAAAGCTACGTGGCAGTTCCTTCACCCCTCCTTACATCTGTCACTATCCAAACTAAAAACATTGATGAAGCATTTACATTTTATCTTGATAAGTTTAAGTTTTAACTCACAATGTCCAGGAATTAATCCTACAGCTCAAACGTGGATTGTATATCTTGGGTATATTTAAACAAGCAAGCTAGGAATTCTACTGGGTGTAGTAAGATTTGAATATCCCAACGAGCTGCTTTTGATCAGGATGTCATTCAACACTCTGACCCAATACATCTAAGGAATATTTTCGGACACCCTCTAATTAGACGAAACTTTTGGGCATATTTCTTCAGAGAAGCACGGTCGAGACATAGCCCCAAGTATTATTGAAAAAGCCACTAAGCAAAGTAAAAGGAGACAAACAACCTAACTCAAGCGCAGAGATGGGCCAGTTTAGACCTTACACACGTACCTGAAGCAAACGTTCAGTTGACGAAGGGCTGGTCATTTCATCGCTAAATACAATTTGCTTCAGTTTGTCCTGATAAAGTAGTCCCAGATTCTCTGCGAAAAGCGATGAGGGTCACTCGTCTCTCCATGTTATAGTAGTGTTGTCCACCCAAATGGCACGCGAGCGGTCAGTAAATCGCTCGCAGGTGGCGGTGCGTGCTAAGTCAATCTCCCTAAGCTGATTTTACAGATTTCTCAGAGACAACCTGAACGGCGTTTCTAAATCGACAGCCTTGGAACGTTGTCTGGACGAGAAAATCGGCCTTCTCAATTCCTCGGTGGCACAATCTATAATGTGTGGGTCTCGATAAACAAGGGTCTTCATTACGGACCGTATAGGTTCTCTCTAGAGACTGACGCTGTCTTTATTGGCTAGTCAATGGACACATGAAGACTGGCTGTCCGGTTACAGATCATTATTAAAGAGCGGACCTTCGAAATGAAGGCAATCGGTCAGCGGAAATTCCGGTCTGTCATGCCCAGACCGTGACCTGGACTCTACAGAACCGCTACTCTTCCATGCTGAGACGGACAACGACTGACCGACTCTCCTGGAGGTAATGAAGAACCACTTTCGGGGGTGAAGTCAATCGGCCGGCGTGAAGGCTTATCAGCAGAATCCAGCCCGTTACACAGCCTTATCTGGACATCACCCCATGTCGTGATAACACAGATATGCAAGCACAATTTCCCACCATCTAGCCAAGAACCCGACTAGACCATCGGTCAGTAGTTTACTACTGCATCTTTAATCTCAGAGTTGGTCATTCATCGAACCTCTCCAGAGTAAAGCAATGCTGCAATGTTGCAATGTTTCAACATTTAACCTCCACCAATGCGGTCTCCATGATTTCAAGCCAGTTGACGCCGTACGTGGTCGTACGTGGGAAGGTCTGCTAGCAACCTGCGGATTGTCGTGTTTTCCCCCCTCCCCCCGGCTCTGCCCTGTTTTCTCCCAATATAATGGTAGCAGGCGTCGTATATGAAATAAATAAATATACAGTCATGATTAAGACGGAGCGGGAAATTAACACCGGAAATCACTTGATTTCCATCCCCATGGCATACAAATAATATTTTTTCCTTCATGTGAAAATCAGTACATCACATGTGTCCACAATTCCGTTTCTCTTCACCCATGAACCTCTACCACAGTCGTTTTGCTATATTTTTCCAGTGCAGGATTGAAATTCATGTCACTTTAAAGCATCAAGCTAACAAACATATAAATAAATAACTTCGGGTGTTGCTCTTACATTTTATGTACGTAAATGCGCCACATAATTATTTTGTAAGCGAAGTTGTGAGTTATGTAACCGAGGCTGCTGTACCTGTCTAGTACAGCTGTATGATCTTTTGTGGCCGTGTTTGGAAGCAGACATGCCAGAAGTGTTCCCTCCGGGTCATATTACAGGCAATTCGCCAGAGCCGTCTGGCCTAACTCTCCTTACTGATAACTGTAAGATGATCTATTCGCGATTGCTAAAGAGGATAGAGGCAGACGGTAACCCAGTTAGTGGAATCCTTGCAATTATTGCCGTAATAAATGGCCCTTTTGTAGATGAAATAAGCGGACAGCTAACACCATATCTGACGCCTTCGGGGATTTGTCACGGATAACTTTACCCGCCCTAAGAGCCTTTAATTGTCTTAACCAATCCACTAAGCACCTGCAATCTAATACGCACCTGCGGTATGGGCGTCTGAGGTAAACCTCATAAACCAGACGTGGTATATCTGGCAGATATTCGATAAATCAATCATCATGTCTCTCAACCAACCAACCACCCCAAGGCCAATCCATCGATGGTTCATGTAATCATTTAAATATATTTCTTTTGACACCTCTTTCTGAAACTGCTTTCAGGTATAATAAGACAAGGGAGCTCGTGCAGTTGACTGTTATAGGTATATAAGCACATGCACTGCACAATGATTTGCAACTTGACCACAATTTCCTATGTCTGTGGATTAGCTGACGTATCCGCCTCAGATTTAGAAGTTACGTTACACGTCAATCACACAATCAGACAAACACATAATCCAAGCATAACAAAGATGATAACTCGGAAAATGTAGAGTACAAATGAGTAAGCCCCCAAAAATACAAACATTGTTCCAGTGTGGAAAAATGAAGCGAGAATGATGCAGACGGAAGCTACAAAGAGCAAATACCATTGAATATCCGTCAGATAGATGTTGAAAGAGTAGAAACATGGCTGGTATCTATGATGATATAACGGTCCAGCCCCGATTAACACGTCATCCGTCTTGGTTTTCTCAGATGCCTCACAAGTTCCCAGAAAACAACACGAACTTTCTTCACAGTGGAAAAGATCAATCTTCTCTGTATTTTTTATTTTTGCTTTCAACACTTCGTGCCCTGATATGGAGAGATCACGGGAAAACACTCGACGTGATGTCTAGATTATGCGCCACAGAGGTTGTTGGGATGCATGTTGGGGACGGCTGGGAAGTCATTAGACATCATCTCCGCTCTTGTCCGTCCGTGGGGCTGCTTGATTGTTGGACTGATGGTTAACTCACTGGTTAACAAGATCAAGTCAAACGCTAGCATCCAAGCGAGAAGAGGCCTCTTACATGTTTTCGATACCTGCTTGTTATGAGTTTACAGGTGGCAATTATGGCTGCGTCTTCAACTGTTCATGTTAAACAGTTTTTGGACTATATCCATGGGAGCAGAGTTAACAAAGAGGTATGGCCCATTGAAATCTAATCACGTATTGTGACACTTGAAAAAATTCCTCAATAACAGCAGTCGAATCGCTGTGTGTGGTTTTCGTTGTTAGGTTGGGAGAAAAGGCGCGGTTATAGATCGTTGTGTTCGATGATATAGGACGGCTCTCATGTTAGAATCCTTGGAAGAGGCTGGGTGGAGGAAGGAGGCAAGGAATGGGGGCGGGTTGGGGCACAACTATACATGACCTGTGTCTTATTAGGAAAAGAAAAAGGCGTTACATCGCCTGAACCGGTTTCTGGATTTGAGTAACGTCATCAATGGTGAAGGGCTAAGATTCTACCATTAACAGGAGGTATATAATGTCCCCGGTGGAACTATGAGCCCAATGTACTTTCAAATGACTGACTGGTAGGAACTGAAGTATACTAGTATTGTACATGTCAGAATCAACCAGAGACGGGAATACTGGCACAGGCCAAACAGTGTGGCCAGCCACACAGTGCAGGAAGTTATACCAACCAGGACACACACCGCTCGGGGGATGATATCCAAAGTATCGGTAATTAGTCCCTGATATCTGTAAGATCCTATACAATAGCTAATCCCCGAGAATCAGGTGGCGGGACTGGTGATAAGTTCCGTAGAAGTGCTATTAAGTAAACGAGTCCTATTCTGCCCTGGCGGCCTGGGAAGCATCGGGGCTGGTAATTTATACGGTAGCCCGTTTGTAGGAGCTCTGGTATCTCATTTCTATTCCGATCAACCGCTCGAGGGTCTTATTTATCCAGCTGAAGTCATCCCATTTCAAACATTACCAGCCCGCTTGACAGTCGAAGAGGTATGAAAGGCATCAATCCATCAGAGGGCGTTTTCTAGGCTGGGAATAATGTTGTCGCCGAATCAGTTACCGGTCTTTGGGTGTCGACTGAAGAGAAAGTCCAGATTACACGGTGTGAAAACTGTTTTGTGAAAGTTGGTCAGTGGTATGGCTATCCTACAGCACCACACATCATCAGGAGACTTGCAACGATTATAAATTCTGAGTTTTAATAGCGTTATTTACAAACGAATCTCTGTGATTGCTGTAAGGTTGGCTGACTCGACGGCTTACCCTGTGTAAGACGTTTGCTATAAACATACACGTTACAAGAATAGTGAAGATGAATAACTCCAAGTGCATTTTTTTCTGAGAGAAATCGAGGGGTGAAATATGTATTATTACGCCATAGTGAAGAATGTTTCACTTATGCCTTGGTGGTAATTTTTATGAGCCTAAAAAACGGTAGAATCCGATGTAAAGCACCGAAATTTGGTTAGTTACTGAAACTTTCACGTGATATTGGTAGAAAACTTGTGGTCTTTGGAATTATGTTCGGGATAAAGGGGTATTGGAAGTTACTGGCACGGAATGATTGCATGGTAAAGTTTGACTAAAATACTGTGACCATAGTACACGATGAGATCAGTGTCCACAGCTTCATTATTATCGGGGAACAGTTGTGTTCCTTTCGAGAGATAGCCCAGAGAGCAGCTTTTTAAGTACGGGATTATCGTGGCCTGTTGTCAACGAAACACTACACATCGATTTGTAACTTGGCTCTAATTTCTTCTCTCTGTGGTTGTTCTAACAGATACCTGTCTCTGATGTAAAAGTTACGTTGTATGTCAAGGAGCCAATCAGATAACCCGACAACAAATGGTCCAGGTCTATTTAGAACAAAAGAAAGATGACACGTCAGGAAATTTAGAGCGCAACTCAAGTACCAAGGAGTATTTTGCATGCAACTGTTGTTTGCCAATACAAGTTCGAGTTTATTATCATGGTAAGTCTGTCCCATTGCATTTGCCTTTGTTGCTATATAAAAGATTACAATATTTAGAGGAAAATTCGTGTTGCAGCGATACTAATATATTTGGCCAAGACATGTAAGGAAATACAGGAAAGGTAGGTTGATAATTCAGAAGCAGAGTCACAATATACGATCTGTTTGTAAACACCCATTGGCCACCACAGCTGCCTAAGTATTGTTTTGTGTTAAGTGCATTACACAAGAGATTGTTTCAAGTTGATCAGCCCAACCACAAAGTTATTCGTTATGAAGACGAGAAAACGAATCCACTACATATGCTTTCTCATCGAAAGCGACCAGCGCGTGATATTGTTACTTTTATAATGTTGGAATATACGCTGATGTATCCTTCGAAACATAACAGAGATTCTGGAACGCCTTGTATGTATATATATAGAGATTATCATAACAGCGATCATGTATCAGATCCAGTTGTCTAAAGTCGGCCTGTCGTTTCAGCCGAGCTGGGAAGAACTCCTGGTACAGCCATTAACCCAGATGAAGCCACCCATATTACCGCCTGGACTGGAGCACAATAGATGATGTATTCTTATGAGAGGTGAGCTCAGTATTTCCATTTCTCATCAAGCCAGACAGTTTAATACACATCGTTAGTTCAAAAGACAACTACCAACCTAATTTACTCGTTGTTGTCAAGTAACACAGTCACCTTCCTCGGTTACTTGAAAAAAAAGATGTTGTTTTAAACCGCGGCGGAAACAAAAAGAGCTAGATGGATTTGAACTTTGAATTTCATTGTTAAAGGTCCAGAGAGTCGACTAGCGCAAGCGCTTCAACCATTTGATTCATCGAGGGCTCTGGAATCGAAATGACTGAGAAATACACAGACATGAGAGTGAGCAAAAGAACAAAAAGCTTTACACTAACGAATAAAAAATTAAGCGTGAATGATGAAGACGGAAGCTACAATGAGCAAATACAACGGAATATCCGTCAGATAGCTGTCTAGAGAGCAGCAAAATGGTTGGTATCTATGGTGATATAACTAACCAGCCCCGATCAGCACGTCATCCGTCTTAATTTTCCCAGACGTCTCACAAGCTCTCAGAAAATAAGACGAAATTTCGTCACACTGAAAACAATCAATCTTCACTGTTTTTTTATATTTCTTTTTTTATATTTGCCTTGATATGGCGAGATCACAGGAAAACACTCGGTGCGATGTCTAGATTATGCGTCACAGAGGCCGTTGGTAAGCTAGCTGAGGACGGCTGACAAGCCATTAGACCTCATTTCCACTCTCGCCTGCCCATTGGACTGCTTGATTGATGGATTGACGGATAACTCACTGGTTAACAAAACTCAGTCTCACGCTCGTTTCCCAGCGAGAAATCTTCGTCTCATGTAGGTTTTCGATACCTGTATACCTGAGTTATGAGTTTACAAGACGCAATTCTTGCTTTATCTTCAACCGCTCATGTTAAACAGTTTTTGAACCCATGGAAGCAGAATGAACAATGAGCGTTAGTTCATTAAAATCTAATCATGTACTGTGACACTTGAAAAACATTCCTCAACAGGGGTTGAAGCGTTGCGAGTGGTTTATCATTGTTAGGTTGGGGGAAAAGATATGGGTCATGCACTGTTTATACATGACGTATATGCGAGAGAGAGACTCTTGTATCTGTGTGCTCTGTGTTTTCATATCAAGTGCACCAGAAGGTACAAGTGACACCTGGAAATGCCACAAATGCTAGGTAATTATGAAACTTTGATGTGGCGTGGCTGCAGATCGATGTGTTCGATAATATAGGACGTCTCTCATGTTAAAATGGGATGAGAGGCTAGAAGTGATGCGGCCTCGGTTGGGAGTGGGGGGGGGGTGTTGCTTTGAAGGTGCAGCTATACGTGACCTTTGACATAATAGGAAAAGAAAATGTCGTTACATCACCAGAACCGACTTTTGCGTTTGAGCCCCGAGAGCAGTGATGAAAGGCTAGGACTCAACCAGCGAGGACATTACCAGGATGTATATAATGTGCATGGTAAACTACTACCTTGGGGTACTTTCACATGAATGACTGCTAGTGGTGATTGAAGAATACTGGGACCAGCAAAGGAAGCAGTACCAGCCTGGACACACATCACTCGACGGAATAAGATCCAAAGGAAGGATATATAGACTTATGGTGGTGAGTTTCTTCAAATAAATAAATGCTAGTCCCCAAGCCTCACAGGTGGCGGGACTGGTGATAAGTTCCGTAGAAGAGTTATCAAGTAAACGAGTCCTATACTGCCCTGGCGGCCTGGGAAGCATCGGGGCTGGTAATTTATACGGTAGCCCGTTTATAGGAGCTCTGGTGTCTCCTTTTTATTCCGACCAACCGCTCGAAGCTCTTATTTCTCCAGCTAAAGTCATCCCACTTCAAACATGACCAGCTCTCTTTACAGTCGACGACGTATAAAACGCATACAGGACGCTGTAAGGTCTAGGGTTAATGTGGTCGCCTAATCAGTCAGTGGTCTTATCAAGGATGGTTGTAATGTCAAGGGTCACAGGTTTACGTGGAAGGTCAAGGCAGCGACGATACTACGATAGTTGGCAAACGTCTTTAAGAACAGGAAGCCAATCTTGGCTGATAATTCTGAGAAATAGAATTCCAGTATACGCCCCATAGCCTTTAAGGTTTATTTTCTGGTTGGAATCACGTGCCCAATTTACCCATCACAGCCATCTTTATATTCTGTTTGATTTAATAACGGCATTACACCATAGATTGTTACTAGTTTATTAGCCAAACCACAAAGTTGTTCAACGTCAACAAGTAAAACAGATCGATTGCTTCTGCTTGCGCAGCGAAAATGAACAGTGTGACATTTCTTATCTGAAACTTGTGTAACTTTTCAGAGGTAACGGAGATTGTAGCGAGCCTTGTGTGTAGGGCATTCTCATGTAGATCGAAAAGAACGCCCGGCACAGACATTAACCCACTGATATGAAGCCACTGAGCACCTGTATTATTGTCAGGACAGGAACACAATAAATGATTTTTTCTTCTAATTTCCTTACCTCACGAAACCGGAGGCTGGGATTGACTGTACGTCTCTTATAAAAAGAAAGCTGTGAAGTTTTGTACGGGATTTTGCCCAAAAATGTTTCACCTACATGACGGCGGTCAAGCACATGGGTGAAAGAATCGGGGCTTCTCGGCGTAAACCCACCTTACTTGACAAGCTCATTTCAAACCTGGGCGGAAAAAAAGAGAGCTGATGGATTCGAAATCTCGACTTCATTGGTCAAAGGCCTGATAGTCGCCTTGAGCAAACGTTTTAACCATTTGATTCATGGACGTCCCGGAAATCGATTGAACTTAGAGAGACACGGACGTGCGAGTAAGAAAAAAGCATTATTCCAATGAGCAAAAATCAGGACCGAATGAGGAGACAAGCCATAAAGAGGAAATACAATTGAATATCCGTCAGACAGTTGTCCTGAGAGCAGAAAAATAGCTGGTATCTATCCTTATATAACGAACCTGGCCCCGATTAACTCGTCATCCGTCTTGATTTTTTCACGGCCCACAAGCTCCCAGAAAATAAGACGAGATTTCCTCACAATGGAAATGATCAATCTTCTCTGTGTTTCCTTTAGTTTTCTTCTTAACACTTCGTGCCGTGACATTGCAACATCTCAGGAAAACACTCGGCGTGATGTCTAGATTATGCAGAGCAGAGATTGTTGGGATGCTATAGCTCAGAAGTCATTAGACATCCTCTCCACTGTCGTCTGCCAGTGGGACTGCTTGATTGACGGACTGATAGTTAACTCACTGGTTCACAGGACTGAGTCTGCATCTCAGCGCTTTGGGCAACTATTTCCAGGTGACTGACATGTACAGTGGAGAACGTCTCTGCCTGTTGAGAGTGAAGCACTGGCACCGTGAAGCACACATGTCAGAGCAAAACTCCCAGGGGAATACTGGTACAGACCAGCGGTGGAACCAGTGTAGACGTGATCCCCCCAGACAGTGCAGAAATTCTCAATTTTATTATCATCATTTACAAACGGAATCCTGTAATTGCTGTAAGCTTGACTGACTTGATGACTTACTCTGAGCAACAGGTTGGAAACAAATACGCATTTTGCAAGTATGCTGCTTGAAGTTTTGTAACCTCTACAAATATCTAAGTCCTCTTTATTGCTGAAATACCTTCTTTACGCAGATGTTTATTCGAGTGTGTTGTTGCCAATGTTGGAGTTCAGACTTCCTCTCTTTGGACGACCTGACTTGTATTCTTCTCTGATATCAGTCAGATAATCAGACAAAATACTAACAAACAAATGTTCCAAGTATAACCATTTATAACAATCTGTGACGTAAGAAAATTTACATTGCAACTCAAGTAGCAAAGAGTGCTCTAGAAGTTGTGTGATTTTACAACAGTTCATGAAGACAACATATATTTCTGAGACTTCTGGCATGCGAGGTATTCCTGTATGGTTTGTACAGACATTAGCCCGCATTAAGCCGGTGGGTCTCTGTACGAGTGGCAGGACAGGAACACGATCAATGATGTATTCTTCGAAGAGGCGAGTCCAGCATCTCCTCACCTCACCAGTCTGGTCGCTGGAAATGATTCTCCCATGTAAGTCAAGGCTGTTAAGTTTCTTCGGGTTTTGTCCTTCATTACTACCACTTGACACCCCGGTCTAATGCACAACAGCAATTGGGAAAGAAGACTACCCATCTATTTCACCTGTTAATGATAAGAAGTGCATAGTTAAATGTCGTGCTCAATTACTTTTCACATATATTACTGCGATCAGGTATATGGATTGAAGAAACCGAAATTCCCGTGAAAATTACCGGACTTCTCCAGGAACGTGGCAAACCCCCTTTGTTCAAATTTCAAGGAAATCAAGGAGAGCTAGCTGGACTCGAACTCTCGACTTCATTGGTCAGGGGCCTGGGAATCACAACAAGCAGTGTTCCGAACTCTTGGTTCTTGGAGATCTTGAATCGATTAACCTGACAGGCATGGACGAGAAAGTAAGCAAAAAAAACCCGCATTATTGCAATGAGCAAAAAGCAAGCTAGAACGATGAAGCCGAAAGGTTTCAAGAGGAAATACAATTGGATATCCTTCAGATAGCTGTCGAGGGAGCAGAAAAATGACCGGTATCTATGGTGATATAACGAATCTGCCCCGATTAACACGCCATCCGTCTTCATTTTCTCAGAGGCCTCACAAGCTCCAAGAAAAAGAGACGAAATTTTTTCACAATAAAAATGATCAATCCTTACAGGACTTTTTTCCCTTGACTTCTTATTTTTACCTTGAACACTTCGTGCCTTGACATTGCGAGATCTCGGCGTGATGTCTAGACATGTTTCGCAGAGGTTGTTGTGATGCGAGCTGAGGACGGTGTAGAAGCCATTTCCGCTCTCGTCTGCTCGTGGGACTGCTTGATTGATGAATTGATGGTTAGTTTACTGGTTAACAAGACTGAGTCTGAAAGTGGCTGTCCGGCTGAGAAAAGGCTTTTGTTTCCTTTACCTCTTTTCGAAGAGCTAATCATTGGTATGTTTTCAACAGTTACGCGTGAAACATTTTTAGAACTGTAGCCGTGGGAATGAAGATAATGAGATAATGTGACACTTGAAAAAAATGTACCAGTTTCAAAGGGTGTAGCGCTGTGCTGGTTTTCCGATGTCTGTAAGGTTGAAAAAATTATACGAATCGCGCACTGTCTGAAATTGTTTCAAGTCTTGGGCTCTGCCAGCAAACCTGCCGGGTTTGATTACAAGTTGATTACAAGGAGAGTAAAACACATCCGTCTGTGGTTTTAGGCAGCAATGCTTGTGCAACATCTGGTCGCATTACAAGCATGACCATAAAGAAGCTGTGACGTTTTCTTGCGGAAAATAACAAAAGATACAGCTTTTAGTACTACTTTCTCGAATCGAACGGATGGTCTGATTCGTTAAAGTGTATAGATTTTGATCATCGAAGACACTATAATTTCCATGGTAGTTTTATTTGTTAGTTAGAAGATAGATTTTAGATTCTTAACTGGGTACAGTGGGAGACATGCTACAAGCAGGCGAGAGTGAAATACTGGTTATTTCAAGGCCTTGGTAGCTGTAAGCTCCATAACGCTAAGAAAAGCGCTAATCCCAGAGTCTTAGAAGAGCGGGGACTGTCGATGAATTCCATAGAAGAGTCATCAAATGAACGAGTGATTTTCTCCTTGGGCTGGTAGTTAATTCGATAACCAGTTTGTAGGAGCTGTGGTGCCTCAATTCTTTTCCGACTGGAAGAGGGGGTGTGTGTCAGGTCTTATCCATCCAGCTAAAATCACCACAATTCAAACATGAGCAGTTCGTTGGATAGTCGGCAACGTATTAAACGCGTCAATCCGACAGAGGGTATTGTCTAGGCCTGGGATAATGCTGTCGCTTGGCCATTTTGCGACCTTTGGGGACCGAGAATGGAGGAAAGGCCAAATTTAAACGGTTTGAAAACAATTCAGTCCCAACGGGGATGATGTGAAAGTTGGTCAGTGGTATGGTTGTTAACGGCGCCAAACGTCGTGAGAAGACTTGTAACGAGTGTAAAACCTAAGATTTAATGTCGTTATTTGCAAACAAACCCCCTGTGATTGCGGTAAACTTGGCTGACTGTTTGGCTTATCTTACGCAACACGTTTACAGTAAACGTACAAGAATGCTGCAGTTGAATAACTCTAAATCCATTTTGTTCCGAGGGAAATTGAGTGGTGAAATATGTATTATTATGCCATACTGAAGAATGTTTAGCTTACACTTTGATGGTAGTTTTTATGAGCGGAAGAAACGGTAGGATTCGGTGTAAAGCATCGAACCTTTGGCAGTCGCTGACGATGTTTCACAAAATGCGTGTAGACTTTAAGGCGATATTAGTAGAAGACTTGTGTTTTTTGGAATTCGTGTTAAGTTTAAAAGTGTATTAAAACTGGCACAGAATGATGGCTCTGTAAAGCTTTATTATGATACCAGTTAAACAGTCCATCTACACGATGAGATCGGTGTCTGCAACCTTATTACTCTCTGGAAACTGTTGTGTTACTTTGCAGGGAGAGTCCAGTGAGCAACTTCTATACGTGGGAAATTATCATGGACTGTCCTCAATACAGAAGTACATACTGATTTGTAAGTTAGCCACAGTTTCTTCTCACTGTGGGCGTCCTTACAGATACTTGCCTTAGATGTAAGAATTAGGTTGTAGTCAACCCGACCCTCAAATAAACAGGCTAACAAATAGTTCAAGTGTAACCTTCCATAGCCATGAGTTTGAAAGAAAGTAAGAAAATTTAGGACGCATCTCAAGCGCCAGAGTGTTTTAGAATGAACTGATGGCTCGAACACGTTCGCCAGCATAACAAGTCTGTTATTACATTATTACATCATTAAATTTGCCTTTGTTGCAATATAAAAGGTTGCGGCCTTCAGAGTAAAGTCAGGGCAGTCACGATACTGTGACAGTTGGCAAGCGTCTTTAAAAACAGGGAGTCAAATTAGGATGATAATTCTGAGATACAGAATTCCAATATGCACCTCAAAGCCTTCAAGATTTATTTTCTGGATAGAAACTCCTGCCCGGTTTGCTCATTACAACCATCTTAATATTCTTTTCCTTTCAGTTACGCTATTATACAACAGATTGTTACCAGCTGGTCAGCCCAACCACGTTGTTCAACGTCAACAGATCGATTGCTTCCGCTTGCGTAGCGAAAATGAACAGTGTGACATTTCTAATCTGAAATTTGTGTAAGTAAAGATTTTTTTCTAATATGTGTTTTCAGAATTTCCCTACCTGACTGTACCTCTCTTATCTGACAAAATCTGAGAAGTTTGTTCGGGATTTTGCCCAAAAATGTTTCACGTTTATGACGGTTCTCCATTATATGGATGGAAGAATCTGGCCTTCCCGGTGTAAACCCACCTTACTTGACAAACTTATTTCAAACCTGGGGGGAAAAAAGAGAGCCAAATGGATTTGACCACTCGACTCCATTGTTCAAAGGCCTGATCGTCGTATTGAGCAAACCTTTTAACCATTTGAGTCATCGACACCCCGGAAATCGATTGAACAGAGAAAGACAAGGACGTGAGTATATAAAAAAAACGCATTATTCCGATGAGCAAAAATCTCTGTATTTCTTTTAGTTTTTCCTTTTTAAACGTCGGGCCGTGGGATTGTGAGATCCCAGGAAGCACTCGGCGTGATGTCTAGATTATGCGGAGCAGAGGTTGCTGGGATGATATAGCTCAGAAGTCATCAAACATCACGTCCATGGTCGTCTGTCAGTGGGACTGCATGATTGATCGACGGATGGTAACTCACTGGTTCACAAGACTGAGTCTGCATCCCAGCGAGAAGAGGTCTTTGTCTCTCACAGGTTTTCTTTAACTGTTTACATATGTTATGATTTTACATGGGACAATTATTCCCTTGCATTCAACCGTTGATGCCTCACAGTTTTTTTGGACAGTATCCATGGGACCAAATTTAACACCGAGCTCTGGTTCATTTCAGATTTAATCACGCACTATGACACTTGAAATGCGGGATGTTGTTTCATTGCCACTCAGGTTGGGGGAAAAATACAGGAGTCGTGCACTGTTTGAAATTATTTCAAGTCTTAAGTACATTACATGTTTATGCCAGATTTTGTGGAGATTCTTGGATTTGTGGGTTCTATGTGTCTATGTTTGTAGATATGGTTCACTGACCTTGCTATAAATTGTTGTGTTTGACAAATATAGGACCGTTCTCATGTTACAAGCAGGAGGGGGAGCGGAGCGGAGGCGGAGATCATTTTCCACGTAAAGGAATGTGGTCCAATCTGTGTAAAACGTATCATCCTCTGTTTTTACGCCTCAGGGCTTTTGAACTACTTCGTTGCTTTATGTTTAACTCTCAGACAGCAATAGGACTTACACAAGATCAAACAAAGAAACACGAAGAAGCTTGAATAAGTTCAATACATATATTTGAACAAAATACACAAATAGTACAACTGATAATAATATACAAAAACAACACAGATAATTACAAAAATATATATATTTTCTTATTGGTGACAGGGCCCAAATCCAGGTGGAATATTCCGGCTTCTAAATACAAGTCAGTCCACGTAAATATAGAATCCACGGTCCTTGGGAATTTTCAAATAGAAGGATGACAGTCCTGTAAGTGGCCTGGAAGGATTGACAATAGCGTCGGTGATGCCCAGCTGGCGATGTATTTTTCACTCCTCGGAAATATACACAGAGTCACTTTCCGGCCAAACTGTAGTGAAATGTGCGTAATCGCGCAAATGGATAATAAGCGATACAAGCTCCAAAATAACGTCTCAGAAAAATAGCAAGGGGTGAAACACAAGCTCACAAAGTGCTGTGTAAAGAAAAATGAACTACAAATTGACGTGTATCGAATGGAGTGACTGCTGATATCTCCAAATCCCACAAAATCCTTCTTAGTGGACGAGAGTAAATAAACTCTCAAGTGGACATAAGTAAAATGATTGCGAGCTTTACAACTTCGTCGGTCATATTTATAGAATAACGTAAAGAAAATTCTGGATGATTTGATCGTAATCATGTTTACAACATGGGTTCATCCTTCCAGAATGTACTCTCTATGTATAATGACACGAAACTCATAAACACAAAAGCCTGTAGAAAGTGTGACTGAATTTCACTACAGGCTACAACGCACACGTTGGAAAAAATGTAGGTTAGACGCTGACCTGGTTGCTGCAAAAAAATATCATAGAATATTTTATGGACGGGGTTCGTGACAATCCACAGCTACATAGGATGTGTGGTGTATCAGGAAATGGAAATAAGCATTGCACCTCTTGGACAGAGTTGTTGGATTTGAAACTCGACCTGAGAGGTCAAAAGCTATGCCGTGACCAGTACAACTACTCCCAGGAATGTGTAATGTTCGCGGTAGAATTAGCACTTAGGGCAACTATTTCCAGGTGACTGACATGTACAGTGGAGCACGCCTCTACCTGTTGAGAATGAAGTACTGGCATCGTTAAGCGCACATGTCAGAGCAAAACCCCCAGGGGAATACTGGTACAGACCAAACAGTCTGGCGGTGGAACAAGTATGGACGTGGCCCGGCAGAGAGTGCACGAAGTAGTACCAACAAAGAGACAAGCCACTCGGCGGAGTGAGATTCAAAGGATCGGTAAATGGGCCCTAACAGTGGCAAACCCCTTAATTAACTACCAGCTAACGACCCGAGTCTCAAAGGTGCGGAGACTATCGGTGAATTCCTCTGAAGAGCTATTGAATAAATGCGTCCTGTTCTCTTTACGTGGTTTAGGGAGCAGTGCGACTGGTAATTAATACGATAACCCGTTTGTAGGAGATCTGGTGTCTCACTTCTATTCCGACCATCGGCGGACAGGTCTGATTTATCTATCTAAAATCATCTGACATAAAATGTGACCAGAACGCTTCACAATCGACGAAGTATAAAAGGCATCAGTCGGTCAGAGGGTGTGGTCTAGGCTAGGAATAATGTTGTCGACTAGTGTGTTAGTGTTCAATGGAGGTCAACTAGCAAGAAAGTTCAGATTAGACGGCTTGAAAACAATTCCGCCTGGACGGGTTTGATGTGGAGACTGTGCACTGGTATCGCAGTCAACATCTCCAGATGTCATTAGAAAATATGTAACGAGTGTTCCCGATTTCTCAGTTTTCCTAGCATTATTTACAAACGGAATTAGGCAATCCTGTAATTGCTTTAAGCTTGGCTGACTTGATGGCTTACACTGAGCAACAGGTCGACAACAAGTACATATGTTGCAAGAATACCGCATGAAGTTTTGCAACTTGTATCATGACCTGAGTTCTGAAGGGAATGAATGAATGATTATGGCTTAACGCCACATCGGGAATATCTCAGCCATATCGTGGCGATTCTGAAGGGAAGTAAGTAGTTAAATGTGTATTATTACGCGATACTGAGGAATGTTTCGCTTATACCTTACATCCATTATTAAGAGCCTAAGACACGATAATGTCCCGTGTAAAACAGCGTCCTTTGTCAGCTTACTGACTAGTTTCCCACTTTTTACGTATACACCTCCATTGCAAGAGGCTTGGTCGAAATGCGCAAAAAGGCTAAATGCGTAGCAGACGTTATGGCCGGAAATAACTCCTGTATGTTGCTTATACCATTGTCTGAACTATACGATAATATCAATGTCTTCAACTTCATTACTCTCTAGTAACTGTTGGGATGTTTTGCCGAGATAATCCAATGAATACCTTCTTTGTGTATATGTTTATTCCAGATTGTTGTTGCCAACGTTGGAATGCACACTAATTTGTAATTTGAGGACAGTTTCTCCTATCTGGGCGACGTGACTTGTACTCGTCTCTGATAACAGCCATATAACGAGACGAACACAAAGACGAAAGAATCAATTGCATTTATAACAATCCAGGACGTAAGAAAGATACGATCAATGATGTATTCTTCTTAGAGGTGAGCCCAGTATTTCCTTATCTCATCAACCCGGTGGCTAGAAATGATTGTACATCCCTTATAAGGCAAGGCCGTTAAGTTCGGGGTTTGTCCGTCATGATTACCACTTGACACCCTGGGTTTAATGCACATCAGCAGCCTAGAAAAGAAAACTACCCATACATTTCACTTGTTACTGATAAGAAGTGTATGGTTAAATGTTGTTCTCAATTAGTTTGCACATACCTTATCACGATCACGTATATGGATGGAAGAAACCGGAGTTTCCGGTGTAAATTAGCCGACTTCTCCAGGAATGTGACAAACAGCCTTCAAACCTATAGTGAATCAAGGAGAGCTAACCGGATTCGAACTCTCGACTTCCTTGGTCAGTGGCCTGGGAATCGCAACAAGCGGCGTTCCGAACAGTTGATTCTTGGAGACCTCTGAAATCGATTAACCTGACAGACACGGGCGTGAAAGTTAGCGGAAAGAGCATTATTCCAATGAGCAAAGAGCAAACGAGAGTGATGACGAAAGGAGTCAAGAGGAAATACTATTGAATATGCGTCAGATAGCTGTCGAGAGAGCAAAAAAACTGTTTGGTATCTATGGTGATATAACGGCCCAGCCCCGATTAACACGTCATGCATCTTGATTTTCTCAGACGCCTGACAAGCTCCCAGAAAATAAGAGGAAATTTCTTCACATTGGAAATGATCAATCTTCACGGAATTTTTAAAAATGTTTTGCTTTTAACACTTCCTGCTATGACAATGTGACATCTGAGTAAAACGCACGGCGTGATGTCTGGATTATGCACGGCAGAGATTGTTGGGATGCAAGTTGAGGCCATTGGGAAGCCATTAGACATCATTTCCGCTGTTGCTTTCCCGTGGGACTGCTTGATTGAAGGACTGATGGTGAACTTAATGGTTAACAAGAGTCTGACCCTCGCCAACCCAGCGAGGGGGGATGGTTCGTCCTCCTCCGTTCTTGTTAACCAGTGTTTGGACTCTGCCCATGGGTGCTATGGTTCAAATAAACTCTAGTCGAGTACTGTGATACATGAGGAAAATTCATCAGTAACAACCGTCAAACCGCTGTGTGTGTTTTTTTCATTTTCTGTTAGGTTGGGCAAAAATGACATAAGTCGTGCACTGTTTTACATTGTTTCAAAGAGGAGAAGAGTTGATGCAGATCATTTTCCACCTCAGCAAGTGTTTTCCAAAGTATGTAAAATCACACCATACGCTGTTGTTACGCCCCAACACCCACTCCTGCCCCCTTAGTTTTTGGGAATTACTTCATTGCTTTACCACCGCAACTACAGAGGATGTTCGGCGTATTAGGACAAGAAAATATGACTTACACCGCTTGGACACACTAGCTCGATTCGCGCACAGACCTGCGTGGTTAAAAGCTAGTCCCACTACTACCAGAAATAATATCCGTGGTAGAATTAGTGCCTAGCGAGACTTTATTTCCTGATGACTGAAGAGTGCAGTGGGAGATATGTCTCATCCAGTCGAGAGTGAAGCACTGATACCCAGAAGCACCCATGTACGAGTCAGATTCCCAGGGGAATGCCGGTGCAGACCAAACAGTCGGGAAGTCGAACCAGTGAGCACGGCGAGCCAGATAGAACAGGCAGTAATACCAACCAGCAGACACTCCGCTGTGTGGAATGAGATCCAAAGGCCCTGATATCCGTAACATCCTCTGCTTGTTAACGGCAATCGCATAACTCCGAGTCTCAGAAGTGTGGGGACTGTTGGTGATTCCCGTGGAAGAGCCATTAAATATATGGGTCCTATTCTCTTTTGGCAAACAGGGGAGCATTACGGCCGGTAATTAATACGATATCTCGTTTGCAGATCTTGTGTCTCACTTCTATTGACCGGCGGCGGACAGGTCTAAGTTATCCAGCTGAATCATCTCACTTCAAATATGAACAGCTGGCTTTACAGTCGACGACGTATAAAACGCTAAGTCCGTTAGAGGGTGTTGTCTGGTCTATTGATAATTTTGTCGCCTAGTCATTTAACGGCCTTTGGAGGTCGACTAACAAGAAAATCCAGATTAGGCGGCTTGAAAACTGTTCCGTCCGGACGAGTTTGATGTGAAGGCTGGCTAGTGGTATGGCTACAGCGCCTGACGGTATCAGGAGATTTTTAACGAGTGTAAATTCTGAGTTTTAATGGCGTTATTTACAAACGGAATCCTGTGATTGCTGTAAGTGTGGCTGATGTAATTGCTTGCTCTGAGCAACAGGTTGACATCAAATATAGGTAGAGAGAATAATGCATGAAGTTTAACAACAGTAACATAATCCCATACATGTCTTCTTACAGCATCTTTACAATATACAATCATTCGTTTATCTTCATCCGTTCATGTTAAACGGTAGGTACAATGTAAGCCTTCATTTAAAACATCCCTTCGGCGAAAGTGATATGACCCAATTTATAACGTGAACAGCATGGCCATATCATTTTATTCAAAAAGGTCTTTTTGAAGACACTGTCGGGTCAGCGAAACAATAGTAAAGGCTTTGATGAAGTGTTTATTTAAATGTGAGAATTTTGACAAACATTTGTTGATTTCTTAGTAAAATCTTGAAAACTATACAATGCCCGAAAAAAATTCTTGCTATTTGCAATTCTGACATCATGGAGCACCAGACAGTGTGTTTAATCATGATAAGCAGTATTTAGACGTAATGTAATTTTTGCCTAACTTAGAAGGTCAATTACGGGCAACCAATCATCGAAATGGAAAATCGATACTATTCCGTGTCTTGCTGTAGCTTAAACTTTAACCAAGTTTTGTTGAAATTTTACAAAAACTGTAAGAGAAGTAGTGTTTTAAAGGAAATGTTAACAAGAAAAGACAGACTGCTTTTAAGCCATGATTTTAAACTTATGAGAGATTGACCAGTCAGAGAGCTAGGCGATATTAGCTGTTATAGGCTGTGACATAAATGTTCTGAGGTGACTGTCAATGTAACATGTAATAACACAGAGATAGAGCACCCTTTTTATGTTATATATTTTAATTATAACAAGTACATGTGTGAACAACACTGCAAAGTATTTCCATATCATTGCGTTGCGGCGGAAGTCAGATTCTTCATTATCTCATGTAATAAGTTTACATATATACTTAAGTTTCAACCACAAACCTGGCAGCTTACTACAGCCTCAGGTGACAAGAGTGTCAGAGCTTGGAACTATTACGTCACAGGGCAGACATAATGGCTGCGTTGCAAGCTAGCCGACGGAGCACGGTCAAATGTCAGTTTCCACCGTTGTGGTATCAGTTGAAAAATGTTTTAAACATAATATTGTCCGATCTTTTTAACAAACTTAACTTTGAACATGCACTGTGTTTCACTTAAGGAAGAGAAAGGTCAAAACCAGAAACGTCATATGTGCCAGTGTATAGATTTTTCCTGATAATGGTCAGTCATTACTGAGACCAAAGTCTCGCAAATAATCGCATTATCTCGCGTTTTATTATATCTAACAGGCAGTCCTGTTAAATAAATTTGAGGATACAAGTTACACATAACGGCCATCAACCCTGAGATGTTTTCGTTTATTAACAACGGCACCCCGAGAAAACCGGCATGAGCATGTCATAAAATTCAAAAATTGCTGCTGTATTTTGAACTTCCTAACAGATCGGCCTCCATGCTGTACGCTGTCTGATGCCACACAGTTAATGTACGAATGATGATATTCTACGAGATTACAGAGACTCTAGCTATAGTCAACTGCCCAAAATCACTGATATGACTGACACGAACTCAGCTCACGAGGGTACCAGCTTAAGGTATCAGAACCCACGGTTTATTTTTACACCCGTAAACCTGGACCCTTCGCATACGTCAAAAATTCTCAAACGTGGCATAGAAACATCTGTCATGGAAATACGTGATCTATAACTGCATTCGAAATTTACAAGACAAAGGAGAGTGGAAAATCTTATAACAAAGGTATAAAAGGAGAGATACGAGGAGCCTTGGGCACGGAATGTTTTCTGAAGGACGACTGGCATGAGGACCTGGACGTCGTCACCTAGATATAAAATGGCGTTCTAAGAGATCTCTTGTCGGGATGACAAGTGTCCTTGGGGCGTCAAAGACCCCATCTGGTTTATTACGCTGTTAGACGCTGGTGGCAGTCAACTATAGACGAGACTTGGTCTCTGCAATCCAACCCGATAAACCTTGCCTGCTATAACTTCGGTGTTTGATAACCAAGGTGACTGAGGATGAGAGGTTTTTGTAGAAAGTTAAACCCCCGCACTGTCTCGGGGCTTTTTACATGTACATAAACATGTGCAAATAGTAGGTTTTATGACATCTAACGCTTTTCATCAAAAGTTGACATATACGGTTATTTGAGAAATAATTCAATATTCATGTCTTTCGAAGAAAACTGTTGTTCACTGTAAATATTGCATGACGGTGCTGTG
Organism: Acanthopleura granulata; assembly: GCA_016165875.1. Taxonomy (NCBI): domain Eukaryota; kingdom Metazoa; phylum Mollusca; class Polyplacophora; order Chitonida; family Chitonidae; genus Acanthopleura; species Acanthopleura granulata. The sequence continues at coordinate 17,425,715 of JABBOT010000080.1, read as the reverse complement.
ATAAAACAAAAACTCTATATTAGGTGCAAAAACATCCACGGCACATGAACTACATGTATCATAGTGCATACCTGTTTCAATCATTGCAAACTGAAGCGTGTAATTCTGTTCGTAAGTACCAAAAAAGACTTGTTTTGGGCAAAACGAGTAATGACGCTTATCTTAATATCATTCATATGATGTCTTTTCTTTTCGTTAAGATTGTAAATTGGAAGGGATCGTCTTGGGTTGGATTGAGAGTTAGATTAGATTTTTAATTTTGAAAGACCTCGTGATATTAGTTATTGCACAAATTAGTGTTGTACAAGATGGAAGTGAATCCTTTGTTGAACCTGATCTGAGGGCAATTTATTTTCTCATGAGTGCGAGATGAAACATTTCACATTTGTCAGAACGAGCTCTGTCAGCAAATGACCAGGATGTAGTTCAATCATTATTGGCTCAGGGACAGTTATATGTTTTCACAGTTGCCACACTTAACTGATGTGAAGGCTCGAGGTTTACTCCACTCTCTCCGGTTTCTTCTGCCCATATAAAGTAAGGGAAAAATTCTTCCCTCAAGTACTAATCAGTTAATCAATCAGGTAATTAATCATTGGTGGGGAATATACAGTACTTTGGTTGGATTAACAAATCCGACAATAGAAATACTTAGAGCTAAATATATATATCGTGGCCGGAAAATTATATATTCAGGAAATAGTGATGAAAAGGCCAATATTTTGAATAGGAGATCGTGTTCCAATGCTGGCCTTTGAATAATATCCTTATTTAATAATAAAGAATCCTGGCCACTTTGAAAATAAAACTCATAAAATATTTAGTGTTCAATTCGAAGTGGGACAGACTTTGTGAGAGATCTGGCTGATTGAAGAACAAATGGATGCCTTTCCCTGAATGAAATCTGTACCAGGGAAAACTTAGTTCGGATTCTGCCAATAAATGCTCGAAGAACTACTTCTCAAGTAGATGAACTGGCGCCGACAACTACTGCTGGTTCTGTTCCAAAACTAATTACACAACAGCGTCAACTATCCGCGCCATCTTGGCGGATGTTCCAAAAATGGCAGATGTACCTAACGATCTCCTGAACACTCAAACATATTCTTACAGCGTAACATAGCAGGGCGATGGTGGCATTTTTCTTATTTCTCTTCACAGACGATAGAACGGTTTTTCGCAGCCCTCAAGTCAGCCCTGGTTAGTCAGCGAACAAATGAGAAGACAGGCCTTGGCGATTAACCTCTTTTCTTATTCACTGGCATATCTTCAAACGTGGACACCGAGTCGCCCATGTTCTCTGCTCAGAGCCGAATCGGTCTCTTGATCGCGGACCCGTCTGGCAAAACTTACACTAAACATTACACGACAACTGACTTCTCCTTATGAAGATTAACTGTCCAGACTTCAGGCTGAGTTGTCGCAGAAGGCTATTATCAAAGCGATCTGACACCAAGCAAATATTAAGGAACAAAAGCCTTTCTGGTTTTGGTAAATACATGCACATTTTACCATAAATTCTTTTAACATTTTATGCCCGTTTAAAATAAAATCCAGCTGTCTTACACAATAATAATTAAAATGCCTACATCATTTATAGATATATCCTGGAAATCACAGTGTAATAATACAATTTGTAAGCTGGATTTCATTCTCTACCGAAAAAAAAACAAAAACATGTTAGACCGTTGCACATCAAGTCATTAGCATTCAACGAACCAGTGGAAATCTGAAAACAAATTGTGCAGGCTCTGGTAATGCAAATAAAACTCAATAGCCCAAGACAATGGAATAGGATTCCTTTTGCCCATAATGGGGTAAAATTGCTATCATGGCTCATTGTCGGCTGATCACCGGCTGTTGTAAAACATGAATATATCACATACGTTAACAGTTTGTCCACAAATCGTCTTCGCCAAAGCAGGAATGAATAATAAACTATAATTTCAAATGCACAATGGCATTGTTTATACAATGTATTAAAGTATATCTTATGTAAATATTGTGGGCCTAAGTGCATGGCTTCAAAATGATCGATACTAAAAGAGAAAACCCATCATTATCGCGTCATCGGCAGCATGACTTGGCACAGGGCTCTACCGAGAACGTCTCTGACTCACAATGGAGATTTGACATTGCAATCAGTCTGCATCTCACTCACACTAGACAGCTCACGTCTGAAAGCTTCTCCTCTCTCCAGTCTTCCACTGCCCTTTCCCCCGTTTACAGACGACTGTACACTGATGAGATGGGCAAAAAATAGGGAAGAAAAAAAGAAAAAAAAATTACAAAAAGACAGAATGGTAAGTCATTTGGCACTGTTGAAACCTTTCCTTACATGTTGAACACTGCTGAAGAAGGTAAACGTAGTAGACCCATGTAGTAACAAGGCCAGGACCAGTTTACCAGGAAACAGAGTGTGGAAGACAAAGGAAAAACTTGGAGGAAGATTTTCAGTCGCTAGGTCTCAAGATCGCGATTCAAATCCGGTCTCGGGCGAGGACGTTGTATTCCATCCCCGCTCTTATGCAGTGCGCGTGGTTCCGTGGCGACAATGGCGACGCTAGTGTGGCGTTTTGCACAATGTTCAAACACATCATCAGAGTTGTGTGCATCCCTATGCCTGACACAGGGAATTTTGTCAGTAACTTGCCACAGGTGTGTGATTTTCCGTGGGCACTGTTTTCATTTGCCCATAAAAATGAACGTCGGATAAGTGAGCAATTTTTGAGTATCTAGTTAAACAACAATCAATCAATCGTAAAAAATCAACTGACCCTTCAACATGGGTTTGCGTCTGTAGCGTAAATTGTTGCATTTTGTCTTGTTAGAAAAATTAGCCTCGAAACTTATAACACTGTCATAACAACTTTTTCTGGATGATTATTTGGTCGCATGTCAGTTTGACATTTCCCACATTAACTCCGGAAATCCATGGGGATAGAATGTATGCAACGGTGTGTAACGTTACATGTCTTTGGGGATTGTACAGGGAAATTACAATCTAAAAAAAGACAAAAGGTTTCGAAACGTAATTATGCAAACAGGAAATTAAATTTGAAGTATATAGTCACTTACGCAACTCTGGTAAACCGATCGGAATTGCTTGCTTAAATTTTGTCAGGGCCGTTAAATCAAAACCATTTTCCCAGAGGGCAGTCTTTGGGAAGATGTATTGTCGGTCTGTAGAAGAGGATCATCTGATCGAACTATCTATAAGTAGCTCCAACTATGCAGTTACCCATGATTCTGCTCGCATATCTAGCATGCAAATGGTCACTTAATCCTTCCCGGTGACATCAAGGTTTGTCACACTAAGGCTTGTTACCCTAACGTTTGTCAAAACAACGCTCGTGGCATCAACGTCTGTCACATCAACGACTGTCATACCATCGTTTGTTAAGCCCTAAGCTGACGTTTGCGGTGAATTTAAAGAAGACGTTTTGTCAATGAATACAAGGAAGTAATTATATAGATATATTGCTAATTGCAAACTTGTCAAAGTTTTCATTTTCAGTTATTTATCTATTTCTCCGCAGAAAGTTCGAATGAATCCGTAAGTGAATTATTGCAACGGAAAAACAAAAACTGCATGCACTGTCGTTTCTGTTCGGTCCCATCTATAGGAAAACGAACATTCGTGACTGATTTTAATATTTGCAATTATCGCTGTGAGTTCAAGTCCAGGTCATGCTAGCTTCCTCTCCGACCGTACGTGGGAAGGTCTGTCAGCAACCATGAGTTTCCTCCGGGCCCTGCAAGGTTTCCTCCCACCATAATGCTGGCTGCTGCCGAATAAGTAAAATATTCTTGAGTACGAAAACACCAACGAAATAAATAAATAAATAAATAAATGCTTGCAACGAGCGAAATATTTCGGCCGTAAAAGAAAACAGTATTTGCGGATATTTAATAGGCTTGTCAAGGGCTTGTTTTGCCTCTAAATATTAAACGATCGATAGGAAGGATGACGGGTGGATGGTTTCAAAGTACAGCAGGTAACTGAGAGCGTTGGAAAGCGGCAATTGTCTCACAGCTGTTTAAACGCTCTAGCTATTAAATAAATTACTCCAGATCTCCTGACGAGATTTCATAGTCTGTCGGCTTAGAAGAAAAAACACACATATTGATTGCAGTTCGAAGCAGAAATATTTTGAGAGACGCATTTAGAGTGAAAAGTATGGCTCGGAAAGCTCTAGTCGATAAAAGGTTTAACGAGATCAAAGAAGTATTCGAAACTAAACCGATAATTGTGGATATAAATTGTCCCAGGCTAAAAACTTTTGAACAATGTTTCTGTTTTTTTCTTAAGTTTCGACAAACTAATTTAACTTTTTTTTTAGATATGAAAGATGGTTCTTAACTGTCGAGTCCGTCCTTTCTAAAATCTATATCAAATCGCTCTTGTGATGGATGTGCTTTGTCGGTTTTACACAATTACAAGCCGTCTCTGGTATCTTTTCCCCATATCCGTCCTTTCAACCTCGGTTCCCATTAATCACTGTGTAGTTAGCACAGGGAGATATTATACTCCAAGGATGAAGAGGCAGGAAGAGACAAACAGAAGCTCTACTCGTTTACGGAGACACCACCAGGCCATAGTGTTGGCTTTTCTTGCACACCACCTTAATTAGCTTTCCCAAATGTTGACGAATGTCTTATAGACTTAAAAAAATACGCAAAAGGAGTGGGTAATTTGACCGCGCACACATGGAAACGTTTGCCTCGCAAATGTGCGCTCGTAAGTAGAATGACAATACAGACTGATAAAAACGTATAGCTGACAAAACTGGGTTACAGAACAGAAAAGTGAAAACTCCTGATTAACGAAAGCAGGTAGCCTGAAAACGCAGACAGATGCAAAATTCTGGTTAGCACAAGGGCATTTTTTAACCACAGAGAGAGACGAAAATTTCTGGTTAACAAAAGGAGGGAGTGTGACTAAATATGTTTTGGCAAACAAAACTTTGATGGGGTTGTGTTGTTCACTCGAGCATCATTGTTCACCTTGAGTGTTGTTCATTGGATGCTGTTCATTCGTTTGGGGTCAGTGCAATTCACCAGGGGCAGCTCAGTTTGATGGTGTAGTTTTGTTCTCTAGGGAATTTTTTTTTTACTGAGTTTAAGGTTTCATGCTAACTCACCATGGTTCCTGTCAAATATTTTTCTGATACAATCGGGGGAGCTTTCTTATGTTAGCAGCAAAAAATCAACGATTGGTGTGTTAGCGGGAACATCATTCACGGCTGTCGGACATTGTCATGGTTGAGGAAAGTTGACAAAGACACTCTGGTACAAAGAGTTTTAAAGGTATTTGGAGGGGTAATTACTGTACTAGATCTTTAAACTTCGTGAGTATTAAAAGCTTTTCAGAAAACGACGTCTCTTCCAGATGATTCAAGTTTACATATGTTTAAGCCTTTAAATTGCTCCAAGACGACGCCTTTTCAAGATTTTTCCAATGAGGAAGATTCCAAGACGATTATTCTTCTAGCATTTTCCAAGATCATAACAACTGGAACTGCTTCCAATTTCCAAAACTTTATTCGTTCTTTTAGGCCACACACTTTAGACCATAGGTGCAAAATAATTAACGACAAAATCGATTACCAATTTGTCTCCTACCCAGGTAAAAAGGTCAGAGAAATCTTTGATAGAAATTTGAACATATCTATCTTACTGGAAATCCCTAAAAGTATATTGGGTACAGCTGGTCTCAACTTTTGTTACCGCAGAAGCATGGTTACAGACTGAATACTTATGGCTTAACGCCACGTCGGCAATATTTCAGCCACATTAGGGTGGCATCAGTGTTGTGGACAGATATCTATTAAAATGTTATTCGTTTCAAAGTCTCTTCTAGAAAAAACCTTATCTCTTGTGTCATCTTCTTGATTAAAAACTTTTAAAAGATTTGTAACATTTGGAAAATATGACGTGGTGATTTTCTGCTGTTTTTATTGACAGAGCATTGCCTGTCTTAAGCCGTTGTGGAGTTACCCAAGCGGCACAACGGCACCAAAAGCACGTTAATCATGGTGTACAGATTAAGAAGGCTGTTTTCATGTCTTCACTGAGAGAGATGTCTGCAGTGTTTATACACTGGAGTTTCACAGACACCAGACAAACAGATCTGCGTGACGAGAATGTTTGTTTTGGGTCAGAACTGTCAGTCGTAACTCTTTTTATGACGAGCTAGAGAGGATTGAAACTAGTGTCAGCTGAGGACAAGAACATGATGTCTACCTATAGTGATCTGACCGACCGTTCTCGGGGCTATTGTGGAACAGCTGTCCAAACAATTCAGAGTACAGCGAGCTACAACAGGGAGGATGTCAGCCCACTGCTACCCTTCGGGCATAAGTTCGATCCCGACAGTCTGAAGTTCACCTCATAAAAGGCCGTCGAAATGTCAAGGCTAGAAGGGACCAGATTCCACCATCAGAATGGCCACTGTATCTTTGGGCGCTAGCCAAACCTGTGTTGTTTTGTCTCAGAGCTAAGGTAGAGAATCGATTTCGAACAGACCCTCAGTCTAGTTCAAGAATCATTATTGCTTTAGTTAAATAATGAGAAACGGATACCATCACCAGTGTTTCTGCCTACCTCTCTCTGTGTCTAACCCAATACGTGTCTATCCCCTTTATCTTAAATCGTCTGGCTAAATCACGACCATTCTCAAATTATAAACATTGTACTAAGCTGAAATTGTGAACTTACAATTTCCTTGCATGTGGATTGGAGAAAATCATAGACTCTGGGAGCAGTTCGATTCCAGTCCAGGGTAAACCTTCTGTAGCTGTACAGGTGCGGGGGTCTTTGAGATGTTGAATGGGTTACAGCAGATCATAACGGTTTGCCCAGGACAATGTATACCTAGTAAATCTTGTGTGAGCAGTCGTAGTCGTAACGCAGTAATACATAAGCTACATAATTAAGTTTCAAGGGGCTTATTGAAACAAATCTAAGCATTAGAAGTGAGGCAAAATTCTATATACATGTCTTTTATGCATGTAAAAAGGCCACATCTAACAAAAATGAAGGCAATTTGAATGCTTGCTTGACAAAAAACACCAATTTTTTATATTCCGTAATGCTTGTTTTCACGATGAATGCTATCACTTGACAATTAGCAGAAAAATTCGAGCGTTTTCGAAATTAATTCCAGAGAGCTGACTTGTTGGAACTTTAATAGAATAATGTATATCAGCAGAAAACTCATCAGAAAACCATATGTCTTAAAAAAATTTAATTTGGCTGTAAATATTTAATGAGTCCACCACGAAAACTTCTTTTAATAAATGTGTGTCACTTCTAGTTGTTTACTGCTCTGTGTTGTGAGGAGATTATTGTGCTAAGAAATGTTAAAAATTGCGGTTTGTATTGCCTTGGCTAAACATTAGTTGATATTGTGAAATAGCAATCTCGTAAAATCAGATCACAGCAGGAAAATAAAGGTTCACAATGAGGCACATGGGACTATGGCTCGAAATTTTGTGATTTATTTCATTAAAAAGTGACCTGATTGGTTATCAAGATTTTGCTGGCCAAAGTTTCTTGTTGTTCCACTGCAGACCGTGCATAGGCGAAATTTTGTTGCAAAGCACTTCTCATAAAATTTTACTGATGTTATTTTTGTCGTGTGTACAAAAACTGTGCATTCTTTTTGCACCATGTTGATCACAATTCCTTTCAATGTTTATAGAAAACTATTTCACAATCTTTAATTAATGAGACTTTCGATTCTGGAAAACAGACTGATTCGTATGACAGGCAAGACATGATATCCATGGCATTCGGCAACACATTCTTATCACACAGGGCCAATAGTTCACTTGGGAGAACGATAATAATACACATCAACCCGTACATCTACGATAAAGTCTGCAAGCCCCAGGGCAGTCCATTCTGTTTTTAACATGACAAAGATCCTACCCCAAGCTAGTAAAGCCATGCAAATTGACGTCTATATCATGAATTGTAGCACACACGCACCCTTCCTGTCAGAAAGCATGTCATTCTCAGAACACGTGTGTTTCAAGGCGTGAATTAGGAAATGGATGATTTCTTTTTAGTGGATGCTGAACAAATCTGGTATATAGCCTCCAAGGCCGACATACATCTACATTAAGAACAAGGTAACCGTTTGGGAGAGAAAACTAACTTCGCAGACGAATTTCTTGGTAAAGTGTGTATCCATGCCTGTGATAACTGTACATCCACTGGACAGGAAGTAGTATTTTCACATTGCTATACTAGGAACTGTTATAGGTCTACCGTCCCCACTAGCAGAATCGATCCAGAAGACCTCTAATCAAATCTCATAGTGGGCAAATCTCGAACCTGGGAAGGAGTGAAGTGTCTCAGAATTTTGTATAAAACCTAGACTGACCTGTGGAGTTGCAAATACAAATCATTTCCCTTCTCAGTCTGTAATGTGTTATAATAAAATTAGGTAGACTTGGTGGAAGGCTATGATATCACTGAGTTAATGGGGCAATGCATTTAGTGGAATAACTGGTAGTCAACTATGTGACCATTTGTACCTATGGCGTTGATACTTCGGTAGCCCGCTTGGCCTAAACTAACAGGTTCTTGAGTTCCATTCCATTGTACAGAAGCTCTTGTGCAGCCTATCTGGTTTGCAGCACTCCTTTTTAACTGTTAATGCTATGTCCATACTGGTCTGCAGTCCTTCTGTGCGTTTGAAAATCTGCCAGCAACCACGGTTGTATGTTTCCCTTGGACTCTTCCCGGTTTCAAACGGTGAATAAAAGTATAACCATGGTATGTTTAATCAGATTTTGTGGAAACCGCCTTAGCTTAACACCAGCCAGGAAAAGGTTAATTTAGTGGCATTATTGCAAATGTTTGAAGGGATTTCTTTTTCGTCAATTTGTCTTGAATTTAATGAGATTTTAAGGGATTGACATCTACAGGCTTTCGCAATTAATTTAGACTCAGTATTTTAGAAGCCCTTCAAGGAAGCTTCTTTTAATTAACATGTTTCAGTTCTAGTTATTACAGCTGTGTTGTGTGAAAAAGGTTAGTTTGTTCTTTGAAAAGTAAGTGTAAACAACTGTTTGTCTTGCTGCAATACCCAGCTGCGAGCAGCTCGCGATGGATAAACATTGAATGATGTGTCAGAACAGAAAGACAGAAAAAAATGTCCCTTTCTGCGTGGAGGTTCATTTTTAATTTATTCAAACTTATCACAGGTTATTGAATTTTTCCCCAGAAAAGTTTTTTCTTGTTCTGGCCAAGATCGATCATTAGTGAGAAAAAAAAACATAAAACAACAATTATTTTCGTATTTTGATCAGGTTTAAACAAAATGTACGTTCTTTTCACACCATGATAATGGCAATTCCTACTGTCAACATCATGGATAATGACAGCCAGTGAAGACATTGATATTTAACTAAGACATTAACATTACAGAAAAAGGGGATGTTTGGGAAAAAATAGTTTATGATCATAAGTCGTAATTTAAATAAAGCAAACAGCATTGAGAGTCTAATATCGATACTATGGGGCTTAATAAATTATATGAATAGTATAACAACATCTGACTGGTTAATACCATTCTCAACATTTTTTCAGTAACACGGTCAGGATTACGGGGAGAAAAATACTTCTCAACTCAAAACCGTAGCAGAAGTAGCGTAGCTGTGAAGGGAGATTTTGTGTCGACAATCGTAACATCCATTTCGGAATCAATCTAAACATCAGTTTCCGAGTAACATACGAGACCAACGCCTAAGATTAATCAAAAGCGAGGTTATCACTTGAAGGCAGCTACATATAGTACATGCTACTGTGTTCTGAAATGTACGTGTAAATTGCTTGTCATATATGTAAAACTTTGTCAAATAATTTACAGTAGTGCAAAAGTAATGCTGAACTGCAAATTGATTTCTAAACTGTGTATTTCCCAGTCTTCTGTCTCGCGAGATCTCCGATAGTTAACAGTACATATATACAAAAGAGGCCCAATAATTCAACTGTTGAGGCTGTAAGGTAAAAATCAACCCATACATCAGCGATGGAGTATGAAGGCATCAATTATATTTTTGAACATAATTATCTCTATTTCAAATTAGTAAAGCCTGGCAAATCGAGGCCTACATGATGGGTAATAGTCGCGATCTCAGGCCGTCAGAAAGTGTGACATTCTCATGACCGGATGTTTGTAGTTCATGCAAGGTTAAGGGTGATATTTTAAATGAACTATGCCGCTACTCATTATGATGTGCACACATCAACACTATTTAAAACAAAACTCACGTACCTCACATGGTTTACGAATTTTATTATCAAAAGTCTATTCATAGCTATTATAGCGGTTTTGGATTGCTAATCCGGATCTAGTTTTTCCACATCTCGGTGCAAGACACCGTTTCTGTCCTACCGTCTGGATTAGTAGCTTCGGTCAACAAGGACTCGGTGCAACAAAGTGTGCAGGGTCAAATCACCAATATAGACAGGAATGAAGATAATTCCCGCAATATTGTTCGAGGAAATCAGTTTACTACAGTTTGGAGTGCAATGATGTTTGGGCGTTTTAATTTGTGAAACAAGCTTGATCCCATGAGGCTGGAAATTCGTAGTGTGCTTATAGTGCACACCGAGATTTATACTAAAGTTATTCAAATTTGAATCATTTTCCATAATCATGGAATATCAGTCTATGATAGGTAATAATAAATCTATTCAGGTTGTGTGGACAGCCGTCATCACTACGAGTTAGTGAGACTGTTAAAGTATTCAGTAGGAGATTGGTATCGTATTATGTACGGGTATATTTGTTTCGCTGAAAGTGAGTATACTTTGAACCATCATATCCCACTACAATCTGTCAGCTGAAGGTGAGTGGTTTGTAAATGCGGGGTCCAGGTGCATGTCTTCCAGCCACTAGTTCAGTCCCATTCTTAGGGAATTTTCAGCTTCCCCCTGCTTCCATTGCTGTCGGGGCCTACACGGCAAGAAGCGGTCGATGGTACTTCTTGTGTGATCGTACATAAATTTCATTGGGGTAATGTTTCTCAGAAAGTTCATCAGCAACTTACCAAAGGTCAATGCTTTCTACGCGGAGCACTTCTGAAACTATTGCACATTTCCGAAACTACAGTTTAAAAGGTAAATGAAACAGGCGAATCTAACCGTAGTGTTAACAACTTAGATTGCTTTTATCATAAAGATCAAATTAATTTGAAAGCAAATAAACATTGCTAAAACATTGCGACTATTATTTTTGTTAAAGCATTGTACAATAGGCTAATATTTCATTTCAAACACATGAATCTTAAGGGCATAAGAGTCACAAAGGATGTTAACGATCCTACAAGTGACATTGTGTTTTCAGTTCAAATTAGATTTTAAATTTTAAATTAGACTTTTAAAACCAGGTGAAAATGTCATCAAGCCCCTGGAAAACGTTCAAACTGAATTCCGTTGAAGCAAAATTAGTATAAAAATAAAAAAATTAAATAAGGGTCATGGGCCTTATTTATTAAAGTTAATTGTAAATTGTGAAATATCATTCACAAACTAAACATAGGTTCTCCATCAACAGTATAAGGGCAATATTTCACAGGAGCTTCATGGAATGTTTTAAAACCCGACCGTACATTTCTCTCGTCTACTCGTCTCTGTGACGGATCTGCCACATCCCAGAGAAATGCAAATAGATTCACCAATTTAACACCCCTCCAGTTTCTTAGAAAGAGCAATAAATTCAATTCTATGTGCCATCGACTAGTTGGCAACTTGATTGTTTGCCAATGAATGTCTGTCAGCGAAACCTTTGTGAATGGGAATCCATTGACAGTTCAGAAAAAGCTTCATTGACAATACGTCACTGGCACTGGGCGAGCACACTTTTTGAGGCAGGGTTGGGATGAAGTATCACGAACGTTAGTGCCTATAAGCGGAAGAAGTTTCAGTTGGCAGGTTAACTATTTTTGAACTCCGCCATTCAATCACCAAGTCTGGTTAATCCTAGTCAAGGCAAACAGCGGACCACGTCTTATTGCACCTGTGGAAATTTATGGAGAAAGTGGTGGTTATTTATAGCCATTGGTATTTCAAACAAAAGGAAAGAAAAATATGAGATTATTTTTATTTGCAGGAACGAGCTTAATTGTTATTTAGATGATAGCTATGATATAATCATATCGTGAAATACAACCCAATTTACTCCTACTTTAAGGAGTGTCGAACTTGACAGGACCTTCTTCACACGCAGAAATTTTCGGTGATAATAATATTCGATCACTTTTTCGAAACAACGGAATGTTTACACATCACTTGGTAGACTGCATTTTTGCTTCGGTGCGTCTTTTAACATACAGAAATTTTGGTTGTTTTGGGGATATTTGTTTTTTATTTATTTGTAAATTTCAAAATCAATATATAAGGAAAATGATGACGAGTAAAATGTGCACATGGCGCTTTCCTTTGATTGTTGCATATATCGATGTGAAAATGCTGTGCAAGGTACATCACATTTGAAACATTGTTGACTTTGAGTGTTTTGCATACGTTTTCCAGAAAACTATGAATACTAAATGGTGGAAAGTTGCATGGGGGATGTCATTTTACTTATTCCTTATTTTATATGTCTAACTGGTATTTAAAGCTGTAAACAAGAAATTTTCGTTTCTGTTTATAGGTATAGGAAACAGGACTATGTGAAGTAAATCTGCGCCCTTCACCCCTGTTTTGACGAATCGCTCAAAACCGATCTAACCATACTGAGATTCGATCCTGAAACCGCACTGCTCAAAGATTAAATGCTCGCGTTGAGACAAAAGGATTAACCATGTAAGCCATGTTATGCAGAATGTTTTAAAAAAAATTTTCTGTTTAGCCCTATGTGTGCATTTCATTTAAACTTATTTGATGACTGTTAAATGACATATTAAAGAACTGCCCACTATCACCCATGTCTGTCAGCGTTGCCAAGTTACTGACGAAGTTTCCCCAAGTATGAAAACATGCGTTAACAAAGCAAATGGTGGAAAGCAAATGGTCATCAACGAAGATTTGTTGGCCGCCTTGGTGGCCAGCCTCGAGGTTCAGTAACTTGTCGGGTAAGACCAAAGGCCTTAAAAAATCGTTACTGCCTCGCTTGGAGCTCAGCATTGAGAGAGGAGGGAGACAGGACTGGTCGGCCAGGTGTCAGTATAACGGGTGGGTTGTCATATTCAGTGTCCGCGGCACTTCGGTGGCATATAACAATACCTATTGAATTCTATGGAATGTGTATATACTGTGTGACTGAAAAATTGTGTGTATGTAATTATGCTTGGGCTTCGTAAAGTACAAGTCTTTAGCAATAATACTATAATAATAAATAATATAGTATGTACAAAAAGTACAAGAAAATATTGTTGAGTTTGCTGTATTAGTTTGTAAGCAGGTATCCGAAAAAAGATCTTATGCGCATGTTGGGAACTACATTGTACTCGGTATGGGAGTTCCATTGTCAGTCCACATTTAATCCCACGTGTTTTATGTGGCCTTAGTAAGAATGAACTGTTTTATTCCAGCATGACGCCAGCACACCATGATGAAGGACGGCCAAAAGAACCTTGCGCGATTCAAGGCCTTGATGCTGACAATACATCCAGCGTATACCAGGCGACGACAAACGAAAAGTGTGGAGGCAATTTCCGGAATGTCAGTCAGGTGAGAATTTTATTGCCTCCTGTCAGATTATGATTTTGTAGACGCTACAACCGTGAAATCTTGGACAGCTTGTCACAAAGCCTTTCAGACGTCTGATTTACTGATCTAGGTCACTCATTTTTGCTTTTCTTTATTTTTTTTTCATTATCCAGTATACGGTTTTGCTCGGTATGCACGAAAGATTAAAACCCAACACATCTGGGCCGTTGCTCCCGGTCCCAAGTGCTCGTGCATGCACAATAACGACCTGAATCAGTTGGAGTTTGGACCCAAGTCCTGAGGAAAAGCTTGAGGTAATTTTATGCTTTACACGGATTTTGAACAACGAAACCATCAATTTCAATATGTGACCCTTTTTTCTGGAAAAAGAATTCAAGAATTTCTGCTAGCACTGAAACTTAAGGATATGTCGTAATAAAAGATAATAAAAGACACCTGATTTTTTCAAGCTTTTATAATCTTTTAATTTGATCCATTCTGTTAGTTTTACATGTTGAGTACTAAACTTACTTGTTCTGAGCTAAAAGGGGCTGATTCCCTCCTCCCCCTCCACGGCTCTGTAATAGGCCAAGAAGGAGACTTCCGTAGTTCCCGGATGATTTATTCATTTATTTACTTGATTGGCACTTTTTCATCTGTACAACGGCAGCATGAAGTGGATTGGAACTCGCATCAACCGCAATGGTGAGACGCTACTGGGTAAAGCGCTAATTCCGCCCCACCACCGCAACGGTGGTCCTTAGTTTACGGTTGAAGAAACAAGACAACTGCAAATTCAAATGTTCATATCTGTATCTGGCCCATGCGTTGGATGGATATATGCCAGTGCAGATTCCCTTTAACCCCTATGACCACGCCTAATCACAGCAAATTATCTCTGAGGGAAAGTGAATTTCCTTACATCAGCTTTTGAATTTCCGGACAATTTTGGACCTGCGAGCATTTGTTTGACCAGAATGCATTATGTAAATCCTGGTTACCATCACCTGGTTTGTGCTCACCGTAAATGTTCGCACGTCTGTGCGTCTTTTTTTTCTTTTGGAGTGTTTAATTTTGTAAGCTTCCACCTCCATTGTTTTCAGCAGTCACTGTAGGTTCCCTATTGACCTTCGAGGTCTTCGGCGGACTTTATTACAGCGGCCACAGGCTAATTACTTCCTAGGCCTTTCCTGTGGGAGTAATGTCCAGTGTGGCAATTCCTTTGAAGCTGTAGTCGTGATGCAATGAAGCGGAAGACAGCCAACAGTGTAGCCTTACAAACAATACACAGGAAACGGTCTAGTCGCAGAAGTATCATGGAATAAGGTTATTCTTCTGTTTACGAGACTGTGGTTGGCCTACACGTGGCGTTCTACCAATAATAGAGCTCTAGGTGTAACAGGCCAGTCTAATTGGGGACTAAGGGATCAAAGGTATGAAAGAGTGTTGCAAAAAGTTATAAATGATATGAAAAGAACACAACACAGAGAGAAAAGCCACACAGTACAGTGTGATAATTGGCAAATGGTCACACGTATCCGGTGACATATGACCTCTTGTCAATTTACCTTTTTAAAGGTTTTATTCCAACTGTTCATATAGATGTTTGAACATTAGCAGCTTACGGGGCTCCTGACACTAAGCGTAACAAAGTGAAAAGGTCAAACATGCAATGATGTTAATAGAATGTTAGTAGGCGTCACTGATCCGGAATGAATCAAAATGCTGTGTTGTCACCATATCTATTGAAATACATCACATGAAAACAATGCACAGGAACCAAGCCGCGCGGGTGTGTAGTTCACCAGCAGAATCCCGCTTTATGTAGGAATACTGAATGAAAGACCATGGCACAGACAGTAACACCAGAGTAGTAGAAACGGTGCGAAGACAGTTTACAAATGGGCACACTTAACCCATGAAATATCGTCTCTGGTCAATTGACCTCATTTAGTATTTTATTCTAACTCTTCATGTAAATGATAAAACAGTAACAACTTTTACCTTCCCTAGCGCCATGACCAAAGAAGAATCAAGTTAAGATCCGGTGATGTCAATTGCAATTTATTAGATGTCGATGCTTCTAATGGATGAGTCTTTAAAATCACATGTGATAGAAGATCAATTGATTTGAATGAATGAATGATGGATTGATTGTTTGATTTTTCTTTCTCCGCCTCCTCCAGGATTTTCATTTACAACGGCTATTATCCTCACGGATGTACGAGACTGGAGCACCCGGAATATACACTACAGGCTATTGGCAAACATCTGAAAAACTTTCTGACATCTGCAGCACAGAGTCCAAAATTCAGGTAGGACAACATCGGCTCTTGGAGCAAAGGATTCTCAAAAAATGCCATTTATGCCTGTGGCTGGGATTGAAATTAGTACCTGGGTTTTCTCGTTGTCAGTAATCTTAATCAACTTCGTTAAGTTCGAGCATATCTGACCTGCATATTTTGGCTCCCCGGTTCTCGAATGGTAGAAACCTGACGAAAACCATACCACTTTTGTATAGTCCGGACAATATATAAAAGATTACAGCTTAGGAGTAACACTGGGCCGACTACGACAGTGTGATGGTTGGCAAATAGTCACACCTAACCGACGAAATACGGCATCTTGTCCATTTACCTCAGTTAACATTTATATTTTAACTTTTCACAAAACAGTAGCAACTTACACATTCCCACGTTTTGTGCAAATTAAGTTAAAATAATCTACAACATGTTCATTTATTTATTAAACGTCAGTGGTCTAGAATTACTCAAAATGCTGTGTTGCTATCACATTTAATAAACATTTGTAAAATTTGTAAAATATAACAGACTTTAGCAATGAGAGTAAAGCCAGACCTGCGACGACAGTGTGACAGTTGAAAATGGTCACATGTAACCGATGAAACACGGCCTATTCGTCCTCACTTTCCTGAAATTCAATGACGTACAGTTGCTCTCTGAGGCCTGGATTGAACCCTGACCTCTGAACCCCTTTCCTAGGGATATTGACCCACAGTAGGACATTCTCCCGCTTATGCATTGCTGCATAGATTACTTCATACACGTAATTGAAAGCTTCAGCTGGCTTAAATTTCGGCGTTGTGAATACAGTGATGAAAACCACCCCACCACGCTAATTTTCCTAACAAGCCTTTTGACGTCAGGTTTCATCCGAAACAGCAATAGTTCCACGTAGGCCTAACCCAACACACGGCCCCACTTCTCCGGGGTTGTTAGTGGAAACTGAGCTAGTCCAGACGGCTCCAACAGCAAGGGCCGCAGCTGAGAACAGCAACACGTTACCAAAAATCTCTGCTTGCCCCCTAAATATAAGGCCATAAAATGGCCTCATCCAATAATGCCGAAGGGAAATTCGCGGGAATAAAAAGAAAGTAATTACTAACTAACTGTACAATTGTGCCCGGATGTCTTGTGTGTTGGTTCATTCCGCATCCATGCCCGGTACTTCAGTTTCTGGGTGCCGAACTTTGGTAACCGCATGTCTAACCAGGCAAGCGGAAAAGTAATGCACACCATTCAGAAACAAACAGGCAAGGAAAAGTAATGATTTACACATTGTTTCAGAGTGTTAACCCTTGTACATGTATGAGTAATTAGATCAAGTGTTAGAAACTTACATGCATCCTACTGAAATTCCAAAACGTGGTTACCCTCACATATACATTGTACTGATACCTACACCTTTTTTAACACAGTAGCTAGGCAAACGAGTAGAAGTCAAGCGAGTAGGAAAGATGACAAGATTCTCTTGTAAGCTTGAAACGAGTATTTCATTTATACATGTACTAATATATTCATTGTTCAGAAAGACCACTTCTTTAACCTCTTCCCTTGAAGTGCGCGCTAGACAATACCTATCCATTAAAGCGCAGAACAGGGCTCTCTGGCGTTCTTTGCCAGCATAAAGCGTATCTTTGAATTTAAATCCGTGTTGCCTCAAACCGATTTTGGTCCAAAGCATCTGAAAATCCAAATTCCGATCTGTTAACAGCGGAGTGCTGGGAAATTATATCAGGCATATATGTTCGTGTTCATTCTTTCTACATTTTTCTCCCGAAATTTTAACGTTGTATATATGTATTATATAAGTAATGAGCAACGTATTATTCCAAACGACCAAGCTATCCATAAACCAGCAGATGCTATGTAAATTCCATTTCCTGAACTTCGACAGTTTTATACAGCCGACTTGCCTATTCATGCAGGGCTTACCCCAAGATAACACGGTTGATAGATGAGAAGCCGATTGCATTTGCTCCGAGTAACTTTATCCCTGCCCGGCAAACCTGCCCGATGGAAGATTACACAATCTGGCCGGCAATCAGCCCTGTTCATTAATCCAACATCAGTGCCTACCTAGACTGATGGCCTTTAGCCTGTGGGTTGAGAGGACGAATTTGGCGTACCACTGACCACTACCGTTGTTTTTACGGAGAATGTGGAAGAAATACACGCTGGGAAGGAATCGGCACGCATGACTGTGACGTATCTGCTTCCTGTGTCCTGTAGAGCCGGTACCTTTGGAGTTATATGTTGTTACGAACAACCGGAGACGCCTTCTGTTATATGTGCTCCTGGAGAAGTAAACTTAATGCATATTAGGAGTTTTTGTGGTGTGATGTGTATTAGCAGTTGTGTACTGATGTGTATTTTAGGAGTTGCTGGGTTGGTGTATATTAGGAGACCTATGTTTAAATGTGTATTAGGATGTCGGTGGTGCATATCTGGCCATTAACACATTCGATTCCTCGCTATCTCAATAAAAAATAATTTCTTTTGCCTGGAACTTTGGGCGTAGGGCAATTAAGACGAATTGATCACAGCTTGCCAGAGAGCGGCTTTACAACAAATAATTTCAACAGCGGGGATACGAGAACACCTCTACTTCGACGGGACGACTCAACCACTGTGGACAAGCTGCTAGACTTGATGTGATTTATGTCAACGAGAAAGGTCGTATTAATGTTTATAAACAGGAACTCTAGACTGAATAACCGCCAGTGTTTCTGTCTCAACCATTCTTGAAACTGCCAACTCAATATTTTTGCCCAAACGAATAACTTTGTTCACCCATGTATACGACGAAGAAACACTGAAACACTTTCGGTAAGAGACAAGGAAAAAGGATATTTCAATGCGGCTGCGTTGTTCTTGTGTTGTTGTGTGTTTTAGGAGCTGCTCAATGAGTTGTTGAGCGAAAGATGCTATTGGGTATGTTACACGGCTTACATGTATATATGTTATGTGTTAATAGAATGGAGAGCACATGAATGCTGTGAAAAATGCATTTCTACTACGGGCATTTTGAAAAGCTTGTACACAGGCGTCCTTCAGGCAGACTAATCCCGAGGTTAAAGGATCTGTATTCTGATAATTTTCTGGACTGATAAGAACGTGGAAAACATACATTAAAAACCTAGGCCGTATATCTGTTAATCAAAGATTCACCGAACTTGTGAACAAGATGGGAGCTCGACCTGGCACGAATGGCACTTGTGCCACTTGCGTCGCTAATATCTCTTCCGCGGGAGTCTATAAATTAGACCTTCGCAGAGATATCCGCATCCAACTAAGTGAAATTCTGATTTTCTTCACTTGTCGCTTTAAGTGCAAAAGGGTTATCAAGGAAGTTTCACTGGATGTAATTTCAAATTTTTATTTCTGGCCTAGGGGAGCAAATAGCACAAAACGGGCTATAGCATGTAAGCAAATGGATCTCAGATATGCTCTCTGTCTCATTATTTCTTTCTGAATAGATGTGTTAAGAAGGTTCGACGGATGCAAAGTATGCTAAATCTGCCATAGAGAGGGACAAAATTGTTAGTATTTCCCTATTTAAACCGTGGAGCGTTGAACACGGGGACCGAGATTGAAGTCTATAGTTCACTTCCGGTCAGCCGTTATTTGTACCGTTCACAGATGACTGTTGGAACAGACATTTACGTATATATTTATGAAGACGCAGTCAAAGCTTGTCCGAAAATTTGGTTATATAAACTGCGAGAGGACGGTTCTTTCAGGTGAAGCTAATTTGGTTTTATGTTGATCGGATACTTCGAACACATGTTTCTTGTCATTATTCCTTACACCATTTCGCAAGCGTCCAAGGATTCCATTTGACAGGCTTAGCTGGCAACAGGTCAATCCTTAATCTGTTTAACAGCAACGTGGTTTGTCATTTATCATTGTAGCGCTTTACGTTCATCAAAGCAACAGACGGTAAACATTGCCTTATATATTATAAATCCGAAAATAATGGCAGACACAAAGTAAACACCTCAACTCTTCAGCTACCTGATCACATTTCTACCGAAAGCGCTACATAACAAAACAGCTGTGATGAGTTTCAAAATTACTGTCCACTTTGTTGAACTTTGAAAATCATTTCCACGCCCTGTTTAGTCTTCAGAATCTACGGTTTATAACAGTTGGCGTCTAAGGGAATGAATTGTGAGCAAATCAGTTTCGAAAAATAAGCAAATTACTGAATGGACTTAATACAGATATTCGACATTGTACATTCTCTTGGGACAATGAAATCACGTCGGCTAAGATCAAATTAGGCGCGTTTATGAATCGCCTTTCTGACTTAAAAACTTCGGATTTTACCGAACGTAATAGCAGCATTGAAATACCATTTTTATCTTTTGTCGAAAGTATAGTATAGGAAGTATTTCGTTATTTTGTAAATGGATACGAATGTGATTATTAGTGGCCAACCTACAGAGTAATCAGTATCGAGAATAGAAAGCAGAACAAAATCAGTGGTTACGCATCGATCAAGAGAATCTGTCAATAAAGGAATACGACCTTTCCCCTGCAAATTTCGTGACGTCTACCTGGCCGAACGAGTTTAATGAGATGAGTTCACATCCCTACCTGCTCTTAGAATTGTCTGAGTATAAAGTCGCTGTCTGACAATGTATAATCAGTGAATCTGTAAATTGTCCAAGGCTCGTGGTTCACAGCAAATCGAGTTCTTTATTACTGAAACGGCGAAGCCCGAATGTTTTATTGTCCCCCAAAAGCTCCCCTTAGAGGAAAGAAAATTTGCTGGTTTAGTACCAATTACTTGTTCACGAAACGCAAAGACAACCGTGGTGGATGTAAAGGTGTCACTGAAACTACTGTTTACATTTTCAATCTGATGAAACATGTTCGGTTGATCCTCTGAGAAACGTTAACGCTACATCTAAGAGAAGATCACAGACAAGAAAAGCACCCGTCTAAACAAAAGTAAGAAAGACAGTCTGACCAAAGAGCATTGTATGACATAAAGCCAATTAACGCTGATGCCGCACCACTCTCCCTCGCAAACTTTATCCATCGACACTTCATCGGGGTCTTATTGCTACCACTCACATGGGTATTCAGAACCAGTCTTATTTCTTCTCACACTGAAGATCGCATGCAGTTGAAAATGCCGTTGCCATAAAGTCTGCCTATCCAATCTGTTTAAACGTCACAAAACATTCGTGTCCTTTTAAACAGAGCGAGTTAAATGGTATTCCACACCAACAGCCGATGAATTAATCTCGACATTTCACTGGAAGAGATCCACATCTGATTTAATGGTGTATTTAAAGGACAAGTCAGATTCAGCAAGTTGGAGTCATGTGCTGATATCTGCCATTTAAGGGCGACGTAAACATATCCAAAGAGACCCTAATTTAGGTACGTTACAGACAGGACACATGGGGGTGTAGATTGAGATGAATTTAGTATTGGTGACACAGCTGACCGGATGAGTGTTCTCATCTTCACGTTGGACGTGATACAGATACGAATTCACTGCATTAGTCACGTTGCATAAAGTATCTGTGTAATAATGACCTAATTAATACGTCAGAAGTGACCGACAGGCGACAATATGTTGTATATAGCTGAATATTACGTATAGCTTTTATTTTTAGAGTAGCTCTCTCCGGCATGAATAATTCATTTACATTAACTGTTTTAGTTTTACCTCACTTCTGTTAAGTACACTTTTGAGAAAAAATGTGCCACTTTTTTTTCAATTTCTCTTCCCCTCTAAAGTTCCCCATGGAAGGATTCTTTCGATTGCTTACTCGGCTGATGATTTGTGCTGGTTTACCACAGATACTAAGGCTTTTAACATCTCAGCAATATAAATCTTCCAGAATCCCGGACCAAGAATATTACTGTGAAAATGGTTGAAAAAAATGTCAAGGGATTAGCGTTATTTGCAATACTTATAAACATTAAAATACACTTTGATCTGCACAGTGCCTCGTTCTACAAGCAACAAGCAATATGTCTGTGTCAAATCATAACACCCAGCAACTTTTACTATGAGCAAGAGGAAGAGAATGACAAGCATGGGACGATTATTACATCCCTGCATCTCAACCTCAGCAAGTCTCACGTGGGACATGTTCGTGAAATGTCTGTACCTGACATTGAATCGCTACTACTCGGGGAAAATAGTTGTACAAGTTGGCCGAGGACATATTTGATGACCAGTCCTAATGATTTGGAGGAGATTTCTGATCGGGATATGCATCCAGGAATTTCAAGTGCATCCAAGAAAAGATATCACTAGACCAAATATATATATGTATCTGTAAAGAAACCCTGTATCTGTTTGCTTAGTCGCTAAAGGTGAATAGCTTAGGAGGAAAAATCTTCTATCAGATCAGCAGAATGGGACAGTCCATGTTATACTGATACAGATGAAGTAAATTCAGTTCCATTGTCAACCTCCGCCATGCACAAGTGACGAAAGCTGGATAACGTTGACCTATATATAAGACATCAATCGATCTAAAATTTATCATATTGAAGAAGTCACCCTGGCTCGGTCGCAATACGTTAATGACCTCAAGGAGAACATTTTCTATCAAATCAACATACAAGAGTGGTATACATTATTTAAATCTTCTGATGTCTAAGACAAGTTATGTAGCTTCAATTCAACTCCCAGTCCCTGTCACGCACAAGCGATGAAACTTGGATCACCTCAAGCAGTCACCTGTATTATGCATTTAAGATGTCGTGCCGAGGGATATTGATTGATAAATTCATCTTTTCCAAGAATTAAGATATTTTACTATGTATACGGAAGTGAAATTTCACTCATATCCAAGAAAATTCAGAATTGTTGTTCTTTTTTAAATTTTCGGAAACCATCTGCATTAGCAGTTTAGGATACATGTTGGATTTTCATGTGAAAAGAGGAATGTCTATTCCTGAAAAACCGGCATGATCTGCTTTGATCCTCTATATACTAAATGTTCACAGTGGTAGAAAATCATTTAATTAAGGCACCAGTTGTTACTTTGGTGAAAATTTCTGAGCTGTCATGGACACACATGAATTTGAGACCAGTATTTACAACGATATCGTGAGAGACGACTAGAGTTCTTTGAAGAATTCACGGAGGACTTTGTATCGCTTCCAACTGTCTGGTTAGCTTAGTTATCATTGTTGGTGGCGTCCGATTTTGATCTTTTCGCACCAGTTTCCTTCCTTCACAAGAAGCTGGCAAGCCAAGGTGTCACAGGCCGGTGATTGGCACCCCCTTACTGTATAGGTATAAAACAGAAGCTGACTTAAGACCAGTGACCCTAGCTCTTAGTGCTCTAACAACTGCCCATTAAATCGTTTTGTGAAGACGATTTCAATTTTTCAAAATGCAGATTACACACTGACAACCATCACCAGATGATCTTTGTTACTTCTGGTTGTCGCTTAACTATGATGTGGAAAAGACATACTTGAGTATTCTCTATTAATCATTTCTCAATTTCTACATATTAGGGATACGTCGAATCACTCCAACTAGATTCTGGATGGGTCTTATATTCCCTTGTATGTCGAGTATAAAATGGGTGTCAAGTAACCATGGGATACCATCGGATGAAGCACGGTTTTTACTATTTCTGAAGAGCTGAGAATTATTCAGAATTGTTTCAACCTTTTTCTCAATAACCCATGAAATATTTGGATTTGTAAGCTGTATTTCCATCTGAGGTTATTGAATGAACCATCACACAAAGTGGGAAATGCAAGTATGTTCCTGCCCAAGGTCAATTGTTTCTTGTTCAGACATGTCCTATGTAAATGAGTGGAGACAGATATTGTATTAAAGTATTTCTTTGTGTCTCGATCCTTCTATTACAATGGGAAACACTTGGAAACATTAACGTTTGGACAGGCAAGGTAAATAAAATGAAGCATATTCTAATCTTGGATCACATACAGAGGGCTGGGGGACAAGTTGGGCGCCTTCCGTTAGAAAAATGCCTCTAGTACAGACCATCAAAGATCGGTGGTATCTCTTCCGGAAGGATTTATATATGAACCCTTCCCAGGGAAACCCGCACGCATATATGTGAATATCTTATATGCCGATCTGACGTTCAGAATGGTTATTCAGGAAGTATCACCGGACGTAGTTTCCAATTTTGAGTGTTGGCCTAGCGGAGCAAAAGTCTGTCACAAAACGGGCTACACTTCTGAACCAAATTGATCTCAAGTATGCTCTTCAGAAAAATTCGTATCATTTTTTTAAGAACAGATCTGATTGGAAATGATTAGCCAGTGTTTCATCAAAGTGGTGTGATAAGAGGTTCAGTGGGTATGAAGTGTGCAGAATGAGCGAAAGAAGGGAACAAAATTTATGATATTACCCTCAGTTGATCAGTTTATAACAAGACCGCATTAAAACGTGAAGCGTAGAATATTAGACTGGGGACTGCCGCCTTGCTGTTTCGCGATTTACCGTTATTACTGTACACTTATGACAGGTCAACCATTTAAGAGTATGAACAGACATACACGTATATATTTACGAAGACGTGGTTAGAATTTTTCCAGAAATTCAGTCACATAAATTGCCAGCACACTGACCTTTTGTGATAAGTTAATCTGGCGAGTCCAGCTTTAGGTGGCTTGCTCCCAGCTTCCTCGTCAGTGAGATCGCCTCCCGGCAACATGGGGATGATCATCGATTCACCCTGGGCACTGGCCAATTTCCTTCCAGCATAATGCTGGTCGTAAACGCTCACAACTATGGCGTAAACTATCATTCAACACATTTCTAGTAGCTACACCATTTAACATGCATGTGGAGATTCCATCTAGCTGGGTTAGCTAGATATACCTCACTCTTTAATCCAGTTGACAGTCATGTGGTTTGTAGGGTGGAAGGAGTTTCAAAATCAGTCAATCATGTCAGTTTTTGATGAAGAACTTGGTGTGGAAGGTAACGGCATACGTATGATGAGTTTCAAAACCAGATATTCGTTTCTGGTGAACTCAAAGGAAAGACAACACCAGACCAAAT
Organism: Acanthopleura granulata; assembly: GCA_016165875.1. NCBI lineage: Eukaryota > Metazoa > Mollusca > Polyplacophora > Chitonida > Chitonidae > Acanthopleura > Acanthopleura granulata. The sequence continues at coordinate 17,400,713 of JABBOT010000080.1, read as the reverse complement.
GTATACATGTATGGATAAAGAATGCCATTTAAAGTTTAAAACGTCACTTTATGATGTAAAATAATTGAGATATCGCAGTTCAAAGTAAAGAAAAATGCACACGGAAGGAAAGTCAAACTGGCAGCCACATTCTCAATTTTAACCAATCACGGACGAGCTAATTCTATCACCAGAAAAAGCGCTGTGACGTCAGCCGTCCCAGTTCACCATTTTGCCATACAGAAGTAGTGCTAAATTAGCTGTTTTCCTGGTTACGAGAGAATTTTGTTAATTTTAAAGCCATTTTCAACGAGAAAGTGTTAGCGGAGCACGTCTGGAGTACCTTCCCAATGTGTCAACCAGAGAGCTACACTGTGGTTTTTGGTTGTAGTTGTAAGCGAAAGCGTACTTCGCTAAACAAAAGGAATGTCTCGCCTCTAACACTGAGGAGCACAGAGACATGTTTCCCGTTTCTCTAAACTGGCGTACCATGGACTCGCAAGAATTCCAGATTAAAAGACGATTTATAGAGTTACCAAGCACGTTATAAAGATGCCCATGCCGGTTCAGGTTTGTATTGACCCTTCTTCTGAAATTATTTCGTTATATTTTGTGTTGTCTTTTCTTTTAAAACCTATTGGGTTACCTTTTTCTGTTCAGTAGCGATTCGGTGCCAAGCTGACTTGACCATTGTTCTCTTGCACAGCGTAAATAATACGTTATCAGTTTGCCCACGACACATCATCGTACATACAGGAGTGAACAATCACAGCTTTGAATTGTGCATGCCGAGCGTAAAAGGGGCGACAAATATGAAAATATGAGATAAATAATATCCGTAAAGGTTGTTCAGCAAACCATCATTACTGAGTGGGAAATGCAAAATATGTTCGTGTATAGGGCCAGTTTTTTGTGTAAATGAGTGGGCATAGATATCGTAAAAAAGAATTTCTTTGTGTCTTGATTCTTCAGCTACAGTGAGAAATATTTACATGAGACAGTCAAGCTAAATGTATTGAAACACAGAGCAGTCTTTAATCAGATACACCAGGCCTGGAAACAAAAAAAAACGGCTATATCTCTCCCGCAAGAGTATGTAAGTTAATCCTTCCCACTGAAACCCGCACCCAAAATGAATGAATATCTGAATTTTTATTTGTCGTTTTGCGTGCAGAAAGGTTATTAAGGAAGTATCACCGCAAATATCCAGTTTCTAATTTGAACCTTGGCCTGAAGGAACAATAGTTAGTTACAAAACAGGCTACCGCCTTGTAACCAAATTGATCTCAAATATACTCTGCACTAAATCCGAAAATCCATCTTACTTCTTCTGAATAGATCTGGTTGGTAGTTTTGACCCGGTTTTTCTCAAAACGATGTATTAAAATGAATTTTCACAGCTGCGGAATGATTAGAATGGGCAGGGGAAAGAGGAAAAAAAAGGTACAGCATTTTCCTCCGTTTGCGCATGATGACGAAACGTAGAAATGGATAAAACCCAAGGATAGAAGAGTGCCATCCAGCTCACTGCTGTTACGAACCCTGTCCTGAAAATAGTGTATTATATTTTTTTCTTTTCGCGCTAACCGGATCAGTGTCTGGCCTAGACTTTGACAACTTTATACGTTATAGCACTGGAATTCTCAAGGCTTCTTTGTTTATCAGTTTTGTGCCATTGTAGGTAGAGCGTACATTCTGGAAAGATTTATATTTGTTGTAAATATGTTTACGATCATACCATCCAGAAATTTCTTTACGTTAGTCTATTAATATGAGTGACGAAGTTGTCAAGAGGACAGTCATATTTACTTATGTCCATTGGGATTTCTGGGATTTCTTGGAGCTCGGCTTTCACGCCATTCGAGATACGCCATCATGTACTCAATTTTTCTGTGCGTGAACTTTTTCGCCACTTGGTAAATTTTCTGAGGAGTTCTTTTAGAGCTTGTATCGCCCATTTTCTCTTTGTGCGATTACGTACTTTTCATCCCAAGTTTTACACTTTAAGTGACCTAAAGTACGAAGATTGAAAGATACATCGCCACACCGGCATTACCGACATTATCTTTTTTCTAGTCCGCCCTGGGAAGTATACCTCGGTGGGCCGGGGGATATAAACCATCGTCGGCTTGCCAAACATATACCGTTCATCACTTGGAGGACAGTGTCATATTCCATCAAGATTTGGACTGTAATCCTTAGAAACTATATATTTTGTAATTATATGTTTAGTTCTTTTCTAATATTGTAAATTGTAATTTTATTTATTTATTTCAATTACATGTACTGAACTTATTCAAGAGTCTTCGTGTTTCATTGTTTGATCTTGTGTAAGGCCTATCGCTATTTCAGAATAACAAGCCATTTGTTTATTTTTTTTCCTCTCCGATAGTGGTACCCTGACATATTGGAGAACTTGTCCGGGAACTGAAACCTGCTTGTGCCAGATTGTAGCACTTTAATTTTCAGCTTGCTTAGCTGTGTTTTAGTTCATGTTTTGGATCAAACAGACATTCACATTTTGTACAATTGTTTATATAGTTTCTTTGTATACTATGTTGTGTAATTATGGCTGAAGAATTTAATTTATATTCATTCCTTGATAGCTAATATTTGTCAGTTATTAAGCTGACTAAGCTGATTAAGTCTGAGTTAAGGAAAGTAGGGTTAAGAAGAATAGTTGACAAACTTGAACCAGACTTAAGTCAGAGTCCTAGAGAAAGTGAAATGGTGGACACTACTAGCAAATACTAGGGCTTAGGTAACATTTTACCTTTTAAGAGTCAAAATGGTGATGTAGAGTTCTCTAAGCTTCAGTTGGGGATGGAAAAGTTTAAGTTAGAAAAGGAACACGAAGAAAGGCAGAAAGATAGAGAAAGGTAGGAAAGAGAAAAGGAACGAGGAAAAGGAAACAGAACGAGATAGAGAGTTTGAGTGAGAAAAGATAAGAACAGAAGAAGAAAGAGAAAAGTTAATAATCAAAAAGGAAAGCGAAGAAAGAGAGAAAGAAAGAGAAATGACATTAAGGAAGTTAGAGTTGGAGAAGGAGTTCAAATTGATGGAACTCCAGGTTGAGGGTGTTGATAGTGAACAGTGATCATAATGAGGACAAGGCTTATTTAGGTAAACAGAAGGTCACAATGATCGCAGCAAATTTGGCTGATGAAAATGAGTTCAATCCTAAGACTAATGGAGCCAAATTTCAGACTAAATTTCAGAAGAAATGGAATTCTGAGAAAATGGCTTTCAATTTTAGTACTGGGGGGCCTCCGTGGCTAGTTTGGTTATCGCCCTATCGCAGCACAATGACGCCAGCGAATCCTCCCACCAATGTGGTCGCTGTGAGTTCAAGACCAGCTCATGCTGGCTTTCTCTCCGGCCGTGCGTGGGAAGGCCTGCCAGCAACCTGCGGATGGTCGTGGGTTTCCCCGGGCTATGCCTGGTTTCCTCCCACCATAATGCTGGCCGCCGTCGTATAAGTGAAATATTCTTGAGTACGGCGTAAAACATCAATCAAATAAATAAATAAATAAATAAATAAAAAAATTTTAGTACTGCAGGCTGGTGGGAAACCAAAGTCAAATGTGGGTTATTCTTCTGACAAGAAGACCTTTCAGTCCAAACCTGAGGATGCGAGTCCACCTTCATCTCGTTTTTGTAAAACGACATTACATCCACTAGCCTCGTCCCCAATATCGAGAAGAAAATAGGAGCGAAAATCAGTGGCTTTTATTAACTCCAGTTGTAAACCAGTGAGGTCACAATTAGAGATGGGTAGTATTGGTTCTATCGTTAAACCGCAAGTTAAGGAAGTAGTTCAGACTCCAGAGACATACTTGGGTATGTGTCTCATGGTATGATTACTGGTAATGGAGTTACCTCTCCTGTTCGTATACTCCCGGATACTGGGGCTAGTCGTTCTTTGATGTTGTCAGATGTGATTCCGGCACATTCTCACAAGGCCAACAGTTATGTTTTGATCCAGAGTATTAATGGAAATTTTATGTCTCTTCCATTACTAGAAGTTCCCCTTACTTCTGATTTGGTTACTTTGTTAGTAACTGTAGCTGTCTTTTTTTCTGGGTAATGACTTAGCAGGAGATAAAGTCACGTCATGTCTGCCCTGTCATGTAGGTCGGAAATACAGAAGACTTACAGAGGAATTTCCAGGTATATTGCCTTCTTGTGTGTGTACTAGGGTACAGAAAAGGGCTAGGAAAAAAAAAGATAATTCTGCTAGTACCATTGTGGATTCAGCAGGTAATAATAATTTGGCTGAAACTTTCATGATATTGATTTTGTAGAGGATGGTCAGAAGTCAGACAATCCTGTGTTCTCTCCATCTGATCTGGTTAAACAACAGTCAGATCCTGAATTAAGGGAGTTAAATAAGTCTCACCTCCAAGCTGTAGACAGGTGGTACTTAGAATGGCTCATGAGATACCACTAGGTGGACATTTAGGCATTAGAAAGACAGAAAGTAAAATCACTTGCCATTTTTACTGGCCTAGGATTCACAAGGATATGATTAATTTCTGTAAGACATATCACACCTGTCAGCTGGTTGGAAACCACCACATTGTGTAAATCCTGCACCCTTAATTGCTATTGCTGCTTTTGGTGAACCTTTTAATAAGGTACTTATTGGTTGTGTTGGCGCATTACCTAGAACTAAGTCAGGATACAAGTGTATTTTGACTATTGTGGATATAGGTACTAGATTTCCTCAAGCTATCCCCTTGAAGCATATAAATACTCCTCAGTTAGTCAACACCCTGTTAGAGTTTTTCACCAGGCATGTTGTGCCTAAGGAAATACAATCTGATCGGGGTTCCAATTTTATATCAGGCTTATTTCAGGAAGTGATGTATCAGCTGGGGATTAAGCAACATAAATCCACAACTTACCACCCTCAATCCTAGGATGCTTTCTAGACATATCACCAAACCAAGAAGAATGCTCTCCGAGCTTACTGTATGGAATACCCCGAAGATTAGGACAAGGGTGTTCTATTTGTATTCTTTGCCATTAGGGATGCTTCTAATGAGTCCACTGGGTTTAGTCCCCTTGAACTGGTGTAATGTCATGAGGTTAGAGGTTCTTTAGCTTTGATGAAGGAGCAAATCTGCCCAGGAAACAGAAGGAAACTTATTAAATTATATTTCTCAGTTGGGTGACCTGCGAGATAGCTCGAGCTAATTTGAAGACCTCTCAGGAGAAAATGAAACTGTACTATAGCAGGAAGGCTAAGCCAAGGACCTTTTCTCCTGGAGATCAGGTTTTGGTTTTATTGCCTATACCCAAGGATCCGCTGAAGGCCAGGTTTAGTGGACCATACCAGGTGGTTTAAAAAGTTGACGATGTTAACTACGTTATTAGCAGACTGGATCATGGGAAGACTGAAAGAGTGTGTCACATCAATATGCTCAAGAAGTACCATTCCCGTGATGTGAGTCAGTCAGTAGCTGTGACTAGCACAGTATTAAACCATGTAGAGGAGAGTGATGATTTGTGTACTACATGTACAGAGTCGAAAGAGCTAGGTAGCATTCAAATAGATTTGTTAGATCCTAAGTTGGACAACTCAGGGTGTATTGAGCAATTTAGATGAAGTATTAAGTCATCTTTCTAAAAGTCGGAGAGACTTTCACTTCTATATTGTACATCCGCATATACGAACATGAGGATAAAGGCTTCCAGGCATGGCGTTAAGCAACAATCAAATAGATAAATAAAATTAAAGTGTTGCAGGAAATTTGGTGACATATACTTCCAGCGAGCGAGTCTTTCGTGACAAGCTAATAGGGCTTTATGTTGGTCGCACACTTTCCGCACACATTTCTTGTCATTCGCTACACCATTTTGCCTGCATAATTTAATCTGGCTGACTTAGCTGGGGATACGGAACTCCTTAGTCTATTTGACAGCCATGTGGTTTGTTAGTATCGGCAAGTCATTTATCAGTGCAGAGATCCCCGTTCGTATAAACGGCACATGGTAGACATTGCCTTAAGTACAATAAATCCAAAGACATTCTACAGAGGAAATACGTCTATCAATTTAAAGTTAATGTTCGTTTTGGTGAACTTGGAGAAACATTTTATCTTAAACAGTCACAGTTTACAAAAGTCGGATTTTCACTAAATGAGAAATGAACAATTTAGTTTTCTAAACTAAGCAATTACTGGGTGGACTTGACGTAACACAAACATATTATATAGGAGGATGTAGCACGTTGACTGTGACCAAGGAAGGCCAAGCAGTATGCTTTTTTTTACTTGGTGAGTGTTTGTATGTTTATGTTAATGAAATTCCACAATTTCAAAAAAACCAATAACCACACTGAATCAGCAAATTGTTTCTACTTTTATGGAAAGTGTCCTTACAGAAAGTTATTCGTCATGGCGTCATTACTGAGTAATGAGTACCAAGAGCAGAGGAGATAGCCAAAGTGCTGGTTACTCTTCAGCCGAGAGACATTGTCGATATACAGCTTTTCCCTTGAGTGTGAATTACGGCACCTCTGCTGTCCACATTGGCTGGTTGCACTATTCATAGCCACTGAGTCTTCGTCCCCCTTGCTCTTGAAATTGTGTTATTTATAACTGTCGTCTCGCAAGCTTTATAATAAATGGGTCTATGCGGTTTCCAATAGTAAGACTGGTTGGGTTTTAAAGGTGCAAGGCAGCAAATACGTTAATATACAATTTTTAATTAATGTCAACTCTTGCTCAAAACGTTGCACCCGCCCGAATAGCGCAGTTGGTAGAGCGTCCGCTCTGGGTTCAAACCTGGGTCGGGTCATACGAAAGACTTTAAAAAAATGGTACATCCTGCTTCCTCGCTAGGCGCTCAGTAATAAGAGGATAGAGGGTGGACTCGTCGGCCCGGTGTCAGTATAATGTGACTGGGTGAGGGGGCTTGTCGGGTGTCTTCGGCAAGTCGTCTCGGTGAGGCAGCACAAGATAAAAGATACGGTGGAAATCCGTCCTGCACCAAGGAGACACCGCCTTCGTATAAGTGAAATATTCTTGAGTAGGGCGTTAAACAATAAGCATTCATTCTTTCATTCAAAACGTTGCTCCTTGCGTATATAATACGATATGTATTATATTGCCTTTTTGTGTCTGGGCGAATTTCCTCCTTCTTGGGAAAATAATATATTTTCTATGCACGAATTATTTGACCAGGAAAGTGGAAAGACAGTGGTTGTGGAAATGGATGTGTTACTAATACTTCTACTTGTGCTTTCTATCTGACGAAACAACTATCTTTTGACAATTTTTTGCGCTACACCTCAAAGGAAAACAGTTTAATATTGCGGACAAGAAAAGCACCTGTACAAGCCCAAATCGTAAAGATGGTAAGACCAAAAAGCCTTTATACCATTGAGTCCATTAACATTGATGCTGTACCGCACACTGTATCCATCCCCGTTCCATCCGGGACACATTTCTCATACCTAGAGGGAGATTCAAAACCAGCCTTAATTTTTTTTTCACACACAAGATGGCTTCTGGCTGGAGATGCCTTTGCCATAAAATACGCCCATCCAATCTGCTTAAATGTCCCGGAAACAATCTAATGCTTTCAAACAGAAGGAGCTGAGCGGTATTCCACACAGGTAACCGATGAATCAATTGCTCGAGATGTAATTGGACGAGATCAGAATCGCGTTTATTGCCCGGTTTAAAGGACAACGGAGATGCAGAGGGTGAGAGCTCTGTGTTAAAGTGTATCGTTTAGCAGTGTTGTGAACACATTCAAAGACGACAGAATTCGGGAGCCTTACCATCCGCACACAACGTAGAGTGTAATTGATCGTATCGGTGTTGGCATATCTTTCACCCTAGCAGGCGTGAGATAAAAGACCTACCCCTGAAGATCCACCCATAAGAAAAGATAAAATAACACATCACATTTTATAAACAAAGTACTTGTCATCTGAAACGGCATCTCGTGCTGATTCCAAATATGATCCATATTATTTTTTATTATTTTTCGGCATATTTTTCCAGTTACTACAATGAAAATAAAGAATGAGGTGCTATTGTGGTTTTTCTGGGTCATAATCAACAGGCTGGAGCTCATTAACGTCACAGAATCGTTCTTTGGTACAGATGTAGTGTAGCTGTTATATTTTCACATTAAATACAGATACAGGTGTTGTACTACATATGTATTCTGCTAGAACGTATTACAATATGTAGCAAAAATATTGTTTCCTGTAATATTAAGAATTTCATATAGTTTCCAGTTATGAAATCTTTCCTGGTTTATGAAAGTCTGATTTCACCCAAAAGAAGCGACTTCAAGTCATAGCTTATTTGGTGACTTTTTCAAGGCGACACTGTTAAACATCTAATATTATGACTTAATATGAACGAAAATATAAATTCCATGCTTTTGGAACATCCAACCGGTGGAAACCCTTATTATTGCCTTTCGCTCGGACGAATTTATCCATTGCTCATTTTTAACAGGTTAATCATACATTAAATCACCCCAAACTTGATTTAGTTTGCCTAAAGTGAAATGATGAAATTTCTTTTACAGCTCTTTGTAAAGGCCAGGCATTTATTGTCCAGAATGGAGATAGACATCTCAAAAAACGGGTTCTTTGTGTCGTTGTTATTTTATTTCAATTACAAACTTGTGGAAATATCATCGTGACTCAGGTAAAATAAATGTGTTAAAAAGCCCGGTCAGCTTGAAAACAGTTTGGGCGACATGCACAGAGAATGAACGGTAGCTAATTTGTCCTCCGCAAAAGTCTGTAAATTAGACCTTCCATTTTTTATTTGTCGTTTTACGATCTGGGCTAGTTCTCGCCTGGCGGGACACTAATCTGCCACAAAGCGGCTTATCCTTTATATCCAAATTTATCTTAGGTATGCACTCCAGGAAAGATGAAAATCCGTGTCTTATTTTTTAAAACAGTTCTGACTGGAAAGGTTCACGCGGTGTTTCCTTAGTGATGGGCCAAGATGGATTTCAGCGGGGAGAAAATTAAGCGGGATGGACAAAAGAAAAGAGAAAATTTCCAATATTATTCTCAGTTTACCGTTTTAATAAATAGCAACAATAAAACGTAAAACCCACGGGTTCATGGAAATACCTCACTCCCGATCAATCGTTAATGCCTTAATCACATGACTAGGCGTCCCCTTTTAAAAGTATATAAATAAGTATAAATGTATATGGGAATTCGAATAGGTTGGCTTAGCTGGGAATGCTCCATTATTTTCCCTATTTGACAGTCATATGTTTTGTAGCTTAGGACATGTTAGTATCAGTGCAGAGCTTTGCGGTCATAAAGGAGACACGTGGTAGACATTACCTGACATCTATTATAAATCGAAAGGCAAAGGCGAAGCCAGTGAAACTTTAATGGAGGTTTTGTTTTCACTTCATCTCCTGGAAACCTAAGTGTTGGGCGTGTGTTAGTTCACATGTGAAAATTCCGAAATGACCGGACTTACAAGTGTGACTTACAAGTGTGTCCGAAAGCTTTATTATTTACACAATGTCATATTTATATATATTTATTTTTCTTTTTGAACGGATGGACATTTTACACTGTTATCAACTATATATACATATAGCTGACAAATTTCTTAACGTGGTTACGACCTACTGTATATGATCAGGGCTCATATATTTCCGGGACAGCACCCAAAGCACAACACTTAACAATTCACATCACCATACCCCCATCTTCTCCGTCTGAGATGACAATCCGATGTGATGAGTTTCAAAATTAAGGTCCGTTTTGGTAAGATTTAGAAGTTGTTTCCCCAGGCTGTAGTTGTTACTACATCTCTAACGTGTACAATTTACAAAAGCTGACTTGTGTGCAATTAAGCGTTGAGCAAATTAGTTTCCATCATATCCAATTACTACATGGAATGGACATTATAGTGCGTCTCGTGTATGTGACCAGTGTATTGATATTTCCCTGTCATTTGTATATATTAATGATAGCCTTTTGAATTGGAAGACACTCGACATCGTCACGGAATTCAATAGGCGTATCAAGTCAGTAGGCTGTTTATGTTGTTATCAAAAGTGTCCGTGTGGAAAGAGTTTCTTTGTGCTGTACTAAAGAAGAACTAAAATCGTTCGTGGTTGACTGGATCTAAATACAGCAAGGCTGGTTCCCAGCAGACGAGTTCTTTCTTTGTTGAAGCAACGCTTAACCAAATGTGTTAATAGACTAAGTCTAATCAGTCTATACGTGTGTTACGAATCTTTCAAATATTGTATAATATTTTTGGGGTGGGGGGGGGGTAATCGGGTCAGTGTCTGACCTACATTTTTATCCCCTATGTACGTTGTAGCCTGTAGTGGAATTCAGTCGCGTCTTCTGAAAGCTTCTGTGTTTATGAGTTTCGTGTCATTGTGCATTGAGCGTTTATTCTGGAAAGATGTGCCCATGCTGTTAACATGTTTATGGTCGAGCTTTGGTCTCGCGTTGCCTGATACAGGTCTTTTCTACCTACAAAACTGTGTGTTTAAGCACAGTGACACTCGTCGTACGCAGCGTGTTAGTTCGCATCTGTCTTCTTTGTGCTGAGAGCAAATCGAATCGATAAACTTATTCATATCAATTTTTGACATGTTGGCCTTGACCAATCAGCGTGACCGTTACAAAACTATGTAATTGCTGCGGAGCTGCTATCGAAAATAAATTTGAGGCGAGAAAAGAAGAGAGAAAACCATCTGTTAATTTAGTTGAAGAGAAAGCCTTTTTACTGGAAAAAGTAAAAATGTTATACAGGTGGCAGTCAGGCAAAAACCACGGCTACGATCGTTGTCACACTAATTTTTTTATCTTACATGGCATGTTCGGATTGTCAGGCTATAAACAGAACATGGATACAGTGACAACAGAGATATAAGAAGCATCTGGCGCTGTACGCAATACAAGTAGTAACTGACAGGGAGTGGATGAAAGTGGCCAGTGTAGTAAAGGACACTTTCACTATTGTTCACTTTAGGTTCCAGCAACACTGGAAAAATCTACTTATGATGCATGTACAGGTGTTATTTTTATGAGAATGTCAGAGTGAAGAAACTAGACAATTTTCTCACTATTATGCATCATTTTATGTAAAGACTTTGGGGTTTGTAAAGTTGAGTGCCATATTTACGTGTTGCTGTGTGAATGCCTGTCGACGTCATGTATTTTCCGACGGTGGCATGGTTTTACTTTGTTCTAAGTGGTTAAAAAATACATGAATAGATATGTTTCATTTTCCAAAAAATTTGCATAAATAACCTACGTTTTATTCGAGACAGCTAACATTCGGGCATTATACTGGCTCAAGGAAGCAACAAGCAGACGACCCTGTGAAAGATTACATGGATGGGAAGGAACTGGGAAATGAGCAATCCCGGATTATATTCTGATAGCTGCGTCTTATAAAAAGCCGAATCGGCCTTGCAGATCACGCTGGATTTGGACAAGACAGAACGGAGGCTTCAGCGCACAGCAACAGCATTATTAACCTCTGTGAAATAACGGTAGTTCGCGAGAGCCCCCACGCTGTCTCGTGCAAAAACCAGCGTGTTCTCGAGAAACTTTTGCCATGCGGATTCAGCTTATAACCAGAAATAACATTATGTTTTACTACAGAACAGTGTGTATAGCATACGTAAATTATGAGCGTTAATGAAAGCTAGTTTTAACTTATGAGGCCGTGAAGCAGAGTTCCCTCTTGACTCCCATATTATTTTCACAATGTTTTCACCGCCGTGTCTGCCCGAACAAAGTGTGTTGGCATAAGTAAAACGGCTAATGCCCAGATGTCCGCCGTCTTGAATACACTTTTCACATGATGCAGTCATCTATTTACCACACAGATAAGAGAATAGTATATTTACTCTGTTAATCTGTTTTCGAGAAAATCACTGGATTTGATTTCCCTCAGGACATCCCCAGTTGGAACCGTAGGCCGACATGTTTACAAGTAGACAATTTGGTTTGTTATGACGGACTGTGTTTTCTAGACGCGTTGGAGACAGATGAAACTATAAAGGATTCTGTTCGCATATCACATGGCTTTGTCACATGGACAACGTTTGAAAAGGGCCGCCTTCATTTGTAAGAGGGTGTCATAATTTATACTAGTTCTACTAGACGTGGCATTAGACTGAATTAGGCGCCATCCTCTGAACTAAACTCAGATATTGTTGCCTCAGCCACTTGCCATTTAACTTTACTTGTGCTGTACTAACGCAGATGCGATGGTGAGTAAAGCATGTAGGTGCCATAACCATATTTTCTAAAGAACATTGAAGTTAAAACAAAACTATGGTTCACGACGCGTGAAGTTCACAATAAACTGAAAATTACAGCCTCTTTGCTTCCTTAGACAGCAATAGTCCCCATCTTGTGCATAGATGGGAATGTGTAAGACTGCTGACTCAGTTTATTTACCTATCATATGCGGAATGGTTTGTTGTGGGCTCCAGTATACATGTAATTCTCGGTTATTATCATGCGTAGTTTTAAGAATATCCTCAATATTTGTTCATTTTCCTATATCTTCTCATGTTACATTTCACTTCATCAGCTAGCTGCTGCCACACTGCAATATGTTTTCTCAAATTAAAGAAAGAGCCGGAAAACATTTTTAGGGGAAAATTTGATTTGATGTACTGGTAAATAACTGTACTAAAGTAAACTGACAGGACACTTGTCATATTCAGTTTAAAAAATAATGAAAACTGATAAATATTATGTAGTACATAATTTAAAAGGATGCCCTTTATCTTGGTAATGATGGGTGTGAGAATAAATTTGAACATGTTTTCAAATTCTCTTTAAGAATTTTATAGGCAATCAAGACGTGAAATTTCACTCCTTTAAAATACAGTGCATTACATTTAAGGCAGTAGAGCATCCAAGCATTGTTCCAAGCAGTTAAACAATCGTTGGCTAATACTACTTCATTTCAATGCATATTTCCAATTCCTTTTTATAGACTTTAGCAGGATCACTCTCCTATGGTGAATTGCTGATTTGTGGAGGAACAAGCTGAGATTTAATTGGACGCAGTCAAGTTCCTAAAGGAAGTAAGTATATGAGTACTTACAAGTACTTTCATTATCACTGACTAAAAAAGTGGTTGGCAGAACTTGTGGTGTCATCACACATCCGTTCTAGTTTGCATGTTACATTACATGTTGGAAAGTTTGTCAGTAAATTTCTCAAGGTTGGCGACTTAGTCCATTTAGCTGTAGACATAAACCTGCCATTGTACATGTACACGACTCAAAGAAAATCTCTGAACCCATGTTCACAAAACGTGAACAAATCAGTTTCTTGTGGCTTTCCTCGTAAGTGATGTTACATAATGGCACTGTAACTTACACCTAGACAACACAAAGTTATGAGAAATATGACTTACATTATGTGAAAGTGGCCGCTGGTCTTGAATTTGTGCTATCATTAACTGTCCTATCATGGAAGTAATTCTGACGACATACATTATAACTTGTTTTTTCCTAAGTACAGAGACGTCTCTAAATGTACATTGTAACAATTCAGTTGCCTGATTTGAAAAGGCTGTTAATGAAGTTACATGTACTATGCTGTTGAAGCCAGTAGGGCTGTTAATGGGACAGTCATTTTAGTGATGCTGAAAATTCCACTGCAGTGTCAGCAGGGTGACATCATAAATGTAAGCGCTCTATGCAACACGTTTGACATTGCTTAACAAAAGACTTATGATGTAGACGCCCAATTCACTACAATGACACCTGTTGGGAGACGAAAATCTGCTGGTACCCAATTGTGGCTCTATATATTCACGGTGCTGTGATATCAGAAGTACTGCTAGGAGTGGCATAGTTGCAAATGGGTGACATTTGCTTCACAATGGATGTAATTGTGGAAGTGAATCAGAAAGCATAACCAATAAATTTTAGAGTTACAAATGGAGTGAGTCAGAGATTGCATACAAAGGTACTTCCTTATCATGTTTTGTTGGTTACCCAGCCATTCTGTCTGTAAAGTGTTGGGGTCCAAATTTGTACTTATTTTCCAGAATGTTTCGAGAGTGTTAAGATCGTCTTTGACAGAGAGGGACAAATATATGCACTGTATCATTACATGTATGGTCGAGCATGAAACCTTTGCTGTTAGCGTGGATTTGTAGGAAGTATACCTTTTGGAAGCAAACTTGATGTTTTCGGATGACATTTCAATCGGGCTCATTGTCTTGTTTGCATTCTTCAGGAGTTACCCCTGTAAAAAGACCGACATCGGTTGGCAATAACATACACAGTAAGTGTTACGCGTTAAAATATCATTTTTATAGACCTGTCTAAATTGAAAACATCACACGAGAAATCAGGTTTCAGAATGGTTGATAATGTCAATCTGCAAATGTCTAGATCTTAAATTATAACCAGATACTATTGCTATTTGTTCTTTGTATGGCTGTCAGACCTTCCAATGAGAGGTGTCATAAGAGTACAGGCAAAACATATCTTTGACGACACAAAAGATTTAGGTGAAGCAGTTATTTATGCTTTTACAGCACCGACACACCCCAACAACAGAAGCGAGCAACAGACGCCAGTAATATTATGACAACACCAAAAGTGAATTTTATGCAATTTTTCTATTCACGCTCTTCACGGTGTAATCCTATACGCTAAAATTAAAATTTTACGATTTTGATACTTCGGCTTTGCTGTGCTTTAATGCACTTTGGAGAACAAGTGGCACTTATCGTCAATCTCTCTTGCCTTCAGCTGACATTTTGAAGTGTCTGATCCAGCCACGAGCTTAGTTACTGATCACTAACATAAACAACTTTTTTCACATTCAGCTGAAACTTTTTTATACCTCGGCCTTTAAAATCTTCTAGACGAAACCCAGAGAATATTGAAACTATACATATGGTTTATAAGAAAATGTTATGTGATCAGCAACATTTGCAATTGCCTGCAAACTTTACATTACACTTGGGTCACACAACGTTTTGTTCCACAGTAGATTACAGCTGTTACTGTACTGTATCATAACACTCACCAGACATTACTCTGAGCATGCGTCCGGGAATAACAAACTTGACGCGATTATTACGTTGATGTATCTCAACTTCGCCAGGTGCTGCGTAAAATGACTCCGCGACATTGGGTGATCTCCATGAAGATGTGCCATTTGAAAGGTCAGCAGAACTGAAAGGTTGTAGTTTTTCGCGCCACATATATCCGTCAGTGTATCTGTATTTATATGTGTCTGTTTGTCTGTCTGCTACCTCAGAACAAAAAACTACATGCAATAATTCAGATAATCATGTCTAGATGTTAAGCTACGAACAAATCAGATATATTGTGGTGGTGATGTAGATCAAGGTCGGTATCCAGAAATTTTGTAAACGATCCTTGGCCCTTATGGAGATATTTGCCTTTGTCATGTTGGCCAGTGGTGCAGGACTGTGCATTTACCTGTAGCCTAGGATTGCGCTCCGGCACTGCCTCAGGTTTATAACAGATAATTGCTAAGTTTCTGATTGATTTTAACTCCCTCTTACTATTATCCACTGAACAGACGTCTGTTGTCACCTCAGGGTTAGTAGGAAAAATTCAAGGGACAAAATTTCCAATTTTCCGTTGTGGTTCAGCGTGGTAAGAATCTGTCATATCAAGGGTTATTCGTTATAACGAAACTAAACTCAAGTATGCTCTATAAAAGTGAAAAAATCCATTTTTTTATGACTAGTTCTGATTGTTAATCTTCCTGTGGTGTTTCCTAATGCGGCAGAAGATGTCAACGCCAGTAAAGTGTTGTGTACTTGGCAAACACATTTGGTCATTCGCTACATCATTTAGCCGAATCGATCTGGCTGGAATGGCTGAAAAAATGTCATTCATCTGCGCATTTGACAATTATGATGTTCGTAGGTTTGGGAAGGTCATTTACCAGTGCAGAGCTCCGTGGTCGTAAAGGAGACAGGTCATAGACATTGTACATTATAAATCCCCCAAAAGGCATTCTAAACAGGGAATAGATGCTAGTGATTCAATAGAAATAATTTTGTTTTCAGTGTCATCTTCTTACAGCCCTATACTTTGGCTTGCATTATTTCATGTATATGGAAATGACATTGGCAATCCGAAAGTTTAATCCCTGATACCGTGTATGAATTACATTTCTTTATGTGATGGATTCACATTTTAACTCGTTAAGAAGTGTAATTCATCATATGACGGCAGTCATGTTTCTGAGTGGAGAAATCGTGCAGAAGTAAAGGGAAGCTGGTGAGGCTAGAAAACGCCCCCAACTCACCAGATAGGTCACAGAGCTTTCTGAGAGGAATGCCACCGAACTGGTCGGGGCTTGCCGCCTTTGGGTATATCTCATTGAAGGACACGATCAGCCAGGCGCACTGCCTTAACCATGCAACCCAACCACTCTGCTGAGTATCAAAACTGTTGCCCGTTTTCGATAAGTTTTAGAAGTCATTTCCTGATGCCTTTTTTGCCGTCAAGCAAGCCTTTGTGACCTTTAAATACTGGAGATACAACGTTTACAGTTCGCAAAAGCTGGCTTGTTGGTAAATCAGTTACGAGGAAATTAGCAATCGCCGAATGGGCAGGACATAATACAGATACATTACACAATGCGTCTCAGAAGTGTTCGAATGGAAGGTGTTTCTTTGATGTACAAATGAAATGGTCGCAAACTTCATAGTCGATGAGTTCTCGCACCCCAGGTCTAGGAATTATCTAACGTAACTGGGCTGTGTGAAAAGCTATAATCAGTGGGTCTAAATGGTTTGCGGATTTTCAGAAAAAGAAGCTCTTTATTGCTGAAGGAGTAAAGAATCGAAAGTATTGACTGAGCTGTTTTAATCAATGTATACGTCTTCGCACAACTTTTGGAAAAACTTTACTTATTAGTATTCACTACTTTTGTTGTTTTTTTTGTAATATTTTTTTTCTTCTCGAGCAGGAGTACTCTCTTTGTCGCATGTAAAGTTATATATGCACCAGAAGACAGACGACTGGTGATCTTTGAATGCGGCTTAAGGTTTGCTTGAGCTCCCCGATCATAGCAGCAGCCAGTGAAGTGGCCGAGTCTTCAGACAAGGCGATACAGGCAAATCCTTTAAAAGCAGAATAGTTGCTAATGCATGAGTAATTCATGGATTTTTAAATTATATTTTTAATTTTAAAGTGTATTGTATTATTTTCTTCTTTCACTAACGAGTAATGCAAGAAGCGGAGTAAGACAACTAATGTTAACATGCAGTGAAGTTCTATACCCTTAACAGTATTGTCATTTGTAGAGATTAAGCTTTCTGGTTATCGCACAGATTCTAGTGCTGAAAAGTAGAAGGTAGCTGATAGTTACACTTTAACCAAAGTGGTTACAAAACATGCATCCTCCCTCGGATAGTCATAAAATCACACAGCTCCCTCAGTTTAATGTATCAGATTGGTAAATGTTCCTTTAGAAAGTGAATTTAAGTAACAGTATTCGTTACTATTAGATATTCAACGTTCTGTATACAGCACAGGTTCTTATGTATGTATTTTGTCCTTATTTGATTGACGTTTTACGCCATGCTCAAGAGTATTTTATGACATTGTCATCTCGACCCAGTGTATCCTTTGCTGTACACATCACGTAACTACGCACACAGAGTAGTCCCAGGTCGACTTTTGACATGAAGATGTAAGACATGCAATGATTAAAGATTGACCTTATTCAACAAAAACCAGCCTGGCTTAGTCGCTAAAGTTGAATGCTTACAAAGGAAAAATCGTCATCAGATCAACAGAACGGGAATAGTGCAAGTTATACAAATGCAGATTCAATTCCATTGCCAGCCCCACCATTGACAAGTGATGAAAACTGGATATCCTTGAGCTGTCCTCTTTGTATTGCACAATATAGAACCTTGCAAGGTGAGATTTGTAATGTGTTAGAATATGGATAACTTCATGTTATTAATAGTTAAGGTGTTTTTCCTTGTATACGAAAGTCGAATTTCAGCAATAAACATGGTTTTGGCGACATCGGTATTTGTTTCCGGGTTAATAAAACCTTCCATGCCATTATAATATCCACCCGTGGACGTCTGTCATAAATACTAGAATTTAATTTCAAAGGACAAAACGTGCTATAACAGAAACACTTACATGATCTGCGTTAAAAGATCTGTACAATTTGGGAAATCTACTAGACTATCCCTTTCTTGGGGTAACAGCACTTACTTGAAGGAGAATGGACACACATCCACTTGGCACCAGTATTTATCACGATATCGGTACCGACGATACTCAGTGTCAAGAGCTCTGAGGAATCAGAGCAGTAATCCTTGTCCCCAGTCTTCTAACACAATCTCATTAAAGCATTTATCTCAGACGATTTTGATGATGAAATATGCATCTTACACGCTGTGAATCACAACTGTCTTATCCCTGACCAGCAGATGACCTTTTTACCTTTTGATTGTCGCATAATGAAGACGAGGCACAGAAATGTACAAGAACTCACTGTGACTTATTTCTCAATTTCTGCAAGTCTACAGTTACCCAACCTTGATTCGTGTTCACCTGCATTTTACGCCCCGTGTATGCCGAGAGCAAAAGGGGTGCCAAATGACCATATGATATCATCGAGTGAAGCATATTTTTTTACTCTTCCTAAAGAGCTGTGAATTCTTCAGAATTCGCTTAATATTTATCTACACCCCCTAAATATCTGGCCCCATAAATATCTGCTTTACAAGCTGTTTCTCCATTCTAAGAGGTTATTCAAAGAACTATCACACTAAGTGTGAATTGCAAAATATGTTCTTGCCCAAGGCCAGACGTTTTTTGTGGTATATGTCCTCTATAAATGAAGACAGGTATCGTAATAAACATTTTCTTATTTCCCGATCTTTCTACCTTAATGAGAAACGCTTGAAAATATTAACTATGAATGGGAAAGGTAAATATATTGAAGCACAGGGTAATCTTTCATCAGATATGCAGAGCCAGGAAGGAAGTTGGGTGTCTTGAGTTCGGCAAATGTCTCTTGTACAGGCCGGAAAAGATCGTTAATGCTTTGCCCGCAAGAGTCTATGAATTAGACCTTCCCAGAGAAACCCGCACCCAAAATGAATGAATATCTGAATTTTTTATCTGCCATTTTTCGTTTAGAGGGACCATTAAGGAAGTTTCATCGGACGTAATTTCCAATTTTGATTCCTGGCCTGGTGGAGGAATAATCTGTCACAAAACGGGCTAGGCCTTATAACCGAATTTGTCTCTAATGTTCTCTGCAGAAAAGACGAAAATGCGTCTCGTTTTTTGTCTGATTATATTTGAATGGTAAAGTTCACCCCTTTCCCCAAAGCGATGAGTTAAGATGATTTCTACGACTGCAAAGTAAGCAGATCGGAAAAGGCAGCAATGACCTAGGCACCTCTCATCAATGAGGTCGCTGTGAGTTCAAGTCCAGCTACTGTTGCCTCTCTGGCTGTATGTGGAGAAGTCTGCCAGCAACCTGTGGATGTCGTGGATTTCCCCTGGGCTCTTCTCTGTTTCCTCCTACCATAATGCCGACCGCCATCGTATAAGTGAAATATTCTTGAGCACGCCGTAAAATTGTTATCGTTGAGCTTGTGTTTATGAATGTGAATACGCTATATTGCTCTACAGTGACATGTGCTTTATTTGCTTCATTCAACCTTTGTCATTTTGTAAAATAAAAAATTCACTCATACGGATTTCAGGAAACCGAAGTCACGGTAATTAAGTGATGGCTAGCTTTTCTTTTCACGCCAACAGACACTCGCGGTGAAATTAGTCCGGAGAGCAGTTGTACCTTTCCATTGGATCGAAATTACAACACCACTCTTGCTGGATCACTGACATGGGTAAATTATAGGATGAATTTATTTATTTAATTACATTTTACGCTGTTACCAAGAGCATTTCACGTCTATGACTGAGGTCATGCTTATGGATGGGAAAAACCGTGGAGATATCAAGGGAAACACCTCAACTCACAAAACATCAGAAAGCCTTACTGACATAACTGGTTACTTATTGGTGTGCGTTTGTCGTGTTCTGGGACAACCCATTAGAGGACTCAGTGACATTCAATAAACTGTGGTGATGAGTTTGAAACTTAGTACCATTTTTGCTATAGTGTTTATAACGTTTACAATTTACAAAATCTGGCTTGTTGGCTTAAGAATGACGAGGAAATTATTTGTACGAAGTAAGCAATTACTGAATGAACTTGACATAAAAGAAATCCATTACCACAGGCCCTCTTGCGATGTAACACGTCGGCTGGAATGAAAGGAAGCGTCAGCAATGTATTGATATTTACCTGATGAGCGTTTTTGAAAACCCTCCACATTTTAACAGAAGGCCATAGCGGCACTGATACATCATTTTTTCTTCTCTCGGAGTGTGCGCATAGAAAACGTTTCTTGATGGTATAAATGGACGTAGAAAATTACTTCTTATTGCAAATATTACCGAGTGATCAGTAATGAGAATAGAAGTGTCAGCAAAATTAATGGATACTCTTCAGTCCAGAGTATCTGTCAATGAACTAATACGCCATTCCCCGTAAGTGTAAATTACGTCACGCCTCTGTCAACATTAGTTGGTTGGACGAGTTTAATAAGATGAGCTCAGGTCCCTACCAGCTTTTAGAATTGTCTGAGGTAAAGCGGCTGTCTGGATTAGTCCATGGCGCCCAGGGGTTGTGGTTCCCGGTTCCTGGTTATTACTGAGGCAACCAGGAATCGAATGTGTTGAAGGAACTTTTCTAAGCACGATTTAAGTCCATTGACACCTGTTACTTCAAATTTTGCTGTTTTGTTACTCTTTTCACATTTTGTTATAGTTTTTGATTTGGGCTGGAGGGCCTAATTTCTCAGTGTAACACGGTAGCACCTTTTTTTATGTACACCACTGATTAAGTAATACAGTATTGGATGTGGCAGAAGGTGATTTTGAATGAGATGAGAAACAGCCAGGAAATAATTGATTGTTTATGCAACGATCTTTCCATAGTGGTACATCCTCGAAAAGCCGGATGGCTACCAGTAGCAGTGTAGTTCGTGAAAGCTAATTTTATTTTTTCGAATGACATCTGAGTTCATTTTTCATTCCTCACTAGCAAAAACGGCGACAGACTAAGGCACATGCTGATTATTATAGAGCCATTGTTCTTATTCTTTTGTGTCATGTATGTTTAATTAGTTTTTCCCCACTCTTAAAGGCATATTTTAAGTGGCCTTTAATGCCTTTTTCTCCTTTGCCTTAAATGCAATTGGAAACACGCCTGAGATGAAAAATTTCTATAGAAAAATTATGGATAATTCCAATCTGAAATACCCGTTGTAATATTCGAGGTCCTAGACATTTCCTTTTCTTCTTACACGAACGAACATTTATTTGGTCTTGCAATTTGCAATTAGTTCTACAAAAAAACAATGGTTGTGGAAATAAAGTGTCACTAAACTGCTACGTTGTCCTTTTGTCTGAGTCGAATTTCTGACAAACGCTAGGTCTAAATCTAAGAGGACTTGTCCGCATCAAAGTCATAAAGATGATCTGACCAAAGAGCATTGTATAACATACAGCCCATTAACAGTGATGCCTCTGGTGCCGTACACTGGCATACTTTATCCACCTCCAGTCCATCCATTACGGACACCAAGAGAGATTCAGGGCCAGTCACAACTCTTCTGACACACAACATGACAACAGTACACTCCCATCCAATC
Organism: Acanthopleura granulata; assembly: GCA_016165875.1. Classification (NCBI taxonomy): domain Eukaryota; kingdom Metazoa; phylum Mollusca; class Polyplacophora; order Chitonida; family Chitonidae; genus Acanthopleura; species Acanthopleura granulata. Next base: position 17,378,970 of record JABBOT010000080.1, on the reverse strand, counting down.
TCCTCAAACCTCTCAGAAACAGTCAAATGCTTTTAAACAATGTGGGCTTTACCACACTGATAAACGATGAGTTAATCGCTCGAAGTGTAACTGGACGAGATCGGGATCGGGTTTTTTCGCAGTTTTTAAAGGACAACCATGACAACAGAGATGGAGAAGATGAGAGCCTTGTTAAGCCGTATCATTTAACGGTGTTTCAAGGACAACAGAGATACGGGGAGTGAATACCAAAGTGTATCGTTTAAGGGTGACGTAAGCATATCAAAAGGAAAAAGAGTTTAGGGAGTGTTACGCGCAAGAGTGGAACGTATTTCCTGTTGACACACAATGACGAAATGGTTGTTCTCATATTCACGTAGAGCGTGACAAACAAAAAATTCTAAAAACGTACACTTGACGACACGCAGATTGAGGGAGTGAATACTTGCTCATAAATATTAGATTACACGTGTGCCTGTGTCGATCCACACGAAATAACTGACGGCTGTACCTGCAATACATCATAACGCTCACCACACTTTACTCTGAGCAAGAGTCCGAGTATAACAAATATATTCCGGTTATTACATTTGTACAGCTTAACCTCAGCAAGTCTTGTGTTGGTAGAACAACTGTACCCGATACTGAATGGCTTCTATACTCGGAGAAATTCTTTGGCACAAGTTGGCACTGGACGCAGCTGAAGACCAGTCCGTAATGTTTCATGATGATACGTGCAGGGGTACGAATCCAGGACCAGTTATCCGACATTATCAGATTGACCACAAATATCGAGTTTTTCGCAACCCTCCTCTTTTCACTGGCGCCTCAGTATTATTTATACTGCAGACCCGAGACGTGTTAATGTATGTCAATGCAGCTGGGTCCCGTTCTGTGTACAAAGTGCAGTTGCCCAGGAAACCCAATGGTGTAGACACATAGGGGACAGGGCTAAGTTTCGATACGTTATCAAGAATATCAGCGTTGGTTTGGTAAAGATCCTTGATCAGTCATTAAATGCTTGGTATCTTTTCCCCTCACCGCATGTTTTGATTTCAATATCGATAAAAGACCAAAACCTGCACTCTGACCAGCTCGGCGTAAAGGTCTATCCGCTGTGTCAGAGGTTTCTGCCTATGGATTTATGACGTTCATGACGACATTTTCTTATATTCTATGCCTACTTCCCGAACGTTCTACCGTCCACAAACATGCATAGAGTAAATACTCACAAAGTATAGTCCGAGATCGACTTGGATTCATTATGCAAGACGACAATTGATGTAAGATTGATGTTATCAAGATCTGAACAAAGCAGTCTGGCTTAGTGGCAAAACGTGAATGGTTGCATTGAGAAAATGGTTTATCAAATCAGCATATGGTGTTGGTATATGTTATTTAATCTTCTGATCTCTTAAACAAATTAAGGAGATTCAGTTCCATTTCAAATCCCCTTCAGGCATAAGTAATGAAGCCTTAAGCCGCCATCTTCGTGTTGCACACACCGCCTCGGTGGCCTGGTAGTTAGACCGTCCGCTTCGATGCCGAGAAATCCAGGTTCAATCCCGGGTCGGGTCATAACAAAGATTTTAAAAATGGTACTTGTTGCTGCCTCGCTTGACGCCCAGCGTTGAGAGGAAACAGGACTGGTCGGCCAGGTATCAGTATAACGTGACTGGGTGGGATGTCATGTCTGGTGTCTTCGGCATGATGTCCCAGTGGCGGCAGCACTTTGGCGGCCTGCTACAAGAAAACACACCAGAAAGACTTCTCGTGATAATATAACTGAAAAATTGTCAATTACGACCTTAAACCTTAAGCACTCACCCGTATTGCACAAGTAAGTTTCGAAGAAAATCAAATTATTTCGGATGGTGTTATATTATTGATAAATTCAACTTGTACACAATGAAGATATTTTATCTAAAAGACAATTTCACCTATAACCTAGACAATTACAAGTCTTTATTCTTTGTTAAATTTTGGTAAACAGCCCAAAATTTTATCCTACTCGAGTGAAAATAATGTGGCTATGCAATTGGAGTCTCCATACCACTAGAAATTCAGGACAAATGTTTACTTATAATGGTAAAAGAGGAACGTGCTACAGATGATGCATGGTCTGCTCTGATACTGTGAATAGTAGTAGCTTTGCCTTTTAGTAGCTCATTTACTTAGGACAGTGGTTATTTCTTTGATGAGAGATTCTGAGCTGCTAATGAGACCCATGCGCTTGTATTCAGTATTCATCGTCACATCGCCTGTGTCTGAAGTTCTTTGAAGAATCTACGCTGGGTTTTATATCATACCAATTGTCTGTCGAAATGTCTGGCTCATTGGGTTCTCTTCGTCATTGACATCCTGTAGTGATCTATTCACGTAATGTTACCTCCTTCACAGGAGATCTGCCAATTTAGCGTCTGTGATTGGCACCTCTTTGATGCATAGGTAAAAAGGAGAGGTGCACATAAGGTCAGTTTCAGAAGCATCATCTCACTGGTTTAAAATGATTCTTAACGTAGCGTTAAGGCCGGAAAGCTCTCAACACAGTCAGGATACAAACTCCGGGGTTCGCGCGATATGTCTCCAAGCTTAATTGGTGTAACGTTGTTGGGGGAAGGGGGTGTCTTGGCGTGTATATGTAAATATATATATTTGGTCGGGTGTAATCTTATCAGCCATGTAGCGCAAACTTTGAAAGGGCAGGATCATGAATGTTTGATACCTTATGTCATTTAACTAGAGATGACATCGTCTTGTAACCCATTCCGGTCAAGCCGTACTTTAAAACGTTGGACTAAAACATCGGTGTGATCCTCAAGCAACAAGCGCTGTAGGACAACCTCATTATGACATTTCACTCGGACGAATTCAGACCTTCCAAATGCAGAGTATACACTTCGTCTTACTTGTTATCACGGCGTGACCTTCCTATAGGTCATAACCAAAGAGAGGAAATCGATTTTACACGTCTTTTGAATTATCCATTTCCCAGTGTCAACTGAATTATTGATGTCTCGGTGAAATAATTAGTCACAATTAACAGGTTAACCCCTGGCAAAACGAGACGAGGTAGATTTGTGGCTTGCACGAACTTATTACCTGTCAGTTGAAAATACTAGGCGATCGGTCATTTGTAGTAAACTACGTGAAAGATTAAACCGGTATAACGTAAGTGATACTTACTTTGTTGTAAGATCTAGCTTTTGAATGAGATTTTAAGTCAGGCCGAAATTTTACTACATTTTTGAATGAGCAGACCGGACCGATTTTCTATCTTCACATACTATCACCAATACATTGTCTTTTGTCTAATATGGTAAAATTTATTCATTAATTTGAACTCGTACTCAATAATATTACGAATAATATTATTATGGTGGGAGGAAACCGGGCAGTGCCTGGGGGAAACTCACGACCATACACAGATTGCTGGCGGACCTAGCGCACTAACCACATCGGCCGCGGAGCACCCCCCCCCCCCAATTGGGGGCTCATTTTGTGAGGCCAAAAACAGCCTAATTATGGCTAAACAGCCCAAATGTGGCTGTTTAGTTGTTATGAGAGAAAAGCTGGCAATAATCGATGGGGTATCTTGGTAGTTATTTGTTTCCTCAATTCATAGAAAATTTGGAAACATTTTCTAAAGGTGCAAAAAAATAGTATAAATATGGTAACTTGAACAGGGTGAAAAAAAATTTATTCTAGGGAGATTTTGCCATTCGTTTAAATATTATAGTTCATCTTGCTGTTATACGGCACCACAGGAAGTTCATATATTTCCGTGTTGAAACCGCACCCAGATGGATGTATTTCATACATATTTGTCCCGAGTATCATTATTAAAATATTCCATCTGTTGCTTTACGGCTTATCGATGCAGAAACCGGTTGACGTTCCGCTGGTATCTTTGTAGAGACTTCCCCATCCTGTCTCCGCTTCCGGCAGCAATGTATTAAATACTGCGCAGATCATCAATCACGTTGAAGTAAACAACTGATATTTAATTATCATGTATGGTAGTATTACAACGCGGTTTAGCCATCATGCTCTACACCCTGCTTTTCTACTTCAGGAAGTAAAACCATGCTTGCGCGCGTTTAATATAATAATACAGCTGCAGTTGCCATAATATTCCCTCCACCCTTAAATTGCGCCGATATTTGATAAATTGACATCTCATGTGGATTTCGCCGTTTATCTGTGCGCTTTCATCTCCAATCGATTCATGTTGTCGCTCTTCAGTAAAATGTTTAAAGAATGTAATAATATTCCGTTGGGAAAAAAGTCGGAATTTCTATTAATTTTGCCATAGTAATGTGTAACAGCTGTAATACTTGGCTCTACCTTGTACCATACAGCTGCATGTATATGAGGTATTTTTTTAGTTAGTAATATTGTGGTGTATTGAAATCGAGCTTTACCTTGACATCATGCAGGGAGGTTCGCATGCAATGGTGAATAGGGTTTCGTGCATAAGCTTGGTATCACATTTTGTCAGAGGGAAACAAGTCTCAAAATCTAAAATTTTACGCAGGCTGCTCATTTTCTTTACGGCTCGACATCTGTGCACGGAAAGCTCAGCAATAGTCGTTTTTACGCGTTCCGGACTCAAGTTTAAGCATTCGGTATTCATATTTACGCATTCTGGTTTCAGTTTACAAGTATTTCGTAAGCTGTACCACTTTTTATTCCATCTTATATTTCTAACAATGATCCATCGTCTTCTTAATCCAGAATGTAGGACGCTGCAAGTTATTTGCATATTTATGGCAGTGAGAACTGAATTACCGTCGTCATATACATTACCTTGATTTATCTGAATTCGTTGCGTGTGTTTATCGCAATGTTCGCAATACACCATATTGCATCCGAAATAACATGGCCTACATGCATCAGCTAAGATTGACTGTGAAACAAAATGAACTGTGAACTATAATGGATTATGATGTTAGCTGGACTGTGAAATAAGATGTACCCTGACGTAAGACAGACTACGTCATTTCACGGAAATATGCTGAAGACCTTATACAACACAGGGCAAAGATCTGCCATAACCAGTCCAGGTATGTGTTCATATTTCATCAATCCAAGATAGGTATCAAAAGTTCTGCCAGTTATTAGGTCTTACAGGTCTGTATTGATCTCCACTTGGAATCGCTTGAATGGGAAACACTACTTTGTACTAACCGATAAATTTAATGATATATTGGATGGGTAACACACGTAAGATTGTCCAGTGACGGGATTAGACGTGTCTCCATCACAACTGCCGTCGATATCCAGCTATGACCCAGTTTTGCAGTTTTCCTGGCTGTGTATTTTTTTCACATTTAGGTAACTTCATATTTTAACAGATGTAGGTAAGATATTTTCTGAACAACTTACCCGGATTTTGTAGAAAATTTTCCTGTAGGCAAAATTCCGCAATGGTTTTGTTAGGAATATACATTCCATATTATGTTTATATGTATAATATGTATATTTAACGACTGACTGTTGGTGACAACAATCGGTCGACGATGCTCACGATAAGTTTTTCGCAATTCAAGATTCGTAAAAGACTTCTTGTCTTCCGGCGATTCGATGTGCATATCATACCACAAAAAAGCTCAATTCTATTAAAGGAACAAGGTTTTAATGAGGGTGATCGCAAAGCGGTCATTTTTTATGTTAGGAAATAAAATTCAATCTTCTATAAAAAAAAAATGGGGTGACTGAGGTTCACAAGCATATAAAAGCTATCGCGCGACCACCTTAGGCAAGTCGTGGAGTCGAAGATTGATGTTACTCTTGGGCATATAAGCTATATACTCGTTGCCACGTAAAGCTTGTTAAAACTGACTGTGATATTCCCTAACGTCCTGTAAACAGATTTAAAATTTTGCTCTGTCTTTTTGATCAGCCTTGTACCATTTTTGATTTGGAAAACACCTGGTGTTAGGGTGCGCATTTCTAATCGCTTATTAAACGGGTTTCTAATCTATAGATACGTGAGTACGTTCTGGGTGCTGGGCTGAAAGCCATTGATCTGCCTGTATAGCCTCCATCTAAACCTATAAACACATGGCCTGTGTTTTAGGAGACCTGACTAAACGCGGTCCGAACTGGCTATAGCCGGGGTTGCAATTTCTCCAGGGCGGCAAGTAGAGGGATCAAATTCCAAGTGGATGTGGGCAGGCGAAAGATTTTCAATAGCCCTGAAGCTCATCTGAATTGAAACTTCCGCGCCAGTAGACAATGGTTCTAGAGAATGCGCTGGAGACGAGTTGCCAGCGGTCATTCATTATGGCTGCTTCTGAAGAAAGCAGGTCGATGGAATTTGGATAGGTGATATTCCGGTTATAGCTTGTGTACCAAGATAGAATTTTACTCAATCGTTCGAAACATTGGGGACCTTTTTCCAAATTGACCTCCAGTGTCACGCATTTCAAACACGTGTCAGCCTCAATTTAGGTGCACTCAAGAAACATGTAATTTGTAAGTAATATGCATGAACACAATGGGTCTACTTCTGACCCTCCATTTTGTTCATGCACAAGCCTGGCTTGGATTTTGGACATTGGATTATGTGCTTGATATTACAAAAAAACATTTGAAAAAACGATGACTACTGTCTGGATTAAACTGCTTTTCGTACGGAATAAGTTTGTGAAGTCCTCTCAGTGTAAAAAGAACTGGCTGGATAGAAATTGGTAATATTTCTTCACCAGATCATTGGCACAGTTTTACTCAATATTATTACTCATAATTAACGTCAGAAGATGAGGTCTGTCCGTTGAAGGGTGTAGGGTATGTGGATGTATCCTACATCCTGCAAAATTGAACTATACCAACATATATTCAAATTGTGTTTCTGTATCGCTGGATCACTCTTCATATGAGATTTTCATATGTTAGAAGTTATGACACAAACGTTGTTAATCTGTCTGACAAAAAGCTGCATCTAAATTTCTGATTTCTTATGAAACTATTCTAGTTATGTCGATTCTGAAACTGGGATCACAATATTTGCATTCCATTTGCTCCTAGTGGAAAAATGCTGGAACTAAAATGGAATTACCGTCACTTCATGTGATTTTTCAATCACGTATATGGAACATTTGTTGCCATCCGATAGTGGTACGGGTAATTGAGCGAATAGCACATCCGATTAAAGCTATTGCAGTCAAGTGGGAGAGTAGGTGCAAAATAAACTATATCAAATTGCTGGCGAAGACCGTGTATGGTTTATACGCCGATTGATGGTGTGATAATGTGTTGCGCTCGGCTATAGCGGAGACAAATCAAACCATCAGTGGGCCCCCCCCCCCCCCGGCTCAGTGGGTTAGCGCTCTATTGCAGCACAATGACCCGAAGCCTCCCACTAATGTGGTCGCTGTGAGTTCAAGTCCAGTTAATGCTGGCTTCCTCTCCTGTCGTACGTTCGAAGGTGTGGTCGTGGGTTTCCCCCGGGCTCTGCCCGATTTCCTCCCACTATAATGCTGGCCGCCGTCGTATAAGTGGAATATTCTTGGGTACGGCGTAAAATACCAATCAAATAAATAAATAAATAAATCAAACCATCACAAAAATCCCCTCTAGGATGTCCATCTCGCCTGTTGTTTAGTTCATATTGCTGGGAACCTGATTGCGTTATCATTCTGAGTCATCCCTGCGAAATGTCCACTCATGGCCATGATGGTCACATTACTCCACAAAAGGGTCACCATCGTTACAGCAAACCAGCATGAAGGGATGCAGGAATTAAATAACGCGCAGAAACGCAGGAATTATTTCAAAGTAGCTCCCTGGTTGACTGAATGACATCTACTGTCTCTTGACAGATGCCTAGCCAGCGTATCACATAGGATTTACGTCTTATGAGAAATGTAAAATAATTATGTTTGTTTTTCAATTCCGATTTGAAGTATTTTCGGTTATTTCAAGGCGATGCATAGTAAAATCCACGTATAAGCCTGACTGGAGTGTTGTTTGCCAGCGAAAGGAGAGGAGAGGTAGTGTCTATGTATACTACTGCCATTAAGCAACATGTCAGTATCACACACTTATCCACAAATGGCGATAGGATATGAATTCACTGATGTCCGTACGTTTTTTTCCAAATTCAGGCTTTTTAACAGACATTTCAGGTCAATGATCAGCAGACAAGTTTTCAAAACAACATTAAAGGCAAAGACCCAAGAAAATTCAGAATGTATATAATGTAGTGGTCGGAGTCGTGCAATTAGAGACAGACAACAGTTTCGAATGCCGCCTAAAAGACACAAGAGATGTTTTGGTAATGTTTTTGGATTTACTCAGAACCCAATTTTTTTAAGCCTGGCTTCTGTTTAGCAAGTTGAATGATATTCTTGTCATTACCAAAAACTGATGGCTACTCCTGGTTTGGATGTAACCATATTTTGCTCGGTAAATGGCGTCGAAATCCTCCAAGTGCCAGTAACAGCCATGGAAGACCAAACACTTTGTAAGGAGCACATACCTTTACAAAGAGCAGATACCTTTACAAAGAACAGACACAAATACCATTACAAACTATACATACATATACATGTAGTATAAAGGAAATGACTATATTTCATCTGCCATGGATACACGAGGTTTCGCTTATAAGACGTCTTACTGTGCTCAGGACCTTGGTAATAAACAACAAGTAATTCACAGCATTCGTGTGGCCTTTAATGGCGTCTACCAACATATTATGCACAACGAAAGTGATATGAAGGGGGACGGGTGAAAGGCGTAGGCTGTAAGTGGTAAAGTTCGCCCGTTACTTGCCCAAGGTCGGTGGTTTACTCCAGTTGTCCCAACTCGCCCACTATGCAAAACTTACCTCGATTGTAAAAAGTATTCTCAAGGTAGAAATTACAAACCACTGAAAAAGTAAACAAATACATAACGGTGCGGTCACTTCTACAGCCGTCACACAAACGGTTTAACTGTACCTTTCATGATTGTGTAGGATGGTAAAATAGCTTCTTCCATGAGTATACGGATAATTTGATTCTCTATAGGAAAAGCAGCCTGCTAATAGTCGTACGTTCCCCTAGGATTTCCTCCGTTTTCTGCCACTTTAATGAAGGCCCCCGTCGTTTAAGTGAAAACACCAATGAAATTAATAAATTTATTTGAAAGATCCATGAATGTTGCCTATGAGGTTCCTTTTCAAATATAAAAACGACCGATTCCGTGACATGCGTCTTCGATGAGAGGCAATCCTATAGTTATGCAGTGTTCAATTTTAAAGTGGATTACAGTCGATAGGAAGAAATTGCTGTTACGAGTGTCATGAATTCAACAAGGGTACATTAAACGCCTGTTTTCCTTTGAAGCAAAGTGCAAAGGCGGGGAAAAAATCAGCCAGCAGATTTTGATTTATCGTCCCGATAAACTGATTCTATGAAAAAACAAAATATTGTCGTGTACCATTAAGCACTCCTGTCGTGGATTATAGCTCGCTTTCCATGAAATCCGTATTTTCTATGAAATTCTTAGCCTTATACCCACAGATAGCAACAGGGGTTATAATATGGTCCCTGGTATAATTTGAATGTCAATTTCTACGTGACATGCGTCTTTCCGCTAGAATTGACGTTTTGGTTTTCTGATTTCCTGAGCGTTGTAATTTTGGAAATCTTTTTTTTCTATCTTCCTGTTCTTTTTTTGCATTGACTAGTTCAAGCATTAGGGCTTTTCATGTTCTAACTTGTTTACACACTGCAAAATTGAAGTTATCATGAGTAAAAAGACAATTACAAACTGTATCTTGAAATACTTTCACTGATTTGTCTTAAATATTTTTCCACCTAATTAAATGCAGTCAGATGTTTTGATTGTAGGGTTGGTTTTATGAACTACATTGGTAATATGTGTCAATAATGTCATCACCAAACTTTTTCTACCCCTTTATGTTCAGTTCTGAATAAAGTTCTTGTGAATTTGTATCCTGTGTTACTCCTGTAATATGTGGCTGAATGGAAAAGCTAAGACGGTATTAACTCTGTGCTTTAGTTATAGAGAAGAGTTTGTGCGATGTCACTGCTGACGCAACGTCCATAAAACCCACTGTACAGTCAAAACATTTACCTGCATTTAATTTGGTGAAAAAAAATTGGAAACAATCACTGAAGGTATTGTCCGATACAGTTTTCAAAGGCCTTTTTACTCAACATAACTTATTTTTTGTAGGGCCTTCCCTTTAACTTTGGAATGAACTTTCTATAAATTTGAATACCTTACAGTGCCCTAGCAAAAACCAATGGCGCGTTTGCGAGTTAAGGGGAAAATAAAATGAGCTTCTGCATGTCTCTGGCTCATGAATAATTCTTTGGAATGGTTTGTTTATCAGACCCATGCTTGAAACAAATCGCTATCGTCTAGCACACGCGTACTGTCTTTAATTTAGTTCCAGACGTCTCGATATTGAGTGGGGAATAACATTAACTTCAGAGAGGAATCATTCTGAACGCTAGACCTGTCCGATCTTCTACGCAACAGTAACCTTCCTACATGGCTTGTCGGCATTCCGCTTCAGGTCTCTGCCGTTGTCTTGTGCCTTTTCGGCAAAGGCTGACCTTTTCCGGGAAAGCTGTCGTCAAAGAACGATCGGGCTAAGTATTGGCCTTTTATATACCCGAACATGAGGGAACAAAGACGTAAGCCTATTCATGTTAAATTTAGACACACGCACGAACAAACCCTTGTAGTGCAGTCAAATTACCAGCAGTGTTTAATTCGTGATGTCTTATTTCTAGAGAGTAAGCTTTGATGTCATTATCGGAAACACCGAATCTATCAAAATATACACAGTATACCCAACAGACACAGACAAGGTCAACAGTGTTCAGCGATAGATTTCGACCAAGGGCATCGTAGCCGTAAGGAGGCAAGCATGTCATCCTTGGCCTCTCACACGATAGAGCTGGAACAGAGAAATGCGTGCGAACTGAATCGGAAAGAATCAGAACGGTCACGTTTTAGAGTCGCAAGATTGGTTGCAGTTGAAGTAGACGATGCAAATTTGGGGATTTGATATACTTTTACGAGATTTGATACATCACATTTTTATGTACGTATATGTTTTTGGAGACTACAATGTAGAGGGTATAACTCTAAGCTGTAATCTTCTATACCGTAGACAATAGCGTTATTTGATTCTAGACACGTTTTGGTTGAGGATATAATCTTACATATACCAAGGTAAGGATCACGAGGCTGTCTTACACAAGTCAGATGCAGACTAGTCTTAACGTCAAAACAGTTTAACGCGCTAAAATGTTACTTCACCTAAAGATTTTGTTTTATTAATACCAAGTGATGTTTAGACTCCCATGACAAAAATGAAAATTAGTATTTATGTTGAAACTTAAGTTCACGAATAATCACTTCAAATTCTGACTGATGCCTAAGACAGCTTTGTGCTCCAGGAGAGGATTCTACAAAGTCATTTCTGACTTCTGTCAAAATTTCAAATACGATTTTAGAGCTTGTTTGAAGTTAAAATTTTGACCACGCCATCCATAATACCATCTATAAAATTTCATCTTCCGATATCAAAACTAAGCACTGTAACGATATTTTAAATTTTGACTTAAGTCAGGCTTTGTGGAATCGGCCCCTGGTGCCAGGAGCTTACCGTGTTTTTTAAACTATAGGCCGTCATATCTACAATGAAGGTCATTGTTGGCGTGTTAAGGTGTGTAAAAGAATTATCAATTCACGTGAAAAGTAACATGCTAAATTATACATGGATACAACTACTAGTATGCTGAAGCCCATTTGCCGATTTCTTTGTCCATTACAGAACACTCAATCGATTGTTTTTTTTAATTTTCCGTGAAAATATGCATGCCTCATTACACAGTACTAACGTTGTGTTATCCTAATGATTGTATCCCGTCCTTAAGCCGTGATTTGCTGTAGCGACTTACCAGAAAACAACAAAGTCGGAATGTGTGAACAGCTCATTGAGTGGTATGAAATATAGATTGCTCTATTTCCACTCGACCAGTCGCATTTAACGAGTCGATGGGGCAAATTGCACGGTGTGAACGGGGCTTAAGCGATATCTGGGCTCTCTATTAATAATTCCAAAGGGTACACTGTAAATTTCGATGTTTAACTTATCAACACTTTTATGCATTACATATTAAACACGCGGATATTATAGCATTATAGTATAGGCCTATGTACATGTTTTAGACACGAATGTTTAAAACTTAAAAATATATGTGTAATTCTTAAGCACGCTTGTTTGAAGTTTAATCACCCATTAAACGTGTTGAGGGTTGGCCATTCTACACGTATTTTGCCTGATAATCATTTGATTGTTGACGTTGAACAGGCTTTAGGCATGGTGATTCATCACAAACAGGAATGGTTTTATCATAGGCGGTATGGAAAAACAGGCCTTACCATTGAAATCTCTCGAAGCTGTTGACCTTTCTTCAGCGTGTTTATTTGGATTGGTCTGGTAGGTGCGAATCTGGAAATTGCAAATATAAGTCAAAATGCTAATATCGGCGCACCGATGCTCACAGCTTACAACGGTATCAGTTCCCAAGATGCATCAACAAAACATGAATACATAAACATCCCAGATGATCCTGTTTCTGTGTCATTATAAACATTTACGCAAAAAAAACGGTTTGTTTTCATAGGCAATAAATATCCGCACCTAATACGCTAAAGCGCTTCCCTAGAAACCATCCATTTACCTGTCATAAAAACAGCCACAGGGAAATCGAGGTGAGCCGTGAAACGATGCATAATCTAACGGAAATCTATGAGTTGACGTACATGCAGCTGAAGATAATATCTAAATTATTGATGGGGTCTAATGTTTTGTCAGCTTTCATTTACCCAACTCACGAGAGGGGAGGTGGCGGCGAAAATCGCCCCGTCTAACTAGTTTCCGGTGTTTCGCTTGTAACTTTCACACTGTTGTCCGAAAGTGCTATATATATATACGATATAGAATATCACACACAAACACACACACAAACATACACACACACACACACATATATATATATGTTAGAGAATGCTTTAGGTTTTATTAAAGTTTTATGGAAATTTCGTAAATTCTGGGTTTGGGTACAAACCCGAAATATGGAAGTGCCAGTTGAAAGTATTTGTAAGGTCAATTTTACCTAAATAAATATGCAGGCGCTAATTCGACACTCCAAACAGTCATTCCTAAGGTCTTCAGTAATATATCATGTACGTATAAAGTCGATTGAACGAAAGGTTTTGGAAAAAAATGGACAGACAGACAAGGGGACAGATATTCGTTTAATCATGTTTAAATTCCTAGTAGATCAGACTCCTCTGCATGCTATTTGTGCGACGAAACACAGATGCCGTTAGAAATCATGGCCGAACCTAGAGTCACTCCTTACGGTGGGTTCACATTGTCACACAAATGTTTTTTTTTTTTTTTAATATAGTTTTATGTGACGAAAGATTCCATCGGGATCTCGATGGAACGACATGTGCTCCTTATTATCTCATTCTATTAGATGCCGCGGTTAGCTAAGTCTGCATATCCGACACTCAGTGCATTAAATCCCCTTTGTACTGGGTCAGTCCGTAGCCTGAAACATGTGCACTTGTTTCGCAACAATTGGAACCAACGGTTGTATTCAAAATGATACAAACGTTGAATTTTTCCCAACAATTGCTTGCGTGTTCTAGACAATGGGTTCGTTGTTACTGTGGATCATCACAAAACACAAATAGTTTCATGTCAGACGGCGTCGAAAAACGACAGACATCGATTATCTACAGACAACATTTAACAGGCTATCAGTGAAATCCCCTGAATCTATTTATTTCTATTCGGCTCGTTTATTTGCATGGGTCTGGCCCTAATTTCACGAAACACACTTAAATAAGTATTCGCTTAAAATGCTTGACAACGTATGTTGTAGAGATAAGAAGTGCACTTAGCTAAGGGCTACTTAGCACTTAGTATGCTTCATGAAACCGGGCACTGGTCAGTCAAACTCAGGGTAAAAGTGTTTTTAGCTTCTTGCCCCTATCGCCATGTCTCGGTGATTGGCCTCTAGGCACGTCAATCTTGCTGTGAAATTGACATCATCTAAAATATCCCACGACATTCTTAGAGTATGACACACTACAGAGATCAAATAGAAGTATGAAGGACCAGGCGCGATTAAAATCAAAACAAATTGCCGATTTGATAGCAGACTGAGGTTTTGTGACGATATGTAAAATTTAAGCAAAAGGTCAGCATGCGCGTGTCTCGAAGATGCAAATGTAAAAAGTCGCTGATAGTTGCGTATTGGGCACAAAAGCCGGATATTTTGGAATTTCTACTGGTATAGGGAATTGGGTAAAAAAAAAATGCTTAGAAGAAAACGAAGTGGGCGGGGGAATGTCATTCAGTCCAATTCGCCCATGACATCATAGATTTTGGCATACACTTTCGTCCCACCGAATTACTCGTCGGAAGGCTCAACTAAAACACAGAACTGTTTTTCCATTTTTTTTTTCGAGTACACCACACACAGTATTCAAAGTTCACAACCATCTACTTGGCTATGTTCTTGAATGGCAAAAACTGTTTTTCTTATGTCTGGAAATTACCTCTATACCCACACAACAAATAAGGTATTTCTAATCAACGTCACAATGCGGTTATGGATCAGTATATGCCGCCGTATTTCTGTCAGACATGCCCAGGTGTGATATGTCACTGTTATACGTATGTACAACAAGGCTTTTCAAGAGTCTATGCATTCCACAAATTAGGGTGGGGAAATAATTTAATCACGTTAAAAAAAACCCCTAAAATATAAATTCAAGGAGAAAAGTGTTTCCTTTGCTTTTCAATATTAATTATCGGAGCCAGTGTGGAGCTTGGCCTGAACTTGTGCTATCTTGTGTAACCCGTCTGTTGATTGGATTTCTCTTTGCATTCAGCACTATGTATACGATGCAATCCCTGCCTTACCACAACCAAACTTTTTGACTCATGATTGGGATAAAGTTGGTACAGGTCAGTGACTCGTCTTTGTTAATGCATTCCAGACGCTTATCCTCCGTGAAGTCTGCGCCAGTTGTAATTCCAACCATTCTGTTAAGCGACAGCCATCGTTACAGCACTAATCTATCAGATTAGCAAAACTGATTTTACGTATAATCCATCATGCAGTCATTCTGTCTGGCATAACGTTAGCATCATGCGTCTTATATAGTCAACATCCGAATATCGTGCCAGCGGTTTTCTACCATGCTTAGCTTATTACGTCTGGTTTTTCCACGATCTCGCCAGCAATACGTCTAGCAGTAACATCCGCTAACCACTTGACTGAAGAGCTCGGTGTAGGATTGATTATTGTTTGTATTACCGCCTAAGACACTTACTTGGCACCTCAGAGCGATGTAGCAGGAGCTACTCTTTTCCCTCACTATTGCGTGCATCGGGCTGTGCTACGTGGCACTTGCATAGGAAGGGAAAGCCCGGCGTCCTTACCACAGGTGGTAGAAGATAATGCATAACTATCAGACCGGAAAGTCCGCATCAAGGATGAGCGAATAGGTACTCACCGAGTGGATGATACCCGCGAAGACTGCGGCACGGAAGCGCGTAAAACCAGCGGGGTTACTGAGAGACTGTGGGATGACAGTAGGCCTACTGAGGAATTAACCTTAACGCACCTGGGTTACTACCTCGTTAAAGGGGATATCACATACCACGGCGGAATATCAAAATCCAGATGGGGATATGACTTACGCTTACGGTATGTGAAACAAAGAATTGAATATTGGTTTATTGAGGATTTGGCCAACACGTGACACAGTTACAGGGTATAATTTAATGTAACTTTAATGTTTTTCTGTACACTTTTATAACCTAATACTGAATGCTCTGTAAATTTGCAAATGTGTACACTCTACAGTGCATTAAGTATGTATAAACTTTGGCCAAATCAGACATTTTTTCCTCTCAGATGATACCTTTAGTGGTATCTAAGAACATGACGATACAACATAACTAAAACAACCAAAAGTTGAAGTTGTCATGTGAACTACTTGTTGTCCACTTTATCGTCAAGCTCAAAGATGTAACTTTAGGAATCGTTCTCTTTTACAACCCTCACTACTTATTAGTATAGGGTCTTCTGACACATAAGGCATGCCATGTGATATCTTGTCGCCTTGCGAAAACACGGATGAAACAGTCCAGTTTTTAGAGTTCGATTCCAACTATACAGACTCGTCTGACATGTATATATATATCTTTTTTTGCATTTTACCCTACCAAACCTAACTATTTGCAATTGTAAACTATCATACGATATTGGAATAAATAATTTACATATTTCAAAAGAATTTTGAAGGTAAATTTTACAAATCTTATTGTTACCAGTAGCTCTGTACATCTAAGGCACGACGTAGCACGTTCAAGGCTCCGAAACGAAAGTGTCTTCTTTCTTTTATAAATACCATTCATAAATAAACCGGGCTGTGTCTGAGGTAAAGTGTTTAGTATGCCAAAGCAAAATTATACTTGATCTGGAGGGGTGGTCTCTTCCAGAATGATTATCAGTGTACCTATGACGCCGCGGTCAAAGACAATTTATTACTGTACCAATATCAGTGAGTGTATGGGCCGAATCCTTCCACGTCCTATGATACGGTATTTTTATGTTGTTTGTCTTTTCATTGTGTGCAAATGTGCCCCAAAAAGATCAAACAAGCAAATTTATCGGCCTGAGAAGATAATTGTCTTTGTTCAGCATCTGGTAAGACTTTGAAGTGGGCATGGGTTGTTTACGGTCAACTTTTTACACAACGCCCCTCTCATCTTTATCCTTTTGTGTTCCCGTCGACTGTATTTTGGAATATCAGACAGAAATCCCAAGGTCACTTCTCGAGGCAGGTTATTTCTACTCTTCCCGATGCTCGTATGGAAAACCTATGAGTTGGAAGCTTTAAAAGAGAGAGTCAGGAAAAAAAAACAGAAGGAAAACAGGAGATTTGAGTGAATTACAGTTTCTGTTCGACAGAGAAGAGCGTCTGTGGTTCAGGTGATTGGCCTTGTTTACAGAGGCCTTTTTCCTGGCTTGTCGCCATTCAGTTAAAAGCTCCGAGATCATAGAAATTGGACCCGCTACTACATTTCCTGTTGTCTTCGAAAAGTTCATTTTTCTGCGATCATAACACACCGAGTGAATTGAAATATCTTTTTTCGCGATTGCCAATAATGGAAGACGATGTACACAAGACTGATAGGTGTCGAAAGGTTTTTATTTATTTATTTGCTCGTTTATTTATTTCATTGTTGTTTATCGTCACAATAGATTATTCCATTGTGTTTAGTTTCACGGATAGATGAAACAGGACTTTCCAGGAAGAACAACGCATTGTTGGCAAGTCACTGACGAACTTTCCCACGTGTGGCCTACACATATACAAGCCATACTTGTTGAAGACAAGTGGCCTTTAACAATCATTATTCTACACAGGATTTTTGCCTGCCATGGTTTAAAGTAAGGGCAATTCAAAATGGTCTCAATCATACAATTCAGCTGCCTGACGGCAATGAGCCGTGTATAGGATCACTTGGTTATTGACTTAGCAATATGTAACGTGCCACAATAGGCGCTGAAAACTTTGTTTTAGACATTCGTTCATCAATTTTTGTAACAAAGAAAACGAACTGCACCTGTGGTGTGCATGGCACGCCCATAACTAGGTATGATATAACGTAAACTCATATCAACAAGAACACACACTTCTCCGAATGGAGGTGTGACATAAACACTGCTTGTTTGTCCCTGGAAAATGAAGACTTGATCAGACTCTGTCAGGAGAACATATGCCTTACTCCCCACCCACTCTGTACGTTGCGGGCACTTCAAGCCGCTCTGTTTGGCTGTGTGGTGATGAGTACCGCAGTTCTGTAACACTTCTCGGATCATTATCCCATTTTAAATCACTTACCTGCCACAAGGTCTGGCAGCGTTGGGAACAGGTAGGTCTGATCTGGAATTGGCAGATGACGCCTGTGTGTGAGGAACGGGGTATAGGGTGAGGTGAGGCATGAACATATACGCCGAGAGCAGTAAAGTGTCAGATTACTGCCCACAGCCAGCATTTAGACATGCCACTTACCGACATTACTTATTGGTAGATGGTGTGTGTGTGGTGGAACGTTTCGCAGGTGTTTCTTTGCAATATGAACCAATACGCCTGAAAAACATGATTGAGCAATAGTTTTGAGCATGCTGTATGTTTGGCCATGTGGTAGGTTAACCGAAACAATTAGAGGTTGGTACGGTGTGATGCAAAATCTCGATTTCCTGCTCGATTTTTATGATAGGTCTGACACGTGAGCAGCTGTCAATCTGATAACATGGAAATCTCGTTCTAAGGCGTGATTTCACCTTACATTAATTTCAAACCCTGGTACGATTCTGCGAACATACACCAACATGCAAGCAACTGTTATGCCTCCTGAGTTTATTGAAGCGTTCATGTTATTATTAGGCTAGGGACGCAAAGGAAATTTAAAATATATGGTAAAAACAAGTTGACCAGTATATAATGGTTAAAGTGCAACCGAATAATCCGGTTATGTTTGAATTAGAATATTGCAGTGGTTGAATAGAAATATTATAGTTGTAGAATTGTAAAGCGGTTTTAATAGAATTATAATGTAGTGCGCCAATGCCTTAGCACTAGAATTACTGTGTTGCATTGAAATGTAACTATATTGTGGTGCTGCTTCAATTGCAGTTATATTGAAAAGGCCATCCTACTAGATTTATAGCCCTGTGATAAATTCTAAGGTGGGATTATTTTGTTGTAGCCTTAAAAATCTAATACAATTTTAACGTGGTCCTGCTAGAGTTATAATGTTGTAATACCGTAATTCGTCAATGAAACGGCTAGATTATAATGTCCCATTGCTGGAATTCCAATGTGATGCTCACACAGTCCAAATACGCTTGTTGATTTATTTCTCGACCAGAATACCTATGCTCTACTAGACATTAAAGCATTATCTCTCCGCCCTAATTATATATCCAATACTTTTTGCAATATCACTTTACAACATGCCTGAACCTTCGACAGTACCTTGCCACATAATGCAAGCCTATTTTGGTTTTCCTCTTGAGCAATGCAGTTGTCTACCTTTCTTTATATCCCCATGACTGCAAACCACTATTTACTTTATCCTAGATTTATATCTATAAGTTTAATCTGTTGTTAACTGGAGACAGCTGTTCATAACTGTATCAAATAATTAAAAGCACAATTGAAAAAGCTATAAAACTAGACGGCATTAGCTTTGTGTGTTTCAACTCGCATTTTTCACTATGTGTGTAGGCATTCTGCATTTTGACGTTATCTTTTGTTGTTAAGTGCTCCACGTTTTTTAGTTTTACATTGAGTACACTTCTCTTGTTAGTATTCCTGGGACTCTGCTTCATAATCTAAATAATGACCCCGTGAAAATTTTGGAATCTTGGGGGATGTTCATAAAATTGTGATTTTCAAACTGAACCACATCTAGTACGAGCCTTTTGAAAGACGACTAAATGCAATCTCTTATCTTCTCAAGCACTGAATTCAAACTTCATCTGCATCTCACGGCCATAACTGAAAGGCCCTTCGTAGCCATTGTATACCCTCTCAGCAGTATGTTCCATAAAAAATTCGTGCTCTACCCAGGCCAGGAAAACTTTGGCCCCATTCAAGCCAAACGGAGTCCGCCAGGATCAATAGGGAATTCTTTAAACTCCTTCCCGGCTTTAACAAAATGGTCCAAAGGTGCATACTCCTTTGTTCTTTCCAGGTAGAACGTCACGCGTTTAAGTGCAGGTGTGCATATAAAGGACTTAGGTAGTACACACGTACTGCAGCGTCACAGCTGGAAACAGTGCGTTTTTACTGGGATTTGGGTCCTTTTGTGTAGCCCATTAGAGCCTCGCAGTAGTACTTCCAGTCTCGAACACCACATTTGGGGTAGAAGAGGGGGGTGGGTGGGCTTTTCATCGCCACTAACATTCATTTTTTCACCGGATGGCCACTGAGGACAGCCATACGTATTCAACTTTACCCTAGAACCTCAAAGCGAATTATTTTACCGATACTTGAATCTGGTTCATTTATTGTGTTCAGAACACCGAATCAATTTAAACAGAGGCAAAACATATCAGTTATACATTAGTCTCCGAAACAGTAAATGACTCTCTCTGTCTTCCCCTTCACCTCCACTCCCTCTCTCTCTAACATTTAATACCAGGTGTTTTATAGACTTAATTTTACTTCTAATTACAATTTTACATTTTTGGGCTCAATAGTCTCCTAGGTTATTTGATTATTCTATTCTATCATGTATGTCACTCATATCGGCCAGTTTTACATGCATATGTATGCAAAGAGCTAAAGGAATAGGCACATGCACACACTGCTTCAAAGAAATAACATTAACACACTTTCTTAAACGGCTTTATTTTTACAAAAGTGACCATTACACATGTTAGATAGTACTAGATTCTGTATTCCTCTTGACAGACGTTGTCTAAGCTATTGCTATATCTGAAAGCTCGATACCGACGCTGTATTAGTTAGCTTTGTTTGATGTTTTGCATAGCCCGGAGCGTAATGTAGAAAATGTCCTGGACATATTCCCGCGGGATATTAAGCACAAGAATTAAAAGAAGTACATGTAATCCTACGGGAAGGCCAAGAAGCTATAGATCGCTGTTGTTATAAAATGACTCGCTTACGCTGACATTACGTCCTGGGCGGCAATGCCCATGGGTACCGCTATTCAGCAATGTACGAGACATAGCCTGCCCTGACTCTTTATGTGAGTGTTCCAAGTCATCATCATGTCGTAAATGTAACTAAATCTACCTATGAATGCCACTGTGTTGCCGTCATTTTCCGTTCTTGGTTTTTTGTTGTTGTTTTTTTTTTAGTATCAACGCTTGACCATCTATGCGTATATTATATACCAGATTGAAAACAAATTATCAAGGAACACAGCCATGTCAATATTATGTAATACGGATATATAGATTTGGAGATTTAGGAGATAGAAGGGAGGGAGTGCCCTTGAGACAAAGCGGTCGCAACACAGCCACCACGAAAACGGCAATTTTCGGTCTGATGTCTGTATGCAATACCTGTCAGTATTTTAAATACGGCTATTTTGTTTGTGTAATAAGCTTTTATTTTCTTGTAACTTATTTATTCATTTTTACATTTGTTGAACACAATAGTTAGAAGGGCGAAGTATTACGGCTAGATGAAACCAGAGTTCCCAGGTAAACCACCGACCTTTGGCAAGTTACTGAGGAACTTTTCTACGTCTGAGGTGTTTGCACATAATATTAGTGAATGACAAGTGGTCTTCAACGAATATTTGAAACAGCTATAGGAACTCGACAGGTAACTGTCAACAAGCTCCACGAACAGTACGAGAGAGAGAACAGGCCAATTCACTGTCCAAGACTGGGTTTGAGCCCTCACCTTGTGAGTCCAACCGATTAACACACAAGCAATTTAACCAATCAGACACGCCCTGCCCCTTGTTTCTTTTTGTAGTTAACAAAATAGTGGAAACGATGTAGAATCTTTATATCGAAACTGTCATAAACAAATCATAGTATATCCATCTGCTGAGATGCAAATTCTATCCAATCGTTTTACGTTTTTTGCTCTCCAGACATTGGGCAGTAGTCTGCTTGGGAAAATTGCTACGTTTTTTTGCCACGGAACCAAATACAGGTGTATCACCGTTCCCACTTGGCTGAAGTGCCTGTATGCATTCAATCAATCACAGACCTTTTCAAATAAAATTCTGATACACGATCTATACAAGTTATATTTGACGGTGCCCATATGTTAGAAAAATAGAGAAAAAATAAGCTTATATATGTTTCAGCTCAGCACAATGAGCAGATTAGAAACCCAGGGTTCTTGATTAGCATTCAGTGTTGTTTACTGTTAACACATTCTTCCAGTATTGAAATCGGTTAAGTATGAAGGACGAGTTTCGTACGCTTGAGGGATAATGCCGATATGCCTGCACGTTTTATGCTTGGTTACTGGCGCTATAATACACATATATATATACCCTCCCATGATGGCCATTTTTACACTACTGGAGCCATCCTTGTATGCCTGACCTTTAAAGGACAACTGTTTCCTAAATTCTTATGTAGAGTGGCCAGTTAATTGTCCTATGTGTAAGTTAAGTAGCTATGTACAGGGCCGTGCTAGGGCGGTGCGAGGAAACAGGCAATCACTTCAGCTCGAACAACGTTATAATCGTTGCATAATAAATGTCAATAGTCAATCATTTGTGAGATGTCACCGTGTTCATTTCACACTTCGTTGCACTAATATTGGAGGAGTTTTTATTATTCTGCTTGTACCATGCATGATGGCACTGAGTATCTATCATTTGAGCCATTAGAGCTTTGGTGCACCGAGTGAACGGTTTCCGGTCGCATAGTCAAGGAGCACTGCGTATAGGCCAATGTTATACAGTAAAATGATGCCGTGAAATGATTTCCTTTTTATAATGGTTTCGGCCGTTAATAGGTTCAAAATACAGGAATTCTGTTGCTAGCGTATTTCACGTTGACAGTATGCAAAGAACAAATTGCTTATTGCCAAATCGAGGTAGGCTACCGGCAAAATTGCTGCAGGCTAAAGGACCGATTGTTTAGATGCTCGTGTCGTCCAACGACAAGGTCGCGTTTCGAGGCCGCGTTTTGCGTTTCACTTCATTATCCTAAACATGAGAGAATCGCCTTGTTTTACTGTTTGTTTCTATGCCTACGGGCTATATAGGTTGACGCTATATCTGGGAGTAGAAAGTACTAAAGATTGATTTTTTGAGTAAAACTGTCCACTGAATGACAATAGAAAAAAAAACTATTGATCTTTCCATCTCCATTCTGTAAGCCCCCGTCTATAACACCGAGCTAAATTACCCTCCCCCTACCACCCACCCCCCATAATGGAGTAACCGCAGTGCGTTTCACATTTCCAAGATATGGAACTATTGCCGCATTCCGTCATTCGTTTAGTCATTCATCCATTCGTTCGGCCCTGTTATTCACGTCATTCTTACATGAATCTAAGGAACTATTAAATAAGTCTGATTTTGAGGGAGAGGCTTAGGTATATACAGACCAATATAACTTTTAATCGACGAATATTATGTAGATACAATTAGGGGCACCGTAATGTTTATCCATGCATCAAAGATTTTGATTGTAAAGTTACCTTTGTGTAATTTCAGCCGGTTCAGGAATAATGGTCGTTTATTAAAAAAAATACACACCTGACTCGTTTAGCACGAGATTATAACAATGCGCAACCACGTGCTTGTATAAAGTGTGTGTAGCTTGCGAAACAACTCGCGTCGTGCGCTAGCCATAAGAAGCCCTGCTCACTTGAGGGCTCCTAAGCCCCATGGAATACATGTAAATTACTTTGTTATACAGTAATTAGCGGAATCGTTGACATCGGATGAAGATGTGGGAGGGACGTGATTTTTTGTAAGGAATTTCATTGAAGTTGGTTATAATTAGGCAGCGTTACGTGAAAACTGCTTTTAATAAGTCCCTGTCCCCATGGTATTAGTTATGTCACACATCTGGTTGAACTGTTTTGTAATATGTTGTTATCAATCATCTGAATATAACCTGACGCGCTAATAAGCGACCTCTCCACTACTCCCTCGCCACAATCTTCGCCACACTACTATGGATCAATACTTGTTTACCTGCTCGCATTTCTTTACAGCTGCAACTTCTATTAGACGTCACTCGATCTTTTGAAAGAAAAAAAACCCCATAGACTGTATAGACATCATGTTGTAACCGCTGGCCATTGTAATTATCGGAAAAAAAGGTGATATATGGATTCCATTCGGTTTTTCCAGTGACGGTATATGCTATACCTGACGCATGTTGTCGGTATATGTTACACTGGACTATTACAGTGACGCGTCTAGAAGGCCTTAGGGAATACAATTTTCTTTGTAAATTATTCAGGCATCCTTCGTTAAGCAAAGATATAATTTATTATTAATAACAATAATGATATTATTATTATTATTATTCAGATTATCACAGGTTTTGCGTATATTGTCATATTCGTTGAAGAACGCCTGGAAGGACGTTTGAAACAGCATGTCCTTAAACAGATATCAAGCAGACGCACACCAAGAGCACTTAAAACAAACATGGCCAGTATGGATTAGATCAACGGTATAATCACCAGCTGGTACATCACATACTTCTAGAGATAGCACACACTAACAGAGCCAGTCACGTCAATAAATAATTATTCAAAGCCAGTGTAATTAATAGGCATATCCAGTTACAGTTGGGTGGTGGCGCTTTGAATGTATTTAGACATTCAACTCAAGGTGTACCTAAGTTGTGTACCTAAAGTCAGTTGGCTACGGCATGCCGTTTACATTCTGATTATGGTCGAACTAATATTTATTAGTGTCAACGTACATAATTGTCATTTTAGTCTTCTTTTTGGCGTGTTTATGATGATTACTGTTTCTTTGTTTCTTACAGCTCGTCTTTACTCAGATCTGGCTATCGGTGCAGGAACTTTAGTCCACTGGAACGCAGCAGACAACAGAGAACCAAGTCGTTACAGGAGTATTAAACAGCGAACCACGGCGCGGACTGCCCATTGATTGAGAGCTGATCGAGCCCGGCGCACCACACTGTCGCCTGAATCATCGGGAGAGCCTATCGTCTGTTCTTCCAGCGCTTACTATCCAAGGCAGCCGCGCTCAGCGAACACGCACAGTTGTTGGGAAAACTACCAGGAAACGCGGATATCGTGTTTTAGGCCCCATTCTTTACAAAAGAGCGTGAAGATGAGCTAAAGCCTTTAGGAACAAATAAGTTCAAATAAGTTCGCCGGGACTGAAAGCTCGGGAATCGGGAAAAGTCAGTACCTATGTTCGGATATCGCTGAGGGTTTAAGTTATCTGCTTGGTTGAAGACCGCTACCTGGTGTCTGGGCCCCGTCGTGCCATGAGGAAATACTCAAAGTGTTAACAGCGTGAAAAGTTTTGAATTTGCTTTTTGTCTGAAACTCAAACCATGGAAAACGACACGGTGATTTCAGTGAACGGGTCCCTGGAGGACGGGAACTTCTCCGTGCCGATGTTCTACACAGCGCCCTACAGGATTGTTGGCGTGTTCTTTGCCTCGGTCATTTTTATCGTCGGATTACTGGGGAATATTTTAGTGGTAATCGTTGTGGCTCGAACTCGTACAATGCACACGCCGACTAACTGCTACCTCTTGAGTCTTGCCGTGGCCGATTGCATTGTTCTGCTTTCTGCAACATTGCCGTCAATTCCGGAATATTTCTTCCAAATAGATCAGTGGATATGGGGAAGTGGCATGTGCCCGATTCTCGTATTCCTTCAATACCTTGGATCGTCAGCTTCGGCTTTGTCCATAACTGCCTTCACAGTGGAGCGGTATATCGCAATATGCCATCCCATGAAAGCCCAGACAATGTGCACGGTAAAGAGAGCAAAGCGTATAATAGCAGCCCTGTGGGTGTTCGCTATTGTTTACTGTGCCCCCTGGATGGCCCTCACTTCCATCAAGTATACGGTGTACGAGGACGGAACGCATATCCAACGATGTGGTTTCCTCAAACAAAGAGGCTCCTACGTCGTGTATTATATGTCCGATTTAATAGTGTTTTACGTTATCCCCCTTTTGATCACGACAGTCCTATACGGCCTCATAGCCCGCATCCTTCTCTCTAACACCATCCCGAAAACACCCGGGGGTGGAGCGAACGGGGTGAAAACTAATAGTAAAAAGCTCACATCGTCCAGAAATCAGGTAAGATTCCACTTCCCTTGGTCCTCAGTTCTGAATAAAACTCTTTCTGTCTCAGTCAAGGAAAAAATAATAATATCTTTGAGTATGACGTAAACCACCAATCAAATAAATAAATAAATCAAGGAAGAAACAGACATGCTTTGATATTGCCTACGTAACTAACGGTTGATTGAAACAAAGCTCTTTTGACTGTAAATCCGATTTCGACGCTTTCCGTTTTGGGTTATTCAATTCAAAATTTTAACGCATCTGACATGTTCAGCGTGAACACAAATCTGTAGCAGTTTGAGTTGCCTGGATAATACACCATATACAGGATAATACGATGAACTTTGGTCAAAAGTTGCTTTTTTAAATGAGCCATGAACTGTGGTTATTTGATTTGAGCTAATTTAACTTCCATGGCTTACTGGTTTACAAATGATCTTCTTAAATCTGTGATTAACGAAGTCATTTTTCTCAGTTCATTAAATTATATTTGTATTTTAAATCGGGGATAGCGAAAAGTTTGGTGCTCTTTGTCGTTACATATGGTAGCCTATAGCATTACAAGATATGCTCTAGTTTCACACTATGTCATTGCGTTTCCTGATTTCAACAAGTTCTCCCAACGATATGGCTGAAAAATGCCATTGTGATGTAAAGTCATAATCACTCACTCATTCATTCATTCTAAATCAATGCAACCCATGGGAACAATATATTCGTGACGCTAAAAGCGAAATAAAGTATGGTGTATTATTTGCTAATATAAGGCCATAAGACGATTGCCTTCCTTGCTTGCCGTGTCTAGATTGTCAGCGTTAAAGGAGATCTACAGCAAAGCAAAAAAACATTACCGTTATTCTCTATGATCATGCAGTGAAATGTCCAGACAACATGTCATTCGAGGTTGCGTGTTTCAGCAAAAAGTAGCGCACATCCGGAGATATATGTATATTTAAGACTTGATTGTGCCTAATCATATAACATGTGCGTAACTAATGCCGAAATGCGGAACGGTATAGTCGTTGAATAACATATCGCTTGCAAATTTTAACTTTGAATGGCGCGTAGCACGTTTCCCACAAAAAGGCTCTTGTAATCTGCAAGGCGGCTCTCAGTTTTACATGTTTTGTCACAATATAAAATCACGGCTGTCTACTCCGATGAATGTTTTAAGCACTCTTCCAATTTCCACAATTGGCAATGAATGAGTGATGATCTTTATTTTCGAATTGTTCCTACTTGTTGGCTACAACAGCAAGTGCTAATCAAAGAAAAAAGACGTTAACAATGTATCATCTGGTATTTAAAGTTTAAGATTTATTATCAATGTTCTTCAACAGATAAGAGTTGTGTATTTTCACTAAATACAGTGTGTGACAAAGACCAGTCAGAGAGCGAGAAGGAGAACTTTGAAAAAAGAAAAGATCATGGAACACAAAATGAAGACTTCAAATATGGAATGAGTGAAGTATTAAACTTAAAAACCCTCTTACCTCAATGATTGTTACATACCTTGTTTGTTTATTATTATTAAAAAAAAAACGTGCATAAAAGTACCAACTTACGGCATTTCGCATGGCACTTTAGGTAATTTTAGCACACTTGCCCAGTCTTCTTTCTTGAACCTGGCGAACTCTGAAACCCCAGGTGATGCACGCGTACCCAAGTCAGTAAGAGCATATTAAGTATGCCATGCTGTTTGTGACCGTTTAATTGCTGTTACAGGACGCCAGTGGCCGGTAGCCAGTTCGGGTCGGCCATGTTTATTTTACCGCTTTCGGCAGATAAACCGTAACCATGCCCAAAGCACGTCTCAGAGCACAGATGGGTTAATTACTTCTTCACGCACATGCTGTTAGATATGTGAACATCCAACAGATTTGTTCGCCTCTGAAACGTGACAATTATCCAAAGGTGACAATTGCATATCTATGCTGTGATAACGTCTTGCTAATGACTAATCGTGCAATTACGCTTTCGGTGACGTACGCCTGAAATTCGCTATCAAAACCGTCAACCAATATTTCAGGTTAGAAATCCAATATTTCATATTTCAAATACGGTCACCAATCAATCCCAGAAAATACTGATATTATTTTCGCTGGTCTCGATTTATCGATGTAAGAAATCATACATTTGGTGTATATTCTCCAATCAATGTGTGACCTATTTTGATATTTGAAGTAGTTCTTCTATTCTTTAATGTCCTCTTAATTTTGATACAATTTCAAGTGATATGTGGTATTTGTGATTGTATTGTTTTAAATGCAATCGAGAATTTCTCCAGTTAGTATTACTGTTTGCCTTTTGTAGCCTCGCCTTAACAAAAACTTTATCTTTGAACATGTGTCATACTGTATATTCTCGTGTCATAAATTATTTGAACATACCATCTGTTTGAAACCCTGGGTTAAGCGATTGCTTCCGCATAAAGCAGGCTCCGATTGATAGATCCAGTTGATAGGTGTCCTTGCTCGACCTTGGTGCGTTTTCATCAACGTAAAATAGGCTTTGTGCTCACAAGTTGTTGCGTAATATTCTGTTGTATAAATAATTTCGTGCATGTACAGGACCATGTAGAGTCAATTTCTGTAAAACAGAAATTACGCCGTCGGTAAACAACAAAGCTTTCACCACACGGTATACTGTACAATTACAGTGCAGTAATGACAAGAAATTGTCTCACGGTGCTGCGTGGCTGCCGCGCATAGTTTACCAGCATTAAGCAGCTCCCTCGACACTGTGCAACAGCCACGAACTATTGTGCGATTTCTTTGTCGTGTGACCATTGGCTGTGTCGTGCCAGCTTGAAATTGTCACATTAGGAATGATCAGGTGCCGTACAGTACTGCTCAGCCCCTTTGCACATTTCTGTGCAGTACGGTTCCATAACGTACAATACCATGAAGTCGGGGTTTTGCTGTCGCGTTTGGATAACATTCTTG
Source organism: Acanthopleura granulata (assembly GCA_016165875.1). NCBI lineage: Eukaryota > Metazoa > Mollusca > Polyplacophora > Chitonida > Chitonidae > Acanthopleura > Acanthopleura granulata. The sequence goes on along the minus strand of JABBOT010000080.1, from coordinate 17,350,160 downwards.
GACATGTAGATAGGCCAAGCCTCAGTAGCCCCGCGAGATACATGTAGACGCTCGACTGGAAACAACCCTTACATATCAGGCGTTGAGAATCAAATCCAATGTAAAAGTTGCCAAGATATACATTCAACGCAAGTCTTCACGTGCCATTCTAACAACAGTAACTGTTGATTGGTGAAAAAAATCGATCACGGTACAACTGGATGACGTAACCACCAACGTCTAACCCGATAACTACTTTTTTGCACTGCCCATGTAAGGATATATTCTTGAGCACGGTATACACCAATCAAATTAAAAAAGGAAAAACAAAAAACATTCTTACTCCATTGGAGGCAGAATATTAGTATTTGTTTTCAAATACTGGCAGAGTCCTTATTACATGACACTGTTTATTCTCGATTTGAAATGTTGCTTTTCTTATCTCATCTGAACCAGAAACTGACTATCTTGGGTTTGTGACATTGCTTATTCTTATCTCTTCTGAACCAGAAATTGAGGTTCTTGGGTTTGTGACATTGCTTATTCTTATCTCTTCTGAAACAGAAATTGAGGTTCTTGGGTTTGTGACATTGCTTATTCTTATCTCTTCTGAAACAGAACTCGTGCATACTAGAATTGCAAAATTCCCCTTTTATCTCACTTTAATGAGAACTGGCATGAATGACACTTACCAGATTTGTAACATTCCTTATGTTTATCCCATTTTAACTGGAACGTCTGCTTCCCAGGTTTGTGGCATTGCTTATTCTTATCTCTTCTGAAACAGAACTCGTGCATACTAGAATTGCAAAATTCCCCTTTTATCTCACTTTAATGAGAACTGGCATGAATGACACTTACCAGATTTGTAACATTCCTTATGTTTATCCCATTTTAACTGGAACGTCTGCTTCCCAGGTTTGTGGCATTGCTTATTCTTATCGCATCAGATCTAGAACTAGAGCTTCATAGATTTGTAATAGAGCCTATTCTTATTGAATCACAACTACAACCTGAGCTTTGCAGATTTGTAACACTGTTTATTCTTCTCCAATTTACGCTAAATTTCAAGCATTCAACATTTGTAACATTGCTTATTCTTATTCAATACGAGCCAGAACGTAATGTTCGGAAACGTGTACCTTTGTATATTCTTCTCACGTCCGAGTTAGATCTTTTCCTGCCCAGATTTGTAACATTGCGTATTCTTATCCCATTTGAACCAAAACGTGGGCTTACCAGATTAATGGTACTGTTTGTTTATATCCCATTTTATCTGGAACTTGGCTTTCTCAGATTTGCAACATTGTGCATTCTTATCCCGTCTGACACAGAGGGCGTGCTTCTCACATTCTGACATTGCTTGTTCTCATACAAAATTTGTAATACTAATTATTTTATTGTATCTGGGCAACAGCTTGGATTCTAGATTTGCAATGCAGCGGAATCTCATTCCATATGAAAATCCAACATTGCCTTGATCTTAACGTATCACAATAGTTCATCTTGCATGATATCTGTTGGGTATTCCTTGTGTCGGATATCCAGCACATCCATTATTTTCAAATGTTTTTAAAATTGTGAAGCCCATATACAAAGGGCACTTATTTAAAAGGATACTTCCGGTGCCACATGCCTGCAGATGTACATCCCAAACCACGTTCTGATAAACATGTGCTCCTCTGAGTTTGTAAGCAAGACATTGAGCAGAAGTTTGAAACTAGTGACAGTGGTTACTTTTGAAAAAGAATTGTTGGGTATGGATGGTCAGTTTTGTTGGCAAGACTTGAACCTAAGTCCTCTGGAGTTTATATTTTCTGTCGATGTTTTATCTGTGTCGCTGATACATAAACACAAATCGCATTTCCATTACTGCAATAAAATTACAAATTACAATTAAAAATCTGAAACAGAATATGATTTAATGGATACTGGAATTTCAGTAAAAAGTTTAGTTGCTTCGTGAAATGCAATTACCGCTTTAGCCCAGAAAAGAAGACAATGATCATTTTTTTGAAGTGCGAACATTTCTAATCCCCCCAACAGTGTGGTATCCGGTACGTTTGCGGAACAGTCCGGGATACAAAATTTGTGTTCATGCTGGCCAAATGGCCGGAACTTGCAGTATCGGAACTGAAAGTGCGCTACTCTTAATTACGCCAGCCGAATGGCATTTGGAACAGAAAGTCCTCTTACGAAGGCATCATTACACGAGGTAGCCAATCAAACTTTTTCCCCAACAAATAACTAATACAAACATGACTCCTGCATGCTTGGAAATCGGCCGCCTTCAGTCTTGCGACCCATAAAATGGTTTGCGGTCAAAAACATCTTAAGCAATGAAGAGCTTTTTCGTTTGCCATTTGGGGTCTCGTAACTTCGAAAAATCTGTTTGTTTGTTTCCATGTCACTGTTCTTGCTATAGATAACAAATACACATGAAAACGCTCAACGGTTTACGCAAGCACACATAATGAAGTACTCCATATGGATCAAGGTTAAAAGAAACATCGACAAAAAATGTAAGATTAGAAATCTCTTCTATGTGTTTAAACAAAGTGTTAATCTAAGATGAAGTTAAACCTCGAAGTAACAGGGACCATGTTGATATCGATAACACTGGTCCATCTGGCTATATCAAGCCAGGCGTTAATATGGGTACTAAGTATTGAGAAAATGTCTTATCCACAGTGTGATGCATTAACTTGAAAACGGATGTTGTCGGCTAATGGATACTATAACGTAAATGGTATACACCGGAGAGACTCCGTCAGCACGGGGAAGTATGACAAAGGATACAGCATTAGTTTTCACAATCTGCCCTTATAACCTCTAGGCTTGGACCATTTTTTCGGATCCTCGGATCCTCGGATTTCGTTTTCTTCCAGTTCATTGAAGGCCTTCATTTAGCTGCTTTTGTCATCGAGCTATAGTTCTGGAGAAATGGAAAAAGGGACAAAAAGGAATCCTTTGTTTCTGGTTCTCACGGCAATATGATAAAGAGGTCTAATATAAATGTGCAAGATTCCATTGTCCTCGCAGCCTTGGTGGCAGCAGGCGGTCACGAGTGAAACCTGATGTAGTCTTACATAAAGGTCACCGTACAACCACTTACTTTCTACCTATATGACATGTCGAACATTGAAAAAAGTTCGGCAGTAAATGTCGAAGGGTAGATGGTTTCGTCAAGGCCCTCCGGTTCCCTCCACCCATTACATACTTGCCACTATCCCATGAATGAAATATTCTTGATAAGGCACTGAACAGCAATGAAAACAAAATCATTTGACATACATGTAGAGAAGCCAGTGATGACTTCAAATTAGACTTCGTATCAGGCCTGTGTGCTTTAATCTTCAGCAATAATGAACGCTTCAGAACAGTAATTGAAAGACCAATTTCCAAAACAACGCTTAACATAACCCACCAGAGAACCAAGTAAATAAAATTAAACGCTGGGACGGAGTCATTGAAAGAGAAGGGTCCAATATCTGTCCGTAGACGTAAGGAATGTTCTTGGCGCGTACGGTAAATCAGTATCCAGATCTTGTACCATGATGGCCGTCGGTATTTACATTGTCGAAAGAGATTCCACTCTGTTGGTAAAGACTGGCTTGAGCATTAATACGGAAGACTATTAAAATACTAATGTCTCGTGTGAATATCGACATGATCTTATGAACCTTGACAGCTGTCAAGTTCTAAACATACTATTCTCTCAGTGATCTTCTTCCAGACGTAATTCACTAGATAGATGTCAGAATTAAAGACATGATGAACGACCCTGTGCCAATCATCTTCGTCCCTTATATAAGGTGCCAGACTACGAAGCCCATTCAAGAGGGTGAATCAAGAAGTTTATTCTGGCTCAGCCGCTAATTAGGGCCATTAAAATAATTGCCCTCTCTTTTGATAGTTAATACTGATTTTTACCGTTCACTCTCATTGTTTCATCATCTGGAGACTCTCATGTCATTCTTGACACCAATCTATAAAACAGTCGTTGGCACCATAAAAGGTCTGTTAAAGAGGGAAGTCACGAAGGTTGAATTGGGGAACACTGGTTGATGCTTCCAGGCAAAAAAGGAACACAATACTCAGATGGAACAGGCTAATTAATGATAAGTCGTTTATGTATTTACCTTCCCCGTGGAGATGCTAATTACAAAATGCCCAGAAATTTGTCGTGTGTTATTCTTGAAAAGGTGTATGCACCCTCCATTCCTCGTTCCAGTATACCAATTACACTGTCTGTACAAGCCGCTGTGTAGGCGGTCACATCCTGAGGCAGGAATTTTTGCTTGCGTTACACTCCAATCTACTATATCTTTCTATAGTCTTGTAGCATTGTTCAGAGTACGGGGTTCCGTGTCGCGATTTATTACAGATACCATTTTATTTACAAACTGCTTAAAAGGAAGAATTTGTATTTCATCAGTTTCTTTTGGCCAGTTGTGTTTGGAGTCATGTAGCATCGAAAAAAGTATCTTTGAAAAAAAATTAAAAGAGACGCATTCAGAAAGGCATCTTATACTACGCATGACGACGCTCTTCACTTGCCTTTAGACCAGTTTTCTAGTTCTAAGGTAGACACAAAGGGAAAAATGCTTCAGTTCCAGGATGTCCAGACGACAGAAACTGCCGATCACAATGTAAACTGAGCACTGATATATTTTCTGTAGAGCTGTGAGGAAGGAGAAACGTTTCATGAAGCGCAATTATTGTTAACTTGCACTTCATATTTCTACCACGCACGTTGTCATGGTATAGTTAAGGGCATACCGATCTAAGTGCGCTTCATGAAACCGGGGCCTGGTTATGATTATGTAAAACACCACGAAAAGGGCATATGATTGGCAGTGATGTGTGAAGGAGAAAACGTATACTTTATGTCAGACGTTTCAACATTAAGTCGCAGTTCATGCTTTCCTTTAGAAAAGGAAGGTTATTTTATTTTCTCTGAAATTTGTTGATCGCTATGGCGATGTTTATTTTTCTTTTCCAATAATTGATGCAATTTTATCCCTGGTTTAAGTGTGCCTTGCCAAGCCTTGTTCATTCTGAAAAAGGCTGCAAGCAGGAGAGTGTGTGATGCTTTCATTTATAAAAGCTAGTAAGGGATTGTTTTTCCCTTGATGTATGGCCCCTTAACAAAGCCTTAAGAAAACCATTACCTTCATAACGGTCTTCATTTCTTATTAAACATAAAGGTCGAGAATACCGGACGTTAAAATCGACGCTCAGCAAGACATTCATTGTTCAAGCCTACCAATTTAAGCCCTTTTGACTGACTAAACGATGATGTTTTAAGTTTGCCCCATCTTATGCCATCCCATTACACATCTAAAATTTAGGTTTGATGTAGACACGAGTTGATGTTGTTAGCATAAAACCATGTCATTTGTATTAAATAAAGTTCTACAGAGTGCAAACTACGCTGATGTGATTATTGCATACACTGTGTATAAGACCGCGTATGACAAACGCTGTTCCACTTCATAGCTGCTTTTTGATTTTGTCTTTCATATGTCACACATGACAAAATCGGACAGCAGGAAAACAGCCATAAAAGTAAGCAATTTGTTGAATCCGTGGGAAGTAAGCTCTTTTGGTAAAACAACTGAATGGGTTGTTTGAGAGAATTTTCCAGTGTAAAAATAAACTTAATGATCCAAATATCATCGTGTGAAATAATATGTGAACCCGAGACAGATCATATGTTTCTTCGATTGCGGGTGTTTTACCACGAAATCGACCGTATAGTGGTAAATCTCTCCTAGAAATACCGGAGTTAATGTAGTTAAACCACTGGCTTTCTAACAGTGTAAAAGCTGTAGCCCACTTTTCCTAGATTATTGACTATTCGTTAGCGCATAAACACTACAGTGATTCTTACTCTAAATATTTCAGCAGCGTTTGCGCTCCGTCCACGGAAATAGTAATAATGCAATTTAAGGAGTCCAGCTATTTTAATATTGTATCGTAATGCACACGGTGTTCCAGTTCGTGAACATGTTTCTCTATTAACCAACAATTATCTCTGATCAATAATCAGCTAAGTACGCCGAACGATCAAGTCAGTGGCGTTTATTTGTGCCAACACAAGGCGGATTCATAAGAGGGCTTTTTATCAAATGCTGAATGGGTTTCTGTATCAATTCATAAAAGCTGTGCCATTAGAGACATATAAACACCAGCGGCCAAAAATAACCGCAATTGTTGCATGTATGCGTTGGGGAAATCCCCATCTAATTAAAGATGAAAGACGGATGCAGAACGCTTCTTTATGTACGAGTTTTATCCCACTGTATTAGAGGAAGAAAGGTGTTCCTTATGTATGACTGCAGTAAGCTCGGTTTTCAGTTCAATTAGGAGAAGTGAGGGTGGGATTGTTGCACGCCTGAAGTCACACCGGATATTGGCCAACTGTCTTCGGTGTAGAGTGACTGAGCCTCGAAGGCACCTGTTCTGTCCAATCTGATAAATCCTGACCGACGTATATAGTTCCACAATCGCGAGGTGCAGCAGGCCCGCGCCATCGAGGCGTGCATTGTGCTTTTGTTCGCCGAATTGATGACGTCTTGGCGGCACTTTAGACACATAACGCAGCCGGTGAATTTGCCCGCCTTTTGTTTGCGGTTTATACCCGGTACAATTACTTGTGGCTGTAGTTATATTAGGATCACCAACAAAAGCCCCATCGATTCATAAATATCTCATGGCTGCCTATTCCGCGTGTTTTTACATTGTAAGAATCTTTCTAACAGGTTAACTATTCTAACCCAGCCCTCTTGCATTTTCTTGCATTTTTGTTTTTGTTTATTTTTTAAAAAGTACAATATTATAAGGCTTGTCCATACTCCTTGTATACGGGCCTTTGCTGAATACTACTGTAATCCCACCATGCAGAATCTGGTTGACCTGAGGCTGCTGGTAATAGAACACCGCGCAGATGAAACATGTAACTAATCAAATTCTATACAAAGGCTTGTCCGAAGAAATTGTATCCGGAATTATAACAAAATGAACTTCAGGGTAGAACAGCAGCTCGATGCTGACATATCATTCAGTAAAATTCGATAATGGGCCAAGGAAACGAAGAAATTCCAAGATCACAGTAGGCCTATCTGAAGAGACGCCTCCATACCGCTAACAATACGGAGACAGGAATTTCGGGACAAAGAACTAAGAGTTTAAGTTGGCTAAATCGCCTCGATCTGCCTACCATTAGCTCCAACAACTCGACCTTCCTGTACAATTGGACGCGAGCCAGCAGCTTACATGTTTCATACTGTTTTTAACACGAACTTGATCTGGAGAAAGGCAAGAGACCTGAATTTCACTGTTTCCCCTTCGGGGATAAGGCCCTCGAAAGGTAATTACCAAACGTTCTAGTGTTTTATAAAGAAGGAGAAAGTAATGGTCCCAGCCCTTGCTTAGGACTGCCGCTACCTACCATGGTTCAGAGGGCGAGTTTGCATTCTTCTGCATCATGATAACAGCCTAATAACTATAGGTTACGCCCCGAGTCTAATTAGTTAGGTGTACCGGAAATGCCTGTCATGGCGGCCATAATTGTCATGCGAACACCAGGCAGCTAACCAAGCATCTTGTAGTTACGCTCCTCATTCACTTCGCTCATGGCCACTTGTAGACCGAAGTAATGCAATATTGATCTGTCCCCTGTTCACAATAGGAAACCTCTCTCGGAGGCGATCTGATCACCACACGAGAATCTATTCATGACCACGTTTAGTTGATTTACTCGCTTCCAGACTGTCAATCTGGAAGTGTACAAGCAGAGTCCTAACATGATTTGTCTGCGCAGTTGTGTCTTATTTGTTTATCCGACACAGGTCTAGTGCTATTTTGGGTCCTGTGGCTACTTAAAATGGTGATTTGTCGTCGCAGGGAAAAGGGGCTCCTTGTGTGGATGGCATCTTGAGCAGAGCCTTGTAATGTTGGAGCAATTAGCCCCTCTCTATCGACTGTCAGAGACGGCTTGTAAAGGGTTTAGCTGGCCTTACACCTGGAATTGATGAAGAGACCGGGAGACCCAGTTGAATGAGATATACAGGTCACATCTCCTCTGTCTTCTTAACGTGGAAGCCACTGACCACTACAACGTCATGAGCAAGGCATTAAGAGATCAACCGTATCACCGAGCATCCGGCGTTCTGGCACTAGTCGACGGCCGTCCCAATCACGGGTGACTTACGGCACTGTAGTCGTCATCACTCTCACGCGTTCAGAGAGCTATCTGAAAGCCATTTGAGGCTTTTAACGGACTTCGGGCACCAGAAACCCGCACCACTGGCAAAGTCTTTCGTGCAAGCTTTTCATTCCATGACTTAATGCCTTCGAAGTTTCCGAAGTTTTGGCAACTTTTCAACGAAAAGGAGTACGCTGGCCTATGGTTTCTTGCATCTCTTTTAAAAAAATGAAAAATAAACAACACGATTGTCCATGAGATAATTTTATCTCGAGAGTGGTTGCAGGTAATTGCCCTAAAACAGCTATTAATTCTTTCTCATGTCTAAAACAAGAGCAGTGATATTGGTTCAATTACTCTTTGAAGGTCACGGACAAATTATGATCCAATGCTATATCCTTTGCTTTGATTGCGACCATGTACCAAGAAAAAAAAAACAACAAAAAAACATGCCCGAAGTTTTGCCATCAATCAACCTGGTGTTCTTCATACGCATTATAACTGAGCGAACGAAGCGGTTGCAACGGGCTGTGAAAGAACTCCCTAAGTAGCCATAAAACACACCACTTCTTGCGACATCTTCAGGGAAATTTAGCTTATTTATTGCCTGCCGTTAATAATTCCCTATCTGTTATAAATCGAATGTAGCGTTGAATATTTTCTTGCTAATATCTTAATGTGTTTTAAATTGGTGGAAACTATGTACATCTAAAGCTGTTTGTTACAAGAGGCTTTACTTTGAGAAGTTGGCCGGGCTTCATTCGAACCATATAAGCTAATTGCAGGCATGGTCAGCTTGGGCTAAGAGGCAAGGTACACATTGCAATGAAAGACTGCATTACAGCGCCAACCGATTCTTAACGCTGAGGGAGACTGCTGGGAACGGATTGTAGTCGGCAATTATTCATTTCCTAAAGTCGATTTTCCCACAGGGACAGTGATAGATAATATGAAGACATTACAGTAATCTTACGCAATTACTGACAATCAGCATCTTTAGGTGATACAGCGCTGGCATTGAAGTGTAATCACGACAGCACCGTAACCAGTTCTGTACTTAGATGCAGTTATTTGACAGAACAAGACACGAATCCCATACGCGACAAATGGCTACAGAGTTTCCTTTTTTTTTGACAATGCTGAATCCTCCAGTTATGCTAGTAGAAATGGTATTCCGGTTTTGATTCCTGTTGTAAACCAAGGTGTGAGTAAAATTTTGATCACAAGATAAATGGAAACATTATGTCATTGGCTGTCTTTAATCGTACAAACGTCTTGCATGTGGGCAATACACACTAGATAACAACAGAGTCGACGCAACCTGGACACCAGGACATATGCGAAATTTATTTTATGTATGAGAAAAGTAATACTCTTGTGTGACATGACAAGAAAAAATCCCTTGAAATATTCCAATTTTCCGTGAACTGTGTCTCCTTCTTTATGGACAAACAACTAAATAGTTAAATTCTTGATATCGACATAAACAAGTTACATGTATGAATAAAAATACTTGCATTTTCTATATTCCTTAAGAGTATATCAGTGCAGGCCTGCAGTTGATCAGCGATGCTAGTATCGACATCAAAACGTCGTTATCATCTATAAGTAATTGCGCTATTCTTGTTACCTATCAACTTCTAGAGGTCACTTTAAGATATAAGACCTATGTTGTTTACGATTCAATTAGCTTTATAAATTCTGGCAATCGAAAGAACTTCATATCCAACATCGTTAGATCAGCCATTCCGAATGCAATGACATCGCAGAACTGAAAAAAAAATGATCGATGAATTTAAGGACGAATATCGATTTACTGAATTATATTTGGTTATATTTATTGAATTATAATATAATATAATATATATTCATATAATATTAACATATGAATTCTATTTTATTATTTATATAATATGTCGTTAAATACCAACTTAGCGCTAACACAAGCAAAAGGAAATGAAAAACATTCATCGGGCTCGTCCAAAAATATGAAATCATCATTTCATATGGCGACAAGAGTGAATATCAGATTAATAATCGATATGTTTCTATCGATAAAACTTCGGTCTATAAATAACTCTCCATCAGTGCTAACATGACTCACAATGTTGATGCAGTATACTAATAAATATATATATACCTCACCCATGCATTTTAAAAGTACGAAGTTTTCATTAACAATTTCCTAACAAAACCTTCGCCTCTCTGGCCTTACGTTGGAAGGTCCACCAGCAACCTGTGGATGGTAGCTGGTTTTTCCAGGTTTCCTCTCACCATAATGCTGGCCGCCGTCGTATAAGTAAAATTTTCTTGAGTATCTAAATAAGACCATTCAAATAAAATAAATAAATAAATAAATATAAAAAGTACTTCAAAAAATCACCAAGTCCCTCCATATATACGCAATAAAATATTTTCTTCAATTATTCACACAAATTCGGCTATAGTGTAACGTCAGAAAGTTTGTTAGTATTCAGAAGAGGAGCGGTCGTTAATCTCGGACTTGACTATATTCCCCTGTCGATCATCATGCTGGTTGTTGTATAAGCCAAACTTTCTATAGTGTGTGGGATAAAGCACTAATTAGATAAATAAATAAGACACAAATCTATGACGATCAGGCTTAATACGTTGTCCATTTCTGTGCATAGAGAAATTTGGAACTTTGATATAAAAAAAGCTAAAATGTCTTTTGGCTACTGTTCAAGCAAACCTTATAATGGTAAAATCCTTGTGAAAAAGAAAAGATACACTAATTATAGTCATTATTTTCAACGTATGGCCTAAAAGAAGGCATTTAAGGAAATAATGCCTCAATTAAAAAAAGTAACCAATGAGGCTGAAGGTGAATACACGTTTTATCTGTAATTATTGTTCATGTGTAGAATTTAATTTTTTCAGATTGTCGTTGACTTTCCTAGTTAACACTTTAAGCCCAAGAGGTCACGTGTTCGAGTCTAGAATAGTAGATCTTGAACCCGATTTCTTTTTCTTCATTGGGTGATGTGTGAGTAGAAATTTAAAAACGTCCTATGGTTCATACGAGTTTGTTGGCAATCATTTCCTCAAAAAGATATACTAGATAAAAATATAAATACTAGAAATTCTCATCAGAAGGAAAATAAAATTATCCCAAGGAGAGGTGGGAGAAATAATACGCATAACCCACACACAGGCTAAACTTATTCATTAAGATTAGGGCTACCATTTGTATTGTTAAGTTTCCTTAACACAATACGCATGTAATTAGGTGACGACGGCATGACGAGATCAGAAATCCGACCTTACACATTCCTTTAGTGTTCAAGCTGTGTGATTGCAGTAACTAGAATCATCTTGATTTCAGCAGCAAGGAGCGCTACTTTCGAACTCTATTACACAAATCCATTCACATTGCGCGAAAGTGCCATTATGCGCTTTGATCACTCACCGCCTCTTTCCGCCATCATTGAAAACAGCTGGATATTCTTCTTAACACGGATCCATTTTAAATTCTGATTTCATATACTTTCTCAGTCTGCACTTTGTGTTGAACGTTGTTCTTGAAATTGGTCTTGCTATTATAGACCGGAACGTCCACAATGCGAATAGACTCAAGTAATATTAAGCTGGTTATCGCATTTTATAAGTGCTGACAATCTCGCTCTAATAGGGTGTTCGTCTTGGAACTTCGACACAGCCATTTTTCTGCAATTTCTTGTAAATAAAACAACGCGTTTTAACCGAATCTGACTCTGTCTTGAAATTTTGATAATGGCAATTAAGGGCACTTCTTCTCATAACATGGATGCGCACAGTACAGGCTGGCCCGGCGCACATTGATTGCATGATTGGACTGGATCCAACTTCGTGCTTTGGAGAGGAAACGAATTTGCACGTGAATAAAATGTGCCATTTGTAGACAAGGAGCTTTATCTAGTTTATCGGTTTGAGAAAACGATTGCCTACAAACTTGTATGAACCGTAGAGCGTTTTTAAATTTCCACTCACACATCACCCAATGAAGAAAAAGAAACCGGATTCAAGATCTGTTACTCTAGACTCGAACACGTGACCTCAGGGGCCTGAAGTCTTAACTAGGAAAATCAATGACAATCTGAAAAAAAAATAAAATCTACATGTATAAAACGTCGTGAAATGAGCGAAATAACGATGAATTGTACATTAAGCTCCAAGCAAATAAACTAACAACGTTTTTGTTTCACTTATGGGTAACGAACTTGTGCTATGATATGTTATCCTCCTCGGTTTGGTTTGTCTCCCTTTACAGTGGGCATTCTCTGTAATTACGACCGCCATGTTTTGTTTGTGTGTTGCAGGTCATCCGTATGCTAGCAGTCGTTGTCACGCTGTTCGCCACGCTCTGGATGCCGTACCGGCTGATGGTCGTCTACAACTCCTTCGCTAAGAAGAGGTACCTGGACCTCTGGTTCATCTTGTTTTGTCGGGTCATGATTTACATCAACAGTGCCATTAACCCCATTCTTTACAACGCCATGTCTGTGAAATTCCGACGTGCCTTCAGGAAAATATTACGCTGTGGTAAGAAACAGTCACTTCAGCGCCAACGTTATGTGTTCACGTCATGCTCCCATGTCCGAATGGAAACTTCCGCTCACCAGCCACTGTGCAGTTGATGTAAGCCAATATATCCTCCAACCCTTCTTCTCTTTGGTCTTTCTTCATCTTTCTGTCACCGTGATCCCCTGTTAATTGTCATTTTTGTGTGACCTTTTTTCTGATGTTTCTGTGATGCCCTGTTGCCTTTTGTGACACCCTGTTAAGTTTCCGTGATACCCTAGTATTTTCTGTGACACTTTTACCACCTTGCGTTATATTTGTATATGTATTTGTGATATATCCATAGCCTTTGTTGTCTTTTCACTTTTCCCAGTATTAAGAGACATGGCCTGGCAAAATTTGGATTTTTATACAAATTCCGATTGCGACGTCTTAACGAAGTTTAAAGTTTGTTCATGAACTAAATCAGTCACGCGAATGTTTAAAAATATTCTTTGAGTATGCAGCTTGTACAAACCGGGAGACGTCCTCCCGTTATTCGAATTCAGCAGACAGAGGGAAGTCCATTTTACCTCATTATTGTTCAAGTGAAAGGACCCGAAGTATATTTGCGGGCGTTCGGGATTAGTCGATATTGGCAGCACGTACTCGGATAATTTCGAATTTTGATACACATAGATACAGGTGGAGTATAACACTTAAACATCATTGAGAAACGGTTACCAATAATCTTATTAAACTGGGAGTCCGAAACGCGTGTCTGTTCGACGTTTAACACAGATACAACAACAATAACCTTTGCACCTTCCTATCGAGCAGTAGTTTTGTGACAAATGGCCCCCAATTACAACTGTAGATGTGCTTTTCAACCGGCTGAGCTCTCTTTTACGCCTCTTTTTGGCCGATCCTGTTACGAGAGAGCCGTACGTCCCTCTTTTACGCGTGTCAGCAGCCACGTTTGTTTATATATGAAGTTTACTGAGCGCTGCGCGCATGCTCCATTTCCACAGAATTAGCTGCCCCTCATTTAAATATTCTGGCACACTTTTCAGTTTTCAGTTTCTTTGTTTTTTTTTTTTACATTTACTTGACGTCCAATGCTGGTGGTTGGAGTAAAGAAAAGATTGTAACTTTTATTTCTTCAGAATAATACCGAATACCCATGTTATTCTGTAATATCGCAAAAATACCTATTATTTGAGCGACCATGTCCATTTAAAGTTCAATACTTGTGACACGTTCAATACATGTGCGTCTTTCAATACAACATCTTCTGTCTTTTCTGCACAAAGCACACAATTATATTCTCATAGCACATTCATATGTGGTCTCTGCAAAGCTTGTTGCAAGAAAAATTGACTCATTTTTTCTAGAACAGAAATCTATTTAACTACAGATTTGTTAATTGTAGTGTTCCTGTTATAATTGGTGACTATTATTGTCAAATTAGTACCTTTTAATCGTTTTGTCTGTGTTAACAACGTCGTGTTCATCTGTTTCGTGTTTCGAGATTTTATACCTGAGCCTTGGAGTTTGATAATGGATGTGGTACTATGACATAGCTAATTCTTCAAGCAAATAACTTTGTCTGAATTACGATATCTAGTTTACGGGATATGTTTACGATTGGAATGGGGGATATCAAACAGTGGTGATTGAATGCTGTCACCTCTGTGGTCGTACGTGGGGAGGTTCGCCCGCAACACGCGGATAGTCGTGGCTTTATCTCCGGGCAGATTCTTCCGACTATAATTGTGGCGGCCGTCGTTGTATAAGTGAAATATTCTTGAGTACGGTGTAAAAAGCAGCAAAACAAATAAAAAAATGAATACTATCAAGTGGCAGGAAATAGATAACAGTTCCATCCTCATCCTTTTTTTATGAATTCATTAAAAAATCCTACATATGAACGTTCATGTAGTCTTATCTCTCAGCAAACTTACTGACGTTATCCTTTAAATGATGAATTCTTTATATTCTTTGCACTGTGTTCGTTTGTCCGTCTTTGTTGCACAGCTATTTCAATGGTTTACAAATGTGGGTCAATATATGTATATTTAATTTACCTCGCTATGGGTAAATAAAATAATAATGTCAACTCTTCCGTCATTTTTTTCTGAAATACCTGTTCTTTTTGTGGTTATGCATACATAAGATGCCCCAGCATTGGGTCTGTTAAACTAATAATGCATGAGCTTGCAGCCAGTTTAGTCACCTGCGTCTAGGTATTGTATTATGTTTTATTGAAATTAATTATTTTTTCCTTGAATGAGATGATGACTATCTGCGCACTTGCCGCATCTGCGGCTCCAAAATAACAGTGTGCGGCGAGTATGACGTAACAAGTCGCTTCCACTTTTCCCAGTGTGGACACCATCTATTGATTTGTACCTCGATTGCTATTGTTATCTGTAACGTCATAAAAATAACCAACACACGTTTCCTGAAAATGGTCTTCCCTTTTAGCAAAAAAGCAAATGAGCGTGTTGTCAACGCCTCAGGCCATCTAGATCGAAGCTCACTTGTTAGCGTTAACTCGCTTGATACCATTGAGGTTACTGCGGTGTGCCCCAAAAGCATCCATAAAACATCAACGGAGACGGTTTTTTAAGTAATTGATCTATGTCTTGGATGTTGTTGCCAGATTTTCCCTCAGCACTAATTGTTCAGCAGAAAACGCCATTAGGACCAAAAGCCAACTCACGTTCTTCATCCGGCAACCTTCTCGCCTTCAACACACTGCCCGTGTTTGCTCAGATCATCTCATTTTTGTCCTACAATTAGTGTAAAAAAACTTTTTGGGGAAGCCTGTATGTATATTAATGAAGCCTGCTATGGCTAAAAACATAATGAAAAGGTAAATGTTTTCACTGAACTGTTTGAAGCATCTCGACAAGTATTGTATGCACACTCAAAAATGTTACGGTTTTATAGGCGTAATGTTTTACTTACAGAAAAATTATGTAAGTGAAGTTCGTGTTATCACTGCAATAATACTATTCGTCATTCGTGATTTCGTTAGTGTTTCATTTTCATTAATTTGTTTGTTTGATCCATGTCATGCGGTAGTCAAGAATATTTCACGTATGATGGCTGGGCTTCCACGTGTAGAGAAAAGCGTACAGAGCACTGATACCATCTGCCTGTCAAACCACTGGCGTAAGCGGCAACCGAAAGGCATTTTACGCAGATGTGACACGACAACTAAGAAGTAACCAGAGGCACAATGTCTTAATTCATAAATATCAGTTGCAAAAGTGTTAAAAGGAAGACCAATTGGTATATTTCCAGTCTAAGCTGTAGTATGTTGTTCAGTAATGTCTTTGCCTTGGCCTTCTACTGGTTACAACAATGATCAGTCCATCTTTGAGAAGCCAGTACCCGGAGAAAGGTATCAGGTTTTGTATTTGAAAAAGGAAAGGTCATTCAATTGTACGGATGTTGAACCCATTAGCCAACTAATGAGGAACGTTAATTTCCCGCCTGAAATAATCCCGGTCAAAACTATGTAGATCCATTTTGATCTTGTCCCTGTTCCACAAAGCAGTGATAGCCTAAGTTGATTGTAACTACTATGACAACCCATGACAACTATGACAACGATTGCTTTGTGGAACAGGGACAAGACCTCATAGTTTTGCATGGATTCTGTCATAATAATAATGTTATTATACTAGCTCGGGACTGTCGTCACGTTCGGTTGTTTCGTTTCACAAGCTTGTGAAACTCGGAAAAAACTTACGTGGAGACGCCCTCATTATTATTGCGTAGTCTATTTTTCATTTCTGCGTTTCCCATGACGATCCGCGGGCAAGCTGGTAGCCTATCTCTCGTGTATTATAAGAGGACAATCAGGACTGGACCCGGGTCACCACAGGGACTCCATTAGCGGATGTGAACAAATGATTAAAATGTGCCCGGAAGCGCGAAATTTTACCCGGACCATTGAGGTAGCCCAGTACAAAAGGAAGCAATTATAATGAAACATCCAATGTAACATTCAGTGCAAGATGTGGGTTCTAACTTTGTAGCAGTAAGAGAGCTACAAGCATTAGCGGGAAGTTTCTCTTGTGGCATTTTTCCAGTTTTCCCAGAGGTGACACAATCTCACTCATAACCTCCTGATTGCACACTTTGCCTTTTAATGTGGACTTGTGGCGCACTCCTCATACTGAGATATTTATAGCAACAAAGCTCAGGTGACGCTCCAGCTAATGCTATACACCCTATCGATGCCAATGTGGTTATTAGCTTTAGGGTATTTTTCGCGGCTTTTTGGTACCAGTCTTGCCCAAATGCATTATTTAGCACTACACACCAATCAATCGGGTCTCTTACGTAACACACCATCATGGCGTCGAAGCCCCCCAGGTTGAAAGGAAATGCCTTGATTTCAAACAGAATCACTAGTGATTCAGTTGATTGTTTATAACCGGTAATAAACAGGATTACATAACAAATCTCTCAAAATGATTGCCAGTGGATTGCCTTGCGCGGTAACCCATGCCAAAAAAATCGCACTGTCTGCTAATGGACAAGACAAGTCTTGTCTTGTCAGGAGCAATAAGTGAGGCAAGTTTCAAGAGCAAAAACCGATATATTTAAAAAATAAATGGTACAATGCCCCGCAGGGTAAACCATTTCTCTCCATCAAATCCCAACCTGACAGGCTCTGTGATAATAACGTGAAGCGGGCCATTATTTGCTGCCATCGTGAAGTATATGGTAACTGGTTTAGGGGCACAGTATTCTCCATCACAGCCTGTATGGCGCTGCGACGCTGAGGAAATAGGAATGCTTTTCGCATTCCAGTCTCTTATTCATTACAGCAAGGTACGCAATATATCATAGAAATATATGTATGTTTCGCATCCTAAGTAATTTTAGTCCATTGTAATAATTGCTACTGACATCTCTGCTATTTTCGTAACCTGATTCTGTTTGAGCCATGGGAGTGTAAGTTTCTAATATTTGGGAATTTAAATGGGTAGTTAGAATAAAACTCTAAACGAGGTAAGTTGCCAAGGGGCCAGATAACTTGCCAAATATCACATTGTCGACACTACTCTGGGTTTACTCTCCATGCTGTTTTGAATTCTAGAGCGTTGTAACCATAAACTAGGCAGTGTGATGGGAAGAAATAAAGCATATACAACACCAAAAAATGGCTTTTAAAACCTCAACAAATTATAATGTAATCAGGCTTTCCTGGTACCTACTAATATCACTACCAAGCTACTTAAAACGACATCAGGGAATGTGGTTACGCAGCAGTACTGATTTATAACGTCGCTTCTTCACGAGTACACGTTCACACACGCGTACACATAGAAACCGTGACGTATTAGGGGACAAAGTCTGCACTGATATATATTTAATGGATTAAATAAATTTATAAATCATTCTTACTTTTAATGCCGTCGGATTTACTGGGAAAATGTTGTGCAATTTCAAATTTTGCTCGTAGATTTCATTAACAGCTCTGTCCTTTTTCCTTAGTTTTGTGTTATAATGTGTAGCCATCTTTGCTCCATACTATTTAAGGCTCAGTATAGAATTACAGAAAACATGAGCGCCTCATCATAGAAACGGCTTCTGATTGGCTGACCTACTATTTGATTGGCAAGTTGTCAGTTGCTTTGAATACATTGTAAAATGACCAACGCCCAACTCGTTTATTGGGTGATTAAACTTCAAATAAGCGTGTTTAATTAATATACATGTATATTTAAGTATTAAACATAAATGTCTAAAACATGTATATAGGCTTACATTAGTTGTAGTATGATGCATGAAAGTGTTTATAATTTAAACATGGGAATTTACAGTGTTGAAAACGACCCCAAATTACTGAATAGAAAAAGACAAGGCAATGGCTCTATTGCACTCTTTGACTTAGAACTGTCTCGGTCATTACTCTCGATGCGTTTCGGTTTCTTAAAGAAATTACCACGATTTCGCAAAGCCTTTCTATATTTTCAATACATAACTGTGGCGCGGAAGATCGTCTCCAGTTAAAATCCCTAATGCGTGTAGGGGAGGTTGTGTAGATATTAAAAGGGACGGTGTTGTCGCTAGGTATTGGCATCCCCATGCCAGAGAACACAAACATTGTCTACATTTGACTGCCGACGGCTGGTCTTTCTCTGACGATGCACAGTACCAAGAGAAACTCGATGTGAATGGCTCCTCGGGCACTGGTTCTGACACACACAACTGCCAGACTTTAAAGCACTACAAAGCTTAACTGTCTTCAGGATAAGACTTATGATTCTGTTGTGCATTTAATCTGGTCACAAAAGTGGATGTTGCGTGTAGCAGAAGACTGTATGCCATGGGTTGTTTTCCCCGGCTTAGCCGCTCCCCTCCCCCAACCCCCCACCAACGCGTACCACTTACCCGCGACAACAATAGAAGCTTTATTTTTTCTGTTCTAGACGGATGTTAATGGATATACTAAATATGTAATATTTAATAAATAAGGCAATATAAACTCGAGAACCAGATGACAGTAGATTATTTCTTATTTATTCGGTTTTTGTTGTATTTTCTTTAAACGGAGTTCCTTCAGAGCACAAATTAAATGTCAGTCATGTCGTCCCACTCCAGAGGTGACAACGTTGCGTTTTCCTTCAGGTTCACAAATAAACAAGGACATATTCTCAACAGAAATGACATTCCTTCTCGTAACCGGGTTCAGTATTAAGCGAATTGCCTGTGATAAAAGATGGGATGTCAAAAATCTGCCCGGCCGAGTGACACACTGACCTATACAGAAAGAGCGACACTCACAGAAGTGATCTGTCCAGCTAGGATGTTATAAAAATGTCATGTTGTGATAAAAGGCACGTCCACCCTAATTTCAATGTAGCAATAATTGAATGAAAGTTTTACTCGGTTCCTGTGAGTAAAAGGCCAGCTAACACTGGCTTCCTCTTCGGTGGTATAGTCAACCTGCGGGTGATTGTGAGTTCCCTATGGGCGCTGCCCATTTTACTCTAACATAATCCTGGCAGCCGTCGAAAAAGGGAACTAATCTCCAGTACGGCGTAAAACCCCAATGAAGTAAATATATGACTTTTATGGGTAACAGCGACAGAGATTTGAAAGTTTTCTAGCCGTAGAAACTGCTCAGATGAAAAGTACAAGAAAACATATGAAAATAAAACTGGATCTCAAAACTTGTGCATGATCTAATGTGACGTACTTTTTACGTTGTGATATAGGTCCAATAATGACCAGACATTGTAAATTAAGGCATCTTCGTATCAGTTATTGTTCATTCCTGGCTTTGTGATGGTGATTTGCAGACAAACTGGTATCGTAGTCATGTACTATAAAAGAACAGTGATCGACCTGGCTTTGAACCGAGGGAAGAGGTACGCCATTGGTGAATCCAGCACCCTATTACCTTTTACACTTGCTTACAAATCCCTATTGCTTTTAAAATCTTTGTCATCTTCCTAATTTCTTTATTTTTCCTCTTTCACTGAAGGTGTACGGGATCGTGACATGAAGTACTTGTACAGCGAAGTGGCTACCGACACCAACACAGCATGTCCTAAGAAGTTAGCTGTCAAGGCTAGTAACGGAATGAACTCGACAAACAGTGCGCTGTAAAGAGACAGAGAGCTGTGTGTTCGTGTTGCGTGCTCACGGTACGGCTGGATCCAGAAAGCTGGCCTCAGGCGCGTGCGTGGGTTCACCAGTGTCGGAGGATAACATATCAGTACATGTACAAGCTTACGTTTCCATGTTTGCTCCCGTAATTTAAAGGAAATTCACATAAGAGCAGTTAAAATCAATTTTGTCTTCAGCAAAGAATTGTCTGCAACAGCAGTGCACCCAGAAATCAAACTGCCTCTAGTGTTTTATTGTCAGGAGGCAGTGTGATGCGTTGCGTGGTGACGGAAGAATGTACATGATGTCGCGTGTGAGTTCAACAAATATTGCATGCTTTCTTGAAACAGTTCATTAAAGGGACAGCTATTAACTCGGGTGCAACAACAGTTTTAGCAGTGTAGAGGCAAGATCCTGTTTTTAAAGAGACTTTATCTGACCTTTGACAATCTTTGACCGTTTATTCAAGGACGATTCCCTCTCACGTTTAATAAAGAATGCTGGCAAACAACTAAGGTGTTAGTGCTGCACTGGGAGGGTACATTCATTGCCATTTTCTCGTAATGCGATCGTTGAAAGCCGATACACGTCCCTGGAGATTCATCTATCGACAAGAACGCAATCCCGTCGAGCGCCCTTCGCCTGCAATAACGTTTCTACCAGCGCTCTACATGGCAACTCTACTGTGCCGCGTGGAAAATAACCTTTACACTTGTCAGTGGGATTGTCATCACGGATGGTGAAGAAAGCACCGAGCATTGTCTCTGCTGATCCTTGATTGTTAAGAGTCTATAAGCATGCGGGGTTGCTATTTATCTGTTCCAATGATACTGGGATTGTCACCTACGATGAACAAATACCAGTGTATCCAATATATCTCATGTCTTATAAACGGGTCACATTATTTGCATTCCTTTATAATAATGCTATAAAGGTTTATTTAGATAAACTTTCAACGGTTCCCGCTTTCGTAATCAGTCGTTGCTTACGAGAATCAGCGAATCAAGTTTACTGAAAAGAGTGGTTAACCTTTGGATCTATCAGATCGTCAGAACTTGTTTATGAGCAGGTTAGGTGAAGAGGTTATGGAAGGTCAAGTGAATTGTCTGTTAGCGGGACGTGTCCTCGAAAAGGGAACTGAAACAGTCCTTTGCTATGGTCATGGCTACCCACGCACAGCTTCATGTTAGCTTAACGCTCCTAATAAAACCATACCTATCAACTGCCCCGATAATGACAATCTTACAAGTCATGCACATCCATTACAGCCGACCCCTCCAACTGGATGTGGAGTAAAACCTATAATTACCAAACCGTCCAGTGTGTGTTCGATCCAATGTGTGCTCCTGCATTCAGGGAAGTGAAGAGGAGTCGACTCATTCAATCGTTTCTGGTTTAGAAGAAAGGATTCTCGTTTGTTCCAAGATTGTTCACCTTTATAACCAAAGAGACATCAAAGGACGTGCTAGGTTTACTCACGATCTATTTAAGCACAGATTATTATAGGGAATCGATTAGATCCGATTTCAGTGAGACATGGGTCGCAAGAACATCATGGCGGACCTACACGGTAACCTATTGCTATAATTTCAAAACTCGAATAACACCACAAACAATCAGAAGCACTGCTTATGAGCATTGTACAACGATGATGTAATTTTGCCAACTGTCAGTTTCATCCATCTCAAAAAATTCTGACAACCCATTGCTGCGGTCATAATTAGAAAAACCACTATAATTTTACCTGATGTTTGGCTACATTTTGCATGAGTTTTCGCACTTGATCAGATGGTTATTCCTAAACATTAAAAAAAAAAACCAGTTTCTTTTCAGAAACATTCTGCACAACTACCGTCTTTGGTGCATTTTACACCATTGTGCCTGTGTATTTGACTGTTCATCGCAACAGAGTTCTGACCAAATGGAATAAATTTTGGAATCAAAATTCATTGGTAATCAGACCGAAATGGATACAAAGAAAAATTTCCAAAAAGCCAATGTTTTATTGAGTTTATCACGTTGCTAAAGATTGTATTTTCTAGCCATTTAATCAATTTCTTTGCCTGATGCTCAATTTATTTCTATAAAGCATTCAGTTCTGTCCAAGCAAACTCGATCAGTTCGGGCAGAAATGAATTATGTCACAGAAAAAGTGTTCAATGATAATATTATGGCTGTCTTACGAGGAAGAATGCGAGGTAATTAAGTAAAATGCAATCAATCTGTAATAACAATCAAGGCACAAACGAATCAGTAGCAAGAGGACTTTATTCATTTAATATTGTCAGACTGAACTGGCCAATAACGGACATGTTGGTTGATTTGCAGTTATTATATGGAGTCACAATGCAACTAGTACTCTTTGCAAAAACCAGTGCGTTCATCCATCACGAAATTTAAGCACATGTAATCCTAGAATCAAAAGCACTCAGCTGAAACGGGGAGCTGAATGTAAAACAATGGTGTAACTGTTTTCAGTCCCTGCAGACGCAACTTTGAAGAGGCAGGTAGTAACATAAACTGAAAGTGAACTGAAGAATTCTTCGTTCCCAATGTTTGGTGGATTTTTCACAAAATACCTGTTCAAAGAAACGTCTTCAAGGTTTGCTAGAAAGGGATTTTTTTTCTGTGTATCTGGATTTTCAATCGAGCTTTATAAAATGACATTATTTCATTCGAAAACAAAGAACGTTGACATGATCTGTAGGTTGTTGCACCTTTCTCTCACTTAAAGATAAAGAACGAAGAAAGCGGGACACTGGACACACAATGAACTCATGAACAGAGCAATCATTCTTTAAATCATTCTCAGACCCGTTTTTGCTGTGTAGTGGATGAAGTCTTCAGTACTTAATAGCAAAATGCTAAAGCAATATCTGTGAAGGCTGTTATCCCACCGGCTGTTCCCTCTGCGCAATCGTCAAAACTTCGATCGCACAGAGGCCGTAACAATTCAAGGAGCGTGACCTATAATTAGATTGGAACCATAGTGATAATAAGCGGTCAGGCAGACGGCGCTCGTACGGTTGTTTGGGCAGTCTCATGTTATTTGAAGACCAATTCTTCCGCCGATATGGTGTCCAACTCTACCCGTGACAAAGTTCCTCTGTAACTTGCAAAATGCCAGTGGTTTACTCCAGTAGGGATTTCTGGCTTTCTCCGCGAACAGAACTGGCCTCCACCGTATAAGTGAAAGAATGGAATTAAGGAATTATCAGGATAAGGAATATAATGTTATTAGGTCCATGTTGAAGCTGGGCAGACTTTGACCATTGAAGTCGCGTGCAGTAATTCAGGTTCTAAGTTTTTTTTGGAGGGGGGGAGGGTTGGTTTCGGCTTTAAGCCAGCAAGTTCATCAGGAATCTGGAAAACAAATATCTACGGTTTCCATCGCCCATAAACCTGGCCGCCGTCTTATAAATGAAATATTCTTGAGGGCGGTGTTAAAACCTGGTCAATTTATCAACTGAATTCATGAATATTTGTATTAACTGAGCCCGAGGCTTTGACTGTTGGTGTAACGAACCTTGCTCAGCATATTTTCTCTTTGACACTCGTAACCTTTTGTGCAAGGGAGTAAAAACCCTGGAAGTTTTTTAAAAAATTGCGAAAATCTTCATCCCGATGGAATGGGGGAACAACGTTGAATTTAGTCAATTGTAGATTAGGCAAGTATAAATCTCTAACAAGGTGTTGCCTAATTCTGTGTAGCGCATAATATGGCTTGCCGTCATTAGGTGCATATACACAGGCTGCTGCATGGCGAAGACCATGATGTTTCACTGAACTCTTCAATACACAAACAAACTCGTGTTGTATTGTTCTGCCAAATGGAGTCCAGTTCGTCTGGGATCAATCTGTGGGCTATACAGCCTTGTGGTGCTTGTCTAGTGAAGTTTTAAAAACACGATTCCTGTTAAATGTAAAGATCGTGGGTAGCAAAATAATTTAGTATATGTTGATCGCAGGTGCTTGCCGGGCATCCCGGTTCTTCCATCATCTATATTTGCCAAACGCCTTAATATCTCATTCTTCAAAACATCACCCTGCCCTCTGTTTTTAGTTAGCCACATGTTCTAAACCTGTTTCCCTCAAATCACTGACCTTTCTTACATGCAAAGATCACGTCTGGAGCAAGCCAGTTTAGAAATTCAACGACTGGATATATTTAACTGTACTGTATAGAATATCTTACAATTCAACGCACAAAAAGCACGCAATTCGTATCGCGACCAGGCCCCCAGTAACTTCAACCTTCAAGCCCCGCTTCGTATTTCGTCCTCGTGCAATAAAACTGAACCCTTCCATTAACATACGCTGAGGACATGATTTATTCCTGTTTTTAAATACTCTCCGTTTGAATCTGCAATATTGAGAAGTTTATGACTTGTTGCAGAGAAAGACTGACTATAGATTGGAAACCGCCCCTGCCTGTTCCACGGATACAACATCAGTGGTATTCAGCAATGGGGTTGTGTGCTGTATGACCGGAATAGATAACAGGTGGCGCACGCCAATGACGTGGCCGGCGCCGATATTGTGAGGAGTGTGGTGGGATGGCCAAAAATTCTGGTTGCTGATACCTGCACTATGAGGAATATGGATGGGTGGCGAAAAAGTCGTTGAAAACGTGCACTGCAGGGTGTTTGGGAATGTGAGCGAAAAGTGCGAGTCGTTGACAATGGCTCTCTGAGGAGTATGTAGGTGTGGCTGCAATGGCGGTCGATGACACCTACACTGAAAAGAATACGTAATTAATGCCAAATCTTACAATTGCTAAAACGTTCATGACTGTGAAAACGTCGACAGAAAGGGAAAACAAAAACAATATGGAACAACAGGAAAGGGAATACACGTAAGAAGGATGCCCAGAAAGGCATAGTAAAAGACAACATTAGGAAGCGATGTCAGACATCCGTGTATCTTCAACACCAGCCTCGATAACATTTAATGGACATATCAGTATGTAAGAAAATCGTGTATGTTAAGCAACTGCTAGGTGATTCCCGCAAGATACTGTTGAATAACCATGGAGATAAAATTCAGGAAAACCTACAAAAGGTGTTATATTACATATCATAGTGTGGAGCCAACTTCACAAATATCAACACGCATGTTTTTCTTGGAAAATATACACTATGCTGTAGCTCAATAAAGATGACTTAAACATACAGGGACTGCATTGATGAAACGCTCTTGTGTCACTGCGATATGCTAGCGCTCTATCTTCCTTCGCCATGAAGGCCCCAAACAGTGCTATAAAACATGGGATGAAGATGCAGGATCTATTTGTAACGTTGTAGCTAATATTACTCGTATTGTCTTGTACCTAAAGTCTCCCTTCGACATCGATATCATTGATTCCCCGTAACATAGATATACATCTACAATGATAAGAACTGATCATAATGAATGAAAAGCGGAAATAAAATAAAATGAAACCCGTTGCAGTCAACAGATAAAACCTCCTTGGAATCGCCTAATTCCGTCTTCAGTTGCTGGCTAACGATTGTTTCCATCCCATTGCTGGTTTCTTGTGAATTCAGCTAGCAGTCTATTGCTTCGGTTTTATTTAAAATCTATCACTCATATAGAGAGGAAAATAATTCTTTGTCGCCCGTTTGATGACATTCACTCGTCCCGAGGGTATTATCTCATGTTAACGACTTAAGTAATGACTTGGCCTTTGAGGTTTTATTGTATGACACTGACAGTAAAAATATATCATACTTTTGATCAAGACTTAATTGTAAATGCAGGCAAATGTATAAAGTCGACAGTAATAATTCAATGCGAAATATAAAAGATCTCGGTCCAAGAGTCGTGTTCTTTTGTTCTTTCTCATTATACGTCCAAATTTCTCCATTTTCTTCCCTTATGCCGTATTTCCTCACATCCCTAACAAATCTTAAAATCCAAGAGGTCAGAAAATATGGCGGAAACTGTAATTCTTTAAAGTTTTCTCATCTTTGAAAGATATTTACTCAAGCGTATTGTACTACGGACATTATTCTGAGTTGACTAATAAAATCAGTATTTTTGTGAAGTTGGGCAACCCAAGCAGTGAGGGTTTTGTCTCCGAAATGAAACTTTAAAAGCACATAATTAGCACTGAAACTTTTTCTTTCTTATACTCTTTATTTTTATATGTTTATTTATTTTCATATTTACTTATTTTTTTTATCTGAAAGAGTTTAAACGTTATTTTGTGGTTTCAGTTATAGTTTAAACCTTGAATCAACTGCTCCGTCGTGTCTTGTTTGATCTCAGCTCGTACAGCCTGAATAGGCTTCCATACAGTCATGAAACAGTAAGTCAACTTTTACAGCTCTGTTAATGTTTCTTTCATGAACTAAAAACCCAGTCAAATACAAATACAAAAATATTTCATCAAAACATAAGTCGTACAGTATGAGGAATATCCCAAATTAGCTAAAATATAATGGAAAAAGAACGTGTTGGCGCAGCACCTTTAGTACAGCGTATTCCTCTTGTACGAAACTCAACCAGCTTAGGATGTATGCGCAAGTAAGTGTGATCGTTTTAACTACTTAAACACTGTAAAACAACATGTGCCAGTCTGCTGTTGAGAGATGGGAAATTCCAAACATTTCGTAATCCTCTTGCCACGCTAGATGTAAACAAGAAGTAAACTGGCAGAATTATGTTGTAACGTTAAGCAGAAAGTCCCTCAAACTGCAAAAGCTTACTTTCCAGCCAACTTGCCTCCGATCACTGGTTTGAGGAATTGCTTAAATCCAACTCCAGTCCAAGAGGTTTAAGTAAAAAATGTGCATTTCTTATGCTGTGTTGCAAGCAAGGGGTTTTCTCGTAAAACTCCGTTGGGTTTCAGGGTATACCTTCGCCATCTTATACCGGGTGACGACCCACGAAGATAATGTACAGCAGAAGTACTAGACTACAAAATCTTTCTTTTAACTCGTCGCCTATATTCAGTTCTCTGCAAATCACTAACGGTCAGTACCATATTTGCCTTTAATCACTGAAACGTAACACCATAAGCTCTACAGTACATTCTGACATGCGAGACGTCCATGATGTTATTGTAAAGAAAATGTGATTCGTAATGTTATTGTCCATTCGCCTGTTTTCCATACCAAGAACTCATTCTCTCCACACTACGATCATTTTGTCTGTCCAATCGGTCGAATTTAAATACACTGTACTGTAACTCAACCCTTGTATCTTTCAACATTTCGCTTAACACGGGGCCTGCGTGCGAGCCGACACGAAATTCTGTTATGAGGTATCGTAGCCATAGTCAATTCACATTTGTTTCAAACTACGTTTTTCAACTATGTCTGCAAACGATATCATCTTGTTTTGGGAGTGATTAATTTGTCTGAATTTTTAATAAATGTCTGAAGTATGAAATGCAAATAAGAAATCATATTTTTTATCACAATGAATTTCTCCCAAATCAGGCCAAGCGAGAAAGCATGAAATATTCACATCAGTCAAAAATCATGACAAAAACCATACAGAACAATGGTTTCAGAATTATCTTTTTTTTTTGTTTTATTTGAAAATGATTTTTATTGTGCTTAAATCAGAATATCTAACATTCATCAACATGCGCTTTTAAGAAACTCAAAAGACTGCTTTGTTTATATCTTTGCAATGAACATAAATGTAAGCCGAACTGTATGAATAAGCTTTAGGAAAACATTAAACATACAGCACATACACAAATCAAAACTCTTAGATTCTAAAGATTATAATCCAACTCATGCATGTATAAAGCATAGAAAGAAATACTTCAAAGGACGGAAACCCATCAAGCGTATTTGACTCTCAGAACAAACAGAAATATAGTCGCGAATTAGCCGGGAAAACTGTTGCCATGGGAACTATAAGGTAATGGAAATTCATTTCCCGTATGTCTTATCCAACAAAACTAAAACGATAATAATAATTAATAACAAGTTTATGTATTAAACTTTATAGTATATTTATAGAGCATAGTTTAAAACAATAGCGCAATAGCCACAATGGACGCCATTACAATGATTTACAAGGAATTAATTTTACTTCCGCAAAACAGATTAGGTAAACATTATCTAACGATTTTGAGTCTTATGCTTCTTACATTACAGTTCGATTACTTGCAATGTGTTCAGACAAGAAAACAAACGACGATTCATGAAAGTTAACAACTGTTTGGCAGAAAGAAACGCAAAATTTACGCTGTAGCCTTGTTTTATTCCTATAGGGATGCTACTGATAAGGCCATGTATTAAACTGACCCGTGCATCCACATGCATATTTTATTTTAGCCTTACATTGCGGCCTGATTTTGTCTTAGACGTTTTACATTATAACATTATGGGTGTACATCACGGATAACCGATATACCTGTCGTGGTCTGTAATTTTGACACTGGTCTTTTCTATTTTCGTTCAACCTGGTAGCGAAACAAATCAGTCAGAATTCACCTTTCCCTTGCCCGTGATCACCTTTCCGAAATCGGTGCATTTAGTGTAGACTGCGTAATGTTGTAGACTCTGGCCGCTGAAATACTGTGATGGCGATATACACCGCAAGGTATGGGCGAGCCATCAGGCAGTTGTTGATTCTTAGTCTAAATAATGTTACACCACAACTTCCAAAATCTTGTACCATTTTTAACATTTATTACATCACTGAATAGGAAATCCACATCTAATACATTTTAAATGGTTTAGATCGCAAACTATGCCTTCCGGAGATCTTTGAGCTTCTTCGCCAAAATTGCATTTTGTTCTCACGCAACGTCTTTCCATAAAACAGATCATGAATGTGTTTTATCAAGCTTTTTATTATAACTTAGTTTAGATTAATCCAATTGCATTATTTGTTTTTTATGCACAGAATTTGCATTTTTTGGACATTCTCTCTTGTTTCGACCCGTGCAGAAATGAAAATTCACCTTCTCAAGCGTGCCTTGCCAGTAAAGCGCTCGTCCACCTGGTACATACCGTATAAATATATTTGACATTGTATTTCCTGTAACCCAGTAAGCATTTGGAGAGGACATAAATGAATGAATAAATGAATAATCGAGAATCCGTTGAAACTCGTCTGAATCACACGTCACCAACTGGATCTCGCGTCCTTTCTGAATCTTGCGCCCTGTTTGAATGTACAATCAAGTTTTGATCAAGGTCTTAATTTTTAACAAAAGTTTGGCAGAAATTCAAGTCTTTTCTCAAATCTTGTCTTAAACCTGCCCTGTGGTTCGAAAGTCACAGGAAGACAAGAATGCCGAAGAGGATCTGACCGTATCCGGCTTCCATAGATTTTTCACACTTGTTAACTGTAAGAAAGCATTAAACTTCGGGTTTATAAGTACGCCCTGATTTACACACAGCATGAACATCTCTGGGGGTTTATTTTTGCATTGAAATCCTAGTTATTGCATTGAAATCACATGAGCTTTGAAGCCATAAACAAGAGTCATAATCTCTCTAGAGTGAAGTTTGCGTCAAAAATATTCCAAAAGGGAAAATAACTAATGAAAACTCTTCGTTGAAGAGTGCAGAAACTGGAAGTAATGATTCACGCTTTGGGGCTAAGGCGACCAAGCACGACAAAACAAAATAACCGGGAGGCGTGAGATCGATCCTGACTCGAGTCACACCGAGAAATTTATAATGAACAAGTTTGGGCTATACCTTTATTGAAACCAATTTTGGTGTAAATAACACGCGGTAATCGAAAGAAAACTCATTTGTTCACAGATTTTCTAGAAATTATTGATATTATCATGAAGTAGTTGGATCGATATGGATGTTCCCAGAAAAGAACATGTGTATGGCTATACAAGTATTAGCATACGCTTTTCTGATGCATACAGATCTAATATAGTCCAACGGTTTATCAGTTTATCATGTGGAAAATTTGAAAACATGGAAGCTAGCGCACTTTTTACCATACTGCACACCTTTCAAAAGAGTTACAACTGTTTCGACAGAGAAATAAGTCAAATTCTAGTTCGCTAGTTGTCAGTATGTTTTAAATGTAGGACGCTTCATGTGAACTGTTTTTTGGTATGTCCTTCAAGCTGATGCAACACAACAGGAGCGCCTGCCTTAAGCAAACCAGGAAACAGACCCAAATCGGAGCTATTGGAACATGAAGGTAGAACAAATTGTAGTAATACAAGCACATGACCTTTTGGTACAGAAGACAGAAGACGAGATATCCAAAAATAATATCGAACTTCAGTGCAGAATGGTGCTGGCTTTGTCTCCTGAACAGCGAAATGACACCAACTTAGTAGTACTATGTTTGTGTAGACTGAGGAAATGGCGCAGAGAAAACGATGAGTGCCTTCGGTGATTTCCTGCAGTCATTTTTAGCTCTCTTCTCATTAAGCCTTACTCTCGGTTACGCGAGATGAGGGATTTTAAACCAAAAAACGCTCAAAGGTAAGTGAGCTTGGCAGCTCAGCGGGCGAGCGCCTTTGATGACAATACCAAAAATCAATATTGCACACTTTTTGGGATGTTCATTTGCCTTTCCTTTTTCTACACGAGCGATGATTCTTTAACGCAAATCTCTGGCTAATCTACACCAGAATTTGTTCCTAAAATAAATTTGTTTTCTCTGGTCTCCTTAACTTAATTCTGACATTTTGTAGAGCTGCAGAAATATTTTTTCTTCCTTTCGAGGAGCTTCCAAGAGGATCGCAGTTTACCGGCTTCACTTCATGAAGGGCTGTTAGATTCTACGAGCGTTTGGGCTAATCAGGTTGCTTTCGCGATTGATTTATTTAACCCGTGTGCGATCTATTACCTCGTCTGTGAGTCTTAAGATCTGACGTGGTCGATTACTGACGACCCCCACCCCATCCCGCATCCCATCCCATCCCATCCCACCCACCACCACCCCACCAACCTTCTCTACGTAGAGATTTCAACAGCTTAGTAAACAGATTGCTCACCCAATCTATTCATCCTTTTTGTCGGACCGGCCATAGCGGGTGAGTTTGTGACTGATGTATTTTTACGGTGTACTGTACTTGAGAGCCCTCACCGAAGCAACCTGTGACACTGAAAACAAATAAGACAGGGTAAATACTGTGTAGAATTCCATTAATTGCCTGTAGGCGTGACTGCATTGAGTAGTTTGCTGTACAATGAATACTTAAGTTCCCAATTGTCACAGGGCGTCCTGCAAACGTTGTGAGTATTACTGACGTCAACAGATAATTCTTGCTATCAGATTATATTCAGGCTACATGGTGCAAAGGAATTCTGCTCCCTGCTACATTTTGAGCACTTTCATGAAAGGCTGTGAGACAGCCTTGACTGAAGTAAACATGCCAACTGCATGGTACATCGCACGGTAGGAAGTCTCGCACAATCTTGTCTGTCATGACGTACATCCGGGAGTCTGGCAGTCAAATTCTTTAGCCAAAGTTAGAAGACAACAAACACATTCCGGTGACGTCTGTGAAATGATTGGCTTTCTTCAATATGACATGCGCAGAGAACTATTCTGTATTCCACGCCAATTTCCTCTTCGTGCGATTGTATACAACCGGAACGGAAAGACGTCTCAACCTTAGTCAAGGGTGCATGGATGATCTGCGGCGAGAGCAACTGCGAGCAATTAAGCTGTACATGAAACAACAAGGACCGTAGTTCTACAAGTTGCACTTTAGTCCATTGACGGTGGTGGAAGAAATTGGTTGGAAATCTATTTGTGGCGAATGTAATCAGATCCATTTTCACGGCTGGATAATTTATCGTGATCAGACGATGCAGTCCATCTTTTCCTAAGGCGTACCGTGTGAATTGTCTGGCATACAAACTCACATAAAAGAGACAGTAACGTATATTTCAGTGCAACACTGTAAGATCAGATCTAGGTTCTCCATACAATCTGGCTTCATCGCTAACCTCATACCATAGACGGCCGGGTCCACTGGCCTTTGTCTCCGAAGGTCGTGTGTTCAAATGCAGGTCACACTCCGGATTTTAGAAAGTTCGTTGGGAAGTTTTCCTGGTATTCCGACATGTTTCTTCCCATGGAGAAAAAGGGGTTAGCTTCTCTTATTTGAGCACAGTTTTTCTTTCGAAAATAAACTGACCTCCGAGACCAACCATGGCTCTTTTCTGCAAAGGTAAGGGAATGGATTTCTGAATAAAGGAGATGTAAGAACCATTTCCATTTTTCGTACGGCGAAAAGCACCAACGCTGTTCATAAATCTTGATACTATCACAGGCACACACGGAACTACGAGAGCTCGCACAGCTGGCCATAAAGCTAAGCGGTAAAAGATGAAAACATGGACTTAATAGAGTGTAACAAGGTCTGCATGGCAATCCCAGCACTAGAACATGCCCTCCAGCCGCCACTACAGCCAAACAAGGCTTGCTTCATACCTTGATTTGTTCCAGTTGCAATCAAAGTGCAATATTTTATCACGTAAACTAGCATGATGCACGATTGGGATACAGATTTCATTCATCGTTATATGATATTCCTTTCGTCTTTCCGTCAATACAAAAAATTTGACTGCTTCTCCTTGCACGAATCCGTCCTATTTTTTTTATATTTTATACATTCCATATACTTTTTTAGTTCTTTGAAGGTTTGTGGAAAACGTCCTTTTGGAAACTGATCTTGCGATTATAGACCAGTTACGCCCAGTTCGGTTCACGGCTAGAATGTGAATGTCGTTTTCGACGCTTAGGTTATTAGAGTGCTAATACAATGACATTACCATAAAGTAAGGTTTTCAAATCCAGCTACCAAAAAACCAACCATGTTTATTGGTCTAGACTGCACGGGTCAGATTCGTTTTGACCGAATAGATATGGCCACTGGATCGATATGGTTTTCTGGAGAACGAATAACAAAGGCATAAATCTCGCCTGGGAAAAATATCTCCCCCTCCCAACAATGTTTTCCAGCTTTCGGCCTTTTCATTACCCGAAGGACATAGCTTAATGACTCCATTAGGCCAAGTTGATCAAAAATCTGTTCATCACTAGTTTACCATGGTTCACGACTAAGATTTTGCATTGGTTCCAGCAGACTCCTATATTAAGCAAATCTGATTTTGTCAAGAGTTGTTTAATCAACATAGTCTAGTGAAACATGAAAAGTCTTAATCAAAAGGTGGAAGAGGATCAAGGCCAGCAGACATTGCCCATTTTAAGACCAGTAACGTCTGATATATTGCATTTGACATCACTGCATTTTGTTTTTACCTAATTCTATTTAAGCCATGGCGCTAGAAAGGTGTAAGGTGCTACTTTTAGGGCATCTGAGTAAACAGTTATAACAAAACCGTAACAGAGTTAAATTGACAAGAGGCTGGATTCCACTTTTTATGTGAATATAAACTGACTACTGTTACGAACAACGTCCTTAAGATATTGTATTATATTTTTAGTTTTTTTATTTTTATTTCTTTTTTGCGGTATCACCTACATTTTCCCTGCTGTCTACATGATAGCCTGCACTGGAATTCAGTCGAATGTTCTCGAGACCTTTGTGTTTATCAGTTTCTTGTCATTGTACATAAAGCGTACATTATGGAAAGATGTACCCATATTGTAAACATGTTTACGAACAAACTATCTAAAATTTTCTTTAAGTTAGTCTATAAATATGAGGGACGAAGTTGTTAAGCCCGCAATTATTTCAGTTACGCCCACCCGAGAGCAGTCATTTTACTTATGCACATTTGAGAGCACATTTATTCTCGTTCACTTAGAAGGATTTTGTGAGATTTGGAGATATTGGCTTTCGTGCCATTCGGCATACGTCAATTTGTGCTCCACTTTTCTGTATGTAGCACCTTGCGAGCTTGTGTTTCGCCACTTACTAGCTTGTTTGAGACGTTCTTTTGGTGCTTGTATCGCTCATTGTTTCTTTGTGCGATTACGTACATTTCATCCCAGTTTTTCCCGAAAGTGACTTTGTGTATATTTCCGAGGACTGAAACATAAATTGCCAGCTCGGCATCACGGACGCTATTGTTCAATCGTCCGCCGAGGAAAGTTACATCTTGCCGGGGCGTTTAATATATACCATAGTCGGCGTACCGTGCCCTCTGATGTTTGTCACTACAAGACTCTCATCCTTCGATCCGACAATTCCCAAGGGCTGTGGATTCTGTATTTACGTGTACTGACTCGAGTGCTGAAGCCGGAATATTCCATCCGGATTTGGACGCTATCATCATAAGAAACAATAAAATGTGTAATTCTGTGTATTGTTTGGTATATTACTGTCAGTTGTACTATTTGCCTATTTTGTTCAAATACATCTATTGAACTTATTCTAGCGTATTTGAGTTTCTTTGTTTGCACTTGTATAAGGTTTTTCGCTGTCTGAGAGTTGAACAAGCCATTTGTCTATCATTTTTCCTTTCCTACAGTGGCACCCTTACACCACCAAATCTCAATAGCTCTGGTTTTAATCTCAATGAATTTGTGATTGTACAGTCATGTCGAGCCTGCTTTACAAGCAATATGCACAATTTATATAAACATTACCTAGACTCCGTACAGGTGCTGCTCGTACGTTGTGTGTGTCTGATCACACAAGGTCGACAGGTGAGAATGTCACCTTCAGTTAATAATTAATATGAGCTATAGTTCTGCAGGCCGTTGGCTTTGATCCTGTCTGATTATCAATGCTCCGGAATCACAATTCTTCATCTCTATCGCATGCTCGATGGCACATCACAACAACGGCGGAAGTCAAGCAGAAAATCGCCGTGAAGAGAAAAATGCGTCCTGTCCGACTGGGTCCAGGAGGCGGAAAAGCTGTTCGGTGAAAGCAACTATCTCACTATGATCTGGATTTGCCAGAGTGAGTTGGGTATTCAGTCGCTAGAGGCTATGCTCACCACCAAGATGACTTGGAAAGCTGCACTGAAGTGATTATCATGACCATTTACATGACTGTTTAGAAATACTACTAAATACCCGTAGTTTGATTACCACGGTTGTTTCCCAGTTTGTCAGTTGTCAACATAATTGATTGTTGTTTCCTACGTCTGAATGAAATAATGGAAGCATGTGAATGTGTTCTGGCATCATAATATAATTATTCTCCAGATTTTAAATGAAAACATACCGAGAGATGTGAATCAGTTAACTTCAGTCTAGTTCTAGTTTGGTCTGGTTTATTGCAGTGGAATGTGGGGCTTGTAGAAGGCATTGACTGTTTTATTTAATAAACTCAAACATAAAAACTTGATCTCACTTAATTTCTGAAAAGTGAATATGGTGGTGATAAATCATTAACAGAGTGCATACTTGGATCTTGTCATCCATAATATGAAACAATGTTCATTGGTATGCTTCTTGGCCTAAATTCTTCCATATTACATCCCGGTTTAATTCAATTACACAATCCTGTTTATTCAAAAACCTTGACACGTCGTCAAGGGCTGTGCATTCACCCTTTTGAATTATATTGCCAGGTTAATTGGATTATATGAACAGTTGAAATCAAAGCGCTTCTGGGATACATATTTTTAATTAACGACAACTAGCAAAACCGGTACACGATTTTCTTGCTGAATTTAAATTATTGACATAGAACATCCCTTTGCTTCATCATTAGAAACTGCTTTTATTTTCATAAATTCGTCATACTGCTTTATTCTATATAATCTTTATCTGGTATTTTTGAACGTTGTTTATTAAATTTATCTTGCAAATTATTTCACTGGTAGTCCAATATTATGGTCGCCGGGTATGCAAATGCCTGTTTTGACGCCTAGTTTCAACAAAGGTATACCTGGATAATTTCATTAAAATTAGGAAAATTCTACATTTATGGATATTCTGTTTTATACTATAACATCCTTCGATCCAGCAAGCTGTTTATTCAAACAGCATTTACAAAATGTGGAGGCCCGATGTAAATCAATGAAGCCTTGTACGTTTCTGACTGATCGCACACGACACCGATTCTATATTTG
Organism: Acanthopleura granulata; assembly: GCA_016165875.1. NCBI lineage: Eukaryota > Metazoa > Mollusca > Polyplacophora > Chitonida > Chitonidae > Acanthopleura > Acanthopleura granulata. The sequence continues at coordinate 17,313,872 of JABBOT010000080.1, read as the reverse complement.
CATACCACTTTGTCACGCATATCATCACACGCTCTCAGCTAAGCTTTATTAACATATATCCCGTGGAGAAGTCGGCGTTCTGAGATAATATGAATACTCCGCTCTTCGCCACTTGTCTCGTCAGATCTCAACTGTCTTCCATCACATTGTTATCAGTTAGCTTAACCGGTCGCACACCATATATGCAATTAATTACTTTCGATGATGCCACTAGACAAAATAATCGCCCCTTGCTTCTTCGTACCTCTGGTGGTTTGACCTGGACGAGATCAAATGTCAAGGTCGGTTCGATCTACCGAAGGGACCAGGAACGAGATTCATCAAATTCCGCTAATGACCGCGAATCGAAGATAATTAATTGTTATATTATACACAAAATCTGGTTCAGATTTTGCTTTTAGTGTCTGTGTCGATGGCATTATCGCCTACGCATCTGTGGATCGGTCGCTGAAGTGAAACGCGGGCAATTGTTAGCCTCTCTCTAGCAGAGTCGTCTTGTCGCTAGTAGCATTCATCTACAATTCTACGGTTGATCGTGATTGTGGAATGAAATCCCCAGAATTTTATGTCAAGACTGTTCGTGTGTTGTGTTTTTTGTTTTATTGTGTCTTCGTGTTTGTGCTTTTTTTTTTGCATTTTGCTTCAATCACCACTTTCTAGTAACGTTTAGGAAATGACGTTGAACATTTACTTTTACACCACAGAACGATATGATTCACAAACAAGAGTTTTCACCAAACTTGGTAAAAGTAGCTGCTTTGAAATATCTACGTATATACATGACATAGGTCCAGAGTGTTCGTTTCTACAAAGTAAAAAGTCGTTGATGACATGGAGGAAACTGACTTTCTGTACATGAAATGAAAATTCTAATTTCAGTATACTATGGGCATAAGGAATATTTTTGAGCGTATGTTATAGTTTGTAATACCCGGAGGCAAACTCACCATTAGGGGATTGGTTTTTATCGGAGAGAAATAATAGAGGGAACAACTACATTGGCGTAGGGAGGCAATTTATCTTCATCCCGTTAAAACTGTAATATGGAACATGGACTTAAATGTAATATGGTCAGGTTTGCGTGACTTTAACTTAAGCCACCGATGCTGTCGTAGCTCTCTACTTTTAAACATGATCTGATTATCAGGAATTACGGTTAGCCATAGTGAATTAAAATGAATTAACTCGTTAGGAATAAAGCTTCACGCTGGTCACAGGAGTACAGATGACAATGGTTTCTAAGCTGGTAACACGTCATCTTCACCCTAAAACGACAGTTGAGGTCATTTCCCGGTTTAATATAATTGCTTAATTACTTCTAAGGTGATACTATCCGTCCTCATCCATCATTTACTGGATGTGTGTGTGTGTGTCTCATACTCTCTGTCTTATCCTTCCGTGCTGGTTCGCGGGAATTTATCTCTATCACAGCTGTCCAGTGAACTCCGAGAGCCTCCATCAATCATTTCGGTCAAGAAGGCGTCCCGGGTGGGGCAGGCAATACACTGATACATGTACACTTCGACAAGGCCGAAGGTAGTGAAACTTTATTGACCATTGGCTTTTATACGTTGATAATAATTTGATTATTAGATCTGATCCCCACGTCATACCCTGCCGGATATTCACAATTGTAGCCCAATAACCTGTGGTGGGCTTATCTTTATGGCTTTATAGGACATCTGCCTTAGGCTGCCACAGATAAAATCATTATGATCAGTAAACAGGGACACACTGGACAGAATGGAATAAAAGCTAGACTAACCCGAAGCGAGACTTGGCCGCTAAGGCGTAAGTGTATACTGACACAACAACAGCTGCTTGAAGGAGAGCATGCGTAACTGTCAAGGCTGGTTGCTTATCGTGACGAATATTACTAGTTCCCTCGTAAGACGAGAAACTCTGAGGCAGCTAGGATAGATCATGGAGACAGTTGATCATGCTTTATGTGTAGACATGGCTTCATTGGCGGTAAAATACGTGTAAATTCACTGAGACTCATAAAGAGTCTGCACTGAATGTCCTACGTAAATACATGTAGCTTGCCTTTCCCCAACAGACATGTAACTACAGCTTAAAGTCCGCGTTAATTCACACCGTATAAACAGGTTTCCTTCGCACACTGCACATGATTGCAATGTCTATATGTATGTATACTTAGCTCTGACGTGGTACTTAACATGACTTGAACATCATGCCAAAGCACAAGACTTGACACCCCTCCTCGTCACGTTATACTGAACAATCCTGTTTCCTTGCTCTAATCTCTCAGCAGCAACGAATTCTATTTTTAAAGTCTTTCATATGACCCGACTATGGACTGATCCCGGACGTTCTGTGAATGATTATCCTGTTCTTTCGAATTTCTTACTACATCTTGCGTTGAACGTCAACCCGTCAAAATTCACTGACGCACGCTTCAGAACATACTGATGTCACGTGTCGTGTCACAATACATGGCCTTTGGCGACGTCATTTCAACGTAGGCCTTTTGACAGGTGTTTGTCCTACTTGTCAGTCAAATTCATGAGCACAGACGACTGTAAAGACAGTAAAATAAATAACCAACACAACATGACACTTATAAAGAAAGTTATACAGGAATAAATAAGACATTCTTGGAACAAGCGGGCAGAAAATGATTTCTTTCACAGCTATGCTTTGAGTGGAAAGTTTGTCATTCCCGGGGCTAGCGCAGTTGATGACAGCTGACTTGTGAATGTAGCGACAGAGTGATAGAAGGTAGTTTAATTTGTATGGCATTTGCTTATTTTTTCCAGTCAAATGAATACGTAAAGGTTTAATTGATATAGGCATAATAGAATGGAAATTTTATGATTCTGTATCTAATCATTGTTGTTCATTTTAGTGTGATAAATATGGAAGAAGTTTTAAAATTTTAGAACTCGGGCTCCCACAGCAATGACAAGATAAAGAATCATTCTTTCTTAAATAAACAATACATAACTCATTTAATGCGCGTTGTAAAACTATTACAGCCGGCTGTTCACCGACCAATGCAGTTGGGTGGATTTAAGGTCATGTTTGTCAAGGCCCATACTATATATGAGATACTCTAGGTTCTTCTATGCAAAAACCAGACACACACGAAAAATTCTTCCGTACGGCATTTCAGTATTAATTGCACAAATACATATTTCTATCAAAAAATGTTTGTTGCTACTTTATGTAAAACAGCGGTCGTATCTGGCACATGTATATGAATATTCATTTTTCCTGCTTGAATTGAAATACAAGGCTATCAGAAGATAAATGTATTTCTCTTCTTTTGCCACGACGTCGTCGAATGTCCCTGGAAGCAGTAAATCGTGTGTTATTTAAGCAAGTTCTTGACTAAATTAGGATGAGTGAAGGAAGACTGGTTTAACTGCATCTCGTTTCTCGAACGACGCACCTGCTTGCAGTGCTGTCCAGAAATTAGGAATACGTCATTAGATGCGCCGAAAAGTAATCACCCATACAATATATCACCGTCCCTGCAGGCACGAAAAAAAAATCTTCAACAAGTTGTAATGAATGGCAGCAGTGTCATCTGTAATGGTCACGTACTAAGTGGAAACCCATGTTTCTCAGAGCTTGGGCCCCCGAGACATCGGGAATTGAAGAGAGTGTCTGGGAAAATCCATAGAAACCCGCGCACCTAAGCACCCTCGAGCTTCAAATTTTGGGCCACACAGCCGAGCTTCACGTGTCTTCCAACCCTTGGAAGCGAGCTTATTTCGGTCATACGAAACATTTTTGCTTCATTTTTGTTAGTTGCAAATTGTAACAGAGATGGGTGTGCATCTGTATTGTATATCCTTGAAGAGACACAGAAGGGCTAAACCTGTTCTACTTTCGTTCTGTTTGTACTCATTCAAGTTTTAGGCCTTCATTGTTTTTCGAGGTGATAATGTCATTAAAATATGAGGCATTTTGAGAACGCAATCCAGCGTTACAGTTGAGTGCACAAATCTATGTTACAATTCTGTGAATTTGCGTTCTATCCTACGATACTGAAGAGTCGCTTATCGGATTTTCAACAAAACAAAATGGACTCGTGCACAAAATTTCGCACAATTCCGTGAAAGTTTACCCTAAAGTTGCTGTAACGACGGCTTAAAGGAAACATATCCAAAACTTGATAGAGATAAAAAGCAGTAGGAAACCTCATACACAGACACTTAATATATGCACTCAACAAAGTTGTCCACAGTATTTAACTTCAAGGGGATGGAAGGCGCATTCGAAAATCGAGGTATAAACCAGTGTGAAATCTGATATTACAAATGTGCAAGATGAAGTTTTATGTGGAATATAAACTTGTATTTCTGACGTCTGAGTTGGAACTCTAAAACATATCTGAAATTCTGCTGCCCATGATATTGGTGTAAACCTGGAAGCGCTTAGTTCACCAGCTTGTGCAGCTTGATTCGTTTTAACGATAATCAACACGAGTGACCATATTTAATCAACTCCGAACCAGGCTAATGCCATTTTATTCTAAAAGAGCCGAATGGTTTATTAGATATATATCAATCCCCTTCAAAGAACAATGAGGTTGGCTTTTGGAGTGTGGTTACTTGACCAGATATCACTGTATTCGGTTTATAAGGACCACTCGGTGGTAATCATGATTCTAATCAAGTTATTCTGTTTGACAAAATCCGGTTGACCCCATTATCTACCAAAATATACTTTCACTTCGAAGAAGGCGAAGTTTCTCGCCTGACCCACTAAACCATATCCAGAAATATAAACTGGAGAAATCTCCGGACGATGTAGGAAAGTCAAATTAATGACAATTATCCTGACTCTGCCATACATTGTGCCAGGGATACCGCTTCCTCAATGGCAAATTTACTACAGACGAACCGTGCGTAGGCTCTCATAAATAAGAGATAATGGCCGGAATGGTACATGATGAAGCCGATTCCAAGCCGTTAGGGTTTCCAAGCAGCTAATGGAATGGAAGACGACCGCTCAGCTAATCCGGCCAACCGCAGACTCCACCATCTAGGGCATCAGCTTAAAATGACTTAATTACAGCGTACACTTACTTACTGTCGAAACGCCAGTCTTTGCCATAGAATGATGTCTATTTTATATGTGTAAAGAAAGACAGTATACACGCATAGATGGAATGTTTTACGTGTACGAGGGATTTTGTACATAGGAGAGTCTGGATGTTGGCTGTAGGCACGAGGGGCATGTTGAATTTTACAAAATAAATCATTATTTTCGTTGGTTATTCAGAACTTTAATGCAATGGCATGACTTCAATGCAGATCCACCCCTTATCATAACAACATCGGATTTCGACCTCGTGACCTTAGAGTCCATTGCATTTCGTAAAGTAATGATTCTGCTTTGTAAATTAGCTCATCGGTGGTACCTGAATTTATTACAAACACTTATTATCAGCTCTGATGTTCACGGGTCGTGTGTTCATAAATGTATTAAAACTTAACTCAGGCTTAAATTATAAATATCAGTGCCAAGTGACACATTTAGTCCATACGGGGCTTTATATGGGACTTTATCCCAACACACATTTGACTGATTTTGAACTAGGACCACAAGATGAATATATCTTGGAATATGTGCTATAATACAAGCAATGTGAAATCGCAAATAACGATACAACTGGTAAAAGACTGCGTTCCTTAAGTGTTACTAAATATCTCCCAAAAGTTATATACGTGCACTTCACAATGTATTCCAGTAATGAGACAGAGATCATTTGTAATTTATTGTTGCAAATATTTTAAAAAAGGCAAGTCAGTGGGTTGTGGAAGATTATGTATTACAATCAAAAGGTATCTCCATGAAACAAAAACATGTGTAAGTGGAAAGTTAGTTTGTTTAATACCCCCAAACAGGTATTGTTGAACATAGTAACAAGCAGTTGACTCGGAGGTCACTTGTACTTGTAGATAATATTATATTCTCAACTGTTAATTCAGAAACTGAGTGATGCTCTCTCTATATGCCCTTTAATCTAATTTGATATAGGTGCATCAGCATTGATACGCTATATATATTGTTATGAACGTAGCGGCCACAGATATCATTGCAAAGAATTCCGTTTGTCTCTTCTACTTAAACGTGCGAGAACCATCTGTACAGAACTACCTGATCAGTCTTAGGTTTTAAGGATTTAAACTGTTTAAACTAGGATTACATAATAATTGTTTTTGGAGTTTCTTTGGCTGCCCTACCCTTTAGGCCGAAAGGGTTAAGTGAGAAGTAAGTATACTTCTCGAGAACTATGGACCTGCAGTTTTTAAGTCACTAGGGTTGTGTAACGCCCAAGTCAAAATGTCAGTCACGGACAGATGAACCGTTTGTTAGTTCCTGGTACCTTGAAATTAACCTTTTCTTCGACAAGTTGGAATAGCCGTTCCTGAAATTGGCTCAGCAAAATTAGATTTCTTTCACATTTGAGTTTGGTTTTGATTAAGAAGCCGGGACCGTCGCGATCCAGACGTAAGCCTTTGTAGAGAAATGCGTGTTGGTCTAAACTAGCCATGTATTTGTAGACTGTAACTTAATGGAACAATTAAGTCGGAGGAGCAGAATTAGTTCTGTCCCACCACTAGTTTGCAAAGCGTTATACAGTAGTCGGAAAGCTAGGAGAGGCTGCCGTTGGCTCAGACATCTGTAAAGCCCTACTCTCACCAAAGCAATTCGGCAACCGACCTGTGAGGACGTGGGCTTGAACCCAGCTGTTTGTAATTTGGTTGCAGCTCCAAGTCAGGATTTTTGTAAGGTACCTGGGTAAGGTTGGTGGTTCAGTCTGGTGCTGCCGCACCTGTCGTAAAGAATACGGCTTCAATACGGCGCTAAACACTAACCAAGTGGAAAATCAGAATGAATATTCCTAGAGATGCCGGCTTTGTCCTGTGCTAAATTTTGCCAGAATTGTGTGGTCTTTGTTATTTCTTCATACCCGCCAAAAGTTTTCATTCGTAATGTATTTATAACCAAAGGCAAAACTAGGTATTTCGTCGCGTAGTCTCTCAAATTTGTAAATATTTAATACTAATATAGACAACTGCATAGCAATACATAATTATTATGCAGTTAACTGCTTCTTTGTTATTTACCCCTTCTCGTGACAAAATTACTTTTCATTCGATTCCCGGTGATGGCACTTGTGACGTCATGACGTCACAGAAAGGTTGAACGTTCGTAACCAACATATGGAACATTCGGTTACCCCACTTGCAATAATACTAATTACGACTGGTGGAATGCGAGTTCTTGATTAACGTTTCGTAAAGGTCTATGCTACTCACAATACTAATACAGAACGTTTCACTTTTGCTTCGAGGAATAAAACAGTTGCCCATGCACTCAAATTAATGAAGAGATATGAGAATGCAATATGAGGTTTTGTAACTTTTCCCATCCGAATTTCCAGTAGCAATGATAAATGTAATAAGTGCGTGTGTATATAAATAAACTTGAAAATACCCTGTGGAGGTCGCTCTTTCCAGACAGTTCACGAAAAACTAGATGAGACGGCTGGAAGTAAAAACAAGCAATAACACTTACGTACAATGCGCCGAATAAACTGTCCACTGCCGTACTCACACGCCTACAGTTTTTTTTTCGTTGGGAAACCTCAGAAATAGAAATTACCAATGCACAAGGGCAAAGGAAACATTCACCATTTGGGGAACCAAGTACAGCTGACGCCGACGTTGTGACAATAAAGAGACATTTCATTTGGGAATTGAGACGCTGGTCTATTACTGACTTATGCATTATTTTGTTCTTGATTGTCGAACTCCGTGAAAATTGCTGGTTGTGTGCATCCCCAATCCGGCTATTAACTTCCCCGAAGAGAAGTTTTAGGGAGGTAAGACCTCTTTACTCCACTTTCTATACTACTATACCTCACACAATTTTAACTGATAGAATTTCATCATTAATTATTTCGGTGTTTAAAAAAACCGGTCACTTCTACATTCATAGCCGTGGCAACAAAGCCTTCTTCAGTTCTACTATATACAAGGGTTACCATTCATGGGATTTATCGTTATTTATTGTGTTACTTGAAATTCGGATTAATAATATCTATGTGAAATTGGGGTAATCATTTATCAACAATTACGGTATTCTGATAGACTCGATTACATCAGGTGACGTCAAACATATACATAAACTTGATTCCATCAATCGAAACTTTCCTATCTATTAAGGCACTTTGATTTTTATAATTACCTCCACCATGCATGTTCTCTTGCTAGCGATAACCCTCTGTTTATCTGTCTATCGTCAGCTGTACTTAAAACTTGTCAAATGATCCAATATATTTCAGTGGTTATCAGGATCGGGAAATGCATTGCCCCTCTGAAATGTTGTCTGTAGTGCGGGCATTTTTAGATTTAGGAATGGCAAGGATTTGCCATCCGGAAGCACCTTCCAACGCTTACAATTGTGGAAATTCTACCAATTGTAGCTAATGTCTGAGATCCATTGACCTCATTTATAGTTACACATTAGTTCAATGAAAGAAGCATGACGTCACATTGGTATAACAGGACGTTTGTCATGTTAAATTGTCGAGCCTAAACCAACATGCTTTGCCAGACACATCAACATTTTCAATGTAGCATCTGTATGACATTGTTTTTTTTTACTTCATGCTAAACCTTAAGATTCTGACATTGGCACCAAAACACTGACACTGGCCCCTTATTGGGAACTGTGGGATTCAGCGTCTTTTGTGAAACAAGGTCGCAAAGAGATATTGAATGTGATATTTGAACAATCAAGGTTTACTTTGTCATTAATCCCGACTTAAAAATATTGTATTATATTTTTAATTTGTTTTTGCGCTAACAGGGTGACCTAGGTTTTGTCCTCTGTATACGTTATAGCCTGGGCTGTAATTCAGTCTCATGTTATCGAGGCTTCTGTGTTTATGAATTTCGGGTCATTGTAGATAGAGCGTACATTCTGGAAAAATGTACACATGTCTACGATCAAACCATCCAGAATCTTGTTTACGTTAGTCTGTAAATGTGAGAGACGAAGTTAGAAGTTTCGCAGTCATATTTATTTACGTCCACTTGGGGATTCCTGGAGCTATGCTTTCACCCCATTCGACATTCGTCAGTTTGTACTCCATTTTTCTCTACGTAGCACTTTGTGAGCTTGTGTTTCGTCACTTGCAATTATTTTTTTTGGGGGGGGGAGGACATTATCTAGCTTACATTGCCCATTGTCTCTTTGTGCAATTACGTACTTGTCATCCCTGATTACACTGGACGTGACTTTGTGCCAAGTCTGAGCACTGAAATATACATTGCCAGATCAGCATTACGCACTCGTTCACCAGTCTGCCCTGGGAGATGAACAAGACGGGTCACTGAATGCAAACAGTACCTACTACCGCTCCTCACATAGAGGCCAGTTTTATCCTTCGATTCAAGAGTTCACATGTACTGTGGATTTTAATTTACGTGGACTAACCTGCCTTTGGAAGCTTGATATTCCATCAGGGCTTGAACGGTAATTCTTTAGATACTGTATTATTTGTATTGTTCTTGTATAATATTGTAAGTTGTACTGTTTGTTTATTTTGTTAAATTTTATGGAACCTATCCAAACGTCTTCGTGCTTCTTTGTTTGAGCTCGTGCTAGGTGTAGCGCTCTCTATCGTTGCTGACATGCTATCCAGAACTTAACTGAGATTTGTATATGTATATTTCTTTCTACATGTACATATATTTAATTTAATATTTATATTTTTAATAATATTATATTCAGTTATTGTAAAGATCATCGTACAGTAATCATTTCTATAGGGGGGAAGTGTTGCGAAGCCCGTCTTGTATTATATTTTTTTATTTGTTTTTGTGCTATTGTTTTCAAGCCGACTAACTGAACACTGGACTACCTCTCATTCTCACAGGGATGTAGTCGTAGGATTTGGCCGTGCGTCACAGTTAACAAAGGACTACAGCGCATGGATGTATCGTCAAAGCAATCAACTGGTACAAGTCATGTTTCAGTCAGTTGAACACCTGGTCTAAAATCTGCACACCTCATTAAATGCTACTTCTCCGTAACCCTGATGAACCTCATGAACCTGTCAGTTGACTTTCAGTAGGAGTACTTTTGTTTTTGCTCTGATTGACACAAATCACTAGTGGTAGTGTACCCCAACACAAAAGGTCTCTGCAGTAGTTCTCATCGCCTAATGACACCCTCGTTCATCATCGACCACTGTTTTCGCCAAGAGGTGCAGAAAATCCCCCAGAGTCGAGCGCAGCACCCATCTTGATTACTTATTGATTGTTCGCATCGAATGCTCGCTATAGACAAAGCCATCCCTACTTTGAAAATGTACGTGTCACAGGCACTCTCACTGGCATCGAAGAGAACCGGCAATAGACCGAAGAAAAGTCAACGATCTTCGTCATTTATAGTCAAGAAAGAGAGCTTAACACAAATTATGCTTGCATGTGATTATTATTTGTACCGTTATTTTTGAATGAACCTCAATCCAGAGACCACCACCTCACATCGACACCCCTACAACTAACACCTTGACACTGTTCACACTTGCTTATATCACTGACAAAAAAAGTTTCGCAAAACCACAGACCGAAGACATAAAACTATCAAATCTGGTGATGGGAAAGGAAGAGACTTCAGACGTAGCCATGTCAACACGTCCTCTTCTTTGCACTTGAAACATCACACGAGTTTCCTTTCATTCCAATCATTGCAAAGTGAGATTCCAAGGAACATTTTAAACGTTTTCCATTGATTATTCGTTGTTTATATATCCACAACACGACTTCGACATGGCTGTAATGAAAGAGATCATAACTCGTCATCGGACCGGAAGGTCAAGTATTTCTCTTGTAGAACCTTGTACTGTGCCTTTAAGAAGACAATTTGAGAAACTTCTTCGATATAGTGACCGGTAGCAGCTGCGATTGGCAGATTGTCTCTTTATCAAAGACAAACTAATGGAAATAACAATTGACCGACAGACTATGTCCATAATAACTGACAAGTAAATTAGAACACAGACTAGGGAGGGCAATGCTGTGAGATACCGAGGTGTCTCTGGCGTGAAATAATTAAACAAATCCACTTCCCGCCCACTCCCCCATCCGCAATCCTCTACACCTGCGCCATACCTCGACCATTAGAAAAAAAAATGCAGATATCCATACTAAAAGTCACAGTTGACGTTAAAGGCTAAATGAGCTATCAACTTCAAAAGTCCACAACAGGCCTGTACGATGAATGACGAGGTATATTCGCCATCCACAAGCAGTGTTGAATGTATACGTGTACGATACAACTCTATCATAAGATGAAATGCAGTTTAATAGGTGCCAGAGATTTTCGATTTTTTACCCATGGCATGGTCTGAAAATTTAATGTCATGATGTTTGGAACAAATATGTTGCTACAGACAGAGTTCCGCCTCACTATCACTAGAAAATACTTCGTTAATGTGGAACTGACAGGTGGAATGAAATATGCAAGTGTTTGAATGTTTTTCCATGTTACGGGCCTTGAAATACGACAATTCCACCAGCGCTCAACAATTGGTTTTAATTTACAGTGTCTTTATTGACTTGGGAATCCGAAACAATCTCACAGCATCCAGTGTGTGAAAGAACAATTGTTTATACCTAAGTTATACTAAGAGACAGGTTGCTTATCTATACATACACCTGGTATGTCTGGAGTTTTTTAACGTTGTTCCTCCAATGGATTTTTCTGAACATTATTTATTTCCATATTGTTTATCAAAACAAACTGACCTGGAATGTCCTATTCCAGTCAGAATTTTTCACCTTTACCTCGGCTTCCCGTTTTATGGGGGTAGGAGACCGAAGTGTCAGGAGTAAACCACTGATCTTTGGTAAATTACTGGCAATCACTCCCACGTCTAAAATTAGAGACCCATATTAGATAAAGACAGGTAGCCCCCCAGTAAACTTACAAGACACAAGTGAACACCGTGGATCTCCTCTCGCCACCAGCGTCCTACTAACAATGGAATCAGTCGAATATTGGTGATTCTCTGTTCTAGAATTGCAATGAACCTCCTATCAGTCTGAGTTAGTATATCTACTTAAAAGACAAGCGTATTAACCATTTTTACCCCTCAACCAATTCGTAGCAGGCGGCGTCCTTCCTTCCATCCGTCAATCTGTCCCTATTTCTCGTGCACGCTTTATCTCTAGAACGGTTTAGCCCAAGTTCACCAAAATTACACCACATTTACATATTATCATGAAGTAGAACCTTATTGATTTTCAGTGACCTTGAAGGCAAAGATCAAGGTCACTGAAAATCAATAAGGTTCACTAGGGCATTGAAATTCTTGTAAGCGCTCTACCTCTAGAACGATTTAGTTCAAGTTCACCAAACTTACATCACACTTACACATTGGCATAAGGAAGAACTCTACTGATTTTCAGCGACCTTGACCTTTTTCTTCATGGTCAAGGCCACTGAAAAAGGACGTTTAAGTTAAATTTTATGAAAGGCTTGTAAACATATCAGGCGAGCGGTTTGGCACAGATTCACCAAACTTACACGATACTTGCACTTCGGCATGAGGAAGAACCCTATTAATTTTCAGTGACCTTGGCCTTTTTCTTCAAGTTCACTGGGGTCATTTAAGTTTGATTTTATAAAAGACTTGTAAACGCTCTATCTCTTTAACAGTTTGTCAGAAGTTCGCCAAATTCATGCAACACCTATTCAGATTTATGAATGACTGGTATTATATATGATATCTATTGGAACTTGTATCTATTGGTTACATTGTACATGTGTTTCAGGCCGAGAGGTTTTAAGTGCATTGCAAGGTATCTTTTGAAAAATGCCTTTGCGGTAAAATGACATTTACAGTGACTGAAATTTAATTTAATTAATTAACAAGTTAATTTTAAGTTATGAATCTTTTTCTGAATTTCGTTAACTTGTTATCCTCACCAAAACTAGCCTTGGCCAAAATCTGTTCATCAATCAGTTAAAAGAAAAAATAAATGACCTTGAATTCTAAACATAGAGCTATTGGCTAATGTAATTGTTTGATTTTTGCTGTTGAAATATTGTGAAATCAATAACTTTTACGCAACTAAAAAGTATTATAGGTCATTTTGGAAATGAAGAATTTCGCAGACGATGTTGTGATGAAACGCTGATTGTCCCAAACTTAAATGTGTATAACATAGGTTGATTGGTAGAATTTCTGATTTTTAAATAAGTTTGAAGATGATCATTTGCTCCTGATTCTAAACTCAAAACAAACCAGCTGAGGTATGCAATCAAGCTGTAAGACCTCTCGGCAATCACCAGTTAACAGCCTGAAGCATTATACAATCCCAACCTCTTTTCCAAACCCAGCGGCTGAAGCGAGGTAGCTGCATTGGGCGACAAACAGCTAGAGCTCCAGTGTTCCTGAGAGGTGCAGAATATAATGGGCAATGATTAATGGCAACTTCAGCAAAGCGCTAAAAATCAATATCGTACATCCAAAAGGAGCGATTTCCATATCTGCGCACACGTCATACAGCAATACCTCTCAACTGATAATATATTCGTCTTCCGTGTTGAAAAGTAAACAGAATACTTGTTCATGGGTGTACGGAGTTGTTAAATTCATTCCGTGAACAGCTTTTTTTCTTCCAAATTTTTTCATTTATTTATTTATTTGGTGTTTTACGCCTTACTCGAGAATATTTCATTTATACTACAGCGGCCAGCAATATGCTGACAGGAAACAGGGCAGAGCCCGGGGAAACCCACGATCATCCACAGTTTGGTGGCGAACCTTCCCACATACGGCCGGAGACGAAAACAGCATGAGCTGCACTTGGACTCACAAGGACCTCATTAGTGAGACACACGGGGTCACAACGCCACGCTAGCGCGCTAATCCCCTGGGCCACGGCCACTTTTTCTCCTATAAATGGCTATGTGTTAGGTGTCTGTGCACTGAGTATTTTGTTCAACTAACACTCGAAGAAAAAACATACCTGAAAACACGGATCGACTGAAACGTGGAAATGTGTTGTTTGGATTAAGGAGGACAAACCATAACGATGGTGTTTCTAATCACTAAGACCCCGCGGCATAGACTTAGTATTTCCACGTGGGGCTCTCATCTATAACGCTTCTGTGCTCAGTTTCCTTTTGACAGATTCCTTTATTTCTATACAGTTCCAAAGAGAACAGTTTAGTTTTTGAACATGACAGTTTAAGGAATTCACGGAAGAAGATGGTGTTCCTGATAGTATAATATCATGTACACAGGAGTCAGTTACAGACGGTCCCTAGACCCAAGTGCTTGTACACTAGTTTAGGCTTGCACGGATAATTCCGTTGCCTTCATTAGGCCTACAGGCTTCAAGCTGCAGAGTCTAGAGAACCGAACGCGAACACAAATACATGATCTTTTCATACATGAAAAATAAACGTTCTTGTACTGGTGACATTTTATCTTAACTCTGTCACGTTCCACACCATGCTGCTGACATCGATAGCGTGATCGCCAGGCGAGCAAAAGACACCAACTCAGACACCTTTCTTTGCCAAATGGAATATTTTTAGAGCGTTGTTTGCCATTCCAGTTTGTTTTACAAGAAGGAAAACAATACTCTTGTCTTTGTTCAGAGCTCATCCGTCACATTATTGTGACAGCTAGACGTAGGAAATGACTCAAAGTAAGTTGAACTCTTCTCTAGCTTTGGCAGAGGTATTTTTCTTTGAGGCCATCCAGCGGAAGTCCTCCAGTTTGCAGCCGAATACGATGATCCCGTATTCGGATGAAGTGCTTACGACGGTAAGCTGAGGCAAACGAAATCGTCGTCAGTAAATCATTACGATGAAAGTTAGCAGTTTCTGTTCCCATGGTGTAGCCAATAATTCATATTTAATGTTCACTGAGCGCGAGAGGCTGTGCTCAGACAAGTCCAAGCGGGTGACCAATCGTAATGTTATTGCCTGTGTTGCTTTGGTATCCGTTATAGGCCATCCTAAACCGAGAAATCAAAAACTGTCCTTAAACAGAGACTTACGAGATGTCAGATGTTGGCAAGTCCACACTTTATCACGAACAAATATCTTAAAGTACACTTCCATGGTCATTTAAAAGTATATGTACTATTCTTACTATTTCAGTCCTTTAGAATGACACGGAAACTTGAGTACGGTCTCTCGTGCATGCCAGAGTTGTCCAGGTTGCACATGGCAAATGTCCAAGACAATCAGTCCTCACGAAATGAAAAAATGTATAATGTGCGGAATGTTCTTTAGTATATTTACGTGCGTGCCTTTTTGCGCTGCGGATCAAAGAGTAGACTTTGATGAAAACTTTCATTTTGACTAAATTGTTGATAAACCTTGTTGGTTGTCTTTTATTTCCACTTTAACAATATGGTATTCAGGAACACATCCTGGATTGGTTGCCTAAACGATCGTTATCACCTACTAAAACTCTAGTCACACGTACACTTGCCAATATATAAGACAGCCTGCGGGAGAAAAATCTTCGCAAATTTTGGATTGATCGCAAAGTGAATGCGTCTCGGGGAATCTTGATGAATCTGAAGATATTGTCAGCAACCGTCAGGTGGTCGTAGATGGAGGAGTTGGTTTTGATGCAAAGCCGTTTGCTACTACTGCCATTTCATAACCTGCGGATAAACGTGGGTTTCACCCCGGCCAGGCCAAGTTTCCGCCCACCATAATTCTGCCTGTTGTCTCACAGGTGAAATATTCTTCATTACTGCCTAAAATGCCATATAATCAGATTAATGAATCAAATTTCTTTCCCTGTTGGTGTTAACATTATGCAGCTTGCTTCCCTATGCCACCACAAGAGTCCTAACTTCGATTGCCTCTGTTTACCCATTATTGTTAAAATTACTTTGCCTGTCTTTTTTGTCCGTTGTAGTGAGGTAAACTTTGACTGACTCCGTCTGTGGTAGTAAACTCGAGATGCCTCGTTTCTCTTTTCAGTTATACTGAACAACCACATTCTGTTTCATTGCAGTACAGATTACTTGCCTTGTCCTTCCATCTTAAACAACACTTTATTTGGCTCTGCTCATCACGTGTGATAGACATGGCTTTACTTGCTTCTGTCTGTTCCCTGACGTAAACATGCTCTGTATCCATTATATAATGGTGGCTTGGCTTACTTCTCCGACTTAATTGTTAACCCTTTGCTCCAAATAGTAACAGTACTTTTTTGTATGTTCATTTCTGCTCTCTTGAGAAATGACTTTATTTGCCAAGTTGCCAAGCAGCTAAAATGATACATTACATAATGGGGAAACTTTTGAAGTTTTGAATGCTTATAGCCGTGCCAGATTGTTGTCATCTTCCCGCCATCCAATCTCTGACAGCGGTTGATATTACCAGAAATGTGGAACTCACGGACATTTAGAGAAGACTCGATGGGGCTATCCGTCAATGCTACGATTTAAATAGGCCTCCGTACAGGCGCAAACGATTAATCTACCGAAGGAGAAGTGTTTAAGTTCAATGACCCCTAAATAATCCAAACAGAACTCTTAGGGTGTCTGCCGATAGTAAAGGGATCCAGAGATAGTCGTCAAAAAAGCGACTCGGCCGCTTTTGGCGTGAAGAATCCAGACGGTAAACCTCTTGGTGATTTCCACACATATTACTCCCTCGTCTTAATTGTACACGACCGCATTGATTTTCCTCAATATTTATTCAGCAAAATTTGTCAATTTCAACCTTAAAAATATATATCCCCAAGCTGTAATATGGCGCCATGCCATACCACAAAATGCAGCTTGGACTTTTACCTACAACACATAAAAAATCAACTTAGCTTTAACTGTTTTACCTGGTAACGACGTACTATCCTTTTGTCACCTTCATAACCTCCAGGTGGGTGGGGGAGTAACCCTGGCAAAAAAAAAATTGCATGGCTACCCAAAACGTACAAAATTCTGACATACTTTACCTAGGTCTAAATAGGCAGTGTAGAATTTGTTACCCCATATACAACCCACACTGACATACACTGTTTGTGTGACATTATTATCCAGTGCTCCAGGCAAATCTTGGATCAAAGTGCTCGAATTGCGCACCTGCAATCTGGTTGATACCCTTGTGGCAGGCTTCCGGTTGTAGCGCGCGGTCTTCCTGTGCCTCAAAAAATACTGTCCTTTTCTTGGTTTTTCTCGTCAACATTGGATCGACTTCAACAAAATCGCTTTTCTATCTGACCTCTAGTCAATTCATCATCTCCGTTATTGTGTATTCAACGAGCTTTGTGTACAGGCCTACTATATAGATGTAATTTGTCAAATCCGTTCGGGATAGCTCAATGAATTCTCTGACAGGCGTGACTTTCACACTGACTAGGACCTCTAGAGCAGGCATCAACACGAAATGGAACACCAAGCATGAGTGATTATATGTTGCTTCACATAAACAATGGATGTGAATGATTTACGCTTCAACAATGCGCACAGAAATTCTTGAAACCTTTGAGGTTTTCTGCTCTTTGGAGATCTTTGGAGAGTGAAAGTTTGATTTCTATGTATACTTCATCGTAAACGTTACTAATTTACTGTCATTACAATTATCTTCCTTTTCTCTATCTTTAGCTTTAGGGAAAATGCGGATTTCACAAGTGGGTCTTTGGCAACACCCTCATCCCACCCAGCCAAAAAATACTGGTGTCAGTATATCCGTGACAGCTTGGATAACCATTCTGACTGCCCACACAGGAACAGATTGATGATGCGTCCACAACGCTTGACTCACGCCTCACATGCAGAATTCACTGGCGTTTAATCGAATGGTACCTCGCTGGCAATGTTCTAATAACCACTAGTTGTATTGGGGTGATCACTCACTATTTGGAGTTCTACCGTGAACTGAATGTTTCTCAACTTCTTTACAGCACCTCCACAAACATGATACTTTCATTATCTTTAAATTCCTCATTCGCTCATTGGTAAATACAAACGCAGAATTGGAAACCATTTGTTACTAATGTTAACCGTAAAGAGTTGTTCTTAATTTAATAGTCTTTACTTTCACGGTTTCAGTTATCAGCTGAATCTCACCTGGTGCACGATACTTTTTTAATCGATTTTTTACGGAAAGAAACTTTAAGTACTTAAAGTGTCCGCTCCTTCTGTCAAAGAGTCGATTTAAATCGGGAATAAATAAGCACAGATCAAATACAGGTGCAGTTACAGACTGCTGGAGTTAGTCCAGTCAAGATTTGTAATCAGTTGGAATTAAATATGACATTAAATGCTAATAACAACCCCCAGTCACTTGTTTTACGTCACTCTATTGGTTGTTTTTCATTCCACTTGAGATTTGGTTTGATGTAAGCTGAAATTGATCGGTAGCTTTTGATGTTTCCTATTTACATTCACAATTAGAAAGATTAATCCGCAACGCGTTTTTGACATTTAAAAGTGGTTGTCCCTTTCCTTTTTCTTTCTAACCGTAATTTTCTCTTCCAATTAGGTTTTCAGGCTGATCATTTCAATTATCGTCTTGCGCCTGGACGACCGCCAAGCTGGCTGTAAACAGTCATTAGATTCTGAATGTTGACTTCACTTTCAGAGCCCTTTTCATTCCGTGCGGCCGCTAACAGTAAATCCGGGAAACGGCGATTCTAGATCGGTAAATGACAGATGCCCTGGTATGTACAAACTGCCAGACCAAGTTACGGGGGAGACACCAAAATAAAAATGGCTTCACTGCCTCACATAACGAATCCCCGCTAACAAAGGAAATGGAGCTTCGACGGTGTGGCTCTGGACAGGTCCACAGATGTTTTTATGTCTTCCCGATAAGTGACTCTTAAATTGCCGGTTTATCCCGAGGCCGGGAAGAGCTTGCTAAGTTTTCAGGTCACGTCCCCTTGTAGAAGTACAATTAATGATCCCGTGTAAGAAGTGCCTGGCTCCCTAGCCCTTCTGTCTCCTTCACACTGCATTTCGACCCCCTCCAATTTTAGTACAAGCCTCTCCAAAGCGTACCCCCTCCCGATAACTTGGTCAATAAAACTAATTGTTTCTCTCATATTATTGATGATTAAGTTTGCCCCCAGTAGTTTGAGTGAGTAAACATCCAACTTTGGTTGTTTAGTGGGGCCTCGTTCGACCTTGCGTTGGTTATTTCTGTGCCTATTCTTTGTCGGGCAGCTACAACCCATGCCCCATTTGGTTACTTCATATTGATCTCTGGCCTCCGTTTGTTTCATTCCATGATTGTGTGTTTTTATATCAAATGACAAAATACGTTTTAGATAACTGGCCAGTTTCCATTTGGTCAGACGAATGCACTGATTTCACCTGAAAGTAGCCATCGCAACACCTGGTAGCATTTTTTATGGATATAACCCCCTGTAATGGAGTAAACATCTGGGGAAGTGTGTTTTTGCTTAAATCAAATGAATCACATCTAGAAATGTGCATGAAATCAATTACAACTGTCCGTCTGATTTTATGTATCTGATTAGAACAATACGGAGATTTTACGTGTCTTCCCGTGGTCTGCTGGTGTTGAGCCAGTAAATTTACCACACTGTACTAAATATGAGACTGAATATTAATAAAAACAGTCGCTGAGTGCCACTTTGAGTTTCTACTTCAGATTTGGGTTTTCACAGTTTCGTAACTTTTCACTCACTTCAGCCTGTATTCAGAAAGGAGGTGTATATTTTATGCCGTTCACATTGACCTGCAGCCTCTTTTGGCCACTAAAACGTGTTTGTTGGGTTCCATTGTTTTCCCGTCGTTATCTCTCCCTGTTAAGGTATTAAGCTCACCAGTTGAATGGATTTAGTTTGAACCGCCCGACAAAGCTGACCGCTGGGTAGTGGGACAATCTACGACCTATTCTTTGTCACGCATCTACAACTGATGTATCATGTGAACACTTTATATGGGTCTACGACAGGTCGGTAAAGTTGGCACAAGATTCCAAAACAACATTCAACACCATATTCGCCAGAATGCAGCTTGTACAGCTACGAATATGGAGCTGAATGTTGTGTTGCAATATTGTTCCAATTTTACTTTGTAACACAATATTCAGATGGTTATAGGTCCATATTGTACATGAATGTTACATGTATAATAGCGTTTTATTAGGTAGTTACAAGTTCGTTCAAAGAGACACAAATTTCATTCTTACTGAAAACCTACAATGTTGCAAACATAAGATATATTTTCACATTCCGAATGAGTTTAATGCCCAAAATACCCTCTTGAAATGCTATTCTTTTACTTATAACAGGGCCGTTGGGGTACATTTCTGTGGTCAGTTAACATGCAGTCAAAATCCTATAGGCTCTGGAGTGAACATGGATGAAATCAGCAACTTGAGACGGTGTCAAAGGGCATTTCGTTTGCAACATAACTCAAACTGCACTTGTATGTAAAGGTGCACACTTGTGGTTAAGAAGCCAGGAGTCATAACAGATGCAACGCAAGTCGAAGAGGTTACGTAGTGGGTAATAAAGGACAGCATCTTTTTTACTCTTTACATTTAATCCCATCTCAGACATGCCTAGGTATCAAAAATGTTCTCTAAAATTCAAGATATAATGTTATAGATAGAAAACATACAGTGCAATTCACAGACGCCTAGGCCGGTTGTAAGTAAAAGAACACCCATTTCAAGAGGGTATTTTAGGCATTAAATTCATTCGAAATGTGAAAATATATCTTATGTTTGCAACATTGTAGGTTCTCAGTAAGAATGAAATTTGTGTCTCTTTGAACGAACTTGTAACTGCCTAAGTAGCACGCTACCATGCATGCATTATTCATGTACAATATGGACCTATAACCATCTGAATTTTGTGTTACAAAGTAACGTTGGCACAATATTGCAACACAACATTCAGCTCCATATTCGTAGCTGTACAAGCTGCATTCTGGCGAATATGGTGTTGAATGTTGTTTTGGAATCTTGTGCCAACTTTACCGGCCTGTCTATGACGTTGTTTTAGGTAACCAAGTGTCGTGTTTCTTTCATTTTTATAGAAGATTTTTTTTATACATTGAAATCTGTAAATTCTTTACAGAAAACATGATTATAATTCCCTTTCATTTCTTAATTGTGTTTATTTCTTGATTTATTGATTTGTCAAAAATGTGTGAATTTTGATCAATTTTGATCAGTTTAGATGAATTACCCGAATACCTGAAAATCGCTACCAAAACACAAGTGACACTTATTGTGGAAGTAATCAGTTGGTATGTAAAAGACATCTGGAATAAAGGTACTGTGCTTTCGTATAAACCCAGTGTTATCCCATCTACAAAAACTGTAAGCCTCAACAATCTGGCTGAAATAAAAACAAGCATGAGTGATTTCATGTTGCCGTACACGAACAAAGGGCGTTAACAGCTGTACTTTGTAAATATGAAGATAAATTTTTGAATCTTCTGTTTTCCTTTGCTGACGGGAATCTTTTGGTTGTGTACCTCTAAATTCTAGGCACATTCTGACATAAGTCTACCGTAATGGTCATATCTGAACTATTGTGCATATCTGTCATTTATCATTGAAGAAAACCTTAACTTTACTGTGTTTTGCAACACCCCCTCCACACACCACCATTCCAAACCACCAGTTGCAGTACCTCCCTAACGGCTTAGATCATCGTTACTGATGTCGACACAGGAATAAATGAATTATGTGTTCGCTTCAATTAATGCTCAGAGACGCGTGACTTTCACACTGACCTGGATCTCTATGGTAAAAAAAAAACTGAACCAACAAGCATGAGTCATTTTAGGTTGCCTCACACGAAGAAAAGAGGTTAACACCCTACGTTTTCCCAATATGATGATGAATTATCTAAGTTTCTGCTTTATCTACTCACGTGGATATTTGCATTGTGTACCTGTGATTTCTAATCACATTCTTATATAAATCAACTGTAATGCTGATAATTTCTATAATGCCGCTATTTCAAGTATCTATCTTTAAATATTAACTTCACTGTCTTTTGCAACGCACCTTCAACCCACAACCATCGCCAGCCACAAATTACCTCCGTAGCAGCTTAGGTCTCTGTTACTGCTGTCCACACGGGAGCAGATAAATCATGTGTTCGCCTTTTCCCCACACCACTGGATTCCCACCTCGCTTCTCAGCAATAAGGTTCTGATTAGACACAGTGGTTTGTGTGTTGTTCACAATCCACATGCGTAGGGTTTTCTGCCAGCTTAACCAAATGTTAGCTCGGCGGCAATGTTCTCTTAACCTCTGGTTAACTTGGGGGATTACCTACCACGAGCAGTTCCATCGCAAAAGCTGTATGCTTTATACCTCAACTTCTTTACAGTACGTCTCCAAAGGTGATAAGTTCATTATCTTGAATGTCCTAATCCGTTCATTAAGAAAAGCAAACAGAGATCTAGGAAGCATTTGTTACAAGTATTAATCCCAAAGAGATGTTCTAAATAACTTGATGCCAACCTCAGTCTATCAGTTTAAGAATCTGGACTTGTTTAATCATTTACCTATTCTCGCCAGGTGTTCCACACTTTTTAAAATCAAAATTGTTCCCCACAGGAAGAAAAAGCGTCCGTCCTTTCTGTTAAAAGGTCACGAGGGAAATTAAACGTTATCGCATTTACTGAGGCAAACTGACGACAGACAGGATTCGATCGGTTATACGTGTGACCATTAACTAACTGACCCTCTATCGTTGCTGCTCTGGTTTAACTTTCTGCATTAGTCTTCTATATTTCCCTTATTACAGCTCATAGTTCTCAGAGAGATGACTCGGCACTGACAACTCTCTACTTCTGAGGGTCTCCTACAATAATTGCAGCTAAAGGCCCACAGATAGATTTAAAGGCATAATTCTGAATGGAATTTCATATCTAATTTCACCTGTCACAGTATTACATTTAAAAAAAACAACTGCACGGGTGAGGGCATTTGTACAGTGATTAGTTTTTGAACAAGTTATCTAATTCGCTAAGCTGCAAAATTCTGGATTCTGACTCAAAGTTTAGTGTTTGCACGTTTTGTCAATTTAGCATGTAACTTGTTTTTAGAGAGATACTTTTTGTTTTGTCCTTTTAACATCAGTATAATTGGTACGATTCACTTGTCGTAAGCTTTTTATAATCAAAATATTGTGACTACTTTTCAATGAGTGTTAAAGTCATTAGATCCTCTAAGTTGACTTCAGTGTCACAGCCGTTTTAATTCCGTACAGCAAATCGGGGACACGGCGATTGCAGACGGGTAAATGACAGATGTCCTGGTCTGTACACGCTGCCAAATCAAGTTACGACGGAGACCCCAAAATGAAAATGACTTCACTGCCTCACATAACGAATCCCCTCTAACAAACGAAATGGAGATGTCGATGTTGTGGCTCTGGACAGGTCCACAGATGTTTTAATGTCTTCCCGACAAATGACTCTTAAATTGCCGGTTTATCCCGAGGCCTGGAAGAGCAGGCTACCTTTTAAGGTCACTTCCCCTTGTTGAAATACAATTAATGATTCCGTGTAAGAAAGGCCTGGCTCCCCATTCTAGATTACTTCATCGCCCTCTCCAGTTTTAGTCCAAACCTCTTTAATCCGCAACCCAAAATTGGTCGCTATAAATGATTGTCAATCTGTTATTATTGACATTTAAGCTTGTGCTGGTTATACGAGTGTTTGGAAATCCGACTTTGGTTGTTTTGTGGGCCATGTTTTGGCTTTGCGTTGACTATTTCTGCCGTTGCTCAACCACGTTTTGAAACTGTTCATCGATGAGGAATTATCGGCTAGTTGTTTTGTATTTCGCATAACACTCAGGGACGTTCAGCAAAGGAATGCATTGAGAAGCCGTTCACAATGCTTAACGAATCTTAAGGAACATCATCCCTAGCTCATGTCTAGCTTTTACAAGATTTTATCAAGAGATACAATTTTACAAGCGCTTAACAATTTGTTTTACATTCAGTGCCATTATTCTCATAGGAAACCGGCCCATTTTAATAAACAGCATCCATAATTGTTTATGTGGGGAAGTCACGCATACATCGTTGTTGCATCTGTCAGACACATGTTGTTCATGTGTACAAGGCAACTAAAAATTGACACATCTGAAGAGGTTGACGTTTGGGTATTTTTTGGGGGGGGGAGATTTTACCAGTATTTGTATTGCTATCCCCTGTATTAAAACGAAAATAACTCACGGGAATGGCTAATTTATTTGATTGTTTAACAACATGTCGGGAAAAGGCATGTGGTCTTTAGCAAACTTGCAAGAATTTCTTCAAACGTAAACATACCGACTTTGGGTAAGTTGGTAAACACTCCGACGTGTGGTATATTCCATATTGAGAAAAAGGCACGTGGTGCCCAGAAAACCTGTAAGATCACACAAGACAAGTCATTTATAGGTTCTTGGCACAAATGCCATAAGAACAATGGAAGTAACTGCAGAGGCATTCAACATTATTTTGGAAATGATGACTACTGCACCGGATGTAATGAAATGCCCACTATACTTAATACAGTGGTGCTTAACACATTATCCATGGGTATTTTTTAGATTAAAGCTCGGCGTGTTAAAAAAATGGAAGATGATCCAGGGTTCTCCTTTCTAAGCTCAGAATACACCAGCTCAGGTGTGCACTCAAGTCATAAGACCTCTCGAAAATTAACAGATAGCCTAAACCATTTCAAAATCCTAAACTCTTCTCTGTGCCTAGCGGCTGAAGAGAGGAATTTGTATTCGGTAACAAACAGCTAGAGCTCTAGTCTTCGTGAGAGTGCAAGGAATAACCTTGATAACGAGCAAAGATTAATAACCACTTCATTAGAAAATCAATATCGTGAAGCCAAAGGGTGTGATTCCCATTTCTGCGCACATGTCATAAAACAATATGAATACCTCTCCACTCTTCTTATACACGTTTCCCATGTTGACAAGTAAACAGTTCTATGAGAAGTCGTGTGTGCATCGACTGTAAGATTTTCAAATCCATTGCGGAAATATCTTTACTTTCGTCCAAAACTGATTGTTTGCCGAGAACTTTCCAAATCTGATTTAGGAAAATAAGAACAAAGATGGATCCTGTTCATATCTATAGGGCCGTATTTTTTCAAGCTATAATTGTGAGCACATCATATTGGAAGCGATGCTGTTTCCTCTTTATTATATTGGCTCGTTCAGAATCATGTAATTTGTCATAACATACAACCAAAAAACAATATCACGAATAAAATCACACGAATGAAATTATTGATTCGGTTAAAAACATGCAAACCAAAGCGGCGTTGTTCTGGAACGAGATGACCCCGTGACATTGATCTAACATTTCCAGTCGGTTTTCATCCATACGGCTTTTCAGCATAAGTTTCTTCTTTCAGATTCCTGCATTTCTCTACAGCTCTAAAACAGGCCAGTTTCATTTCCGAACATAGCTATTTAAGAGCTTTTGAAGAAAAAAGAAACAAGAAACAGAATGGTGTTGCCGATGACATGATATCGTGTAGACAAAGCCAATTAAAGACCATCCCTAGACACAAGTACTTCGACACTAGCATTTGCATACAAAGCATCCCCGTGCCTTTACCACTGGATTCACCCTTCACATTGTATAGACCTGCAAGGAATCAATGCCCATTTCTCTAAGATAGGGGTAAAATAAGTAAGCGTTTAGTTACTGGAGGCAATCCACCTTAACTGTGTCGTGAGCGGAACAGGTCACCATTGATAACGTGATCGCGTGGCGAGCCACAGACATCAACCTTTACAAACTTAGACACCTTTCTTTGCCAAATGGAACATGCCTAACAATGCTTACTCTGCTTACTTCCGATTATTTGTGGTTGCTATATATTGAAAGAAAAATAGAGCCCTTGTCTGCTGTCCAGACCTCCTCCATCACAACATTGTGACAGCGAGACATAGAAAATGACGCAAAATACGTACGATACTCTAGTTCAGACAAAGGCCATTCTCTATGAGACCGTCCATCTGAGTCGTCCAGTTTATAGCCGAATACAATGATTTCATCAAATAAATGCCACGAGATAAAATCCATTGTTGATGTGCTTCAAATGGAGAACTCAGGGGAAAGAAGCCTGTACCATCGTCAGGCAAATAGCGATAATTCATTTTTAATGTTCATATAACGCTAGAAACTCTGGTCAGACGAGTCCAGGAGAGCACTGTTACCAGTAATGCCTCGATCTCTGGTATACAACCTATGCCACATCACATACAATGAACTGTCAACAACTAAAATTTTCGAGCTGAGCTGTCATTCGCCGAGCAACTGATCCATGATCCATGTGCATAGACAGCGCTAAATAGGTTTAAGCATTTTAAACTGCACATAAATGATAATTTAAAAGTCCTTAAAACAGATATATTGCTTTTCAATCAGAGGTTACAGAGGTTACATCGTCATCAGTTGTGCAGGTTCAGTGCTTATTTTTAAACCAATAATTTTTATAATAGAAACATCTGAAACATTATTACTCTTAAACAAAAGTAGAGTACGTTCAAATTCCTATTGGTTTTTCCGGGATTTCAGTCAAAAAGTCTGTGTCTAACGAAGAACGTCGTTTTCCCTTAGACATTCCAGTTTCTTCCATCTACATCGACAAAAGGTAATATATATGGATATACTAATAATTCCCTGTCCTGGAGGTTAACAGGAATTTTGTAGCTCCTCTCTGCGCAAATTTCAGTTAAGGAAAAGTTTGTTGTGTTTCTTTTTCCAACCTAAGTATGACTTCACTCGCTTTCTTATTCCCTTGTGATAAACGTTACATTGTTTGCCTTCTTGTTCATTGACATATAGATGTGTCACTGGGGTTTGTCCTTTGTTGTTAACATGGTTATGTTTGCTTTCCTTTGACAATTGTTGTAAACATTACATTGTTTGCACCTGTCTGCGATTTATGGTAAATGTCCATTCTTTCCCTTCTATGTCCATTATGTAAAGGCGACTTCGCTTTCCGCTCTCTTTCCACTGTAGTTATCTTGACTTTTTCTTGTTTTGTCTTTGCCTGTTAATAGTGCTTTCTTTACATTGTTTTAAATTCACTATTCTATGCACTTTTCAGTGTTTATTGTGATAAAAACAACCTTTCTTGCATTTTTCTCACAAGAAGACAAGTTTGAAGATTTAAAAGAAAACGCCAGTCGGCAATTGTTTAGACTTAGCTAAGAAATATATGCTGTATATATTTAATCTCACGTAGCTGTTAAAAGTTGCCGACATTTAACCGACTCGATGCTGGCTAATTGTCGTGAATCGGTACCTTTGTTCACGAACGGCGAAATGTCAATCTTTTCTTCTTCCCGTCTGAATTCGAAGTGCTGTTTGTGCTGCCAGCTTTTCGGTCTTGTCGGTGCATTGACAAGAACAGCAACCAACAGTCCATTAAATCATTACCATTCTATCTTTTGAATGTCAATCTTTTGAATGTCAACTTTTCATGACATATCCTCTAATCCTGATTCATGACATATCCTCTAATCCGGCTTAACATAATCCGTAATAAATTCTGACTGATCACAAATTTTTCACAGTTAAGTCCCCTTGTACTTGGAGGTATTTATCAATCGCGATTGAGTGTGTTATGACCTACCTTGGAATTTGTTGTTTTAAAATTAAAAAGTCTAAAAAAATATAATGATGGTGATTTTTAAATCTTCAAATCATATTCTTTTACCATAAATTGTCCAATAAGTCCTCAGTCTTTATAAACAGGACATCACTTGCTCCCCTCTGTCCATTGTGGTAACAGTGGATTACTTTCTCTCCCTTTCCCCCTCTCCTCTTGACACACCATGTTCATTCTTGTAAACATTTCACTGCCTCACTCCTGTATCAACTTGTCGGAAATGTGGAACTCAGCGACATTTACGGAAGACTTGGCGGAGCTATCTGTTAACCCTAACGTTTGAAAAGTCCTCCGTGAAGGCACAAACCATTAACCTACCACAGAAAAAATGTTTGTGTTCACTGTCCCCGAAATAGTCGCGAACTCTTAGGCTGGTTTGTCAATAACACAGAGGCTCAAGATTCTAAAAAGCAATTGGGCCGTTGTCAGTGTGAAGAAGACCAAAGGTAAACATCTGTGGGTGATTTCATTGCTCATTACCCTCTCTCCTGAAATCTCGTTGGCAGCAGTGCGTCAGGTTTCCGGTTGTGACGCTTTAACTTCCTGGCACTGCCTCTTCTTTGGTTTTCTGCCTCAACATGCGAGCGACGTCAACAGAATCGCTTTTCTATTTGACCTCTGATCAGTTTATCGTCTCCGTTAAAGGGTAGTTAACGAGCTCTGCATACATATCTACTTTCTTGGTGCAAATTGTCAAGTACCTTCTTGAAAGCTCAATTAATTTTCGGAGACGCGTGACTTTCACACTGACCAGGATCTCTACGGTCGATATAGAAAAGAATTGGACCGACAGGCATGAGTGATTTCAGGTTACCCCATATGAACAAAGGACGTTAACAGATTTACGTTTTCTAAACATGAAGATAAATTCTTGGATCTTTATTTTGTCCACTCCCTGGGATCTTCCATCTCTGTGCCTTCATTATTGAAGAAAATCTTCTTTTCGCTGTCTTTTGCAACACCTTATCCACACACACCCATCTCAAACCACAAGTGGCACTACCTCCGCAACAGCTTACATCATCTTTATCGCCCGCCACATAGGAACAGATAAATCATGTGTTGGGCCACGTGTTCCCCACACCGCTGGATGCCCAGCAATAGGGTTCTGCTAAACCTGGTTTATGGGTTTTCCACAACAACCAGGTAATTCCAGTTTCACCAAATGGTATAGCGGTGACGATGTTATGTCAGCCACTCGTTAAATTGGGGGATCGTCTAACGTTTACAGATCCACGGTAAACTGTAAGGATTTTTTTTTGGCCTCAACTTCTTTTCAGCACGTCCCAACAAGTGAAAAGTTTATTATCTTGAATGTCCTCGTTCCCTCATTAGGAAAAGTAAACAGAGAACTCGAAAGTATGTGTTACAGTATTAAACCTGAGGAGATGTTCCAAACAACCTGATGCAAGCGCAAGTCCATCGATTTAAGAATCTGGACTTCCGCTTGTTTAATCATCTACCGATTCTAACCTGGTGTTCCATACCTTTTAAAATCAAAATTGTTCCCCTCAGATAATAAAGGCGTCTGTCCCTTCTGTTCAGGGGTCACCAGGAAAATAAACATTATCGCATTTACTGAGACAAGTTGACAACAGACAGGATTCCATCGGTTATACGTGTGACCATTAACTAACTGACCCTCTGTCGTTGCTGCTCTGGTTTAACTTTCTGCTTTAGT
This sequence comes from Acanthopleura granulata, assembly GCA_016165875.1. Lineage (NCBI taxonomy): Eukaryota > Metazoa > Mollusca > Polyplacophora > Chitonida > Chitonidae > Acanthopleura > Acanthopleura granulata. The sequence continues at coordinate 17,284,514 of JABBOT010000080.1, read as the reverse complement.
CTTCTATATTTCCCTTATCACAGCTCATAGGTCTCAGAGAGATGACTCGGTACTGACAACTCTGTACTTCTGAGGTTTTCCTACAATAATTGCAGCTAAAAGCCCACAAATAAGGCATACCTCCGAATGGAATGCCATGTCTAATTATGCCTCTAAGCAGTGTCAAATTAGGACACGACTACATGGATCATGACCTTAGTATCGTTATCAGTTTCCGATCCAGTTATTTAATTAGTTAAATAGCAAAAATGAACATTTGTTTTTCATACCATGGGAGATTCAGCCCAGCAAGTGGATGTTTCACTGAGGCAGTTTAAATCTGGTTTGAGTAAATCTGCTGCTTCAAGAAAAAAAAACCACATTTAATCCAAACTAAACAAGCAAACCGAACATAGCTGTAGGTCCGATTATATTAATGGTCGTTCAGTGGAATGTTGGAGAAAGAGTGAGTCCAGCAAAGACATCATATTAAATGCACGTTAAATTGCTAATAAAACCGCTCAGGCAGTTTTTTGATTTTGATTGAAAGTTTAGATTTCCACGTTTTGTTGATTTAGAATGAAACTTGTAGTTAGAAAGGCGGTATTTCTTTTGTCCTTTTTATGTCCATATTATCGGTAAGATGCTGTGACTATTTTTCATTGGTTTTTAGTCGTAATTTTCTTCTTCCATTAGGTTTTCATGTATGCTTGTTCGATGTATTTTCTTTTAACTTGATGACTTACTATTTACCGAGACCCGTCATCTTTGCGGTAAACCGTCATTAGATCTGGGAAGTTAATTTCATTGTCAGAGCCCTTTAAATGCTGCATCCATGATAAAACTCATGAAAGCAAATGCAGGACACGGCGATCCAGCATAGACAGATGTTCTGTTCTGTACAATTGTCAAGCCAAGTAACGGCGGAGACGCTAAAATTAAAATGGCTTCACCGCGTCACCTTAACGAATCCACGCTAACAAAGGAAATGGAGATGTCCACGATGTGACTCTGTACAGGCCCACAGATCTCTTAATATCTTCCCGATAAGTGACTGAAAATGCCGGTTTATGCCGAGGGCGGGAAGAGCTTGCTAAGTTTTCAGGTCACATTCCCTCGTACAAGTACAATTAATGATCGTTTGTAAGAAAGGCCTGGTTCCCCAGTCCTTCTGCCTCCTTCACACTGGATCTCCACCCCCTCCAGTTTTAATACAAGCTTCTCCAAAGAGTATCCCCCTCCCGCTAAGCTGATCACTAAAACTTATTGCTTCTCTCATATTATTGATGTTTAAGCTTGTCGCTAGTTGCTTGCGTGAGTAAAATTGAACTTCTTTTGTTTTGTGGGGCCTTGTTCGACCTTGCGTTGGTTATTTCTGCGAGACAGAATAATTCTTTGTCGGGCAGCTACAACCGATGCCCCATCTGGTACATCATATTGATCTCAAGCGTTCTACTGTTTCATTTCGTGATTGTGTGTTTTTATATGAAATGAGACAAAAATATTTTAGATAACAGGTCAATTTCCATCTATTTAGATGAATCCGTTGATAACACCCCAAAATGGACATCGCAACACCTGATGGCATTCCTTACGGATATGTCCCTCTGCAGTGAAGTAGACACTTGGGGCAGTATGTCTTAGCTTAAATCCAATGCATCGCACGTCGAAAAATGCAGTAAGTCAATTGCAGCTGTCCGTCTGATTTTATATATCTGTGTTTTTTCGGTGGACTGCTGCTGTTGCCCCAGTAAATGTACAACATTACACTAAATGTGAGTTGAAGTGCCAGCAAAAACCCACTCATTTGTTGGGCGCTACTTGGATTTTTTTACTTCAGATTTGGTTTCCACATTTTCTTAACTTTTCATACACCTCAACCTGAATCCAGACAGAAGGTCTTTATTTTCTCCTTTTTACATTTAATTTTTGGTAAGATTTAACTGTAGCATTTTTTTTTATTTATTTAGATGTGGTTACTGTGGTTTCCTGTCTTTTCTTGCTTACCCGCAATTTTCTCTCCCTTCTAAGGTATTAAAGTTGACCAGTTTAATGTACTAGCTTTGAACCGTTCCACTTAAGTTGATCGCTGGTTATACCCTGACGTGAAACGCGAAGTTCTCTTGTTTAGTGGGGCATTCTTCGACACTGTTTTGATTACCTCTGTGCCTATTCTTGGTCATACAGTTACGAAAGAGGTCTCATCTTATCACTGTATATTGATCGCTTGCGTCCTTCATCGCTTCTTTCAATAATCATGTCTCTAAGGTGTTTTCTTTTTTCACAGCTCGGCAGCTTTAAAAACCATCTAGCAAGTGGAAATCTTTTTATACAGTGAGAGTTGGTAAATGACTTAGATCGAGATTACACAAGTAGTTTCCTTTCCTTCCAGAGCTTTGTTTTTGATATTGATTCATCAAAAAATGTGTTAGATAAGACGTCAAATTTTTATAAATTTAGATGAGTTCTCAGACTACCTGAAAATATCCATCAAAACTCCAAGGACGCTATTCACAGAAATAATATCTTGGAATGATGTAAATATTTGGGAAAGTGTGTTTTCAATTAAATCCGGTGTATCACACGTATAAAAAACAGAAAGGCTCCCTGGATATTTATGGAAGAGAGTCTCTAATTCGGCTAACGTCGGTCTGAAACTTCACGCTAACACCGGAAACCCGTGCTTGAAAAACAGGTGGTTTTTCCTTGCTGTATATATTATCATCTCTTTTTGTAACAATAATAAACTTTTTTTAACCACATTTTGTGCAACGCGAGCACTCAAGATTAGCTATCATGATTTCCACTTACAACCCCTCAAACTTCCCTGCCCCTTAGAAATCGTTCTCGCATATGGGGGTCAGACTTTGGTTCGATGACACAGGAGTGCATGGGGTAAACCACGGACTTTTGCTAAGTTTTATGCACTCTTGTACGTGTTATTGATGCGAAGACAAATGGCCATCGGCAAGCTGTCACAAGAGCGTCGTTGACTATATTCTTACCAATGCCCCACTAATGTTGAAAGCAGGCGAATCCACAAATTCCCCCTTTGTTATTCTTACTGCATGGACCATGAACATGTATACATCTATACCCTAAGGCCAAAATGACTCTGTTGGGGATCGAGAAAACGATAATAAACTGACCGATCAATGTTTGACCTGGGCGTCCGTTCGGTCTGTCGACACCGTTAACTCTGAGGGTTAACGAACTGCGCAAAGGTCAATCTCTGTGGTTATGAAGGATGACAAAAAGAACGCTTTAGGCATGGGGTGCTTTGGGGTACCGAAATGAGAGCATCTGTTAAGAACAGGGTTTTACTGTAATTGCCTGCGAAACATCGGAGCAAACCTGCCTTCAAACGTCCAGCGTCATCACTCAGCTCTGTCCTGATAGGGTGAAGGGGAAAACGCGATGATTTATCATCGCGGAAAATGAGTCTCCGTCAAGTCACTCCTAAAGCAGAGTTCCTCGGAATGAAGGCAAAATTCCAGGGGAAAACAGATCATCGGCCCCTCGTGTACCATCGTGGCGTCTTTCCCTTGTACAGTCACGCGTGCTGATGGCCATTTCATGCAATCAATTAGGGTAGACACAGAATAATAGCCAGGACTCTGATCAACATAATCTCAAAAATACAAAAGATCGTTTAAATGCACATCGATCTCGTCCACAGTTTGGCAGTTCCTACTGTCCGCTGGCTGTAGTAGATGATATCAGTGGTTAAAAACAGTTGGAGAGTGAGAAAAGGAACCCAATGCTCCACAGCTACGGGCGTACAGGGATAGTGCGTAAAGCCAGAACATCGGCTGTGATATTTGGGAAATGGTCACACGTAACCGGTGAACCCCGGTGTTTGTAGTGCTGTTTTAATAACTTATTGTAATTGATCGAGTATCACGTGTGATATACATGTGTCTAATTAAAATATCTAAATGAAACCAATTTCTCCGTTGCCTGAAGTCTATGCCATTTTTTCTCCCTGTCGATCGTCACAGTTTGCAACGCGCTAGTTGTGATATCACCAGCCTCATTTCCCTACGTATGGCCAAACGGGAACGGAAAAATGTCATCTCTTTATTTCAGCTGATCGGCTGTGCATTGGACTCGAAAACTTGGCCCCACATCGGCAAGATAGCAGCCTTACTGCTATCAGAGGCAAGGCTCTGGCAGAAAACACAGCCAATAACGTTTCCAACTCACGATTTTAGCCTCTAACCGCATAAGCAAAACTGCTATGGCAGTGGCGTCCCTTGGCACTGAGTGGGTTATGGTAGCTAGGGAAACGGATGCACGTTGATAAGATTTTCGTCGACATTAAAACCCTTAACAGGAAATCTCCAGCTGTAAGTAAGCTAAGCAGATGTGTCCCTTTTTGATAGGATATGCCTCCGACTTTGTCAGCTTTAGTTCACACGATGAATCAATGTAGACGTAGGAGGCGCCTTGATCACCTTAATTCCAGGCTTCTATCCAGACTGTCTGAGGTTCAGAGATAATGTTACGTAAAAAGCACTCCACCGCTAGCCCCTTACAAAGTGTGGCTCATTTTCGACCTGAGTCAGACTGGAATTCTCGCGGGATTGTTTGTGAGTGGGTAATTACGAGACTTGGGAAATCCTTAGAGGCGACGCGTCCAAACAGGCAACACCTAAACCGTAACGAATCTTTCTCTCTGCGCACTGAAAAGGATAATTTGCTTTTCTGCAGATCCGTGTCTTTTTCACATTCTCCATTCCACTGAAATCGCAGGAAAAATAACGAATAAGGCAAACGCTGGGATCTGATGACTTGTCAAAAGTTTTGATATTAATCCGGCAAACTTATTTATTGATGGGGCGGTCTAGGGTATTGTCATGTGTAGAAATAACTAGCCACCAAAAGTATGCTCGACGTGTATGGCTTAACGATGGCTTCCGTGCTAATAACGTTGCAAAAATGATACATAAAGCCAAACTGGACGTTCGAAAAAGAATTTGTTTGATATCATATTATACATTCTGTCACAAGATAATCTCAAAATGTCTTCAGAATCCCTTCACAGGGGACAGAATTGAAACGGGATGAAAACATCTCTCGTGTTGGTAACTCCTATGAGGGGAAATGTCCATGGTATTCTACCCAGAGGTTTTGCATTCAGTCCATAAAGAATTAACCAGAGACAGTGGTGTGTTTATTTCCACTTCATCGCCTGAGGCCTGAGAGTTACTGATGTATCACAATGAAGTGCTGTTCCTACAGGGGATACCGTACATGTAAACAGACACACGTCCTGTTTAAATGCTGCCCGGTTTGTTTGGCTGGTTTCGGAAGAAAATAACAACGTAACAGGACAGACGCTTGGAATTTTCCATTCATTCTTCTGGCTTTTGTGTCAGAAAACAATGGTATCCCTTTAAAAGAAGGTACAGTTATGTCCTTGTATAGCTATCCTAACGGGATCACACATTCGTGACTGTAAGCTTTCATACCCAGCTTCTGTAGAAAGGGTATTGACTTTATTGACAACAATATCCAGTAACCATTTGGTAGATTGCCATCAGAAAGAGGAAGCCTTTTATTTGTCCCTTCCTCGAGTCATTGCCAAAGAGGCACAAAAACACTCAGTGAGATTAAACAATTATATTATATAAATGTATTTGGACCTAAGCAGTACAACATACATACCGTGTACAACAACAAGGTATGCAATAACAAAACATAGTTTCTTCGTTGTCACAAAACCACGAGTCAAACTGGCAAATCACAACCCAAAGAAAAGTGTAATTGCAGTTCCTTCTGAATTCCTCAAGAGAAACATATATAACAATGATGGATACCTTTCTTCCCCTTTCCACCGCAACGGCTCGATTTATAGTAACCCCTCCCTGAAACACATGTTAATTATCGAGTCTGGGGTTCCGTCCCTCAGTAATCTCTACTCATAACACAAGGTGAATGGTAATGCAACCCTTGCAACGGGATGGCCGAGTTTATGTCCAGAAAGAATCTAATAAAGCAAACCCAACATGATTGGAATCCATGTGTTCTAATGATAACAGATATGCATTTCTGTTATCGCCGACCTTGATGTGAAGCAATGGCTTCACAGGTGTGGAGTGTTGAACCAGTGGTTGAAAGGACTCAATGAAAACATTATTTGGTATCTCATCAAAACGTTTTATGTCAATGTCAGGTGTATCCGCCGTTTGCCTGGATGACAACCTGAACTCTTCTCCTTTTACCTGTCAGCCTCCAAATTCCTTGCAATGAGCCCCAATCGCAACCCTCTGGAGCATGTCTGTGACATGATTGGTCGTCGTGTGCAAGCAAGGGATCCACCTATGCATGATCTGGGTCAACTAAAAGCTGCCTTGTACGAGTAACGGCAGTGATATTCCCTTCGGAGTATCAGAAAACTGACAGGTGGTATTAGGAGAAGGGTTCAGGCTATCATCCAGGCATACGGCAGATACTCACTACATTGACATAAAACGCTTTACGAGATACCAAGTGGCGTTTTCATTGAGTCATGTCAAACACTGCTTCAACACTGCTCACTCCAGAACCATGCTTGTAACGGTATTCTGTCAAATCAAACCTGTGATGATAGAAATGCATGTGTGTTATCATTAAAAGACATGGATTCCAACCACTTCGTCGTTTTTCATGAGCCAAAGGGTTCCACGGTTCACAACCAATGACATTTTACACTCTTTTGATACAGAAGAACATTAGTTACCACAGTGTACAAAATCGCCACAGTGAAAAGCAGAGGTGTGCTTAATTGAGTTCTTTGTGCATAGTTTCAAAGAACTCCGTGGGTTGTTGAATCTAGATAAGTCAAAAATACAATGGAGTTGTTAAAAATAATACATATGCATATATACTGTGGTGCATAAATCTACAGAGATTTTTTTTAACTCTATACAGGCAAAGTACAGGTCGTGCGTTTTCCCCCGGGTTATGCTCGATTTTCCCCCACCATAATGCTGGCTGCGGTCGTATAAGTGAAATATTCTTGAGTACAGCGTTAAACACCAATCAAATAAATAAATAAATAAACAAGCGAAGTAAAATATGGGCTTACACACATTGTGTCAATTTCTGGACTGATGTCTTGGCCGAACTATATTAATGTTTAACATCAACAGACATAAAAGTCGACATAAAGTTCATACAAGAAGTATTTAAGTAAGAGTTTTAATGAAGCCTCTGTCATTTATAGCAACGGATATCACAAATATAGTCAAAGAAAAAAGGGGTGTATGATGAAGTTCACACAATATATCCTAGTGATATTCAACAAGGATTTGCTCCCGTGGAGTGCCCGGGTGTGAAAAGAATAGGACCACAGCTGTCGAGGTAAGCTTGTCGTAAAAGGCGACTAACCTAGGGCTCTCCCGTGTAGCTCCAGTGAATAGAATAGTTCCACAGCCTCCCCGAGCTTGTTGTAGAAGGCGACGAAAAGGGGCAACCTTTTGCCGTAGGTTCCTACCTGTTATGGGGCAATACGGGATCCTAGTGGCTGAGGGCGGGTTGGTCTTGCGAGATCCTCACGCCCAACACTCCACTTCGGCTGTGATTTCTCTAAAGACGAGTTGTTGGATCAATCGGCTAGCCATGCCCGCCATTGTGCCCAGAATAAGAACCTTCACATATCTTGCTGCAGTATAGGTTGGCTGCCTTCCGTGTTGGACGTTTTTAATGAGATGTTCGAGTGTCTGGACGATGGCTGTAGGGTTAATCGAGTGGGCTGTTTCTAATTTATTAGTTTTGACCTGCTCGAGTGTGAGCCTCTCTTTCTGTTGGTTACTCACAGAAAGGGATTCGTCATATATGTGATTGGCAGTCCCGGGCGGGTGAGAAACACGGCGCTATGAATCATCACCTCTTCGTTATGATTTCATATAAACACCTTTCTTCTAATGTTTCTGAGTTATCTTCCTCTCAGCCTGCAACTAGTGCTGCCACAAAGAGAAAAAATGAAGTTTTAATGAATAGTGCTATATCGGCTAAGTGGTCAGTGTGCATGGTATTATCCACCAAAAACACTGACCGTCCTAGATCAAACTTAAGGCCTTTACCTTGGGGAATGCAATTGAAGCCAGTGCAGGTACGGTCAAGCAAGTAAAAAAATTAAAATCAGGGGACCTCTTATTCGAGTGCTTCCGTACACAACAGACCTGTTAGTTTTTTTAAAAATCGCGGATATCTCGGTTTTCGCCCCCTCCCCTTAACTCGTTGAACAGTTGTCAGGGGGCCATTCGTGCCCGGGATGCTGATTTGGATGACATGACAGAAAACGAAATTTGCACCGAACTAGCATCGCAACGCGTTAATCGAGATCAACGCTTCACAATAAATCGAAATGGCAATGTAAATTTTAACAGAACCACACTACCTTAAATTTATTCTCATTTGCCCTTACAGTGCCCATGTGGACCTCTATATTCCAAACAAAACTGGGTGTTGCACATGTCAGAGGTTTGGGAACGGCAAAGGCCAATGCAGAAATGAATTGGCCTGTTTCCGTTGTGCTCGGAAGGAACACGAGGGCTTCGAATGTGATAACACTGTTAAGTGTTCTAATTGCACCGGGGATCACGTGGCATCTTCGAGAGACTGTCCAGTCTTTGTGAAAGGGAAGGAGATTGTACGTCAAAAGTGAAACACAATATTACTTATCAGGATGCTCGTAAACCGTTCTTCGCCAGGCATTTCTTTTCACTCGACCTACGTCAGTGTGGGAAAGAAAGTCGCTGTCTTTGCTGGGACTCAGACTATCATCACCTTGGCCCGGTGGTGTAGCTAAACTAACATCAATACGAATTTCGTCTTCTGGCAAGTCATCCAGTCAAAACTCCATATCTACACAATCTGGAATGACAATGCTACAACTCCCTTGAGTTCTGATCAAAATAATAAACTTATGTCTGGGTCTACACCCAGGAATTCTGTTCAGAATTTATTGGGTGACAAACATAAACACGATAAACAACGTAAAAACAATAAACCTGGTGGCCCCACGGAGCTTTCGTCGAAGGCCAGCAAGGACCTAGTTCAAAGTTATAATAATAAGGATGGTGCTTCTTCAACTTCAGACGCGGACGTGATGGATACGATGTCTGGCAGATCTACCAGTCGATCTCACAAGAAAGGTTTTCCCCGGTCCAGACAAAAATCAGCGACACCCACTCCTCCATAATGTCTCCATATGACAAGATTATACAGAGAAATTATCGAGATCTTCAGGTAAATTTTACTGAAATAACACAGTTAGGCCAAGCTCTAAATCCAATAACAATTTGTCTTCAGGAAACTCACCTGAAGACAACTGACAAAGATAAAACTACTCTGAAAAACTATACACTTTACAGCACTTATTGTAATGATGGTCAGCGAGCTTGAGGCGACTCGTCTGTCTTTGTAAATAATAATATAATTGATTCCCTTTTGCTCTTGAGGCTGTGGCCGTGTTTCTGTATCGGAAACAATCACTTTATGTTCGGTTTATGTTCCTCCTCATTCTTCTTGTCACTTTCGCAGTTGCACAATTTAAGAAAGCAACTGCTAACCGCTTTTATAATTATGGGAGACTTCAACGCCCATTATTCCTTATGGGTTAGTAATAATATAAATGATAAGGGCAAAATAGAGGAAGATTTTTTATCCGAAAATGAACTGTATTCCATCAATGATGGATCTAATACATATTTACATCCAGGCAATGGTTTATATTCTGCTAACGATCTCATCACGGATTTATCACTTCTCCCTGCTTTTCCTTGGAAGGTGCACGACGATCTCTGTGGTAATGACCATTTTCCTAAAATCCTAAAGAATCTGGCTTCTAATGTTTCATCGCCACAATATGGCTGAAATATTGCGTTAAGCCATAATCATTCATTCATTCTAATTTTTCTGAACGTTTAGCTAGGTGGAAGTTTGATAAAGCAGATTGGATCCCATTAGAGATTTTCTATGAGGCTGACATCCCTCCAGAGAATCTCAATGCTGCAGAAGATCCTTTGTTAAAATTTAATGAACGTATATTAACGGCAACTGATAGAAGCATACCTAAGACCTCGACAAATCCAAAATCCAAAAGTACACCCTAGTACCATAATGACCGTGGCAAAGGCATAAAGTACCGTCAAAAAGCCGAGCACAGTTTTAATATATGTGCCACTGATAATAATTTAAACCGGCTTCGTACATTTAGAGCTAAGACTTGTGGATTGATTATTTCCAAGATACGATCTTCTTGGCAGAACTCTGTTTCAGGCGTTACGTCAAAAACACCCATACATAAGGTCTGCTACATGGATCAGGAAGTTAAGGGCGAAAACAATAAGCAAGAGTTCTGCATTTAAAAGATTGTGATGCCAGAAAACGTAAATGAGAAATCTTCTCGGAATTATTCTTCTGAATTTCAACATATTAAAAACCAGAAGGAGAAAACAAGGTTGTCCTTTTCTCCCCAAAATAATAAGCCTTTCAGTATCGATGAACTTAAAGCAGCATTTAAAAAGGCGCGCGATACTACGTTTGGTCTCGATAACGTATACTATAAATTCCTGAACCATTTACCATCTCAGAAACTAGAGACTCTCTTGGACTCACTTAATGATATTTGGATAACTGGTAATTTTCCCCTGTCATGGATGGAGGTATGTATTATCCCGGTCCTCAAACTGGGTAAGGGTCATACTGATCCAAATAATCACCGTCCTATAGCTCTTACCAGCTAAGTCTGTAAGACTATGCAATGGACCATAGGCTTGTTTGGTTTTTAGAAACTAAAAATTTACCATTTAATATTCAGTGAGGTTTTCAAGGTAGATCCACTATGGATCAGCTTGTTGGATTTGAAACTTTTATACGTCATGGTTTTATATTTTTCAACCTTGAAAAGGCCTACGACACCACCTAGACGTATGGTATTTCATAGGAACTTTCAGATATCGGGTTAAACGGCCCTTTACCTTTATTTATATCATATTTATGTCTGATCCTCACTTTAAGGTATGGGCGGGGTCCACTCTTCCTTATTCTCATGTGAGGAAGACCGGTGTGCCCCAGGGCAGCATTTTATGGCTCACAATATTCAGCGTAAAACTTAATAGCCTAGCCAAAACAGAAACATCTGGCACAGAGGAGTCTTGATATGTTAATGACTTTCTTATGTGCTATCACACTAAAAATATGAATAACTTTGAGCAACTGCAGCTTTGTCTCAATAATATCGAGACAGTTGAAAACCACCTTATATTTTTACAGCTAAAACCGTCAGAATGCATTTTTGTAATAAAAGAAAACTTCATTTAGACCCTGAACTTAAATGTTATGTAAATCTGTTAAAATTATGGTAGAAAATAAATGTGTAGAGGTGACAGCAAGTTGTCGTTTATACCCCATATAAAATGCTTAAAGCTAAACGTACAAAGGCTCTCTGTATGATAAAGGTCTAGTCTAGTACCAACTGGGGTGCTGACAGATCTGTTTGATTGTATCTACATTGTTGTCTGTTGAGGTCTAAATTGGACCATGGATCCATAATTTATGGTTCCTCTAGGAAATATCTTCAAAAGTTGGATCCGGTCCATCGCCAAGGTCTGAGGCTCAGCCTTCAGTTGATGCTTTTAGAAGAAAAGTTTACAAAAGTAGAAAGTTTACAAGTAGAGGCTAATGAGCCTTCCTTATATCACAGGCGCATAAAACTCAGCTTTCAAACTACAAATTGAAAGCTCATCCAACAAACCGTGCCTACGACTGTGTTTTCAGCCCATTATCTGTAGACAAATGTAATAAATGTCCTAACAAGATCCTTCGTTCGGTTTTCATATTCGGGAACATACTGTGGAAGCCAACATCGACCTGGAGGACATAGCCCCGGCCTGTTTTCCGGAGTCCCCTGTCTGGCTTCTTCCACAACCTAAACTGATATTTGATCTTTGTAAACATAGCAAATCCAATACAAACCCTCTTATAATTCAGCAAAGTTTTGCTGAAATTAACGCCAATTATATGGGTTATAAATTAAAATACACTGATGGGTCTACGGCTGTCTTGGAACAGCGAATCTGTTCTCTCCTGTTCCATCTTCTTCAATGTTTTCTGCAGCGACCAGGGCGATACTCCTGGCCATGTCATTCCTGGGAGGCAGTGATATTCAGTGACGCGCTCTCTTGCTTTTTGACGATACAGATTAATCAGTTTAGAAATCCGATAATTTTTAAACTATTAGCCTTACACCGAAAATTAATTAATAGTGGTAAAATATTATATTTTGTTGGATTACAGGTCATATTGGCATCCATGGAAACACAGCCGTAGACAGGGAAAGCAATATCAAATGTTAAAATCTCGTACAGTGACGAGTCTAATATTATTCTAAAGTCCAATATTATTAAATACATTCGTCGCCTTTGGAAGGGTGAATGTAGGTCCATCGGCCATTCACCGGGCCATTCGTTATAATTCGCTTTTAAAAATGTTCGTCGATTTTCCTTGATTTTTCAGTGGTCTCACTACATCGAAAGCCATTCACTCCTGCCTTGTTCAAACTTGTTCAATCCGATATGGTTGAAACATTGCCGATGTGGCGTTAAGCCATAACCATTCATTCTACAAGGATAACCGTTGACTGAATTTCCTATCTTGAACACGAATAAAAGGCAGTACAAAGACGAAAGACTAACCGTTTGTATTTTACGTCCACAGCTGGTTTCTTATTTTTTGTCCGGGATAAATACCATAACATTGTTTCCTTTCTAGATTACTCCTAATCCCTTAATTTCAACACTTTACACTTGGGTGAAAATGAAGTCAGAAAACAACGAAAGGCTTGATCAAAACGAGAGACGGAATAGTATACACATGCATTGAAATTAATAATGTACACGATGTCAAGGGTGGCAGAAATATTTTAAGTGCAAATAAACATTACGAAATGCACATATTCTTAACAATGGGCTCTGCTCGATTTCCGCCTGCGATAATGCTGGCCGCTGCCGTATACGTAAAATATTCTTGAGTACCAAATAAATCAAATAAATAATACCTCGCAAATTCCTAAGCATGGTATTGAACAGCGACTAACTTAAACTTCACATCCCGTGTGCAGAGTTCCAGGGCCTGGTGTGCCTGTAGAAAAACGGCTGTCCGCTGGGTTTTATCTCTGGGTTCTTTCCATGGACTGCTCGTTTGAACCCATTACAAATACCACTTTGTATTAAGTGTGAGCTTGAATACTAGTAAAAGGGCTTAGTCAGCCACATTGATTTTTTACTTCAAATTTGGTTTTTTGCATTCTTTTAACTTTTTGTTAACCCAAATGTATATTCAGAAAAGATGTCTTTATATTGTCATTTTTTACATTCACTCTTGGTAAGGTTTGCCTCCTGTTAAGGTATTAAGCTGACCAGTTCAATGTATTTAGTTTGGAGCGCCCGGCTAACTTGATTATACGCGCACGTGAAAGTCGAACTTCGGTTGTTGAGTGGGGCAATCTTCGACCTTGCATTGGTTATTCCAGGTCCTATTCTTTCTCACACAGCTACAACTAATGTCTCATGTGACCACTTTTTATGGGTCTATGACGTCATCAGCCCTGTTTAAGATAACCCTGTGTCCTTAATCTTTTTTGTGTTCACACCAAAGATATCCATAAGGCTGTTTTTCAGCGGTGTCCAGCTAGATAACCTTGGAGAAGAAGATATTTTAAAATGTATTGAGAGATGAATAATTTCTTTTCATTTCGGGAAAATGTGTTTATTTCTTATATTAATTTGTCAAAAATGTGCCACAATAGACGTAAATTTTGATCAAGTTAGATCAATTTCCTGACTACCTGAAAACAGCTATAAAATCGCCAATGACACATATGGGGAAATAATCACTTGGAATAAAAAACATTTGGGATACCGGTACTGGGCTTTCGCATAAATCTAGTGTATCCCATCTAGAAAGAAAGCAATAAGATTCACTAAAAGAAAGTATCATTTCAATTCGTTTAACGTCGGACTAAAGCTTCGTGTTTGACAGAGAAGGTCGATCCTAACAGGACACGTGGATTTCGCGTGCGTCTGTACTCACCAGGATAAATATTATTATTCGTTTTGTAATTTGACTAAATTCAAATGTTATGTATTCACATGTAGCACAAAAACACTTGATTAGCCGTCATAATCTTCACTTATGGCCCCTCAAACTACCTTACCTTGCTTACACGCCAACAGAGGTTCGGTTAGAGCAAGTGAATTTGATGACGCAATCATAGACCCACTTTCCTTTATGTCATTTTGGTTCCTCCCTCCTCCCCATTCAATGTTCTTCAACCACCACTTTGTCTTCACACTTCCCCGTCGTCATCGAGACTATCCCCCCTCCCCCGTCCAACTCCCCATCGATGCATAATTCTGTCTATTGTGATCCTGAGTTTTAGGCAATGCATCAGCCCTATTATGCCTCTATTTATTTCTTCACTGGATTGCTGTTTAACGGCACACTGAAAAAGTTAGCACCTACACTATGGCTGTCAGATTTTGTGGTTTCGGATAACCGGAGTTCCTGAGACAAATCGCCCGTCAAATATCCAGCGTCATCATTCAGGTGTGTCCTGCGAACTGATGGCTATTTAATGTAATCAATTAGGGTAGACAGGGTATACTAGCCAGGACTTTGTTCAAAATAATGCGCAAAATACAGACGGTCGTTTAATTAGACATCGATTTTTGACAGTTTTATTGTTTTAGATGATATCGGTGGTTAAAAACAGTTGGAGAGTGAGAAAAGGAACCCAATGCCCCACAGCTAGGGGCATACAGGGATAGTGCTTAAAGCCAGAACAGCGATTGTGATGTTTGGCAAATGGTCACACGTAACCGGTGAAACGTACTGTAGCTCTAATAGCTTATTGTAAATGATGGAGCATCACCTGTGTTATATACGTGTCTATTTAAGACTTCTAAATGAAGCCAATGTCTCTGTTGTGGGTGTGGTTTATGTGAGTTTTCTACCCTGCCGATCTTTACAGTCTGTAACAAGCCGATTGTGATTCCATCTGCCTCATTACCCTACATATGGCCAAACGGGAACGGACAAATGTCATCTCTTTATTTCAGATGATCAGCAGTGCATTGGACTCGAAAACCTGGCCCCACATCAGCAAGATAGCATTCTTACCGGTATCGAAGCCAAGGCTCTGGCAAAAGACACCGCCAATAACGTTTCCAACTCACGATTTTAGCCTCAAACTGCATAAGCAAAACTGCTATGGCAGTGGCGTCCCTTGGCACTGAGTGGGTTGTGGTGTCTAGGGAAACGGATGCACATGGATAAGATTTTCGTCAACACTAAAACCCTTAACAGAAAATCTCCAACGCCAGGTAAGCTAAGCAGATGTGTCCCTTTTCGATAGGATTTAGTTTACACAATGGATCAATGCAGATGTAGGAGGCGCCTTGATCACCTTAATTCCAGGCTTCAGTCCAGACTGCCTGAAGTTCAGAGATAATGTCCCCCAGAAGAGTGTTACGCAAAAACCATTCCATCGTCAGCGCCTTGAAAAGTGCTACTCTGTCTTGACTTGCGTCAGATTGCAAATCTCGCGTGATTGTGTGTGATTGGGTAATTACGAGGCTTGGAAAGTCCGTAGAGGCGACGCATCTAAACATACAACACCCAAACCATAACGAATCTGTCTCTCCGCGCACTGATAAGGATAATTTGCTTTTCTGTAGTTCCGTGTCTTTTTCACACCCCCCCCCCCCACTGCAATCGAAGGAAAAACAACAAAATGAGCAAATGCTGGGATTTCATGACTTGTCAAAGGTTTGGATATTAATTCACCAAACTTATTTATTGATAGTGCGTTCCAGGGTATTGTCATGTGTAGAAGAAAAACAGCCATTAAAAGTATGCTCAACGGGTATGGCTTGACGGTGGCTTTCACCCTGATAGCATTGTGAAGAACGATACATGAAACCAAACTGGACGTTAGAACTTGCCTGTTGTCATATTTGATATCCTTTCACAAGATAATCATCAAAATGTCTTCAGAATCCTTTCCTCCCGGCGACAGAATTGAATCTGGAAAAAAACCTTGTTGGTAACTCGCATGAGAAAAAATGTCCATAGTACTCTACACAGAGCTGTGGTATTCATTTCATAATGAGCTAACCAGAGAGAGTGGTGTGTTTATTTCCACTTCATCGCCTGAGGCGTGGGAGCTACTGATGTATCACCATCTAGTGTAGAATCTCACGTGCTGTTCTTACAGGCCGTTCCATACATGTAATTAGACACAAGCTCTGGTTGAGTACCGTCCCAATTGTTTATCTGGTTTCACAACAATGTAAAAACGCTACAGGACAGTTGTCTGGGATCCTCCATTCTTTCTTGGTCTCTTTTGAGAAGAAGGCCAAGTGGTGTCCTTGTATAGCTTTACTAACGGTAGAGTGCATCAGCACGAGTGTCAGCTTTTATGCTCACGTGGTAGCTTCTGCACAGAGACTTTAGGCTTTATAGGCAACGTTATGCAGTAACCACTTAGTAGACCGCCTGCAGAAAAAGGATTGTATTTCTTTGTCCTTGCAACTGTTATGCCAGTGCTGGACATCTTCTAAAGGCTTCCTCCGTAAGATACTTGGCAATTAGCCAATAAAGCCATATGCAAACATACAAGTATGTCCACTTTATAGCAAGATCCTATCCATTCCATTCTGTTGTGGCTCTATAGTCCACATCGGTGGGTGGTTGCACCAGAGGCATGATTTTCTTTTCTTTCGCAATCCAACTATCTCTCGATCTTCTTTTTCGTGTTGGAAGATGTATCAGACATGGTTGTTTTTTGTTCCATCGCCAGAAACTCTTGTGAGGATGTGTTTAACAGCAAAAATCAATGAAAGATAAAGGAAAGCAGAAGAAAAGGGGACATGTCGTTCTATTTTCCCTTCTAGTTATCAATATTTTGTGTTCTGAGAATAAGAACGGGTGCGCCCGAATCTTCCCAAGGCATTATTAGGCGCAATACATTGGTTGGTGTTACCAAAAATTTCTTAAGGTATTAGCATAACACAAGTTGTCAAAGAATAATAATCTTTTATGTTTACATACATGTATGCATCTGCCCCGTTATACTGATAAAATCAGTACTAAATTAACTCACTAACACAGAATGACACACATTGTGAGATTATTGTGTGTTCAAGTAGGTCATGATTTACCCATATTTTGCAGCAATCAATCGTCAGGTTAAGATCTGTACACAAAGTGAAGTCGCGCGCACGAGACACGTGTTCTACTTCTTGAAACCAAGAGAGGCAGCGCGGTGTGGAATATGTCGTTATTGAGACCCAGAGAGGCAGCATATTATGGAATATACCGTTATTGAAACACAGAGAGGCAGAACGGTGTGAAATATATCGCTAGTGAAACCAGACAGGCAGCACTGGATGGAATATGTCGTTACTGAAACCAGAGAGACAGCACTGTATGGAATATGTCGTTTCTGAAACCAGAGAGGCAGCACTGTATGGAATAAGTCAGCATTGATATAAATATATATATATCGAGTGGTGAAATGACCGAAATTGACGATAGACCTAACCTGAACGTCTCAAACAAACAATCACGAACTTTTTTTTCATATCTTTAATAACTAGTCTAATTTTGCCACCACTTTACCAAAGCTGCCCGGCACACAGATATAACGGAGGCAGGCTCAAAAAAGCCAATCCACGTACATTGGAAACTCAACCATCCACATGTAGCTGGCCAAATTCTGTCGTCCTGTCTAACGGAATATATATATTTTTATATATAAAAGGGGTTTTTTTGGCTTTAAGTCATTAAACATAATATAACGTTTTGAGGATGAGGTTTTTAATGTGTCAAACGCTGCCCTAACTACACCATCAAAAAAATCATCCGACCACCATTCTGTACATGTAGATTAGCGCTCTCATATCTTACTTTCTTTTTCTGCTCAATGAAACAAATTTGTTTCATTTATTGCTAGGAAATTACCCAGAAACTTTGACAGCACATGACATATTGGTTTCATGTTCCTTATTATACGTGACCCTTTGTGCTGACAGCGGTGGCTGTTATTCTCTCTGAGTATCGAATTTTGCACACAGGAAAACCCTTTCCTTTCTAGGATAACAAGGACTGAGGGTGTAATTATGTTTTGGCTGTGTGGAAAGTCGATTTCTAAGTCATGAAATTCGTTATATTGCAGTCTTGGTCTTATGATGTGTATCAATATCAAACATCATTCTTTCCATTGTAACTGTAGTTAAATGCCAGTGCAGATCAAAACTTATCCAGATATAGATACAGAGGGGCTTTTAGGAAGGCGTCGTGCAGAATAATGAAGACAAATTATCTGAACACGGTTGAAACATAGCGCATCTTGTGGGCTTGACTACGAGTGTTACACCACAAGGCACTCAATCCAAATGAAATCAAACGGGCTTATACCGGCTTGGGCAGTGAAGTTTCATACGCCCCCCCCCCCCCCTCTCTCATTGTTGATGATAAGCGGTGGAAAGCTCATGTAACTGGGCTGGGTCTGCTGATGTAAAATGTTTTTGAAATTCTGAATTTTTCTTTAAAATGGAAACAATTATCTGATGGATTTAAAAACACTTACATGACCCAATAAAAGGGGTAAATTTACAAGATACCAGATTTCACCAATAACGAGTGGCAAACTATCACAGTGTGATCACTACTTTAGTTTTCTGTAGCCTTTTTAAATAATGGATAGCATATCAATAAAGATTAATCTACCTGTCACGTTTCTTGGAGATTTAACCGGAAAAGAAAAATATATTAGCCTCAACAGGAAACTGGTAAGACATTTTTGACCATTGCACGTCAAGATGGTAAAGACATTATCCCGAAAGGTCACATGTATAGGAAGACAAGGCGACTCACTGTCAGCCATCATGCGACTAGTTAAAAAACGCTTTTCACCGACATCGCTTCTAAAACAGAAAGAAGAATTATATTTGCAGCGTCCTCCTTCACCATTAGCCAGTCAGACCGGTCGCTAGCACAATAATACCGTTAAGACCATAGACGTCCCAATAACATGCTACATGTGAGATCAACGTCGTAGGCAATAACCATTTAAGCTGGCGTATTTTCTAGATTAAGACTAGTCTGAGCTTGAACATAAAACGTCTTTGGGTTCAACCTGGATTCTTTGAAAAACACGCTATTTAATTTCGATACTTTTTTTATGCCCATAAGCCTGACGTACCTTAGAATGTCAACAGGTATATACACAGATATATATGTACGCAACAGAGTTGTGAGCACCTTTGACGCCTTTGCACACAAAGTTATAGTTCCTGGCCAAGATACGCAGGCCATAGTTTAACAAGTAGTATTTCAATGCAGACTGTTTACCAACATCAGCAAGCTTTTGTTGATGTTCCCACTGCGCTTTCCTCTACACTTTGACAACGTCTTTGTCCACAACGTCATGTGTTTGATGTTGCTCGGTACATTCGCTGATACACCCACTGACTCCTGCACCTTCATATTTCATCAGAGTTGGGCATCATATCCGTAGCGAGCGTCACTTGAGTAAACATTGAGACCTGTCATATGACATCTTCCTTGAGAGGACACATTCGCTTCAAATACTATTTGTCTTCGTTAGTGGAACAGTATGTCTAGACTCGCTTCGATGGCCGGACCACAAATCACGAACGACCAGGTTCAGATGGTCAGGAGATAGTGCGAAATGTAGTATGAGATCATAAATCCTAGATTAGACGAGAATTAGAATGGCTTTTTTCAGTATAAAGAAACCGTTTTGCGCTTTCTGCAAATGGTATAACTGAAGCAATACTTTTCAGTGAAGCTATGATGTTATCTTCTACTCCTGTTGAACTTATTCTGCACCAGAATAAACAGCACGGAGCTTAGTCTAGTCAGTACACCCGTGCACATGGCCATATCTCTGTCAGGGCACAAATCTCTGCAAACAGAGGAAGTGGTTAAGGACGTTAGCACCGGAAGCAGCACAGCCCAGTGGGGGGGGAGGGTGTGACATTTCTGTCTTTGACGGCTCTTTATGGAAGGTGTGAAAGCTGATTACAACAAATAATTTCCTTCATTGAATGGTAAAAACCATTGTACGGTGTCAGAACCGGTGTCACTTTGGCGAGATTAGACTTAAGAAATGTGTGTTAGTAAATTAAGAAAGCATTTAATTTCTTTCAGGGCTACCATATTTTGTTCTTGAATGACTTCCTGTCAACCTCTGTATCACTGAAAATTTCTTTTGTGAATTATATTCTATATATGTCTGTCTATAGCGTGTGACTTTTAGTCACGTCAGTGTACTTGTTTAAATCGTGTCTGGTACATAAGACACCTTCGAGAGCAACATGTTTAAACATTCATGCTACCTACAGCCTCCTATTTATTTGACGCTTTTTGACTTACAAACTCCCACTCGATAACAATAAATATACAGTACACAGCAAACTTAACAGCCGTGTACTTTAAAAAACGCCAGTTATTTTTTCTCAACGTGTATAAAGGGCCTCTATAAAAGATGTGGTTTGAACAACTATCGGCTGTATCCTTCTGACACATCTTTGGATTAAGTTACACGTCAACTAATAGAACAGGTTAATCCAAGTATAAAAAGATAGACTAACCCTAAGATGGCTTTTCTTGACCATCATTGTATTAAGGTACGTCTTTACTACATCGTATAATACATTTTTATCGTTGCAGGGGGGAAATGAAATAACAGCGGTGCTTAAATAACCAACAAAAGTGTTTGTGCGAAGAAGAACTTTCTTACATGTAATACAATCCATTTAACAATTTGTTGGTTTGGTCGATCTTTTGTGTTTTGACATGAGTTTATGTTACAGTAAAATTTAATCGGCTTGGTTATAACTTGGTCCAAGAAAAAGCTCATCTTGATTTTCGACAACTTGGGAAAACTAATATTGCTATTACAAGACAATAATTCTCTAACTTAGCCGAAAACGGCCCTGTCAAACTTGATAAACCTCCAAAGAAATGCCTGGTATTGCGGCAGCCACAAAACGCCGAGGAATATAATATTTTCTAATACGGTTATCGAATAAGAAAAAGGCGTTACAGAAGCCACAAATTACACACAGCCCCCCAATTTCCCATTCTTTCTTATACGAACAATGGGAATGAGGCCCAGATCAACTGCGGGCACCCACTGCATAACTGAAAGCATATTTACATTGGTGTTATTTAAATGTAAATAATAAAATGCGCGACGGTTTAAGTGTCACTAGAACTCTTTAATCGACCATATATGGTCCCAGTGGGAACACGTGGTACACTTCGCAATATAATGTGTAAATAGGTGCTCAAGAAATTGTAAGATTTTTATCGATGGTTCCAGTAAGCTTATACTGAACATCTAATGTCTCTGGTTGAAGACTTGCAAGAAGAAGGTCATTCATACCTTCACCATCACAGCAAAATATAGGAAATTAAAGCTATTATCTCCCTGAATTCGTCTTACTTATCTTTCGGAATTGACAGAAAGTGTGCACGCTGGGAGAGAAACATTGAAAACTATAGGCCATGAAGTATTCTTCTTGGCCAACATCTGTGTGTACATATATACATAAATTGCACGGTCGTTAGACACAGTGCCATGCTCATATCTCTGTTGTAAGGCAGTCAAAAGGCGTCGTGGTGACAGTCGATCTAACTCAAGTTTAAACGCATCCGTGCCTAGCCCAACAAATTAGCCCTGGGAATGTTCGTCTTCAGTTGACATACTCATACAGTATTACTATACAGATATGGTGTATATTTCAGGTAATTTTCTCATGTAATCCTATTTGGAATATTCCTTGGCACTGTTGCCATTGTGGCTTTGCATAGATAACTATACTTTCCTGTCAGATTTGTAAAACAGTATCCACATATGATCTCTTCCTATCTGGTTTTGTGAAAAGGATCAATCAGCACTCAAGCCCTTTGGACACGCAATCCAGGGATATCCTCATTACTTGCGCTTCACTGATCCAGGTAAAGAGTCCCAATGTAACAGAAAGATGCCCTGAACTGGTTTTCCATGTAATTATAAGTACCCAAGGACTGGTCCCGAAAAAGTTTAGACGTTCTCACAACCACAGCAATTTCCGATAGGTTCAGCTCGTGAAACACAATATCAGCACCGAACTCAGCATCGCGCAGAATATTTCTCCTAGCTAATAACACTGATTTATCATACAACAGTCTTCCTTCAGAGCAACTAAGTTCCAGTGTAAGAATCAATATTTCAGGTATTTCACATATGTAGAGAAAGGTGAACTCGTTCCACGGGAAATGGTAATCCACTGTATTAGTTCTGTTTAAAATCTTAAACTTTTAGTTGGTTTCCTTTGCCTCTTTGCCAGATGCGGGATTTTCCACTCAAGATTAAATCATCGAATCGCGCTTTTATTTTTCGATTCAGATGTACACGTACTTATAAGGGTTACATGTTTCCTATCATCAGGAAGACCTGAAACCTCTTATAAAAGACCCCCGTGGGGTTCCCGGGACTGAAAAGAATAGGGCCCCAGTTCTCTAGTCGTAAAAGGCGACTAACCTAGGGCTCTCCCTTGTGGTTCCGGTGAATAGAATAGTTCCACAGCCACCCCGTGCTTGTAGTACAATGCGATTAAAAGGGGCAACCTGTTTGCCGTGGGTTGCGACCCGTGATGGGGGAGGACGGGATCCTGGAGACTGAGGGCGGTTTGATCTTGCAAGATCCTCACGCTCAACACTCCACTTCGGCCCTTACTTCTCCAAAGACGGGCGGTCGGATGACCCGCTCCGATCAATCGGCTGGTCACGGCTTGTCTCTGTGTGGTTCCAAAATTTCTCCACATCAACACTTTAGACAAGAAATGATTTTTCTTACATTTCGTTAGTGGGATTACGTTTGAGGCGGTGGCTCATGGGTCAATCAAGTAGTTCGTGTCTGATGTGCTACCTCCTTCATTGGGTGGGTGATGAAGGAGCTCGGGTGGGAGATGGGGTGTGCATATTAAAGCCATCTATATGAGTATATCCCATGTGGAATCCTTGGTGTCTTTCCTACTGGGTATCCCCAGGTTCAGGCATCGCCCTTGTTGGTGGGTGGGGAACACGTGGGGTGAATTCCGACTTATTTATTATGACTTCCTTAAACCTTTCGCCAAATGTCTCTAATTTTCGATCGTCCTCTCAGCCAATTTCAGGTGCCGATACAAAGTGGAAGCCGAAGGTTTTGTCAGACCCACTTGACAATGTACAGGAAAGTTGGCCGGCTTTTATTGTTCTCTCAACAAAGAGTGAAGAAAAGCCGGCCTCTAAAATTCATTCTTTTCTGTTAAAAATGGCTTTACAAGGTGCAGAAGGTACCTTAAAAAAATGTTAAAAAACTACGATCAGGAGACATTCTCATCAAATGTTTCCGGAAACAAGAATCAAAAAATTTATTGCCATTAAATAAAATTTCCGACATATCTGTTTTTACATCCCCTAACAATACCCTGAACAGCTGTCATTGAATAATACGTGAGAGGGATGGAGATATTTTCGACCTATGTGAAGAAGAAATCTGTACGACATTAAAACCACAGGGTGTTGTCAGAGTGAAGCGTTTCACAACAAAAAAAAGCTGGCAACATCCTCAAATTAAACACATACTTTTGACCTTTAATAGCACCTCTCTACCAACATATATCTACATTGACCCGTATAGGGTTAATGCAGATTTATATATACCTAACCCAACACGATGTTTCACTTGCCAAAAATTTGGTCAGGGCAAAGGCCAGTGTAAAAATAAATTGGTTTGTTTCCGACGCGGCAGTGAAGGTCATGATGGCTCTGACTGCAGCAGCACAGTTAAGTGCTGCAATTGCGGCGGAGATCACATGGCCTCCTCTAAGGATTATCCTTTTTTCATTAAAGAAAAGCAAATAATCAATTTAAAAACTAAAAACAACATTTCCTATCAGGAGGCCCGCAAATTGGCCTCTTTTTCTACTACTTCACCGCAGACTTCGCCTGCTTCGTAGTCAGGCGAGCTATATCATCTGTTGCAACTCAAACTTCCTTGACTTGGCCCACTGGAAACGACAAACCTAGTTCGATCTCTTTTGAACCTCAACCTGTCCGAAACTCTAGTCCAACCCAGACCACTTCAGTACAAGAAATAAAACCAGTAAACAATGCACAACAAACTGATAAACCTGAACCTCAGTTTTCTAAAAATAATAATGACAAAAACAAATCGAAAAACAAACTTCAATATAATAATATTAAAATCAGTAAACCGAGTGGCCCTACAGAAAGTCTGTCTAAGGCCACTAGAGATCGTGTCCAAATTTAATAAGCTTGGATCGTTGGAGGACGTTGTCCCTTCAACATCAGATGGGGACGTGATGGATACATCACCCGCACCAGGGAAATCTTCCAGCCGATCTCCAAGGAAGGGTCATAAAGAGAAATCTCCTATACGCCTCTCTCCGTAATGTGTACATACGACAAAATTACACAATGGAATTGTCGAGGTTTTAAGGTTGATTCTATTGAAATAACACAGCTGGTCCAATCATTAAATCCTATTGCCCCTTTTTAGGAAACTCACCTGAAGACATCTGAAAAAGATAAAAAAAACTCTCAAAAATTATTCACTTTATAGTACATTTTGTCCCAAAGAAGAGCGAGCTGCAGCCGGCTCCTCTATCTTCACCAATAACAATATTATCCACAGCCCTGTTGCTTTGGATACAGAGCTTCAGGCTTCGTGTTTCATTGTCTAAGAAAATCACACTGTGTTCGATTTATATTCCTCTGAATACTTCTTTGTCAGCTTTCCAGTTGCATAATTTAAAAGAACAATTATCTACACCGTTCATAATAATGAGAGATTTTAATTCCCATAACCCCTGATGGGGAAGTAATAACATAAATAATAAGGGCAAGGTAGTAGAAGACTTTTTAACCAAGGAGGAACTGTGTTATTTCAATGATGATTCTAATACCCATTTACATCTGGATGATTGCGATTATTCTGCTATCGATCTCACTATCACCGATCCAACACTTCTCCCTGATTTTTTTGGAGAGTGCATGAGGATCTTTGTGGCAGTCACCATTTTCCTATTATTCTAGAACATCTCACTTCTAATTCTTTAGATCGTGTAGCTAACTGGAAATTAGATAAAGCAGATTGGATGGCATTTGAGATGTTCTGTGAGGCTGATATCACTCCAGAGGCTCTCAATGCAGCAGTTGATCCTATATAAAAATTTAATAAGTTTATTTTACAAGCTGCAGATAGAACTATCCCTATGACCTCCACGAGTTCAAAATCCAAAAGTAAACAATGGTAAGACAAGGGCTGTCGTAAAGCTATAAAGGACCGTAAAAAAGCTGAAAGCACATTCAATCATTGTCCTGCTGATAATAATTTCAACCGGGCTCGCATTCTTAGAGCTAAAACTCGTCGATTACTTAAGTCCAAGAGACGATCTTGTTGGCGGAACTTCGTTTCAGGCATTACGTCAAAAACACCCATGCGTAAGGTCTGGAATATGGTTCAGAAACTTAAAGGCAAAAATAATAAAGCAAAAGTCCAGCACTTGAAAGATGGAGACAATATACTAACTTTTCCATCCGATATAGCTAATAAATTAGCTGAGACAATTTCTAAAAAATCTTCTTCTGACAATTATACTTCAGTATTTCAGTATATTAAAAACCAGAAGGAGAAAATTAAATTGCCCCTTTCTTCTATAAACTTAGAAGATTATAACTGTCCTTTTAATATCGATGAACTAAAAACTGCGTTGAGAATTGGCACATGATACTGCATGTGGTCCTGATAACGTATATTATCAGCTTCTGAAGCATTTACCACCTGCACCACTTTAAACTCTTGGGCTTGCTGAATGATATTTGGATAACTGGTAATTTTCCACCCTCATGGAGGGAGGCATGTATTATCCCGGTTCCCAAACCCGGTAAGGGTCATACTGATCCAAATAATTACCGTCCCATAGCTCTTACAAGCTGCAAGACTATGGAACGGATGTTAAATGATAGGCTTGTTTGGTTTCTTGAAACCAACAAGTTACTATCTAATATACAATGCGGTTTTCGTCAAGGTAGATCCACTATGGATCACCTTGTTCGATTCCAAACTTATATTCGTGATGGTTTTATTAATAATAAACATGTGGTGTCTATATTTTTTGACCTTGAAAAGGCCTACGACACCACATGGAAACATGGCGTTTTAAAGACCTCGCGGATATGGGTCTTAAAGGCCGATTGCCAATATTTATATCAAAATTTTCATCTGATCGTCAGTTTAAGGTACGGGTGAGGTCCACCCTTTCTGACTCTCATAAGCATTAAATGGGTGTACCCCAGGGCAGCATCCTATCGCCTACTTTGTTCAACATAAAAATGAATAGTTTGGCTAAAACCGTAACATCTGGTACATAGGTTTCTTTATTTGTGGATAATTTCCTCATAAGCTACCGTGCGAAAAATATTAATAATATCGAACGTCAGTTACAGCTTGTCTCAAAAAGATTTTCAACGTCTAAAACTGTCGGTATGCATTTTTGTAGTAAATGGAAACTTCATTTAGACCCCGAGCTTAATTTTTGTGCTGAACAGATAAAAATTGTTGGAGAAACTAAATTTTTAGGTGTAATATTTGATAATAAGCTATCTTTTATACCTCAAATTAAAATGCTTAAAGCTAAATGTACAAAGGCTCTCGATTTAATTAAGGTCGTGTCTAGCACCGATTGGGGTGCTGACCGATCTGTTTTACTTAATCTACATCGTTCCCTGGTGAGATCTAAATTGGACTATGTGTCCATCATTTACGATTCCGCAAGGAAGTCCTATACAAAAATGTTGGATCCTGCTCATCACCAAGGTTTGAGATTCAGCCTTGGTGCTTTTAGAACCTCACCAGTAGAGAGTTTATACGTGCAAACAAATGAGCCTTCTTTATATAACCGACGTATTAAACTGAGCCTTCAATATGCTACAAAGCTTAAAGCTCATCCAACAAACCCTGCCCACGACTGTTCAATCCATCATATGTAGACAAATGTACTACATGTCCTAACAAGATCCCTTCGTTTGGTCTTCGCATAAGGGAGCATATTGTGGAATCTAACATCAAACTAGAGGAGAACACTCCTGTATCTTTTCCAGAGTGTCCTCGTTGGCTTTTTCCACAACCTAAACTAATATTTGATCTACGTCAACATAATAAATCTAATACAAATCCTCTTATAATTCAGCAAGCTTTTGCTTTTGTCGCAGGATGGGGACAGGGTTGCGACTGCCGCTGTCTTAGAACAGCGGGCCTTTTCTCTTCGTCTTCCGTCTTCATCTTCTATCTTTTCTGCAGAAGCCAGGGCTATACTCCTGGCCTTATCATATGTTTCCTCTGCCTCTCGTGCCCAGAGGGCAATGATATGCACTGATACGCTCTCTTGCCTTTTGGCAATACAGAATGGTAAATTTAAAAACCCGTGCATTCTTGAAATTTTAGCCTTACGCAGAAAATTGATTAAAAGAGGCAAAGATATTATATTCTGTTGGATACCAAGTCTTATTGGTATCCATGGAAACACAGTCGTGGACAGGGAGGCAAAGGCTGCCCTAAATAAATCCATGTCAAAAGTTAAAATCCCGTATACTGACTTTCTATCGAACATTCTTGGCCTTTGGCGGGTTGAATGGAACTTGTAGGTGCGTAATAAACTGCACGCTATTCACCCCGTCATTGGCTATAATTCTTAAACAGTCGGTATGTCCCGAAGAGACCAAGTACTTTTAAGAAGATGCCGTATTGAGCATTCTTGTCTAACACACAATTTTACCCTGGATGGGAGCAGTGCTCCCGAGTGTGTTGAATGTGGTGCTGAATACGGCATCAAACATATCCTGGTTGACTGTGTGGACTTTGCCATGCTTGGCAAAGATTCTACACAGTAAACTCCATATATGATTGACAGCATCGCTGGCGACGCGAATTCCACTGATATCTTTGCTCGACAAATGCTCACATATTCAGCTCCAGTAAAAATTCTGATAAGCCATCATACAGCCATATTCCCCCTTCAGTGTTCCCTGAGATCAAACATGTATCTCCCCTGACACTGTACACAGAAAGATATCATCTCACTTACCCGATCGGTTAAAACTACTAGATCCCTTTACAAGCAGAGGCAGACTAAATTGACCTTTAATTATTATCGAGTATTCACCGCCATGTTGACAATACTTTCATTTATATGGTATTGGTATTTTGGCTTTGTTGTGAAGACTAAGCGCCGTAATAGCGGAATTTCCTCTTTACTGTTTTATTAGATTGGACGTCGTGTTAATGGTAATGGTTAGAAGAAACCTCTTCCCTGAGTCACACTGTTAGAAAAGTCCGTATTTTTACCACATTAAGTCCGGTATTTTTACGATGGTTTCACCACTACTATAGCTTTAGGGGTAAGACCCCCATAATACGAGAAACACGTGATGTTCCTTAGGTTTACACATTATATTACGGGATGATATTACGACCCAGGGGATATGACTCGAGAAATTGTTAGATGTTCATTTCCATCCTACGTATAAAGTAATTTTTAAATACAACCAATCAATCAAATAATCAGTTTAAAAACTGCATACATACTTACTTATTGCAGGTATCAGCTTTTTTGTTATTACTGTATAACTTTATTGAGTTGGTGCTCTTTAGTAAGAACTTGCCCCTAACAAGTACGGGTGATAGCAGATAAGTCTGTCTTTGACGGCTCTTTATGGAAGGTGTGAAAGCTGATTACAACAAATAATTTCCTTAAGTGAATGGTAAAAACCATTGTACGGTGTCAGAATCAGTGTCACTTGGGCGAGATCAACCCGAGAAAACGTTTCACTAGATGAAAATGGGTATCTCTAGGCTTTGTTGTTGTTGCTCTCCCGGTCTGTTGGAACAGGCATGATGAAAGGGGAAACTTATTCAACAATATATGAAATAGGTGTAGGTGTCATAGGACGATCCATTACACAGCCATTATGATTGTTATTTCCCAGTGGGAACACCGGACAGTTTGCGATCATTATAAACGTGATTTTCCACTGAAATAATAGGCAACTTGACAGCTCTTTTATTCGTAATTAATATGCAGTTCAAATAGCAGCAGCCTGCTTTGATCGTAAGACCACAGTTTACAAAGGCCTGACAGTCGCAGACAGTGGTGTAATCACCGGAGCTTAAATTGGCAAAGAAAACCATGACTGTTAAGACAAGCATTCTTTCGTTGCAGATATTACAATTTGTCTCCGTGCAGTACACCCAATCCGACTATGACTGTTTACCTGCCAACGCTATTCAGCTGTGGTAATGTTGTGTTGATGTGGGCCTGATATAATTATAATACATATCTTTGATTATCATCTATTTATCATAAAGACATACACGACTATACCTCCTGGGAACGAATGTACCTTATCTTTTTAAACAACATGTCGTAAATATTCCTTAGGTACATTATTATTTCCCCAATCTAACAGACCACTGGAAACAAATTTCCGCTATTTGGATGCGTTCAGTGTCAATAACAAAACTCTGTGACCAAAAGACCTTAGTGCCAAAGGCAATCTTTGAAAATTGGACAGTGTGAAAGGTATTAAACGAGTGATAATACGAGCAAGTGATTTGTAAGCTGTTCAATACTTCAGGGAATGAAGAAAGCTCTTGAAATTAAAGTCACCACCAAGACTCATGTCTTTTTCTTCCATAATATCCGAGTAATTTTGTTTTGTTTACCATGGTCATTTTTGTCGAAATGATAGAGAAAGTGGATAAAAAAGAATGTATTATTTGTGTTCTGATCTGACAAACTGTTGTCGATGTCATCGTTTTAGCCTATGGCAACATTTCATATCATCTTCTTCCATTCTTCGGTTCGAACATCCCTATATAAATACGAGGCATTGGTATAACTTCAGTCCATTAGGGCCTCAGTGAGCGGCTTATGTTATTGTTGTCAAACTAACAAAGGCGTACAAGCCCGCACGACACACGGGGTAACTTCCCAAATGTCAGTGGTTTACATGGTTCATTCCGGCTTCTTCTATTCATAAATGAAACGGCCATCCTATAAAGTGAACAGATTTTGAGTATGACGTTAATCAATCATTAATCAAACAGTCAATCAATCGGTTCGTGAGTTTGGAGGGTTTAACTTCTGCACATCGCCAGCTTTTTTAGCAAGGATCTTGTTGAGACTATATTTCGACACCCAGTGCAAGAAAACTGTCTTCCATATTGCCTAAAAATGATCAGTTGTTTTGCATAGAAATACGTTGACTTGAAAACACGGATTTCAATATCACCTGAAGGCCTGAAGGTCATCATCCTGTTTAAGCTTCCATCTTGTGCACACACAAAAAAATCGATGCTTTTAGGGGTTAATTGGGTTATGGGTTAATTGCAGACGTGAATATGTTTTCGTTCTTTCGAAAGCTGATTCTAACGACAGGCGCAGAGGAACATAAAACGGCAAACAATTTCCTTCGCTTTCGAAATCTGGTGCCACGGGACTCAGTTTGGGAGACTTTGCCCACATTTAATATTGAAAAATACAAAAGCTTAGAGTCTGGTCCTACTGAAAACGCGGATAGGTTACAAAGCGAATGTCACTAGTTTATGTGTTGTTTTTTTTTCTTTTTTGGGTTTTTTGGGGAGGGGAGGGTTCTGCTTGTTTTTGGCAAATGGGCAAAATTCCGCACTGTGTTACCTTTCCGGAGTAGAGGGAATAGAATGGGAATTTGAAGGTCCCTTTATTAGTACATAAAACAAGAATAACCATGAAGGTTCTGGGCTCTGCGGTGTGTTCTTCGCCGATGAAAACTGACCGTCATCATACAAGTTAAAATTTCTTCAGGAGGGAAGCAATAATCAGATAGATAAATAAGTAGATAATTAATCGACAGTGAAAATGATAACAACAGCACCATACAGGTAAAACAAATCCTTAGTTTGTATGATTTGCAATTATCTTCGCATTACCTTATTTATATTGATCTATACTATGGTATCCCATGATGTAAGGAAAGGCCTTGGCACGAACTACCTTTTCAGCATGCTCCACCACAAAACAACCAAACGTTTTTTGCAGAAAATATCTGCCAAATAAAGTTGATTGAACACTACAATATGATTACAGTAGTGACACTGCAAAAATTAACACATAACGGTCCCCTACATTAGGCTTCTATGAAAACCTCTTTTTCACACAAAAAACGATGTCAAAAAACTATTTTTATAGCAAAAAAATAAATTAGTGTTATATTATAATAACACCAAGCTTTTTTTACCAAACATTAATTCGCTGACTTTGCTTTGCTTGTTTTAGTGCTTATCAAACATCATTCTTTCTATACAGAAGCCTTACAAAAGACAAATATGCGTGGAACGGTGTCTTTAGAAGGCGTTGGGTCCAGTGTTATAAGGCGATCTAAGAACGACTTGATGTTTAAAACCTAGGTTCAACTCTCAGCCCAAAACGATAAGCAGGGATTGCCCTCTTGTCTAGACGTACCCTACATAGTAGGCCTACCAAATATGAACTCGCCGCATTGCACTGATTTCCTCACAGGCGAGGGAGATATAAAATCCAAAAGCTTTTCTACACAACTGATGGAGTTGGTGCAATTGTATTCAACTGAAAACAAGTGTGTGATAATTACGGATTATTATGAAACCTTGAGAAACACTGATGGAAAATCCCATAATCATATAATCAAAATTATATCTACCCGACACCGGAAAGAACTATTAATATACCGATTGCAAAGGGGAAAGTAGAGGAAATGAAGACTGATTGCCTCTGTGATTACATTATTTATCTTTGATTATCACGTATGGTTTGTCCCAGCAACCGGACATCGACCAAAGCGACCAAAACTGTACAGGATTGATCTATCCTTGAGACAGAATTCTGATTAATGGTCCATATGCCGATAATACTCCCACAGAACTTGTTGGCAAATTATACAGCTGAACTTGCAATTGGTATTAAAGACATACCGATGTTGTTAATCCTAAAGCCGCAAGGAAAACGCCTTGGCGTAGATATAAAACAGGACAGAGGACGTCAAGTAAACGGACCGGAAGACAGTCAGTAAAGAAAAGCTTGGGAACTACGTTTTAGCGCCAGCCAGACTTTCAACCTAGGAAATCGTTAACGTATATGTCTACCCTCAACAAGGATATACCGCCGTGATATGAATGAAACCGATGTTGACTCAGAAAACGTGTCATATGACGGCTACATTACTGCTGTGCCGCTCGAAATTTATGCGTTATTTCCTGCAGTTGGTATTGATCAACAAAGTCAAACAAAAAGAAAGAAAACAAGGCCTATGTTACGAACCCTGTCTTTAAAATATTGTATGATTTTTTACTTTTTTTATTTTTTATTTATTTATTTATTTATTTATTTTATTTTATTTTTTTGCCGTCATCGGGTCAGTGTCACCTGTATTTGTTCCTCTGTGTACGTTGAAGCCTGCCTTGGAATTCAGTCGCGCGTTCTCGAAGCTTCTGTAATTATGAATTTCGTGTCATTGTACATAGAGCGTACATTCTGGAAAGATGTACGCACGCATGTTGTGAACATGTTTAGCATCAAATTCTCCAGAATTTTCTTTAAGTTAGTCTATAAATATGAGCTCTATAAATAAAGCTCGCAGTCATTTTACTCATGTCCATTTGAGAACAGTCATATTTACTGTCGTCAACTTCGAAGGATTTTGTGGGATTTGGAGATATCGGCTTTCATGCCATTCGATATTTGTCATTTTATACTCCATTTTTCTACACGTAGCACCTTGTGAGCTTGTGTGTCGCCGCTTACTATTTTGTTTGAGACGTTATTTTGGAGCTTGCATTGCTCATTTGTGCGATTACGCACATTTCATCTCTGTTTACCCTGAAATATATATACTTAGTGTATATTTACGAGGAGTGAAGCATACATCGCCAGCTCTTCATCACGGGCGCCATTGTCAACCTGCCCGCCCAGGAAAGTTGCACCTTGCCGGGAAGTTGGATATATACTAATGCATAGGTGAGCTTTACCATTTCTTTTTATTCGAAGATTGTATATTGACTATTTAGAATATATTAAATAAACTGCTAGTTCATGTCAACACTGATCAATTCATACTATGCGTTTTGCGTTTTTGCGAAGAGGCCATAACTAGAAGCCATTTAGAACAGAGTTGCACAGCCTGAGTGGAGAACAGTATTGTGAGGGTACCCTGACATTCTACTTAAAATACCAACATATGGTGTCTAATTTATTGCAGCTCTTATTTTCTTATTGTCATATATTCTTATGCTCTTGTTTTCTTATTTACCTATCTTTTTCTTTGTGTTTTCGCCAATATTTTACCGCTTTTAGTATTTTTTGCTTTTTTGCTTATAAAACACGAAATAGCACAAACTGGCCATCATACCAACATGACATATTTAAACACCAATAAACACCTTGATGAAGGCACTGAATTGATGTTCATATAACGCTCGAAGGAAGTTCATTCTACACACTCTTCCAAAGAAAGATGTTATACATTCTCTTTATATTGCCTTCCACAACAATTTCAAAAGGCCCAACATTGTGTCTCCATATTAGACCTTGGTCTAATATTGCGCATCTCTTGGGGTGCCTCGACCATGAAGGATTGCAAATTTATTACGGACACCCACTTCTGACCTAGCTCTGTGATAGCATTCCCCGCCACTGACAGGTTTGAGTTATAAACTGATTTGTGATGTAATTGATATCAATAAAACTGGAGTTAGGATGTAAATGTGGTAATAGAGCGTTCATGAAGTATGACATCAGTATTCTGTGAGGAACTGGACCTATCTCGGACAAGAAATTCTATAGAAGAGCAAATTTGGTTTTCGAGCATAACGGGTTGTACCCAGATCACTTCGTGTACATGGCCTTACTTACATCTACCTGACCTGTAACTTCTGACGGACAGATCATAAATAAAACCGAGGTCGAAGACTTGAATCCTGGTTTTGCTTTTTTTTTTCTTTCTTTTATTTTTTATTTTAGGGGCGGGGCTGAGTAGGGAACGATGCCTTGTGTCATTCCGCGTGTTTATGAGGTAGGCACGCCGGGCAGTTCGATTTTCTGCGCCCATAAACGGCACAGGTTACGTATGGGTGGATGCCATGAAACAGCTAAATAGGCAAGTGGCATTCTCAAAAAGTTGACGGCGCCCCCACTATGAGGAGCATGGAAGTGTGCCAAAAATATACAGTCGTTAAAAGCTGAACAGGAAAAAGACTAAAAAGGAAGAGACAAAAGAATTCTATACAACTTTAATACAGGTTACTTTGACAAGACAAATGGTCTGGAATTTAAAAATGAACTGCTTGAAATATTGATAACCATGATAAGGAAATTGCCAAACCTTAAAAATTATTATATTTATTTCTATGGTGTTTAAAGCCATGCTCCATAACTTATACGATTGCGATCAGTTGTATGAACAGAAGAAGCCTGGAACCGTAAAGATGTAATACATGTATATGGAAACGAAGCGTACCCAGGTGGGCATGCAAACAGCTCCGTCTCATCTCATTCAGACTGATGATCAGTTCAGTAGACCAATGAGAATATTCGCAAAGATTATATACAGACTTAAACACATATAACGCAGTTTTGGAGTTAGGATTTTTCTTCATACTGGTGAATTAGGTCAACTTGAGTACAATGAGTACATCTATTAATTCTCTTGTGACTGACAGCCCTGACGTTGCCATGACGTTAAAAGCGGATAACTCTCCTTGATCGTATTTCAAGGAAACCTGTTGGTCTTATTCAGGCTTACATGCGTGTGCCACAATACCGCACTGAAAGTAAGGTCATCGTGAAATGCCAATGGTTAGGTTTGTGGGAAATTGACAGGATGACGTCAGAACTGTCACAAATCCTGAACAGGGGACCGTACAAATATCCGAGCTCTGCAGACTTGATCGCATATCGTTTAACCAAATTACTGACAAGAAGAAAGAAAACAAACCTCGAGAAGGAAGCGAGCTGAGCTACATTTTGGGGTAATGCAAAAAATTTGTGTCAATTTCCAGGATAAAAAAATCCTTAAAGCAAGAATTTCCTTTATACCAGCAGCTGGGAAAGAGAAAATATGTCGTAAAAGTATAAAATCAGACGAAACATTTCGAACCACAATATCATCCTATTTCCAGTCTTAATTTTCTGTCCTTTGAATTTACTTTAGTGTGTAAATAAAACTCTAAAAAAATTCTACAAAAATAAAAATATAACATATACAGTGACTAGCAAGTGTCTTCCATTGTCCACAAAAACGAAATAAAGGTCAGAATTTCCATCAGCTTATTCCGTTGTTTTGTGGACGAAAAGCACTAATTGCGGTGGAAATGTTTTTCACAACTACAAATAAATCTATGAGGATAAACTTCTCACAATCAATTACAAGATGTACAGCATTTCCAATAACAACGTCACCCATAGAGCTGCCCATCACAGCTAAAACGTGTCCGATATACGTTTAGATATATTGTGGCGTTATCAACAGATTTAGGCGTCGATACCAACATTGGTCAACCAAAATGAGCTCGCCGAGGCAATAAAAGCAACACCTATTTCCAAAACGACGTTTAACACAAACCACCTCTGGGAAAGTGCATAAAGTATAATATTAGGATGGTTTCTTACGAAGGGAAGCAGTCATTAGTTTCCAGTGTTGAATCAAAAAAGCAAAGAATGTTTTAGTCGGATGAATAAATTCAGTATCAAAATCGTGTATCATGCTGATTGATATGTTGTCAATGCAATACTGTATGCATATTTTCAAAACTGAAAGTGAAAATACTTTATGCCTATACACTTAGCTTACTAGAATAGTGCATGTGCAACAGGTAGTTTATCCACCTTCAGTTCCAATCCATTCTCCTTTCTAAAAAAAACTTTAAACACTGACACATGCCATACAAGCAACTGCAGTGCTCTAGTGAAAACGATACTTTCATACAGCTATATTTTTCTCCGGTTATGTATCATCCCGAACTGCATGCCGAATAGACATTGATTTGTTCAACAGATATATTTGTATGGCGGGACGCCAAGAAAGTGATCCGTTCGAGTCAAATTTTGGAGTTTTGTTTATCCGTAAAAGTTTGGTCGAATAGCAAGAAGTACATTATCATTGCCAACAACGAGAAAAATTCCTTCCTCCCATAGAGTTGCCCATTACAGATAAACACGTGTGTGATCTTCATATATGCTGGCGTTATCATCAAATGACAAACAAAAAGTGGTTCTTCAAAGTGAAAGTGAAAATATAGTGTGCCAAATAGGTGACGCGTACCTACCATTTTTAGCCACGTTAGACTATGATAATGACAAAAGGTGAGTAATCATGGAATAAGATGCGAAATCAGATTCAGACATGACACCAGGTCACAAGTGAGCGCTCGTTGTGGACGTTTGGGGCATCTTGTGTCACCCAAATGTTTGAACTACGCGTCTCTCTTTTGGGAGTTTCACAGTATACAGAATTCGTATACATTTACATTACCAGAATATTGCATGTGACATTACTGCAGTTTATACAACTTCAGCTACAACCCATCCTTCTTTCTAAAAAAATCATCATTATCTCATGCCAAGCAAATGAGTCCTGTGTCCTAACAAAAACGATTTAGGTACACTTTTCTTTGCTTTATCATCACAAACTAAATATCCAGCAGACATTCCTTTGTCCAGCAGATATGTTTGTTTGGCGGAACGCCATGGAAATGGCTTGTTTGGCTCAAGCTTTGTGTTTTTGTTCGTACGTAATCAGGCTGGTCGAGAAGAGAAGCTGTCTTACAAACTATTCCTTGTTTCCATCCATAAGTAAACGTAAGGAATCTCGCCAGTGATTCAATTCTTATTTTTGGCCGTCGAACAAAAAGAGAATAAAAAAAATATTTTGCTAACGTCGGAGAAATTAATTTGCCCCAACATCAAGATGATGAGTTTTGAAACAACAGCTTCTCATTGGCTACTAGGTCGGAGGAAAGTCATCTGCCCCAAATTAGAGGACTAATTTGCTTTATTCACTTTTTTCAACTAGAAAAAAGACTTATTAACTGAAAAGATATTTTAACGAGAGGAAGTATTTGCCTGCGGATGATCGTGAGTTCCTCCCGGGCTTAGCTCACCATAATGCTGCCAGCCATCGTATAAGTGCAATGTAACTTGTGTCCCGTGCAAAGCACAAATAAGTAAGTTAAACAAATGTGCCTCATTTATATCACTTCTGGGCACGTTTCTGGGTAATTAGACATCGCGAAAAACTTGGCTGGAACCGATAGTTTATGTAGGTCCTTCAAGCGGCAAGACTTTAATGAAGAGTAAGTAGAAATGCTCCACTGATATAATAATACAGCGGAATATTGAGCACCCATCGCTGTGCCCCTAATCCAACATCATACAGCCCAAGGGTAGAGAAAAACTCTCTGACACATGCCTCCTATTATGTGCCCCCCCCCCCACACCAGACATTCATCAGTACATCTCTACTCCACAGTACACTTCGTTTTTTGGTCAATAATACAACCTGATGCAGCCGAAGATAACGATATATCCATATATGTATTAAGGCTTTCTTATCCCCAGACATCGTGTCATCGTTTTCAGATGAGCAGGGTTTTATCAGATGTTTTCGTTCTCAGCCGTCTGGTTTCATCATACATCATGTGCATGTAGCGTTTTTCCGGCTTCAACCAAGTATTGGACATCATACGATTGTTACCATTGTATACACAACATATATCTACAAAACTGTGCCCGTGTCCCTTTTATAGATTAATGTAGCATTTCGACTTAGGCTTGGTATCCGTGAAAAC
This sequence comes from Acanthopleura granulata, assembly GCA_016165875.1. NCBI lineage: Eukaryota > Metazoa > Mollusca > Polyplacophora > Chitonida > Chitonidae > Acanthopleura > Acanthopleura granulata. The sequence goes on along the minus strand of JABBOT010000080.1, from coordinate 17,246,548 downwards.
AACAACAATTTTTCAAGTAAAATAGGCCTACATGTATTTTATGTTCTTTGTATTTAAGCGTGTCACCTTCAGTAGTCCAAAACTGTTCCAGTGAAGAAAGTCATCATCAGCCGTCTAGCTAATAAAGACCATGTTTTAAGTTGAAGGTCATCGTAGAGTGACAAAATTGGATTCATTTTCTTAGTAATTTGCTTTTCTCGCTTTTAAAGGCTTAGCACAAAGACACAAATTAAGACAAGGCCGCATGGGGAGGATGTCTTTCGATGAACGTCAATTGCCGTGATAGAAACGACGCTGTAAAGATGTAATGTCTGACAAGGATGAAAATATTCATGTGATATCTACCCATGTACCGGTGCCTAGGGGGTATCTGTAGAAACAATCCCGGACGATCTGCCGAAACATACAGACCTTCCTTATCCATATAACATGTGTTCGATCTTTATAACCTTAAAGAATACATGGTAATAAAACTAACTAAAGAAACGTCTACTGAGGATTATAATTCCTTCCTGACCTGAAGAGATAAGTAAAAGTAAGTTTGATATCCCTCTTATAATGAAAACTAGGCAATATTGTGCTTCTTTACACTGACGTAACATGGATCATAATCATAGTGTGTTACGTTCATCCTGTAATTTCCAAACATGCATTTTATGCTCAAAACATTTTTTCTCGAAGCACGCCTTTTGTTGCTTTCCGATATTGGCCTCATTCATTGATACATACTTAAATCACGAGCGCCAGGATCTCCAGTGCTCTAGATCAGTCATATTCCCAACAGGAAGTCGAAAGATGAAAGATTTTCCATTGTATTCTGAGTGCCTTATCGTTTTATCACTTGTACGGGGTACTTGATTCCCAGTTAGGTTTCCATCCCTGGTCGTGCTTAGTTGTCATCTTTGTTTCCTATAAATAGTTGCTGAAGTATGCTGAAGAATGTGTCTGCTAAGGGCCAGATCAAGGACGCGTGATGGCTTTTGTACATTTGTCACATCCGCCATTCAACACCCGTGAGCTTGTCGTGTCATCGTCGTGGACACATAACAGTTCATTTGCGAGCGTGATGTCTTTATGAAGAAGTCAGATCTCCCTATGTCTCATCTAGCTTAACATTGACCCAAAGAATTCCTGAGAAAATTCAAGGACCTATTTGTAAATACAAATTCGAAGATCTGTTAGCTGTTTAATCGGGCTCGTCCCGTACTTGTGCTGTCCGGCTATTAATAGGAGTGAAATTACGCAGTACCAAGATGACCGCTTTTCAAGTCTTAGCCTTAACACGACCTTGACTAGGGCCCTTGTCTTCCGTTTCCGAGGAGAGTTTTGTAAAACACTTTATAAATTGCAGTATTAGCAACAATTAACGACATGGACATTGTACTTAAAACAGAGATAAACAAAACAAGTGTGACCAATAGTGCACTTATAAGTAGGCTAATTATTTTCTAATGCACCAGACAAAGCATACTTGGTGAAGCCATCAACCATAAATAACATAGGATGTATCGGAAGACATATTTTTAATGGCTGTTACTATTGGTTGTATAGCTACAAAGAAGTAATAACAGTGAAGAGTGTCAGAACGTATTGACCATGTCGCATTGGTAAAGTACAAGCACCAGATCGACTGGTATGTGTCTGTTCATAATACAACATCTGCAATAATCAAGTTCATGAACGTAACATTTGCAGCTCTCAAACACGTAACTGAGATTCATGAACTAGACATGTGTAATTCTCAAACATGGCTCTGAAGTCGTTGAACTAAACGTGTGCAGTTGTCTGTCACAGCGATGAAGTTCATGAGATTAGTCACTCAGACGCTGTGAAGTTCGTGTGTTAGGTGTGCGCAAGTCTTAAGCAAGACACTGAAGTTAAGGAATTAATTGTGTGTAGTTCTTGAGACATTGCTCCTGAACTAGATGTGTGCTGCTCTCAGGGCTCTGAGATCAACGAAAACCAGCGACATTACGAATTAGTTCTATTCCGATTTGGTTATTATGGAACGGTGGCTGTTGATAAGGTGACCGTTACATATTCACTTAATAGTTTACACTGGAGAAGAAGAAAACTTTGAATCAAATTTATGTCTGTGAAAGACAACTCTTCGGGTTTTAAGAAATAATAGATTACAGTTGATAATTTAATATTAGCTAAGAAATTGACATTATTATTGTACTTCAGACATACTCAGAAAAAAGACATTGGAAGTAGCTTAGGAATTACAGGATGCCTAAGGGTTTTATCACGTGGTCTACAGAGGCAATCGCCTGTTCCAGTAAATGGTTTCAGACCTCTCTATGTCTGCATTGCCCATGTATTTTAAGTGCCGATTTGTCTGGAACTGACCAAAATAGAAAATTGGTGGATTATTTGATAGCCCGACCAGATCTGAAATTACTCGAGACAGGTTATTCAGAGAGACAAGAGCAATAATGTAAGATCATCTTCCAACCTTTCTCATTATTGGATGTCCAGCTTCTTATGCGATTGAATTATCCGTGCCCGCAGTTGGAGCATAGAGAGTAGAAGTGTATGACGTATTGAGGAACTGAATTATACGCGATGTAGGGATTTGATCTACTTTAGCAATTGAACGGTTATTCTACTCCCGTGTTATTTACAAGTCTTAAACAATCCGTTTGAAAAAAAAATCGCCCACTTGAAATACTCGAAAAGCTTGCTGTGTATTCATTGGACGGTAGTAGTGAAGAACTACATTATTATAACAATGAAGAATTCATTAGTTACAGCAGAGGCGTTGAAAGCATCCCGCTCAATCAAATATGAAATAATCTGTGATATTTTTCTCTGACAGCCTTAATTCAGCACGTTTCTTCGAGAGGTCTAGTTTAACAGCGCCATCTACCAGAGCGTTGATCTCTTATATACTCTCAGCGTTATGCACAGGAATTGCTTTGAGTGGTAATCATTGTGAAATATTTGTTGAAAAGGTATTTAAACGGGAATCAGTATAAGTGGCTAGACCGTCCGCCTCGAGGTCGGGACATCCCGGATTAGTCGAATCATACCAAAGACTTCAAAAATGGTACTTGTTGCTACTTTGCTTGGGGCTGAGCACTGACAGGTTAGAGCAAGAAAACAGAGCTGGTCGACCTGATGTCAGTATGATTTTAAACGTCCATCGATTGAAGGTCAAAGGCAGAGGTTTGCATCACAAACAGAAAAGTAAACAACTCTCTATGTAAAGTATAACAAGAAGTAAATACGACGAGAAAATCAAAATTTATGGTGAAAAGATCTTGTGCTTTAAACAGAAACTACATTGTATGTGGCCTTACAGCAAAAATATTTTGCTAACTTCCGGTATATTCAGCATGTTGCAATTCTGTTGCAAAATACAACTCTAGGGTTTACCATAGAAACTGTAGTGTGAAGATTTTTGTTACCTAGTGAGTAAAACTAGCCAAATGTTAATAACACTTTCCGAAGTGTGGCTAATGTACACTAGCGTAACTCTCACAGAAGATGTATAGGCAGATCCTTAAGATGTGTAAGTGATAAAATATTGACTCTAGATAATGCATTTCCCTACGTATCGAAATCCTGATAATTTCGCATGCCGCACCTTCGACCAGAGATACGGACTACAAAGAGAGGCTAGCAGGTTAGACTGAGAATAAGCAGACTGGTCATTGTCACAATGATTAGAAATGTACACATATAGTTAAAGCCGTTATTGCATCATCATGAAAAGACGAGAGAAGATTTATTCTCTGTGTCATGCACACGGGATTTGATCTCGAATATTCATACCTAAAACCCTGTCCATTACAATCTGAGGTAAAGATTAGAGAAAATCCCCATCGCTACTGTTTGTATAAAGGCCCAGGGAAGCGTAACACAGGCAAGTTCAATCCCACAAGCCAAAAAACAGACAAGTTCAAACGAAGTACTGGATAAGGAGTTTGTGAGTTCGACGGTAGCTCAACACGCCGTGTTCTTGAGGAGTTTTTTTTATAAGACAAAGACCTCTAATAAAGCAAAATTCCCCAAAAATTATTCAAAAATTATAATATTTTTCGTTTATCGACATTTCGGATAAGTTGAAAAAAGACTTCCTTTCTATTCATTGCATTCAATAAGATAAAAGAATGAGGCTGAGAGGAATGTATTGAACTAAAGAATTACAAGGTCCTGGACGCCTAGGGTTCTTGGGCTGGATTTGACTGTGTGGGAAGAAACTTCCGTGTCACAACAAATAGGCCTAGCTGATTGTCCGTGACGGCAAGACGAAGAGAAACAAGGTGTTTTTTTTTTATTTTCCCCGAAGAAAAAGCATGATGATGTGCTCAAAAGATGTTCGTGCGTCAAAAAGCTTAATCGTGTCTTCTATCAAGCTGAGGAGCTAGGGTAGTTTAAAAATGCTCACCTCTGGGGTTTCGAGAGAATATTTCAGCTTTGCTCCTATGGGATCGTTAAGTTTGGTTTGAAGCTGTCAAGTTCTGGTCTAATACTTAAGAATTGCCGTCGCTATAGCCAAGAAACGGTCATTTATTCGCCCACTATTGCTCCTAGTAAAAAATTAGCCCATCAGATCCATCGTCTGCACGAATGTGCCCTTGCTTTTGAGTCAAAACGACTCGAGGCTTTCAAAGAAATAAATGACACAAGGAGGAAATCATGCCAGGAACATAACATTACAATACAAGAGAGCAGATATATAAATTGCATGTTTATTGTTTTTCATCTTTTTGGTGGACAGCCTAGACAACAGCACATTGAATAAATCATGAAACACATTATAAATAGTATAAAAGGCAACTGACATCCTGTTCTGTTATACCTTATTCACACAGCATTCTCAAAAAATGTATATAAACCTTACAGCGTTGAACAACTGCGAAATAGGGATGGGCTTAATGGTTAATTCTGGTCAAGGATTACGTAATAAATACTCGCAATCAAAGTTTAATCGAATTCGTTGTTGAACATGTTATGGATTTGCTTTTGCGTGGCTTTATTTCAATATCCCAGTACTTTTGGAGGACAGTGTCAACTAATCTAGTCGGTTGTATACCATCTTCGTTTCGTTAAATAATAATGTAGAGAGCTTCTTGAAAAGAAGATGTGATACTTCTGTTGTTGCACAAAGAAACGAGAGATTGCACAAAAAGTTAGAGATGCGGGGCTACCACTAAGCAATACAGAAATATGAATCAAAATTCATAATGTTTTTACTTCGTCGCTTGCTAGGTAAACCAAAAAAGTAAACATGAAACTCAAAATTTTAGAGAATAATCAGTACGTCTGAAGTAAATAAATGCGCCAGACGGAAAGTATACCGCTTAGAGCAAACAAAAGCCACATAACTCACCCCGTGACGCTTGGTTTAAACTTGTTCCCAGAATAGCACAGTCTCCGTAGCTGGGGTCACCTGGGTACAAGCGTTAGCAGATTCTCCTTTCTTTGTTGAGTACAGTAACCCAAGCAGCTCAAAGGGAACAATTTGATTTAAAGAATGGCGTGAGCTGGATACAACTGAGGTATTCAGAATGTATCGACAAGCAAATATGTGCAACTCGCAAAATGATATAGCCTGAAATAATGTTTGGGGCCCCCGTGGCTCAATCGGCTAGCGCAGCGTAATGACCCAGAAGCCTCCCACCAATGCGGTCTCTGTGAATTCGTCCAACACATGCTGGCTTCCTCTCCGGCCGTACGTGACAAAGTTCGCCAGCAAATTGGCCGTGGGTTTCCCCATGGTTCTGCCCGGTTTCCTCCCATCATAACGCAGTCGAATAAGTGAAATATTCTTTGAGTACGGGAAAAATCATCAATCAATTATTTTAATAAAATAATGTAATCTTCGGCCTGATCAGGTGGTGCTTTGCGTGGCGTGTAAAATTTCCTATCTGAGTATCTTAAGAGGGATCTAAACTGGAAAACGTAATTATTACCCAATGACCATTCCCTTTATCGATATATTCGTTTTAGAAGCGAACATGATCGGTCTCAGTTCTATTTTAAACCGATGCGGTTTCTTTTTCTTCCTATTCCATCTTTTTGGTACTTTTTCATTCTTGGATTAAATTGATTTGGAACTTGCATTTAAACGCGTCGGAAAACCACCACACTCTTATGATAATGGTAACCATCCTGATGTGACAATATTAAAGAAACCAGACTCTTGTGGTAATGGTAACCATGATGATCTGACAATATTAAAGATACCTATATTGATGACGTCATGTTCCGTCTCAGTAGACACAAAGGTTATCATGACATTTTTTAGTCGGCAATGATGCGTGCATAAGGTATCCTGGGTTTGTGCTATTGTATCTGTTTGTATTGTATAAATTTGAATGTTTTATAAATTGCAGTAGATGACATTACGATATGACACAGATATATTGCAGCTCGTGAAGTTGAACTTAATTAAAGCTAAATTAATACACCAACCGTAAAAGACCTGATATCGGCTTACAAAGCAATACACAAATCTTAATTACACTCATTTTTAAGTGTTTGGGAAAACTAAATTATTGAAAACAATACATATCGATGTCTCTGACTTTTTCTGTGCTTACCATTGTCAAATATATTTCACGTTTCTTTAAAATATGAGCCCTTGCTTTTACATTCGTCATTCTTACATCTATATAATATTTATATTTTTAGTATCACAGATTTTATTTTACACTACATCCGTGAGAAAAAAGTCCCATTACTATAGTTATTACAGATTTGGTAACAATAAAACAACAGTAATAATAGTGCTTGTATAATATAAGTACTATATATGTGTTGCATCATCAAAAGGGTCTCATTTGGTAGTAAAAGATTATTGTTAAATAGATTTGGATGTGCTATTTATACCGATAAGTTATACCGGTTTTCGTATTGGATAAAACTGTACATGCATCATACTCAAGGCTCTTTCTAATAATTCAGCTTTCAAGTATTGCAATGATCTTTCACTCCACAATCTTATACGGCAATGTCTTCATTCTGGGGCAATAAAGAAATTACACCAAGAAAATACAATTCGTACTTCACAGACTTTTCGATAAACCAGGGCTCTTTTGCCAAGAATATCTCACGTATACGATAAAAACCTGTTATGAACTATCTGGATTTTCTATTCTATATGTAAATATAAATTTACAAACATCAAAAATTCATTCCTGTCCCCGCCCAACGTCTATTGCATGATGTCATTCTCTTCAAGGTGTCATGACAAAACTATTCATCATCACTTGAAACCCAAAGGTTAAATTTGTATACCTCGAAATTTCTCTTGCGGTAATGCTCGGTAAATTGTGCTGAAATCAAACTGTGGTTAAGAGTTGACATCGATTTCTGACCGAGGCTAAGCGTTGTCTTATGGGTGTTGAAAATGTCATGTGCATAAGGCAAAGTACTCGCTAGATTGAAATATCTAGTCCTTTATTAAAATAGGATTTGCAAAAACACCTGTTAAGAGTCATAAGGATCTTGTCAATATGATAAACCAAATTCGAACACAACATTGTTTTACTGCTAAGATTCAATTGTTTGTTTTTGTTTTATGTTTTTTTTTGTTTTTGTTTTTTGTCTTTTTTTTATTTCATTGATGTTTGACGCCGTCGTATATTTCGCTTATACGACGGTGGCCAGCATTATGGTGGAAGAGAACCGGGCTTACTCCTAAGACGTTTCTTGGGCGCAGAATCACAAGCTACTCCTTGCGGAAGTTTAACTAAAGTAGTAAAATTTCCTGGCCAAATAAATTTCTCTCTTTGTCTGTGCATGTCAACTCCACGACTTTGACAAAATATAAGTTTAAGATAATCTATGATCACTTCTTCAGCAGACTATAACTGTGATAATTAAGTCTGATAATTGTTACAGAGCTTTAATCTTAAGGTCGAGACATTGCTGCAATAATTAAAACTCGGTAACCGTCGTGATGTCTTCTCAGGCATTATATCTAGACAAAAGTCGCGATAAATTGACAAGAGGCCTGAATCATCGGTAACGTCTCACCATTTACCTACTATCACACTGTCGTCCGTTTACTCTCTGTGCTGCAGTCTGTTATATTTGATAATTAAGTCCGGTATTTGTTGCCCAGCATTAATCTTGAGGTTCACTTGTGAGATTGCCGCGATGTTTAATGCTAAGTACCAGTCGAGATTTCTTCTCCAGTATTATGTCCAGGATGAATTGGAGACGTATAGTTATATAATGAGACCTTTACTCAGTGATCATCAGTCAGGGGCCGAATTGGAGGCCAGACAAGATCTCGGCGCTCCAGTCCTCAGAGCGAGGCTAATTACCAGGGGAAGTATAGCTAATGTAAAGCGGGTTAATAAAGACCTCATGGTGTTATTAGACAGATGTAAGTAAATCCCAGAGCAAATAAACGAAGTCCTGATCCTATCTTGGTCACATTCATCGATATTTCATTCATTTAATTACAATCAGCATTCATGACGATCCCAAAGGGAATGCGTGTCCATTGTGGGTACAAACCTCGCCATCGATTACAGACTCATGGATCAAGCTGTACAGAGGACGCGTGCTTTCTTAGTGAGGTCGCGGGTTCGAATCCAGCATGTGTACATTTTGCTGCTACTTTACATCAAGTGGTTTGTTATGTGCGTGACAGAGTGTGATGGTTTTCACTAGCCTCTGTATCTGCTTCTATGTGTCCGAAAGCCAGCTGTTTCCTTTATACCTTTTTTCCTCTTTTCAAATATTCTTTTGTACCGCAAAACACCAATCGCTTTGTGTTTCTGACGTACGATAGGAAGTTTAAATACATTTCAGGCAGTTCAGAGCTTGCATAACCTGCTCGTCTCCTTTGGCATATAAAATGGATTACGTCTGGGTAATGTAAATCGTGTTAACAGAGATTTCGTGGTGCTATTAGACAGACATACGTTAATCTCAGAGCAAATAAACGAACTATCTCGGCCACACCGATATTTCATTCATTTAATTACAATCAGCGTTCAGGACGATCCCATAGGGAATGTGTGGCCAGCGTGAGAAGAAACCACACCATGGATTACCAACTCATAGATCAGGCTGAACAGAGGACGAGTACTTTGCCAGTGATGTCCAGGTTCGAATCCAGCTCTTGGCTGCAGCTTTTTAGCAGGCGATTTGTTAGGTACGTGGCAGTGTGCAATGGGTTTCAGTTGGCCCTGTATCTATTTCTCTGCATCCGTAGGCAGCTGTGTACTTTATTAAGTCAAATATTCTTCAGTACCGTGGAACACGAATAGTTTTGTATTTCTGATAAAATGTCGGAATTGGTTTATATCCGTTTCGGGCCAGTACAGTGTATGCACAACCTGAATTCCCAAAGCTCGTCTCCTTTTGCCATACAAAAAGGTAAAATATTTTACCCCAGATGTAATATTGATCTCAAAATGGCTTTGAGGTGGGATTCACTTATTCAGTTATGTATACAGGGTTCAGCCAATTACTATGTTAGACCTGGATTGTATATTGCTTTGTTATGTATTCCATAGATATAAAAATGGATTTTAGATTTATCAAAATCACAGGTGATAGTGAGAGATACAGATATCTAGTCAAAGAAGTATTTGATTGTTTTGTCTCAAAAAGACGATCTAAGACTTATTCTCTGTGTCAAGCTTAACAGGATTTGATCTCGGATCTTCATAGCAGAAATGCTGCACACTACAGCATGAGGTAAATAAAAAGAAAATCACATATACTGTTTGTATAGGAGGGCTGTGAAGCTGCTTTCTTATCACAAGCACGTGTAATCTCCCAAGCCCAAAAACTGACAAGTTCAAACGTATAAGGTGTGTGTGAGTTCGACGGAAGCTCAGTGTCTTCTTGGGGGTTTATGTATAAGACAAAGGCCTATAATGAAACCAAAATTAAAACATTTATGCGGAAGTTATAATATTTTTCGTCCATCAACATTACGAAAGACGTGAAAAAATACTTCCTTTGAATTTATTGAATTGTATAAGACAAAAAAATGAGACTCAGTGGAGTGAATTGAGCTAAAGGATTCCAAGTTTCACCCTGGTTAGCAAATACACTTGCCCTGGATCTTGAGGGACTGTGTGGGAACAAATTCCGTTTCAGAACACACAGGTCCGGCCGATTACTCGTGACAGTCAGTAAAGGAGGTACCGCTTCGTATTTTTCTCCAGCAGATTATGATGTTTTCACTGGAGGTTCCTTGGGTCTAAAAGCTTACATTCCTGTTTTCTAGTATAAAGATGTAGAGCTACAGCACCTAACCAAAAAAGAGCACCTATACTTTGGGGCTTTCGAGAGAATATTTATAAGCTCTGTCTGCATGGGATCGTTAAAGAAGACCGGGAAAGTATGACGGAGGCTGTAGTGAACAGATTAAGGATTAAAGATTTAAAAAACACCATTCGATGATTGTTTAGATGTTCTCTAAGGAACATATGCTTCAAAACCGTAAGAACATACAGCTGTCAGAGAACGAGGCCATTTTCCCGACCCGATGCTGGCTGACAGATGTGAATAGGGCCCTTCGTTTTCTACCGGTGAAATTGTAACCGGGTTCCTTCGCCTCTGTAATCGACACGCTGTTTAAGCAACCAAAATTCTGCACATCTTGGCATTCTGCCAGCTCTTTGTTCTTGTCCGTACACTGACAAAATGGAGGACAGAAGCCATTCGTCTGTATTCTTCAATCTATGCTGTTTTACCACAAATTGCCCAAAATTTCCCCAGTCTTATCCTTTTAAGTTCGGTTTGGAGTTGGCAACTTCTGTTCCGATACTTTACCATTGCCATCGCTGTAGACAAGAAACGGTGACTCATTCTCCCACCATAATTGCACTCACATAAAAACGCATTAGATTCATCATCTGCACGGGTGGGCCTTTCAAAAACAGGCTTTCAAAGAAATAATGGACACACAAAGGAAATCATGCCTGGAATGTAACACTACAGTCGAAGAATAGTCCTAATAGTCCACTATGAATAGTCCATTTTTGTTATTCCTGCTGTTGGTGGACCGTCTGGACAATAATACAATAAGTATAGTACGAGACAATTTCTGACTGGTACGAGGCAATTCACACGCAACTTTGTTCTCCTTTATTTTGACAGCGTTTTCAAAAACAAATTTAAAATCTTTACAGTGCAGGTTTGAACAACCCCAAAATATGGATGGGTTCAATGGAAAATGTCAGCTCAAGGATTTTGTTCCCAAAACGCGCGATCTATATTTAATCAACTCCGTTCATGAATAGTTCGTGGATTTGTTTTATGTGGCTTCCCAACAATTATTAAACATTTTCTGACAAGTAGTGTTTGTAGAGCCCCAAGCTGTTCTCCTTTTTGTGTTTCGTTAAATCATGTTAAAATATAATACATAGAGCTTTTTTAAATGATAATAATAGCTTCAGTTGCTGCATTATGGAACACAGGCAACAGACATAAAGATAGTACCGAACTATTAATTATTAATATAAATCAGGGAGGTGAATCAAAATAATGTGCTTTGCACGTATTTCGTACGTCTGAATTTAACACATGCACCATACAGAATGATTCGAAAATAAACCACGTCACAGACACAAAAACCGTGACAAATGGCACTAAATGTCCGTGTGATACATAAATCCTTAACCCGGCAACATTTTCTCATTAACATTCACAAAATATGATGTATGAGAAAATTCTGTAGTTTATATAAAACGGCAGGTATGAAAACATGATTTGTCATTTGAATGAATTGTTAATTTGTTAAAAAATGAGCTGACTTTGTCTGAAAAGATTGATGCCAAATTTCTTTGAAATGGTTGCCAGAAATCAAATTGACTGACACCGAATACACCAGAAATCAGGGCCACACGAAGTTGGATGTGGAAGTCAGATATGAGAGATGTCATTACGGAACAGAGGGAGAATAATAGATAACATTGAGAAAAAAGGTGAACCAAGGAAAGTGACATCGATATAATAATATGGAAGTTAGGCCAAGACTGATGAGGACTACTCCACATTGCATCGAGGCAAAGCCGAGGTACCTGGCTGTGTTGTCCCAGTCAGTCAAGAGTTAACTTATTTAGCACATACCGTCGTTTATGAACAACAAAGCATAAAGATCGTAAAGCTGTCCTACAGAAAATAGAACTCATATAGACTACGGGTACTATGGGGAAATCCTAATGAATTGACTGGTGGAGAACGACCAGCAAAAAAGACGGTATGTCTTAAACAATATTAGCTCACACATAACTTTACGGTAGCTTCAACTCCCAGCCATTCTTTGTTGCAAATATTCTTCAGCACGGCGTAAAACATCAATCAAATAAATAAATAAGGTATTTATGTTAATATCATGAGTTACTGGAACTGTATCTTTGCCCTAAGTTATTATGTCATTGTAATCGGTTTTGATATCGCTAAAATGAAATTTTTTGTCACTGGCATTGGCTCAGCTCGTTGACCGCACATCTCATTCACGTTCTTTTATTGTTTGGTAGCAGTTTCAGAATTACGCCATAAAATGCATAAGTGACCATAAGAGAGCTTTACAGCTATTAGAAAGGTATGGACATGCCATTGGCAGAACGTATAATGCCAGTTTAGTGGTTTTTAAATGTCATTTGCAAATAGTCAAAACTGCTCAGCTATTTCCCTTCCATTATGGTCCACAGATTCACTGCAAACTCAAAGGGCAGACAACCCTGATCGAAGGATTTTCCCCCAAATAAGTCGTTTCTATAGCGTATTATAAATTGCCATACTTTCTCCTTTCTTCCGAGCTAATCATAGCGAAAACAATTTGGTGGTAGGAGACGATACCTGCCCGATAAACTTAAACATCATTATCCAGGATCGGTGGCCATTACACGTCATTCCGAAGATATAGCGTTTGGAGCGAACAAAAGCCACATATCACACTCACCAAGTGACGTATGGTTTAACCTTGTTCCCAGGAGAAAACAATCTCCGTAGCTGGGAGTCACCAGGGTACCAGCATTAGCATATTTCTCTTTCGCCCTATTTGTCTTTCTTCTTTGAGTATTGTAAACCAAAAACCTCAAGTTTAATTTGAGTTAAAGAATGGTGGGAGTGAAATAAAACTGAGGTATTCATAAATATCAACAAGCAGATACACCCAACTCGCATAATGATATAATATCAAATGAGCAAGTCTGATTACATGACATGTATGTGTTAGGTCAGATCACACTTATATTGGACGTGTTGGTAAAGGCCTTTGGCCTGGCAACCTGAGTATATTGGCACTTCAAACCACGAACACAATGCGAATCGTTACAAGAGTGCTAATATTCGCGAAATTTGAATTTCCGCCCTGGGTATATACTGTCATTTCATTCCAGAAGAGAATGAGAATCTGAAGACAGTAATTCGATAAATCTTCTCAAAGTTATAGTTGAGTCGACATGTAATCATTTTTAAAATGGACTGCATGGACCTTGTTAATTTCTAGCACACAATCTAACGGATCTGACTTTCAGTGTCCAATTTAAGGCCGTTCAATTCCCCGTAGTACTATAGATATCCCTGAAATTTGCATCAGACTTAAAAAAAAACACTCTAGAGGCGTTAGTTCACTACGCTCTCTCCATGCACGAAAGTAAGTATTTTTTCCACAAAATTTAAGAGACAGTTTTAGTGCCTTTCGAAACTTCTTCCGTGTGAATTTTGCTTTGGGTAGCTTGTACCAATCCGCTGCTGAGCATCCGAAGTGAGTTCTAAAGTGGGAAATGATTAGCACATAAATCCACTGGGCATTACCTGTTATAGATTTCTTCGATTTAAATCGAAAAAAAAGTGGACATGATCCGTCTCAGTTCCATCTGGAACCGAGGATAAATGGATTCGATTTTTCCTCCTTTTTCCTTATTTCTTCTCCTTTGCACATTTTTGGTTTACATGAACTTTAATTACTTTTAAAGGAGCCTGAAGGCATCCAGATTCTCATGATATTGATAAACATCCATGATTGCGTGGATAAATTGTCCCAACAATGTTCAATAACCTCTCGATGTTATTGATGACGGCATATTCAGTCTCACTGGCAAACTGAAAAGATAGGTCATCAAGACATTGTGTCGTCTTCAAGAGTACATACATCAGGTACCCGGGTCGTTCTATCGCATCAACTCTGTACTGTATGACTTCTACTTTTGCAAACAACAGAGAATGACATCACCATATGACACAGATAGATTGTTGTTAAACTCCTTAGAGGCTGCTATTTATAGCAGTAAGAGTTTTTGTGTTGAATAAAACTGTACGTCTGGTATTCTAAAACTATTTTAATAAAACAACTTCCAAGTATCGCAATGATCCTCCATTGCACCATGTTCTATGAAAATGTCTCCACCCACGGGTATTAAAAACATTACAGTTTTTTATGAAGTAAAATTGCAGGGGATTTTTTCCCGTGATATCCCCATGTGTTGGCGATCTATCTATCTGGTGTATGTCATTGACGGCTATAATGGATTATTGTCCCTACTCACCGCAAAACAGCTCACACAAGTAATCATTACAGAAAAAAAAAATCAGTGCTAACGTACTTTTAAACTAATCTGTCTTTTCGTCTTGTGTCATAAACTGTCATTGTGTTGCCGTTGCCGTTATCATGAATAATATCTTACTCCCCTCAACGCATTTTTGATGTGTTTGTACATCCAAAAAAAAAGAAAATAAAACTGCAAATCCATGAACTTTTCGATAAACCATGGCTCTTTTTTCCAGTGGAAGATCTATCAGAATTTCCATTCTAAATATCAATAAAAATTTGCAAGCGTCTAACACTGATACCTATCTCTGTACAAGGTTTATTACACCCTGACACCCTCTTCACGTTTGTCACAACAAAACTATTCATCATCACCCGAAACCCAAAGGTGAAATAAGCTTCCCTCAAAAGTTCTTTTGCAGTCATGCTTAATAAATAGCGTTAACGTCATGATGAATAAGCGTAGACATCGATGTCTGACAGAGGTTAACGTTGTCTGACGAGTGTTAAAAATGTTGTCATGCGCATAAGACAAAACAGTGGTAAGATTGTACATCAAGTTCTTCTTAACGCAGGAGGGTGATCTTAAGGATCATAAGGATTAACACAATGTGATGAAGCAAATTTCAACACAAAATTATTTTACACCTAAGATGCCAAGGACCATCACAAGCTAATTGTGCTAATTTAGGGACTTTTCGATAAACCATGGCTCTTTTTTCAGTGGGAGATGAAAATCTTTTATGATCTATCATGATGCATTTTAAATATTTCCATTCTATCAATAAAAAATTTGCAAACGTCCAAAATTTATACATCTCTCTGCCCAAGATGTATTGCATTATGTCATCCCCCTTCAAGGTTGACAACACTCACACCAGAAATCAAAGTCAAATTGCATTCCTCACTGGTTCTTTTGTAGTCATGCTTAATAAATAGCGTTAAATTGTGCATGGATAAGAGTTGACATCTATTTCTGACCGAGGTTAAAACATTGTCTTACGCGTGTTAAAAATGTTGCCATGGGCAAAAGATACAATTGAAGCTAGATTGTAAATCTACTTCTTATTAACACAAGATTTTGGAAAACATTTATGTTAGCATAAGTATTTGGACAATGTAATAAACAAAATTCAAACATAACATAGCTTTACTCCTAAAATGCTAAGGACCACTATTAAATTATTAATTAAAGTGATACAAATTCTTGACTACAACAGAACTTTTGTCTCCTTGTTTGTGCATGACAATTCACAGCTGTGGCAAAAATCTAAGTTCAAGACAATTTATGACCTAGCGCAGCGAATTGACCCGCAAGAATCCTATCAACACTGTCCCTGTGAGTTCAAGTCCAGCTCATGCTGGCTTCCTCTCCGGCCGTACGTGGGAAGGTCTGTCAGCAACCTGCGGATGGCCGTGGATTTACCCCGGCCTCCTCCCACCATACAGCCGGTCGCTGTCGTATTAGTGAAATAATCTTGAGTACAGCCTAAAACACCAATCACAGAAGTAAGTAAACAATTTATGATCAGTTCATCAATCAGTTTTGAAATTTCATGATAATGTGTTTACATGTGTTAAATGTGATGACAACACAGCAATTCGAGTAATTCTAGACCTGTCACGTCTAATAAATTGCATTTAACAACAGCGTAATTTTTGTACCTAATCCTGCTTAAGTCATAGTGCTCGGGGATGTGTAAGTTCTTCCTTCTTAAAAACTTACAAGAACAATTGGGCAAAAACCCTATCTGAGGTAATTTGACAAGAGACCTTATTTCACCGGTAACGTGTCACCATTTAGCCACTATCACACTGTCGTTGGTTTACTCTGTGTGCTGCAATCTGTTATACTCGATAAATAAGTCCTATCTTTGTTGCCCAAAATTAATCTCGAGGTGCAATAATGAGATTGTTGCAATATTTAATACTAGGTAAGAATCGAGATTCCTACTCCAATATTATGTCCATATAAACGTCGTGTGAGGATGAATTGGAGACGTACAGTTATATAATGAGACCTTTACTCAGTGACCATCAGTCAGGGGCCAAACTGGAGGCCAGACACGATCCCGGTGCTCCTGTCCTGAAAGTAAGTCTGACCTGGAGTAAGTCTGGGTAATGTAAATCGGGTTAACAGAGATTTCGTGGTGCTATTAGAGAGACATATGTTAATCTCAGGGCAAATAAACGAACTATCTCGGCCATACCGATATTTCATTCATTTAATTACAATCAGCGTTCAGGACGATCCCATAGGGAATGTGTGGCCAGCGTGAGAAGAAACCACACCATCGATTACCAACTCATAGATCAGGCTGAACAGAGGACGAGTACTTTGCCAGTGATGTCCAGGTTCGAATCCAGCTCTTGGCTGCAGCTTTTTAGCAGGCGATTTGTTAGGTACGTGGCAGTGTGCAATAGGTTTCAGTTGGCCCTGTATCTATTTCTCTGCATCCGTAGGCAGCTGTGCTTTTTATTAAGTCAAATATTCTTCAGTACCGTGGAACACGAATCGCTTTGCATTTCTGATAAAAGGTCGGAAGAGGTTTATATGCGTTTCAGGCCAGTACAATGTACGCACAACCTGAATTCCCAAAGCTCGTCTCCTTTTGCCATACAAAAAGGTAAAATCTTTTACGCCAGATATAACATTGATCTCGAAATGGCTTTGAGGTGGAATTCACTTATTCAGTTATGTATGCAGGGTTCAGCCAATTACTATATTAGACCTGGATTACATATTGCTGTGTTATGTATGCCATAGATGTAAAAATGGATTTTAGATTTATCAGAATCACAAGTGATAGTGAGAGATACAGATATCTAGTCACAGAAGTGTTGGATTGTTTTGTCACAAAAAAGAAGATCTAAGATTTATTCTCTATATCAAGCTTCCCGAGATTTGAACTCAGATCTTCACAGCCGAAACTACGCACTACTGCACACTACAAAATGGGGTAAATGGCAAGGAAATCACATATGCAGTTTTTATCAAAGCACTGTAAAGCTGCTTTCTTAAGACAAGCACGTGCAAATACCCCAGCCAAAAAACTGGCACCTTCAAAACAAGAACCAGATTAGGTATGCCTGAGTTTAAAGGAAGCTCATTCCGTCGTCTTCTTAAAAATCTTGCTATAAGATAAGGCCCACAAAGAAGCAAACATGCCTACAATTCTCTTTATTCAATCCATATTTCCGACAAGCTGAAAAAAGACTTCCTATGCATTTCTTGCATAGTATAAGATAAAATAATGAAACTGAGCGAGAGGCCTCCGTGGCTCAGTCGGTAATACGGTCGCTGTGAGTTCAAGACCAGCTCATGCTGGCTTCCTCTCCTGCCGTACGTGGGTAGGTCTGCGAGCAACGTGCGAATGGTCATGGATTTCCCCGGACTCTGTCCGTTTTCCTCCCACCATAAGGCTGGCCGCCGTCGTATAAGTGAAATATTCTTGAGTATGGCAAGGGTGTAAAGGGACTGTGTGGGAAGAAACTTTCGTGTCACAACACATAGACCGAGTCGATTACCTGTGACACCCCAGTTTTGCCTCGAAGAGAAAAGATGATGATATTCTCAACAGACATCCCCTGGGTTAAAACGCTTAACATTGCCTGCTACATTTTCAAAGTTGTATAGCTACAGCAGTTATGAAGAAAACTTACCTTTGGGCTTCGAGAGAATATTTGGAGTTGGCAACTTCTGCTCTGACACTTTACCATTGCCATCGATATAGACAAGGGACGGTAAGTTATTGGCCCACCATAATTCCTAGCACTTAAAAAAAAACTCATCAGATTCATCATCTGTATGGGTTGAGCTTTGGTCTCAAGGCAAAATAACTAAAGACTTTTAAAGAAACTTTGGGCACACAAACGATATCATGCCGAGAATGTTACACGGCAGTCAAAGAATACCTCCACATCATAACGCCAATATAGCATCTGGAGCAAACACAACCCACATTATTCACCACGTGGTTTAACCTTGTTCCCAGAAGTTGGGGTCGCCTGGGTGCAAGCTCTACCAGTTTTTTGAGTAAACGAAAAAGCTCTAAGGAAACAATCCGATTTAAAGAATAACTGTCAGTGGAATAAAACTGACGTATTCAGAAAACCAACCAGCACACATGGACCTCGCATAATAATATAAAGTAATTAAATCTTCTGTCTGATCATAAGAATGGTCTTTGTGTTAAGTCGAATCACACTTCTATTGGATATGTTCTGCTTTGCATTAACCCTAACACGCTGAGTACATGCATATTGAAATTTCAAAAAAACCAACAAAATAAGAATATTTACGATACTAAGACGTATAATGGCAGCTCAAAACAAAAAGCAAATGCGAATCGTCACGATAGTTCTACAGTGCATGTTCTCACACAACTACCGCCATGAGTATATGTACATTAGCATTTCAAATGGAATGCTTGGCCTTGTGCTAACACAATGTCTAACGGGCCTGACCTCCAATGTCCAATTTAAGGTCGTTCAATTCCCCTTACCGCTATAAATATCCCTAATATTTCCTTCAGACCTGACAAAAATATTTATGGGAGCGTTGGTTCACCACGGGATTCCGTGCACGAAAATAGGCATTTTTTCAATAAAATTTAAGAGGAAACTGTTACAGAGTCTTTCAGAAGTTGTTTTTTGTGAAAGTGTCTTTGAGTGGCTTGTACCATTCCCTGTCTGAGTATCCCAAGTGAGTTCTACATTGCAAAACGTAATTACTAGCATTTTACCCTCTTACTATTTTTCTACTTTGGATTCAGTGGACTTTGAAATTGTTTTAAAACACGCATGAAGACATCCACATTCTCACGAAGATGGTAACCATCCATGATTCCTTTGACAAATTTTAACAGATATTATTTTACGCAAAATCCTTGAGAAAAGTCATATCATTAGTGTTATTACAGGTTTAGTAACAATTGAACAACGATAATAATATTGCTTATAGGAATAGATTTCATGCTGCATTACCCAAAGATTCTCAGGTGGTGCCAAAAACGTTGTTGTTCAATAGATTAGTGGGTGCTATTTATACCGGTAAGAGTTTTCCTATTGAATAAAACTGTACATGGCTGGTATTGAGAGACTTTACTGGTATCACAGTTAACAAGTATCAAAATGATCCTCCATCCGGCTATAATGGAATATTGTGCGGACTCATAGTCCCCATTCACTGCCAAACAGCTCACAGCAGTAATGGATAAAGCCAAAAAATCAATGCTAACTTATTTTTAAACTAGTAGGTCTTTTCGTTCTCTGTCATAAACTGTGACTGTGCTGGTGGCAGTTGTCATTATAATGAATTATGCCCCCCCCCCCAACATATTGTTGATGTGTTTTTATATCAAGAAAATAACATTGGCATTTCAGTGACTTTTCGATCTACCAGGGCTCTTTTTCCAGTGGAAGATCTATCAGAATTTCCATTCTAAATATCCATAATAATTTGCAAGCGTCTAACACTGATACCTATCTCTGTACAAGGTTTATTACACCCTGACACCCTCTTCACGTTTGTCACAACAAAACTATTCATCATCACCCGAAACCCAAAGGTGAAATAAGCTTCCCTCAAAAGTTCTTTTGCAGTCATGCTCAATAAATAGCGTTAACGTCATAATGAATAAGCGTAGACATCGATGTCTGACAGAGGCTAACGTTGTCTGACGAGTGTTAAAAATGTTGTCATGCGCATAAGACAAAACAGTGTTAAGATTGTACATCAAGTTCTTCTTAACGCAGGAGGGTGATCTTAAGGATCATAAGGATTAACACAATGTGATGAACCAAATTTCAACACAAAATTACTTTCCACCTAAGATGCCAAGGACCATCACAAACTAATTAAAGTAGTAAAATTTCTCGATTAAAAAATTCTCTTTTTGTTTGTACATGGCAGTTTCACGGTTTTGACAAAAATATTAGGTAAAGTTAATCTATGGTCAGTTCGTCAGCCAATTATAATTGCGATTATTAAGTCTGGTATTTGTTGCCCTGTATTAATCTTGAGGTCGTATAGTGACGCTGCTGCAATATTTAATTCTCCGTTACCGTCGTGATTCCTTCTCCGGTGTTATATCTAGATAAAAGTCGCGTGAGGATGAATTGGAGACGTGTAGTTATATAATGCGCCCTTTACTCAGTGATCATCAGTCAAGGGCCAAATTGGAGGCCAGACACGATCTCCGTGCTCCAGTTCTCAGAACCAATTACCAGGAAGCTAATTACCAGGAGAAGTATAGCTAATGTAAAACGGGTTAATAGAGACCACTTGGTGCTGTTGTACAGACATACGTAAATCTCAGGGCAAAAAAACGCAGCTTTAACCCTATCTCGGTCACATTCACCGATATTTCATTCATTTAATTACAATCAACTTCCCGGAACACCCAACAGAGAATGAGTTGTCATTATGGTTACAAATCAATTACGGACTCCTGCATTGGGCGACCACAGTGCGAGTTATTTGATAGTGATGTCGCGGGTTTGAACCCAGCTCTTACCGACTTGGCTCCAATTTTACTTGGCTCCAGGTGCTTTACCATTTAAGTGTACGATCTGTTCCAGCTGGCGTCAGCAGGCTGGGTGTATTCTTTATTAAATATATTCTTGAGAATCGCTAAGCACCAGTCTAAATCAAGTAAGCAAATAAAATCAAGAGCCAGCAGCTCTCCCTCTTTTGTGACGATTTTTATTTTGGGCACAGGGAAGAAAGATTGTTAAGGTTTCAGGCCAATATAGAACATCCATGTAAATCAAACAAAATTGTTCATGCCAGGTGTTGCAATAATCGCCAAATGATTTTGATGTAGGGCTGATTTCTTCAGTTAGGTATATAAAGTGTTTAGCCAATCACTGACCTTAGCCCAGACTAATTTCGTTTTGTTATGTAATTGATATATAATATCAACATTTAGGTCTGCCATAGATTGTATTAAAACTTTGGACAATGGACTCATGATCAGAAATGCCGCAGTTCTCCTGTCACACAGATGTGAGGGCCCAAACTGAAAAACTGTTCTATTCTCCCTCCCTCGCCATTGACATAATGGCAATGGCAATAGCAGAATAAATCAGTTGAAACTTTTACATGTTTTGGGTTCCTCGGGGTGTTCTCTTTTCGTTCTGGTTAATCCGTCGCAGATTTTACAGTACACATTAATTGGCTGATGTTATTACTTTTCCGCAATGGTTCAACCTTAATTACTTCCCTTTTGCACGCGACATTGTGCTTAACGGAACAGCCCGAACAGCTTAAGACTCTTCTATGGCTTTTGGTATGAACACTGTCTACTCAGGAACAACACAATATCGTCTCACGTCTTTGTCTCAGTTGTGTCCAATGTCTTTGTCGATCGGTAAACCGCCATAAACTTTTATCTTTACTAAACATCATCAACTCCAAATCCCCTCTGGACCCAGCTGGCCTAGTTTTCCAAGTCCGGGATATTGAATATTGTTTTCCAAGCCTGTTTCGGCCGACACATGTTGATCTATGGAGATCGATGAAATTCGACTTGATCTGGTCAAAATCTCGGCTGAGTTATAAGATAACATTATGACTTGTGAACCCGACTGATTATTGCTGCTGTAGACGTATGAACGGGCTTCGGAAATGAAGGAAATTTCCTGGCCTTTTATTAATGTATAGAAAAATAGCAGTAATCGGATTGTTGAGCGGAAGCGTCAGCAGCCGAATCGTGATAAGTGCTCGCACAGCTCTGGCGTGCCTGCAGGTTCACAGGCAGTTGTATAACAACGCTGACCGAACATGATCAGCTGCCGGGACTATAGTTGCCATCACAGAGCTGCGAATATCTATTGTCTGTAGACTATAACGACTCACTCAACGCCTGCTATCTCAAGCCAATACCAGAGCTGCACAAACACTGAGATTTCTGACTGAATCCACTCATAATGTTAATTATTTTGGTAGGTTTGAATTACGTTTGATTGTTTGTTATTTTCCTCGGTGATTATATATCGCTCAAAACATTATTTCGGTGGTTTCTGCGCGCCAACAATACGCATTTAGCACGTTGGCCCATATTTTCACCCCAGGAGCCTCTCACCAATACGATGGATGTATATTCAAATACGCCTGTAGGCTTAAGTGGGAGGAAGGTCAGCCAGCAACCCGCGGTTTTTACCGGGCTCTGCCCGGTTTCCTCCCACCACAATGTTGGCCGCCGTCGTACGCATGAAATATTCTTGAGTTCTGCGTAATCACACCAATCAAATGAATAAATAAATATTTTCACATACGCTTAAAGAATTTGACACCGCCCTGTCTGTGAGAGCAGTGCTATACATACAAGTATCTAGCTCATACACCATACGTTCATCGCGCTGTGGCGAGTAACTGAATAGAGAACACTTGTATATTCGCAATATCCGCGTAATTTTCTAAAGTTTAAGCCACCATTAGGGTTACCTGGCGCCTTAGTTACTTTGTTAACCGTGGAGTTCGGGAGATCCAAGATCAGTGTGAGTGGGGTGTGATGTCTACTGTCTTCGGTATGATGTTCTACTGGCGGCAGCACTTGGACGGCTTGGACTTGCTCTGCCACAACAAGACAAAGTATATGTGCCTTTTTAAGGACTCCTCGGTGTAATATGACCAAAAACTTGTTAAGTACGACGTAAAACCCAAGCATACATATACATACATACATACATACATACATACTTTGTTACCTTTACGTCCTAAATAAAGGTGCAGGTTCAGACCTTCTACCACAATAACACATAATAAAGTACTTTACCGATTAACAGGGACCTTAAACAGGGTTATGACCCCTGTGGTTTTTCTTTGGGGTGGCTTACTCCAACAGGAGTTCTTAATCTGTGTTTGTCATACAGAAGTCTAGTTTTAACACTGATTTGTTTCCGGGCAGGAAATACCAAGATTACAGAAGTACGGAGAAAACGACGGACACTCTCTGGCGGAGTTAGAGCAGTTGAAGAGTTCACATGTGTAGCGCAGTACAACCGACGATGCTGTTCCCAGAAACATGTTTTTTCTTGAACATTGACCTTAACAGGGCGGAAAACTTATCGATACTTATGACAAATTGTTTCAGTAAACGCGTTAGTCTCGGAATCGCCCTCAGCTCTCTGTGCTGGTCGATAGGCTCAGGTTACTTATCGACATGATGAGAACGTCTGAGCCTCTAGCTGACAGCGATGGAGATATTAAATTCTACATCCGCGCTCCTCATTACAGGTTAACAACTTCAACAATGTTTTCATTTCTTGCGTCGTTCATGCATGTGAGCTGTGATCAAGGTCTGCCTAGTTTGTGAACAGTATACAAATGCATGGTTGAATGCTAATTCGTGTATTGTTCGATGCACATTTAGCCTTTCATTTCATGGCTTTGGTGTTGAGATACTTGGAACTTCATGCTTAAACTGTGCCATGGTGGCTACATACTCGTAGTATTTCCGTTGGAACCCAGTTTGTGTTTCAGTGTTTGGCATCATTCACACATACAAGGAACACAATATGTAAAGCCTTTAAATTTTACAACACTTTCTGAAGTTAAATGTGTTAAGCTTCTTAACCGTGTCTGGCGATTTTTATGTTCGATCACAGACACCATTTAATGACTTACTTAGTGTTTAATTAATGCTCTTAGTAGGAAACCTTTCTCGCCTGAGGTAATTCATGCATGCCTTTGACATGACATTTTATGGTAAAATTGGACGGGTGGTGCAGATGCATTCTGGGAGAATACTGGTCAGCTCAGCATTCACCCGAGTCACTATTGCGCGGACAAAGGTATCCCACTTGAACATGAAATATGTGTGTGTTAATTGACAGAAGGCTTACTGCCGAATGCTTTGCCTGTCAAATTCACTATAATTTCTTTTAACTATGTAGCTAACGAAAAGAATACTGTGACACTATGCCTGCAAAATAAAGTACATCGCATTACGGGTTTGATTTCCTGAATGTTTGTTTTCTTTTATATGTACTTTCTATATGTCTTCGCTTATACGGGAAAGCATAATTTAGGTTTAGGAGACTGGTTGTTCCTGACATGTGTCCAATGTCCCTAGGGGTAGGTTTACTGGGAATCCTCCCTTCATTGGGCGACAAGCGGCTACAATTATCAGCCGTGCCTCTATCAGGCTGCAAAACCAACATCTTGTCAGAAAATACCGAGCGCGACACACAATAGCACAGGCTACTTGCTCAGCTAGATGGATCTTATTTTTAGCTGTTCCGTGACCCGGACCAGGGCCAGGGGATCAGATAAAGGCTTGCAGGTGATTAATTCATTTTCACTCGTACACGACCTTCAAATTATTGTAACAGAACACATTCTCATGCCTAGGTGTAACAGGGAGAGAAATTGTGTTGTTTTATTGAGTTTGTCATTCAAGGCTTACCTGAAATATTAAGCCCCTTTGTATGTAGAATGTGAATCTGTGTCTGAATATGACAATATTATCGCACGTTAAAACAGATTATACACGTGAAACCGAGAGGGAAATGTGTACAAGAGACAAAAGTTCATACTAGCATTCTTTATCTGTTTCTGTGGAAACGGACAAGAAGAGGAGCTTGCCATATCCTGCATATAAAGACCACCTCTGACAGGAAAACACACAAGCAATTACGCTTTCACAAAAGAAACGGCCATTGATTATGTCCATGAACGGCCATGAATTACGCAAACATCTGGTTGTAAATGACTGCTCTGCATGCCGTCGATCCAATCCCAGAGACGCTGTCAGCAGAACTGAGCAGTTTAACCTCCATGGACCAATATAGACAGGAAGATAAACATAAAATAGATCTGTTTTTCTGACACAGAAAATGTAAGATTTTCGAGCCCCGGCAGAACTTACAGCGCAATGAATTGTTGTTGCCGAGGATCAGGGTTGGTCCCTACTTAACATTTTAAGATCGTCTCCGAACATGTGGAGAACTACGACAAGGAGTTGATCATCATTCGTTCGCATACTCGTGTTGTTGTTCACATACTCGTGCCTTAATCCCCAGAAATAAGATGGAAAATGTCTGAATAAGCTTTACCAATCGACAGAATATATAACTACAGAGCTGTTATTCTTTATCTTAACGTGCCTGGCATACCGACTTACACTAACATCGGGCTTATATTTACAAAATCTGTCACACGCTCAAGACAATATCGCACTCCAAATCCAAAGCATCGTGACTAACATGTGTTCTCTTTACACGTTCCGATGACGCATGCGGGAGAGACGTACATCTACACAATAAAACAACATACAGTTTAGATCATCCGATAACAAACTACATGACTACTCATATAACTTAACATTGTAAGAATTTACATCGCCTAGAAAATTTTTGAATAACGATAAACACGTGACGTTTATTTTATAAAATGTAAACAGGTCTTCAAGTGAACACAATATACGCCAAGTATATTCGTTTGAAACGTACAAATGAATATCAGTAGGATTGTGATGAGTGTAAACTGTGATGGAAAGTACTTCATGGGTTTTGATGAGAAGTACACATAAAACAATGAGTTTGGAAAGAAATGATTACAAAAATATGTATGTGTGAATTACAGTTCAGAGAAAATCAACAAGGTAGTGTCGCAACACATCGTCACCAAGAATTAAAACTGAATATTTGAGAAGCAATTGGATTGCAGCCGGGACACATCATCATTATGAAGTTAGATCTAATAATACAGCATATAAGGAGAAAATGGTGATCTACATAACATGACTATCACAGAAATGAAACAAATGTCAGAGACCTCTGTATCTATGCATCCATCAAAAATTAAAACTCCACATGCAAAACAACTGGAGTTGTTGTATCTATTTATAAAGTATATATAAGATTAAGGACAATCTGGTTACCATGGCAACGGTGAAAATTGATACATGTGAGTCATGACACATTGTCTTATATGTATCTAAGTATCCAGCAAGAATGAAAACTAAATATGGCCCAGACACGAAGTTCATACCTAACTGTGTAGTATATACATGGGAAATAGCAATCTGGTCACCTTGGCAACCATGGAAATAGACAATTGTGAGTCGCCACAACTCGGCATCAGTGTATCCAAGCCTCCATCAAAAATTAAAACTGTACTTGGAAAACAGTTGGAGTTGTAGCCCATTAATAAATCTATTAATACGGTATATATAGAGAAAATGGTGATCTGTTTACCATGGCAACCACAGAAATCGACAAAAGTGAGTTGTGACAAATGTGAATTGCGACTCATCGCCTCATCTACACCAAGAATCAAAATTGAGTATGGAAAACAATTGTAGCTGTAGCCCGGATACAAAGTCACATTTATCTATACAGTACATGCAGGGGGAATGATGATATGTTGACCATCGCAACCACAGAAATGGACAAATCTGAGTCGCGACACATCATCACATATGTATCTATGTATCCACCAAAAATTTTAAAATGCAAGTGGGAAACTATATGAGATATAACCCAGACACAAAATCACGTGTATTTATACAGCATATACATGGGGAAATTGGGATCTGGTAACCAAGGCAACCGTAGAAATGGACAAATGTAAATTGCGACACATTATCACATCTATATCTGTGTATCCACCAAAAACTCAAAAAGTACGTGGAAAACAACTCTAGAAATAGCGCAGACAAGAATACGGACAGACAGACAGATAGACGCTATACCATTACACGACCGTCATTACTGGCGGGCGCATTGAAAACGTATAAAAAGTGTACATTTAGTAGCTGAGCTAAGTGGTCTGGTTAAACAATACCCAATGGTATCTATACGTAGCACGTGCAATGAACGGTGTAAGATTTTGTCCGCAAGGCATTGACGTCTTCTCTCACCCTGTGTTCCAATAAAGGCGCTTATTACATATACCAGTAACTGATTCTCCATTAAGCTGCTACAGAAGCTGGTGTGTTCACGTATGTATTTTTATTCACACCGCGTTCGCCCAGATCTGGAATTTAGATTTCCCATGCGATAATACAACATAGCTTCTGTTTTTTGTTTAATACCAAATCAGATTTTCTTTTTTTGTTGCATGTTAGGTATGGGCAAATAGTCTCTCTCGTTATTGGGTGATAATGATCTGTGACACTGTATGTTGTATAGCAATGCCCCAATCTCCAGGTTGATCACTTTATTCACGCGGATTTCAAAATAGACATGTCTGCTGTCCTTGAAAATGAAGAGGAAACCGGTAGTGGGGAATCTTTCCCGCCTAAAGCAATTATCGACTAAGCTGTGTATATTGCTCATTTCTGCTTTTGCGACGACGTTTTGGGAACGTATTACCTATACCGTATCAAACAACAACTGACTATCTTGAAAGAGACTAGTGCGTTACTAAACAACGACTGACTATTTCGGAAGACACGGGTACAACGAGCGTTTTCAGCTTACATTCATTGCAGTTTAGTTTTTTACTATATATTCATTTTCATTCATTACTTTTGCAAATAATTTAAACCCGAACAAGAAAGTGTCTTAGCAATATTCGAAATGTAATAGAGCAAGCATATATCTGCCTTTTAATGGTTTCCTGCTGCACGGTTTTATTTCCGTTCTTTTCCCCTAGTTTACTTTTCTGCGGGAGATGCTAAGTGCTGCCGAATGGATTTGAAAATGGCGGCGAGCGAAGTTTGGCTGCTGTCAAATTGCCAGTTACATTCAAGATAATTGTGAAGTTACGATCTCTTACATGTGATACGAAATCAGATTTATTTTAGGATTACAGGAAACCTTTGTAGTCAAAACCCTGCAGTTTTGACATATTGAGGACTCCCGTAAGGACCGAGTTCCAGGTTACTGAATAAAAAAGCACGGATACATATTTTATATTTATTATATATACTTTTTTTATACAAGAATGAAGGAGATTTTTTACCTTACCGTCACCAACGGAGCGGCACAAATCTTGCCAGGTTCAAACATTTCGACGACGTCCGGCATGGCCATTCAATCTAGAGCCCTCTTGGATGTTAGACCTCCAAGAGATCACAGAGTATTACATTTCCCGAAGGGGAATTTAGCCTATACCGCTACAACAAACAAATAGATTGTCGGTGGGCGATTAGGAGAGGGGCTTGAAGTACAGCTGCTGCAAGATACAATAAGATGTGTTGTTTTCATGTTGAGATCGTAGCTTACAAAGTTGGCTGTCATTAGATCATGATAACTTACACTGGCCTACAGCTCTATAGACTCAGGGTATATTAAGTGACATTTTAGGCTGTCATGAAGATGGCGGTCACTCGGACATGATAACAGACACAGATGTACTGCGCGACAGACCGTGGGCAGGCTCTGGCACATTTGAGGCTATATCATGAAAATGGGGTGTACTGAGCTCATCTTAATTTGCAAGGAAGTAAGCTGTGTAGATTGATCTGGAACAAGGCCTTGCAGTTAAACTTCGTATCATAAAAGATGAGCGGAATTGGCTGCTATAAATGGCACAGAGTCCTAGTTATAACAGTAAATTTAGCAATGTGTGTCAAGTGCTTACTGTGCTCAGGCCTGGCTATTTCGGCATAATTATTTCATGGCGGTCGACACACATTTTGATACCGACTCTATGTGTTTCAGTTGAGCATCACAATCAGATAATATCATAGAAATCGAAACCATTCTTCATAATTCTGATATAAAAAATCACTGGGCATTAAGTTACATAACGGGCTAAATGCACTGTGCTGTATGATATAAGATTTAGGATAACAGAAAAACTGATAAAAATTCTGCTACATATAAATAATATCATCTGCGCTCAACTCTTACATCCGTGAGTCTGCATCTGTTTGTTTGTTCCATTAGTCACATGTAAGTTACTGTTTTATCGTCACGTATGTTTCTGTATCTTACAACGTTTCTGTTCGTCAGTCGTAGATAAAATATTACACAGTGCTACACAATTGCCTCAAATAAAGAACGAATGATTATGGCTTAACGCCACGTCGACACTATCTCAGCCATATCGTCGCGAGCTCAAATAAAGAGGAAAGGAATGCGTTCGGTATTAGATGTTCTATATATTTAAAAAAAATTATTTCATTTTGATTCTATTATGTCTCATAAACAGAGATAATTTAATCTCGTAAAGTAGATTTATGACAAAGAAAGAACATCATGATTTTGCAATTGCTCTTGCGCCTTGCCAGCCCATTTAATACCCCGAAAAAAACATGTTAGAAATCTAGAATCTATAGTGAAGATAATAATCATCTCTATATACGACAGGAATAGAAGAAGTGCTTTTGTGCGGTTTAGACTGACAACAGTCACATTTCTGTATGGAAAGATCTGCAAAAATTCATTACTATCCTGTAAAGACTTGTGCTCAAATGTTGTCGTACTCACATAACCTTCCATTTAGATCTCCAGGTGCCTGCAGGAAATGTAAAAAGAGAATATCAAAGGTATGATAAAAACTTTTGAGGATCTGTTGCCTGTTTCATTTACACCCTTTCGAATCCGATCCCTTACAGGATATCCTTGCTTTCATACTGGTTTCATGAAACCTAGCGTTATGGGCGATTGAAAGCTAAAGGGCTTCATATCGTAGAATTCTGAAAGCCTGAAGCCTGAATCATCCGCTGTAGGCCAACCGATCGACACTTCATCATTTAGTTGAAAAAAATCCATAGCAGAGTATTATTTAACTATATTCCAACACAGAAAAGATAACTAACAACTGACTGAAGTTTTGAATGGAAGAAAATAGCCACGACTTTATTCCTTAAATATAATTTTCACTGGATCCTCACAGGACAGCTAAAGGCCAACCGTTAAACGGTGAACGCGTGAATCAGCACTAAAACTGGAAAAAAAAACCGCTCCCTGTGTGATACCAGACAAGCACACATCCCTCTGGTAACAAAGGCGAATAAGATAAATCAACAACCCCCTGTGTAATACCAGGCAAGCACACATCCCTCTGGTAACAAAGGCGAAAAAATGATAAATCAACAGCCCCCTGTGTAATACCAGGAAAGCACACATCCCTCTGGTAACAAAGGCGAATAAGATAAATCAACAGCCCCCTGTGTAATACCAGGCAAGCACACATCCCTCTGGTAACAAAGGCGAAAAAATGATAAATCAACAGCCCAATGTGTAATACCAGGAAAGCACACATCCATCTGGTAATAAAAGCGATATAAGATAATAAATCAACAGCGTATTGTGCAATACCAGGAAAGCACACATCCCTCTGGTGATAAAAGGGAATAATATAATAAATCAACAGCGCATTGTGCAATACTAGGTGCTGAAGTACAGATTCAAGACCCTCGGTAATGAACTGATGAATATATCATTCCCTGTATAGGAGAAAATTGAACGCCAGTATGGTGATAGAGGCCCAAAATTTCATGGGTAATATCTGGATGATTAATTACTCTACCACCAATCTCCCTCATCGCTGCTGCAATCTTCCTATTTACAAACTTTCTCCTCGGTTCAATAGCCTTAGTGTCAGGTGCCCCACGCCAAT
Source organism: Acanthopleura granulata (assembly GCA_016165875.1). Classification (NCBI taxonomy): domain Eukaryota; kingdom Metazoa; phylum Mollusca; class Polyplacophora; order Chitonida; family Chitonidae; genus Acanthopleura; species Acanthopleura granulata. The sequence continues at coordinate 17,215,544 of JABBOT010000080.1, read as the reverse complement.
ATAACCCGACAAAATATCTGGCCAGATTAGGATGCACTGAGGTCAGATTTAGCTGAAATATGAGATGAATTTCATCAGATAGCGTGCAACATGAAAACTAATACGTGTAACCAGATCATTACAACCCAAGTAGAAAAGTAGAATGTCAGGTTTGGGCTGGTTTCTTGGATCACAGTGTTCTTTAACATGTCTCATATCATTTATACCACGCCAAGAGACATTGACAACATTTAATCCTTCATTTCGGCCAGCAGGTCGGTGCACTCAGTATATGTATGAGGATCCATAAGTATGAATTTCTGAAAAATTGAACAAACTTGAATTAGCATTCTAAATGCAAATGCGTTGCTCAATCCGAATATATCTTGAAAATGCTTATGATTTCCATGGTCCCCATCTCTTGATAATATGGTCTGGAACCCCTCTATCAGCCGCAGACGTGGCAGCTCCAATTAACTGACTTTATAGTTTGATCAGTTTTCGATGATCGAATACAGATGATTACGGAAGGCTTTGCTACATGGTAATTAAGTGTCACAGCTGATGCAGCCAAGGAGTTTTCAAGAGAAATAGTGTTATACACCGATTCTCCTACACAGCAAAAACCGGAAAAAGCTAACATGTATATAGCCATAAATAGCCTTGCCTCATAATTTGATACCCAAATAAACAGCAAAGCCAGAAGCAATTGTCGTAATATGTCCACTATGATAGGGGCCCGGCCTTCTTATGCTTTCCAGCATTTTTCTGATGATGAAATGTTGAGTAAGGTGAGGAAGTTGACGTGTATCATGATAAGAAATTGCAGATACATATGATGATCCTATGCTTCATTAACCATTTCATAACGGTGGGGTCTAGTGACATGACAAGTTGTATCAATAAGGCAACAACAAAAAGCTCTACCCGGGGCAGCAGTCCTAGATGCGAAGCTCAGTGAACCTATAATGGACTGTATGTCACGTAACTTCACTTTTTTAGATGACATCATTGTCCGAATTTTAGTTCTGAATCTTTGTACTCGTACAAAGATTCTTTGGTATTCGTACAACCACTTCAATGGTGTCGATTTCTAGACTCAAAAAACACAACACGTAATGGGTCCCTCTGTTTTATCATTAGCAACAGGCACTCCTAGTTCTGAGCACACTTTTAAGAAGGTCTGCAAAGCATTTTCACCATGGTCATAACCCGATCTGCCTCCAAACAAAAAATCGGTAATGCAAAATATCATGAAGCGATCTGTCATCTAGTCCAAGTCTCTGTTTAACTAACTATTCCAAAAAAGTAGAAAACTTCTCAACAACTGAATAGAAAATTGAGCAATCCATAGGTAAACATTTGTCAAAGTAATATGCATTATTAAACATAAAACCTTACCACTCAAAATCATCAGGATGTACTGATAGTCGGTGAAATGCCGATTAAATATTTGCCTTTGACAACAAGGCTGCTGGAAATAATTCTGTATTATTTCTATTGCTCCATCAAACTCTGTGCATTTAACAGAATATAGATTTGCATCAATTTACAGAGTCTCCGTATGGGTAGGACAGGTTGTGAAATTCTTAAAGCAGGGAGGGACAGTATTTAAATGGGCAAATAATCCTACCAAATCCAATTTCTATGCTTAGCTTATCACTTATTAACTTTAACTTTTCTCTAACAGATTTTAAATGTTGTGAATTTGTAGTCCGTCGTGGCCAATCATAAGGGAGTGGAGAACGAAATGAAGAGCCAGATCCCAGGCATTGAGCTACAGCTCTAAATGGATAAGCCTCTAACTCAACTTTCAATCGATCAACCTTAATGGGTATTTCGCCTAGGTGACACAAGCTGATCGCAATTGGGCTGAATCTTTTGAAAATTACAATGTCTGACAGAATGAGGGCCACCAAAGCCAGAAAATACATGTTTGTGCCTACATTTTTGCCTATTGCAACACCTGTTGTTGAAGTGCCAGCAACCGGGCCTTTGCTGGCACTCGCTGGGACTGAAGGTGACCTGGTTGAAAGGTTCAGCCGAATGTAATCGTGGTACCATAAAGGTCAACCACAAATCTGAATTTACTTCGAACCAAGAATTATCTGGATTCTTTGAATGACGTAGCCTGAACATTTCATCACAGGCCAGCCAGGCATAACCGCTGAATCTCTCGGCAGTAGTACGAATCGTGTGCATATACTTTAGATGCCCCAGTGCCTTGGGGATGTTTCTCGATGAGAATACTAACATATTCTAGGAAAGCAGATGTCCACTATTCAACAGTATCAATACGTGAGACTGAGGGTTTAGTATAAATAAATCCCCAACTGACCAGTGGAGGACAGAAAGATTGCTAATGAACTCAATGAGCTCTCTCTCACCTTTTAACCTTAACTCCAGTTCCATTTCAAATATTTTCTTTTAAGCACATAGGGATGTTGTCGCCCAATCTATCCCTTTCGCTCAAGATTGACTCAGGTACAAAACTAGCCGTATTCACTCTAGGAAGAATAAAAGGTGAATTATATATCTACTAAGCCAACTGAAGAGGACCTAACGGTAGCATTAGCAGATGGTGTGGCGGCATTGTCAGGCTGGGGCGGGTTGGGGCGTCGAAAAACTAGCTGAGGCAGAGAAACAACTTCAGTCTCATCCGGGCCCGGAAAGGTGACGGTACACGGCTGTGTCCGAGCGCGCTTTCCACGAGCAGTGCCCTGCTCCGGCACGGGCAAGTTGACGGTACGCCTCTTCGGACCACGGCGCTTTTTCCGGGCGGAATGGCCAGGCTGTGGCACAATACTTCCCCCAGCTTCTACTGCAGTTGCCGAGGATCGCCGGCTCCGCTGAGGTCTTGTACGAGGCATCTCAACCAGCTGTCCAGTAACACAGACCTAAAACACTTAAAATGGCACAGGGCCCTATCTGAACTATGGGTAGGAAACCTATATAGATACGAACCGACACACAGGAAAGTGCGGCAGACACCAATAAACTGAATACGTGGATAATGTTAAGACTTCATGGTAGTCCTGCTTGAAGTCTGAATTATGAAGCCAGGCACGCATAAAAATTATCCGCTGATTTCAAATTTGCCACATAAATTACACCGTCTATACAATTCAATCAAAATGTGACAATTAGGTTAGAAAATAAGGACATTTCAAGAATCGAAAAGTAGTGTGGCCACACAATGGCTGGGATGAAGTGGTTAGGACCAGTTTAACAACACCTAACCGAGAGCCCGACGAAGGGAGATAGCACAGCTCACAAACAGAAGGGCAATAAGCTGATGTATACGTAAGTAAAAAATGTTGTTTATCTTTTAATTAATAAACTGAATAAAACAGCAACCAATAGAGCAATCAATCAATCAACCGAATCTGGCACAATCTGCGATACATGTGGCAGGAAATGTAACAGTCCCAAGAGCCTTCAGGCCTACTTCCAGGCTCTCTACAGGCCGAGATAGGAATGCACGAAATTGTGTCTGAAATGTAAATTGTACAGTGTACATTCAACAGGAGAAAATATTAACTTTTATGACCCATTTTCCTGATTTTAAAATTTCAGCGGCACAAAGCAAACTTTTTCAGTTTGAAACATACCCGGAAAACTGCAGCTATAGAATAGATTACAGGATATGAAGAACATTCTCTTAGAATTTCCTTCCGTCTTTTTCCAGATCTCCTGTTCTTGAAGAAAATGACATTTTAGTGTTGTTTGGCATTCCGAAATTACATCTTCTTCCGCCAATCTATAGCAGAAAATGACAGCTTGACCTTGACCTTCTGTTAAGTATTCGTGTAGTTTCTTATTCAATGTACACGTTGTAAATGTACGAGTGAGGGTCTCCGCCATGCTTGGTAACAGTGATGGATGTACACATAGACTTGTACTGATAACCAGAATACACCTTGCCTCATCTGCACCATCTATGTGTTTGTCCTTTTCTAAAACAGTACAACTGGCGACGAGGATGAACTTTACCCACCTCTAATATATTATTGGGATCATGCCGACCGCAGATTTTTCAGCGCCGCTGACTTTTCTTCCTACACCAGGATGACCATGCATGCCGTGGGTCCAATGGAGGCGGCCGTTCGAAAACTACATGCTCGCTGCGGGTCTACAAGGCGCATCAGCGCAACGCATACGAGCTATACTGCTACAGTGCATAGGAGCCGAGGGACAGCGGGTATTTTAAACCCTTCCGGAGGTTAACCCCGACGAGAATGACGTCTACATTCGAGCCCTGGCATCTTTACAAAATAGGTTTCAACCTGTTGTCAACGTGGCTGCTGAGCGCCATCGTTTCTGTCTGAGAGGTCAACATCCCAGTGAGTCCGTCGATACATATATTTCGGCAATACGTGAGCTGGTTGTCACATGTGAATTTGGTAATATGGGAGATGAGATGATACGCGATCAACTGGTGGAGAAAACTACGTGCGGTCGTACCAGGGAATGTCTTCTCATGGAACCTGGCCTTACACTTAATCGTGCCATTGAGCTCGCCCGTCGTGTTGAAACTGCTATCAAAGAGGCACAGACCTCTTTGATAGAGTCAAGATCGCCAAGTTCTGTTAATAATGTCAAAGTCCAGCCCCGTCAGACTGGAAACAATCAAAGGAAACGTGGACAATCAGGACAGAAGAAAAAACAATGCTACAGATGGGGATCTTCTAGCCATCTTGCCAATGATAAACACTGCCCAGCCAAAGGTAACAAATGTGCTATTTCTCCGAAAATCAGACATTATCCTGCAGTCTGTGGAAGTAAAACAGCACGCGTTATACAAGAAGTTGACTGTGACGACAGCCCGTTAGATGTGTTAGCCGTGCAGAAAGCAGCACCTGTGGAAAAAAAATTATGTGTGACATACAAGTAAATAATGTCAGTATGACTGTAGAGTCGCTTCTGATGGTTCATTCATGAATGAAAAACTCTACTCAAAGTACTTTCTGCATGATGCTTTAAAACCATGCAAAGAAGCATTCAGATCCTACACCTCAGATAACATTGAAATTGTTGGGTGTTTTGAATGTGATGTTCAGTACAAAGGAAAATGCACTATTGCTGTCTGGTATGTTGTTAAACAAGGTTCTACAAGGTTGTTTTGCTGTTCACAATGTCACGCCCACACAAACCACGCCTACTCATTCAGCTGATCAAAGCACAGAAAGTAGGTCAAGTGATGTAACACATACTCCATACACTGTCACTAACAAAATTCCCTCTGTACAATACCGTCTGGATTTCCAGAAGTGTTTACAGATGGTCTAAGTCCCATTTCAGGGGACAAACACAAAATACGTTTGAAACCAAACGCGACTCCTGTACAACAAAAGTTGCGACCACTTCCATTCGCCGTTAGAGCTGAGGTAGCGAAAGAGTTAAAACGTCTTGAACAGGAGGATGTTATTGAGCGCGTAGAGGCTTCTGAATGGGTGTCGCCGATAGTCGTGGAAGAAAAATGATACAATACGCGTGTGTGTCGACTTGCTGAAATAAAATGAGTCGATAGTGGCTTAAAAATCCCCACTACCGAATATCGATGAGTTACTCAGTGGGTTACATGGGGCAAAAGTTTTCTCAAAGCTTGATGTCAGAGTAACTTATCACCAGCTTGAGTTAGTTGAAGAAAGTCGGGATCTGTCCACCTTCATTACACGTGAGGAATTGTTCAGATATAAGCGTGTCTGTTTTGAACTGGCATCTGCGCCAGCGTGCTTTCAGAGGCTTCTTAATTCTGTCTCAGGTAATTTACCTCGAGTTTACGTTACTTTGATAACATTTTTGTGTCTGGTAAAGCTCAACCTGATAAAATTTACGCAAAACACTCATGCGATTGTCTGATGCGGTTATCAAGCTGAACACGAAATGTGAGTTTAGTGTGTCCAGTATGCAGGTGCTAGGTCCTGTAGTGAATAGTGAAGGTATCCGACCAAGTCCTGTACTGATCTAAGGGATCGTGAACGCGACATGCCGTGCGAATTCAGACCAAGTTCGTTTATTCTTAGGTTTGGCGTCGTTTTACGTAAAGTTTGTTCCCCAATTTGCTACATTGGTGCAACCGATCAGAGATACACAAGCTACAGTACCATTTAATTGGAAAGCCAAAACTAACCTAACTTTTCTCGATATTAAAGAGGCTATCATAAATAGCTCTGCTCTCTCCTTGTTTGATCCGAATAGCGAAACGATTTTGACAAGTGATGCGTCAGGTTAGGGTATCGGTGAGATCATGACTCAAATAAATGATCATGGTGATGAAGTTACGGTAGCGTGCCCTTCACGTAAATTGAACGATGCTGAAAAACGTTACTCAGTAGGAGAACGCGAGGCTTTGGCTTGCGTTTGGGCTGTAGAAAGGTGGCATACCTACCTGTGGGGTAGAAAGTTCAGATTGAGAACTGACCACCAAGCCCTGGTTACACTCTTGTCAACGTCAGGCTCATGTCACATACCTATGCGGATAGCTAGATGGAACGCCAGGCTGTTGTATTACCATTACACAGTGCAATACAAACCTGGTGCTCAAAAGAAAGTAGACGATGCTCTGTCCCGTTTACCTGCCGAAATGAATGATAGTTGCAGTGCCAACGTTGACAGCGAAGTCGATCGTGTCTGTGATATACTCTCACAAGACACCAGTATCACGAAAGCTGGATTGATTGAAGCTACAGCGGTAGACAAGTCTTGCGGCCTTGTTAAAGGCTATATCGAAAACGGATGGCCGAGCAAAGCAAAATTCTTTGAAAGCAAGGCAAAACCATACTTCTCTGTACGCAATGAGTTGTCTGTGATAGATAACGTGGTATTCTGAAACGAGCGCGTTGTGGTACCTAAATCTCTAACCGTCAGAGTTTATTGAACTATGTCATTCCGAACACCAAGGAGTTGTGCGCACAAAACAGCGTTTACTTCAGTTGTTTTGGTAGCCTAAGATGGACATACAAGTCAGTGATGCTGTCAGAAATTGTTAGTTTGTCACATGAATGACAAAACTAGTATTTGTCACAACGGTCCGATGCAACCTGTGTCATTACCGACTAGCTCTCGGTTAAAACTAGGGTTAGACATCGTCGAACCATACTATTCTCACGAGAACAGGTTTGCCATTACATTGACAGGTTATTACAGTAAACGGCCAGAAGTTAGCTTTACACAAAGTACAACAACAGAATCAGTAATTGAGTTTCTAACGTCTGCATTTTCTCGCGAGGAATTACCAGAGGAAATTGCTACCGACCACGGACCACAGTTTGATTCGTATGAATTTGAAATGTTTCTTAGAGAAACATCAAACGCACTCATTCTGCAATTTATCACCCCGAAAGAAATGGAGAAATTGAACGATTTAATAAAGTTCTCAGGTAAGCTGTTTAAACTGCTAAGATTCTAGGACGACCAGTCATAGATTTTTTAGCTGTGTACAGGTGCACACCCCTTCTCACAACTGGGGTTGAACCTTCTGTTTTACTCCTTGGTCGTCACATGAAAACTAAGTTAGACATCGCCCATGCTAATAAGTCTTCTGTTTTTAAAGAAAAGAGGATTGTGCGCAAACGCGTGAAATCCAAACAAGAAAAAAGCACTACGTACACCAACAAACGCAAAGGTGCAAAATCATAAACCGTCAAACCAGGGGATTTAGTTAGAGTAAAGATAACTGGACATGTTCCAAAGGGTAACAGTAAATTTTCCAGTCCCATACAGATAACTAGGAAAGTTGGACCAAACACTTAAGTAACTGCTGATGAGAAAAACATGGAATGTTCAGAGATTAGCTCGGTTTTCAGGTTCTTCCATTACTTCTCCAAATCAAAATGTTAATCATCTTGATTTGTGTGAATCTGGTGTAAATCAGCCTGTCTGGATGCGAGATTATGTCAGATATTGAGAATATTTTCTTTTTCAGTTGTTCAACATTGTAACAAGGTAGTTTATATGTCTTTGATTGTTTTTAACATGTAGCGCTTGAAAAAACATGCAACATTGTTCGAGTTGTCTTGATTATGACTACACTATGTGCTCTCTCTTAATTCAGCCTTAAGAACAAATACAATTATTGTCTCTTGTTTTATGAAGGAAACTCTTATGTAGAGAGGGGAAAATGTAGCGTCTTATACAATGTACACGTTGTAAATGTAACAGTGAGTAAGGTACGAGTGAGGATCTCCGCCACGCTTGGCAACAGTGATGGATGTACACGTAGCCTTGTACTGATAACCAGAATACATCTTGCCTCACCTGCACACTCTGTGTGCTTGTCCTTTTCTGAAATACTGCTGTCACTGATACGCTTTCTCTATTCATTATATGAGCCACAGGTGTGAATAAGGGACACCGTGGCGAAAATAAAACATTAATACAAGCCAAACTACACTAGTAATATCCACTTTTCCACTACGCTGATCATAAACTGTCTGAACTGCACATGTGCGACATGTAGCCATTCTATCTGCCATCTGCGATCCGTTCCATTAAGCCATTTATATACAGAAACACAGAAGCCGCGTTGTCACATCTGCCACATCGATCCGTATTGGCAGTTACGCTTCTGAGATTGAACACTGCAACCCTCGCGCTCTTTATAATTAATTTCTCTTCCCATTCTTTTCTTAAAGTGTGCAGTTCATTGCCGTGAGCAGCTGTTCGGACGGTAAAACCACTACCAAAGCAGTTTTAATGTCATGAAAATCCGACGGTGATTGTAAGTTTCTCGCCCGTAGAAATCAATTTTAATGTAAACAAAAACTCACAAATGTTTAAGAATCATGCTCTAAGAACTGCCTTTATAATCAATAACAGGTGGACGATGTTACAGTGTCCGTCTCTCTAAATACTATTGGGTACCAGTGGTGCACTTATTTGCCCCAAAAATGCACATCTACATAATTTTGTACACCAGCACTACGCAATTTGTGTAATACATCCACAAGGACGTGTGTATCAGTGATACACAATTTTTGTACCACCGATAAACATGTATTGTGGATGTGCAAACGTTTGCTCACTTGTTTTACAAAATATGCGAATTCAATGAATTCAATTGAAGACCTCTTGCCTTTCACCAATATAGCGAGTATATCTATACATAGAACATTGAAAAGATCGCCAGTTACCAACGTTTAAGCAGTGGTTAATGTTCGTCAGTGCCTCACCTCATCCTGACTATATTTCTGCTAGTACTGTAAAGTTGCGTTGACAATTTCTCTCTTGCAACTAATCAGTAATGCACTACCAGTTTGTCCACAAAACGTCATCGCAAAGTCAGAACTGGCTTAATCACGGCTTTTTCCCTTATTGCTATAGGCAAGAAATTTTCGTCATTAGCGGATTTCTCTTTATCTTCAAAGACGTAAGATGTGTCTTTTTTCAAAGCGTCTAATGAACTGATCAGGCTGGAGGCTGGAGCATTGTTATATAGCATAGTGTGACAGATCACCATCACCCAGTAATGAGAATACCCTGTTAAACTATGCCTATCACCGAACAAAAGTGAAGGTCTGACTTGGTAAAAAACAGACAGCCGGAACCAGCGTACCATCGCGTGAGAACACCTATGCTATGTCCTGGACAGACCTTTGGATAAATTAAAACACCTTCATAGAAGAGTTTCTGCCATCGCTGAATGAATAATCAGTTACTGAAGCTAAAGCCGAGTCAAACTCAAGGCGTGGGCAGCTCGCGAACTGGTTAACATAGGTAACAAACTATGCACATGTAAGTAGGTTACTCAAAGAGGACGCTGAATGTTAAACAATATGGATATTTTCCTTTTTTTCACTTTCCACTCTCGTCTTCAAATACATGATCTGTTTAGTACTGGCCACAATAGCTGCTTTTCAGCCATATCATGCCAACATTATACGTGACATGCACGTAGACCCGTGTAGAAACACGTTCCAGTACATCTTTCTGTGTCGGTATGTCAAACTGTTTATTTCAACATCTTCGATTAACATTGTTTCCATACGTCGGTAATAAATACACAATCAAATTCACCTGGTTTAACTGTGCTTTTGCGTAATGTCGACAGACGGAGAGGAATTTTATTCTACATTTCACATGCAAGAGTTCATGTATAAAGTCATCAGTCGAAAGAATGAGGTTGTGAACCGGCATTGGTAAGTGTGAGTGTACAGAAGCTCACACGTTCTCACTGTATAGGTACAGAACCTGAGCCTGTCGACAAGCATCGAGGACTCAGGACTATTGTGGAAATAACTCGTTTGCTGAGACAATTTCTCATCACTATCGATAACTTTACCGTCTTCATAAGCTCAATGCTCAAGAAAAACTGGTTTTCTGGGAACAGCTTCCTGGGTCAAATTACTCCCCCTTCCCCCCCCCCCAAGGCATGCTATACTCGGCTATACCCATGAATTCTTCAATTGCTCTAGTTCCGTCAGGGAGTGCTTTCTCCGCGATTCTGTATCCTTGATATTTCCTACGCGGGAACAAGTCAGTGTTAAAACTAGACAAAATCTTCTGTGTGACAAATACAGATAAAGAACTCCTCTTGGTAAGGAGTTCTTTCCAAGGGAAAACAACAGGGCCATGTCCTAAATTCATGGTAACCCGGTAACGTACTTTATTGCGTGCTACAGTGGTAGGAAGTTTGAATGTGCGCTTTTTGTCGTCCCCATGTAACACCAATGGCGGATTGCGGTTTAGTAAGTGATACTGGTGCATCGCTAAGATGGACGTGTCCTTCCTCCTCAGCATTGCCACGAAATAGTGTGTTCGATGCAAAACAGTTGCACATTTACAGGTACATTCCGTGGCGTATTCAGTTTGCGGGTTCTTTTTACACAGTATGGTGGAGCTTTGTTCTATTGTATTTGTGTATGAAAATAAACTAAAGTAGTTTACCAACAAATTGCATTAGTTTAATAACATATCTTTAAAAATTATGTCTTTCCCTCTTCTCTCTCTCTCTCTCTCCCCTCCTCCATTTTTTTTTTTTTTTTTTTTTGGAATGGGAGTACGGGATTGGGTAAATTACGTAGGTACAAAATATACTGCATTCTTGCGCCACACCGTACTAGTAATTCACTTTTGCCAGGACTTCCTATCGGCTGCCCTTTTACCAGATGTTTGGTAGAAGCAAGTCTCCTAGGCTCTTACCAGTCGCATGCTTTTACACTTCGGGACTTGAATAAATCATTGGGTCGGTAATCATTTTGTCCGAACCAGAACACTCAAAATGGGATCTGGCTGGATTTGTTATCGACTTTTCAGAGAGCCCAACGATGGCTTGAAGACGGAATCCATTTGCCAGAGATAACTTGTAATGGAGGTGTGAAGAATTCTCCACAACACGGCCATCAGGTTTGGGCTAATTGAAGGAGGTCGTACCCAGCTCTTGAACCCGTCCGCATTTTCTTGTCTCTCAAAGCTGATCTTGGCCTACTCTATCAACAAGCCATCTCCTTCTTTGGTTGTGTTAGATGGGAAATTGGCCCTGGCTGCCGTCCACAGTCACATGCGTCAGGATGGCGCCAACAGAAGACCGTAATTGGCCAGGTGTCCTATAGTTGTCAGCTTCTAGTTCAGGGGAAGTTGCCGAGTAGAAACCTCTACACCAGGACGTGGCAAATATTCCGTTAACCTGAAGGTATGGTCAGTCACGCGATTGGGAGGGGACATATAATTATACGTGGGCGCGTGGGAGGTGGCGTAGAAAAGTGATTTGATGTTCTACAGTGACACTAAAGTACCACTGTTTCGTATCTGGTGACCGGAGGAGACTGGTACATCACATTCTCAATATAACTCTTTTGCAAGCAAACATGTCTTACTTTGTGATGTCCGTCTGTAGATACACACTAGCTTAACACAATGAAGCGCTCTATCACTTGTTGGTCGTGTCCACCACACGCTACTCTCGCCCACCCGCTCACGGGCTCGGGCCGTGTCCTGCCCACGACGGCCGTCGTTTAAATGAGATGTTTTTGAGTGTGGGGTAAAATACCATTCATACAAATAAATAAATCTACCACTTGTAATCTGTTGAAACGTCCGTATCCTCTAATCCTTTTAATCCTTAATAGACATTAATTATTTACTCATTTTGTTCAAGTTCATCTCTTCCAACGGTTCATGCTGTAAAGATTTCCTCGACACAAGTCTTTTATCTCCTTTACACAACTTTACTTCCGGTATTGGTCTGACAAGTATGACTATTTTTATTGCCCCTCATCAGTAATGTCGCCCTTCCTTTTCGGCCGCACGTGGGCAGGTCCGCCAGCAACGTACGGATGGTTATGGGTTTCCCCCGGGCTCTGCACGGTTTCCTCCCACAATAATGATGGCCGCCGTCGTATAATTGAAATATTCTTGAGAATGGCGTCAAGCACCAGTCAAATAAGTAAGTAAAACAATGTCGCCATCCCGTTCAAATCTACTAGTATCATATTTAATGCCATGCTATCTGACATGAATTGCTCGCCAGAAAGTGATGTGACAAAAATATGTCTACAATTATCTGGTCGATCTACAGTCACAAGTTTGCTGTGTATTATCCTTCCGGTTTTCCAAACCAAAATACTATAAACGGTTTCAGCATCTTGTATATGCCAATCGACCAATAAATTCAATAATGTTCTGTGTAGCAAAGTGCCAGTGGCTCTCTATCGAATGCCCTCTATATTTCCCAGTGTCTAATAGCATCTGAAGATACGATGTTATGCGTGGGCAGGCAGTGTTAATGACACCGATCAAATGTCGGCAATGATAAATTGGTTTTCCTGTTTTCTTTTGTTTTCATTTGTTGTTGCTTTTTTTCTGTCCAAGAATGATAGTAACAGCTGGTGAAATCGGAAGGCCATGTACAGCATTTCTCTGGGGGATGAAGTTTATGGAGGTGTAACTATACGCCGTCCTTTACTACAGTTGGGATATTTTGTGTTAGCCAAGACAGTCCGCCTTACATGTTCAACATAGCAGTTGTCAAAGCATATATGTAGTATGTATTGTTAACCTGCACGCCGTATGTCACCATAAGTTCCTTTGAGTGAAATAATCTTGAGTGATGTAGGTGATAATTTACATTTTGCTTGACATATCACAGATATTTTGACAATGTTCTCCGATGACCACAAACAAACAAGATCTTTCCCCACGATCTTCCTCCATGCTTCTCGAATTCTACTTGCTCACGTCTTTAGAAGAACACAACATCAGCACACTGGCACCCCAGGTTTATGTCTATGCAATTTTACATTGTATTTAATAATCTTTGTAAGGTAACAGTTCCTCGCTTTATTACTACGTGTTTGTATCTTTTCATAGGTTCGTCTCATCTGTATTATACCGAGAGCTAACCATTCTTCTTCAGTTTTCTATACCATGATATCCAGTGTGTCTGCTTTTGAGCAATTCTGGATAAAGCAAGAGTGAAATGTGCTTCCTCCATGAAAGGTTCTAGATTTTTGCACACTGTTTTCTATTTGATACAGTTATACCGGACAAACAAGTAGAATTCAATCCCCATCATTTCATTATTCAGTATATTATGTGCTCTGTTTTGCTCATCTGCTTTGTGAGTAAATTTAATACTTGAGGAAACATGTAAAATGTCAACTCTCTCCTGTAGATATCAGCCCCCGCCCCCTTTCACGAGATATGAATATAAATAATTTAGCTTTAATTTCGTTTTGTTCTATTTTTTAGCAAATTTTATCCAAGATTATGTTGACATACACGTGGGAAGTAATAATTCTGGCTGAAATTAGTTTCCGTCAATCATCACCGTAACAGTACATATTTAATTTATTTTTTAATTTTCTTGAGAGAAATCTCAATGAAAACATCTGTCAAAAACCACTAACATTCTGGGCTGTGTTAGATTAATGCCCATGTTTTTGCTGCATTCACAGAAACTTCCATTTAGATCTCCAGCTCACCGGAGGAAGTTGAACAAGGAAATATCAAGTGGGGGATAAAGAGTGTAGAGCATCTGTTCCAAGTCTAATTCACAAATCGTGAAGTCTAATCTCATACAGGATATTCTTCTTTTTTAAGCCAATGAAAGCAGAAAAGCCTAATACCCCACAATCCCCGGAGAAAAACTCGAAGCATCTGCTATTGGCCAATGGAATCACCTACAGTCATCTAAGCGAAAACAATCCTCAGTAAAGCTTGAAACCCTAATCATTCAACAAAGCAATCAGTCCATGAAATGACACGTCCTGCATGCCATAGATATCGTGGGGTGTAACACTCCCATGACTCCTTCCATTCACAGGCCGAGTCATATACAAATACATGTAATAATTTCTTTTCTGCATGTATGACGACACAAATTAAAAAACAATTTGTGACCGGCATTGAAGGACGGTCTCGGGTTTATTTCCCAACTTTAATCTTTAACTTGAGTGGTGTACTCTGAGATTGATTTATTTATTTCATTGGTGTGTCACGCCGTACTCAAGAATATTTCACTTATACGACGCTTGCCACCATTAAGGTGTCAGGAAACCTCTGACAATTCATATGTCAGTAGAATAAAGTAACCTTGAATGACACGTGTTCATGTTTTTCAAAAATACAGCAAAGACGCAAACCAGTTTTCAATTTTAATCAGGTCCGAAATGGCAGATTCAGGATACGAAGAAAATTCTCTTGTGGTAAAATTTACTGGTGCTTTCTTATTATTGTTTTTTTTTTGTCCTATTCGTAAAGATATCTCGTCTTCATCAGTCAACCTAGGAAGCCAACCTCGATTCTGTGCAGTATTCTGCCAATGTATTTACAAGGTTTTGCTATCACATAAAATGACTCACAGGCTTGAATAATGGACACCGGGGAGAAAAACACAAACTACGTAAAGGATATTGTACGGTGAAGGTTGAATAGTATAAATATTGTCCGAGTGAGAGGTGGAAATGATAACCCACGACAGGGTATCATTTCCATCTGATCAAAACCTGTCTGATTTGCGTACGAGCCATTTCAATTGTCATTTGTCCCCACTATTTATACACAGTTCCCGCGTGGTTGTACCTCTGGTTAGTGGGACTACCCACTTCAGCCTGTTACTGCCTATAATTACTTCTTGCACTTTTCTGCGGGCAGCCATTTTGGGAAAGGAACCATTAGAGAAGCACTTCTCATGGGATTACGATCCGACCATGAGTGTGTGTCAAACACTCGTTGAAGACCGTACGCACTTCACCAATGTTCATGTTTAGCATGTTGAAAAGTTCGCCTAAACTTGTCAAAGGTCAGTGGTTTACCCTTGACACCCCGGATTTCATCGGTCATAAAACTTACCATCGGGGCTGTGGGCAGCTCCATTGTTGCACCTCTTCCGTCGTGTCCAAGCTGAAAACGCTTGTTTGACCAGTGACTGATGATGGCCCGTTCCCTGTCTAATCTTAGCCAAATCTCGGCTGATTAAATGAACAAGCTGAATTGACCATTGCTCCCTTGTAATGTATCAGTAATACGTTACCAGTATGTCATGGCAAAGGCAGAAATGAGCAAGAGACTATTCACAGCTTAATCCGTAATTACTTTAGGCGAGGAAGATTCCCAATTACCGGATTCCCTTTCATCTTTAGAGATATCGAACAAGTGTTTTTCGAAACAGCGTGAATAAAGTTGTTTGCTTTGCAATACAGCTGTGACAGATCATTACCAGCAGATGATGAGAGCAGCTGCTTATCTACATCCAACAAAGACAAGGTATAATTTGGTATAAAGAAAAAACTGAAGCTAGCGTCTAGCATATGGTGACAAGACCAATCTTGAGAGCTGCAGAGACGTGTAGATAATGACAGAGACCGCCACAGAACAGCTTCTCCAGCAGATTTATGAATAATCAATTATGACCAGCCCTTATTTGGAGCTCGAGTAAAGCTCAAGATGTACGCAGCTCGCGCAGTGGTTAGTACACTGTATCAATAATCTTAGTATTTCCGGCGCGAAAACGAGACAAAATCTTCCGTGTGACACATGCAGTTTAAGAGCTGTCTTCGGTAAGGCTAGTCATAAGTAAACCAGAGAGGCTATGTCCTAATTCCTTTATCTCGTGTTATGATGGTGCACACTCTGAATATACTCAATCATTTCCACAAAGGGGTAACGAAGTAAGTCTGGCCTCCAGTACCCTAAATGAAAGCTCAACGGTCATCAAGTGTTACGGGCAAATTCTTAAGAAATAAGTCTTCTCCGGTGTGTCGGCCGCGACTGCGACAAGAACAGATGGCTTTATGTCCCAAACATATGCCGAATGAAACAACGCATGACATATTCATTTGGCAATCCCCTTCACACCGAATAGTGTTGTTTCTTCGAGTATATGTAAAATAAGCTCTGTAGTATAGTCTACCAACAATTTGGTATTTGGCCTATAAAGTTATATCGGCATTACCCCGGCAGTTTTACTTTCAGATCGTCAATAAAGCCTGCTCCTTGACTTTTTTAAAATTAAATCGCTTTCTTTTTGTAAAATTACATTTTTGTAGCACGAAATTTAAAGCATTTCTAGTTATCTATTCTTATGATGCCAAAGACTGTCCCTTGCCTGGAATTACGGACTCCCGTTTGTGCCCAATGGATATGTGTAATACTTTAGACAACAGATCACAGACAGCAGTTAACTATTCAATGGGGGCAGTCATTATTTAGATAAAGATATTATAGGCCTTATCTCCACATATCTTAATACTACACATACAGGGATCACATTCATTCTAGTAAACAAACAAATCATCATGTGATGTATATAATGCCCATTTCCAACACCAGAGGGCGCCTCTGCGAACAACTGGCTGAATAATTGCTTACTCTGTATCTCCCTTAATACTAAACATACAGGCTTCAGGTTTAGTATATTAAACAAACTTCGTACGGGCTACCACCTGATGTACATAGTTCCCAATTTGAACACCAAGGTGCGCCTCTCCGAATAACTGTCTACTCTGAATCTCCATCAATACTACTGTGAGAGTACCACCATCGGAGAGGAAAATTGATAAAAAAATGGATTGTTTAACTCTCAGACGACAGGTCTTACACAAGATGAAACAAAGAAACACGAAAACGCTTGAATAAGTTCAATATATATATTCAAACAAAGTAGACAAATAATACAATTAATAATAATACACAAACTAATACAGATAATTACAAAATAAATATACTTTCTTACAAATCCGAATGGAATATTCCGGCTTCCAAAGGCAAGTCAGTCCACGTAAATACAGAATCCACAGTTGCTGGGAATTCACAAATCGAAGGATGACAGTCCTGTAGTGACGAACAGCATAGAGCACGGTACGCCGGCTATGGTGTATATGGTATATACACTTTCCTGTGTAGACGATTTGACAATAGCGTCCGTAAAGCCGAACTGACGATGAATGTTTCACTCCTCGGAAATGTACACAACGTGACTTTCAGGGTAAACTGGGATGAAATGTACGCAATCACACATAGAGACAATGAGCGATTCAAGCTCCAAAAGAACGTCTCCAACAAAATAGCAAGTGGCGAAACACAAGATCACAAAAGTTCTACGCACGAAACTAGAGTACAAAATGACAAAATTGTCGAATCGTATGAAAACCGATATCTCCAATTCCCACCAAACCCTTCTAAATGAACGAGAGTAAATATGACTGCTCTCACATGACTTGAGTAAAAGACTACTGTCGAGTGGACATAGGTAAAACGATCGCGAGCTGAAGAACTTCGTCGCTCCTACTTACAGGCTGCCAAAAAAGAAAATTCTGGATGATTTGATCGTAAACATGTTTACAAAATGGCTACATCTTTCCAGATTATACCTTCTATGCACAATCACATTCGACTGAACTCCAGCGCAGGCGGCAAAGTACACGGAGAAAAAAATGTAGGTCAGACACAGACCTGGTTAGCGTGGAAACAAATGAAAAAAATACAAACCAATACATTATGGATGGCGTTCGTAACACTACACATACAGGCTTCAAAGTCAGTCAAGTAAACAAACTTCATACGGGTTATCACGTGATGTACATAGTTCCCAATTTTAACATAAGAGGGCGTCTCTGCGAATAACTGTCTGAATAACTGTCTAATCTGTATCCCCATTAATACAACATATACAAGCTTGGAATTTAGTCCGTCAAACAAACTTTATACGGGCTATTACGTACATAGTTCCCAATTCCAACACCAGAAGCCGCCTCTGTGAAAAAGTGTCTGAATAACTGTCTACTCTGTATATCAAGTATTACTACACCTCCAGGCTTTAAACTTGTTACATTATTCAAATTTCGTATGGGCTACCACGCCATACCCAGTTACTCAATCAGAAAAGCTGGTGTCTTTATATGTAGCTGTCTGAATAACTTTGTACTCTGTACCTCCAATGTTACAACACCTACACATTTCAGTCTTGTTATGTTGGGACACCTTTGTACGTCGCATCACAAGAAACAATAACTGAATCTGAATGACTGTTTAGTCAATATTAACATTATCACTGCACCTGCAGAATTCATACCTGTTATACTGACGACACTATAAGCGGACTATCACTTGGTAACCACTATTCCTTATTACAGATATCAATACGTATTTACTCCAATAAGTTTTTTTGGGGGGGAAAAAACCTCTACAGTTGAGCTTTAAGAGTTACGTTTAATTGACACCATTTTATAGATCGTTATTAAGCTATCATAAAACGAACGAAAGCATAAATTATCATTACACAGACAACAAATATAACATGATTGTACTATGGCATCATCATTACTCTCACTTCAGGTTGGTTTTATTGCTCTTTGAGAGTTAAGGCGTCACAATATATCTCCAACATTTTGTGTCTCGCTGCACATTAATAATGAAGTTACTAGGAAGAAGCGCATTCCTGCACAGGCTGTGATGAATATCAAACTTGCCAAATGGGGTTAATATTTCTCTACTGCCTCCCCCAAATCTTCTAGAATGCCCGTAATTTGCCTTAAGCAAGTAGAGGGACTTTAATTCTGCCGATTCTAACTGGTTTAAAATTGCACACATTAAATGCTTATTAATGACATTAGGCAATGTGTGCCCAAATAAAAGGGGTCATCGATGCGGACTGCAAAATATTGTTGTTCGTTAAAAAATGCCTCGCACGAGACAGCATTTGTAGGTAAGGCTATAATAGTTTGAAACGAGGGGAATATATGGAACAGCCATACTTGGAAATCGCAAAATGTAACATTTAATAAGTTTCAGATACATTATCAAATTCTTCGTGGAACAAGGAAGTAATTCCATATGGTTCTGCCCTACAGTAAGTATTTACCTAATTAAATGCAAATATTAAAACTTCCCTGGAGACTGTTAGATATTATCTTCAAAGCCGTGATAACGTAACATAGGACGTCCCTAGCAAATGAAATGTTTGTTGTAGTGTGTAAGATATTACACGGTTTAAACAACTGTGCCCGATTTCATGTAGCAAACTTAATAGCTAAGTAATTTCGTAACCACCAACACAACACATTGTGTGGAGGTGTAAAGTGCACTTAGCTTAAGGCTTCTTAGCACCATGTTACACTTTCACGAAGCCGGCCCCAGGTATTAGCTCTTGAATGTGACCTCACAGTTATATATGTATTTATGTGTCCAGATACGTTCTGATTTCTGTCCTACATATGACAAAGTAAATACTTACAATGTTTGCAATTACATTGTTTTGTTCGCCTTTCATAATGAATCACAAACACATTATTAAATGTCGTATCCAGTGATATTAACATATACCTATACCATAAACACTCGTTTTCTGTAAGATCCGTTTTAAATTATACTGGCAAAACATTCCCAATCAAACATTGCAAAAATACCAAATTATATTGGCAAAGCATTCCCAATCAAACATTGCAAAAATACCATAAACAAAATCCATTCAAAATACAATAGTACAGCCACATGTAAGTTTGCACACACATCTGCTGAGCAATGCAGACGTGTTACACATGGATAAGGCAAATTCTCCATGAGCGTCCTGTTATCTGGACACACATCAGAAGTGCCAAGGCTGTTTAACATCTTACGTAAACTGCATGTGATGCAATGTACTTCACAAAAATTTGTTTAGATAACGGCTCCAAGCATCCTACCATACCGTCGTAGAATAACCACCCATGCTCATTCGTTTTTAGGCAACAAGCAAAGTGCTGAGTCCGATAGAGAGTCACACCTGCGAGAGCGTAGGTATAGGAGTCTATGGAAATGCTCCATGGGTATTCTGTTGCATCTTTCCTGATGCACCTCACCTGAACTAAGTCTGTAATAGGCAGCACCAGAACAGGGGTAAGTTCTCTAATGGCCCTTTGTTCGGTTCGCTGTCCAGCGCAACAACGCATATACTTAAAACGAGAAACAAACAAAACAACAACATCTATAAGAGTAAAGTCATGACAAAACTGTGTAAAGTTTATCAAAGTCCAATGTATTTTGAATAACGTTTCCCTACAGAATGACCCGTGAAGTGCACCGAATTAATTTATTGTTTAAAAAATTGCTTTATTGTTTTATTAATTTACTGCGACCAATGAAACCATAAGTTATCTTCGACGGCGACCAGGACCCCTCAATGAAATACTGTGTGTGCTCAGTTGGTGAACCCTGCACCGATAGAGTACACACACAATCATGTGCCACTGGAACTGCAGTCTACCCCACAGCACACCCACAGGGCAAAAATCCTTAATTTATTCATGTCATACTTGGGTGAGTTACATTACACATAAATACTTACTTGCATATGTCTTCATCAACGTCTCGTAACTTTTCCATTCCGCAATGACGTTTTGGTACAAGTCATGCTGTTTCCTCGGGAAGCTGCCTCTTGCATATTTTCGGCGGAAGATATAACCACTCAAGTACCAATTGTTCCAATTTACCGATGTTCTTATCATTAATTTTTGGGAGTCTCCGTGGCTCAGTCCATTTGCGCGCTATCGCAGCGCAATGACCCGAAGCTTCCCACCTATGCGGTCGCTGTGAGTCCAAGACCAGCTCATGCTGACTTCCTCTCCGGCCGTACGTGTGAAGGTCTTCCAGCAACCTGCGGATGGTCGTGGGTTTCCCCCGGGCTCTGCCCGCTTTCTTCCCTCCATAAGGCTGGTCGCCGTCGTATAAGTGAAATATTCTCGAGTACGGCGTAAAACACCAATCAAATAAATAAAGAAATAACCAATTGTTCCATGGTTGTGAGAACTATGTCCTCACTGAATGTCCTGTAAATAACTGAGGAGTGTTGCGCTGAATGGTTTGTTACTTTGTGGAAAAATTACTTTTCAACACATCCAAACTTGCAGTGTTACGTAGGATTTTGTAACTGCATATAACGATACGTAACAGTCGATACATAAGAAAAAATCAGCCTTTATTAAAAAAAGCTGTGTGAAAAAAATGTAAGTCTTACCTTATGAAGCAGTCTGTATCTGTTTTTCGTTGATCCTTTCCGGACACCACTCACTTGAACAAGTGGAGACCAATTCACTCTGTGCCATTTTGTGCTATATGGTAGCACACATTTCCTCTTCGTTTCCAAACAAATCAATGCTTACCTCACCTCCCTTTTCCAATAGCTTTACCGACTCCAGTTTGGCCTGCACAAGTTTGTCCTGCTTCATGAGGTTCATAGACCTGATTAACACGTTCACACTGTTACTCTTGTCCCCATTTAAATATCTCATCAGTTCGGGTTTGGGAACTACGCATATCGCGCGAAAACCCGTTTGAAGCTTGTTTAATAGACTAACGTTGGAGCCTGTATGTTTAATATTAAGGGAGATACAGAATGGACAGTTATTCAGACAGATATTCGCTGAAGCGACCTCTGGTGTTGAAATTGGGAACTATGTACATCACATGATAGCCCGTATGATGTTTGTTTAATAGACTAAATTTTAAGCCTGTATGTGTGGTATTAATGGAGATACAGAGTAGACAGTTATTCAGACAGTTATTCGCAGAGGAGCCCCCTGGTGTTGAAATTGGGAACTATGTACATCAGGTGGTAGCCCATGCGAAGTTTGTTTAACACACTAAATTTGAAGTCTGAATGTTTAGCATTATAGGAGATACAATATAGAGAGTAGACAGTTATTCAGCCAGTTGTTCGCAGAGGCGCCCTCTGGTTTTGGAATTGCACACTATATACATCACATGATAGCCTGTATAATGTTTGTTTACTAGAATACATTTGAAACCTGTATTTGTAGTACGAATGGAGATATCGCCTATTATATCTGTTATCCTTCCATAAAGATCAACAGAGTGCCACTGTCTTGTACACACACTCTTTATTCAGTTCCTAACCTGTGTGCGGTTCTAGCTGAACAGAACCAAACAAAGTTGACTATCGGAAAGATGCATCAGCATGCCGAAGATGTAAACAAACATAATGTAAACAAACATGCAACGTTTACGCTACAGCTTCAGGAACAGAAACTTTGCGCTACAGGAATTCAGCTTCACAGCTATGCGTGTTTCACAGGTGGGGGAAGCTAGTAAACCCAGAGGAAGACAGCGACCTATGGAAAGTAACTGGCGAATCGTTGTGTGAAATGCTGGTATCTACCGAAATCCTAATCTGTATATACATATATATTCGACCAGGGAATTGCTCTACCAATCACATACACTGACATGGTATCCCTACCCTTTTGGTGTGAATTTCAGTGATGAGCATGAAATGTAACAACAACAACATTAGCAAATATGGAAGTCAAAATCAGGAAAATACAATGGCTCAACTCACAAATTTCCTGGCAGCCTAAATTGTATTATGAAGGATCTGCGGTCTCTAATCTGCTATATTCCCCTACCATAGAACTGTACTGCCCTCATTTTTCCAGTCTGCCTGATAGAAATCATGTCTCTCCTCACCCCGATATCTCCCAAAAACCTAACCACCTCTTAAAAGTTGGACATGAACAAAAAATCGGAAAGGAACTTACAAGTGTGTCTACAAACCTTACACCGGCCCCTTTAAATATGATAGGAGAAATTTCGACCTGAGCATTTAATCTAAATATGCCAGAATTGACATTTTTAAGCACTTCGAAACAAGAAACATGGCATTTTACTCACACAACTTACACTTTACCTTACCGATGGTGTAGAAAGGTGAACCATAAATTTATAAAAAATAAAAATAAAAAAAATTATTGCACACATTATATCGGAACGTCAATCAGTCACAAATTGTCTACTTCAGTTGGGAATGAATTTTCGTTTAGTCAGGGAAGGACTCCAAAAGACACACGTTCTTGGTAGGTCGAGTCAGCACGGTCCCTCTAGTTTTGACCTCCACCGACCGGACCAATCCATCTCTTCCAGGATGCGTGTCCACCATCCTACCAAGAGGCCAGACTCCTCATGCGGAGTTTTCCTCCAACACCAACACAATGTCGCCCACGCGGAGATTCCGTTTAGGGGCGAGCCACTTCTGCCTAAGCTGAATTGTTGGCACATATGTACGAATCCACCGCTTCCAGAACGCGTTTGATAACTGTTGGACATGTCGCCACTGTTTTCTGTACCTGTCTGATAAAGTGAACACTCAAGACGGCAGCATGGGACTTGACCTGAGCAGCAGTAGGTGATTCGGTGTGAGCGTTTCTGCATCCCTGGGATCGTCAGACAGAATTGTTATCGGGCGACTGTTGACGATAGCTTCAACCTGACAAAACAGCGTACTCATTCCCTCGTCATCCAGGCCAGAATAGTTGACTAGCATAGCTCTTAACACCTTCCGTTCTATCCTTATCTGCCTTTCCAAGGACCCACCCATGTGAGAGGCACATGGTGGGTTGAATATCCACTGAATTTCATTTGGTCTGTGATGTTCCGAGATTGCTGCATGGTTCCACTCGCATATGCCTTCTCGCAACTCCCGATTGTCCCGTTGTCAGATCGTAATCTCTTGGGCCTGCCCCTTCGGCTTTCAAATCTCTTCAGGCCATTGATAAAAGAATCGGTGTTCGGGGTATCTAGTTTTTCGATATGTATTGCCCTTATTGTGAGACATGTGAACAGACATCCGTATTGTTTAACCTGAGACCTACCCCTTTTCACAAAGAAAGGTCCAAAGTAATCTACTCCTACGTCTGTAAAGGGAGGTCTGAAAGGTGTCACTCTGCCCAAAGGTAGACCAGCCATTCGATGAGAATCTGGCCTTTTCTGACGTCTTTTGCTAGATAAACAATCATTGAGAATTCTTTCTACCTCTCTTCGACCTCGAATAATCCAGAATCTCTCCCTGATTTGCGCCAGAACGAATTCGTTTCCAAAGTGCTCGCTTGTATGATGGTAGTGCCGAATGATAAGGTCATCGATGTGGTGGTTCTTGGGAGTTATCCTCTGATGACTTGATCGAGGAGACAGACAATTTGTTGGTATTCGGCCTCCGACACATAAGACGCCGCCCCAATTGACGAATGGTTCAAGTTTGAGCAGAGAATTGCTTCTCTTTACGGATCCATGATCAGAGCTAAAATCTTTAAGCTCATCCCCGAAAGCCTTCTGTTGTATATATCTGACAATATGTTCTTCCGCTCCCAGCATCTGCTACGGCTAAGCCTCCTCCGTGGGTTGAATGTATTTTTCCTGAGTGCCCCAGTAACATGTTGCGCAGTGTCAAAATCCATGCAACTGCCTTTTTCAGCCTATACCCCGAAGAGAAACTTTCCACAAGCCTTATAGTCGGATTATCCAAATCCGTGTCTGTTGCTGTGCATATCCTTGCTTGTCATTTGACCTCCATGTCTACATCCGATTGATTGACATTGAAGATGGGCTGTTTAGGTCATTTGGATTCATCTTTCCATAGGAAGTCGGGGCCATGTTTCCATCTTGTGGAAGAAAGCATGTCATCACCAGTGAGTCCTCGGGAAGCATCATCTGCTGAGTTCTCGACAGAACTGACGTACTTCCACCGATCTTGTGTTGAAGCTTCATGTATCCTTGCACGCCTGTTTGCAACAAAAGTCTGAAAACGTTTATCCTGGTTGTTGATGTAACCAAGAACTATTTCGCTGTCCGTCCAAAACGGCGAGCGGTCAATCGTCATAGCTCGTGGTGTAATGCACCATCTAATTTAACTGCGAGAAGAGCAGCCGTTAGCTCAAGCCGAGGAATGGTAAGAGTCTTGATCGGATCTAACCTGGATTTGGCCATTAGCAGGGTACAGTGAACGTTGCCTTTCCCGTCCTCCATTGCTGGCATCGCAGAAGTGATGGAGTTCAGAGGTGATGACATCTTCGAAGCTCGTTGGAAGAAGACAACGCGGTAGGTTGAAATGTTCCAGTTTGCGAAGGCTGTCTAACCGTGTCTTCCAACTAAATGAAGCAGATTCCTCCAGCGGAATACCCCATGCCTTGTCTTTCTTCGTCTCGCTTTGGAAAATTCGTTTTGCAAAAAGAATGCATGGGCTGACGAACCCCAACGGGTCATATTCCGAGCTCATAATGCCGAGTATGCCTTGTGGTGAATGGGGACGGCCTTTAGGACAGATGGTGTATCCAAAGCGGTCTTCAGCAGTGTCCCATTGAACACCAAGAGCCCTCTCAACCGGCACAGATCCCTTGTCCATTTCCACCGTTTCTAACTCTCTAGCTCTCTGGTCCACTGGTATGGACTGCAATACCGGTCTATCGTTGCTGATCCATTTATTGAGCCGAAATCCTCCTTTGTTCAAGAGGTTACATAGATATCGCACCAATTTGATGGCTTCAGTTGAGGTCGAGATATACTTCAAGCAGTCTTCGATGTAAAAGTTCTTAAGAACCGTTTTCGAGACATCTGCATCACACTGGCCCTGTTGAGTGTCTGCTGTTGGCTGTTGGCTTCAGTGCACAGTTGGCGCAACTGGGACTCCATACTCCTCCGAATGGGTGCACCGTCATTCTGTAAACTTCTGTCTCTCCATTTGGGTCTCCATTCCGCCACCATAGGAATCGTAGAACGTCTCGGTCCTCTGGGTTTACTCTAACCTGGTAGAACATGGCCTGAACGTGGGCCATGACTGTGACCCTATTTTCTCGGAACCTCAGCAAGACGCCAAGTAACTTGATAGATTGGTCCAGCCCCTGTAACACCTCTTGATTCAAAGACACGCCATCGTATAGAGCAGCGCAGTCAAAAACTACTCGAAGCTTTCCTGGCTTGTTCACGTTTGTCACTTCATAATGCGGCAAGTACCAGATTTTTCCCTGTCCTTTGTCCGAGTTGATTTCTGTGTCAGGTACCTTTTCAGCATAGCCCTTCGTTATCAGATCATGGATCTCCGATTAGTAATTGGGTAGCCTTTCTGCATCCTTTAAGAGTTTTCGTCCTAGTGAACTGAGGAGGCTCTCGGCGACGACGTAATTGTTCGGGAGATTAGGAGTCAAGTTACGAAACGATATTCTCATTTGGTAATGTCCATCTTCCAAGGTTGTACTTGCTTTCCACAAGCTGATGACTTTCCTATCGTTCTTCGACATAGTCTGATTCTTGTCTAGAGTGTCCGGACAGGTATCCAACTTCCAGAAGTTCTCGACCTGACGACTAAGCTCCACGTGGGCCTGCGTACAGTTCGAGGCAGCAGCAATGCCTCCACTACTGGCCTGAATGGGTCCATTCAACGCGCAGCCTACAATAGTTCGGGTCACATAGTTCTCTCTATTATTACCCCTTCTAGTCTCGATGGGAACCAGCGCTTCGGGAACATCCTGTGCAATAATAATGCACACCTTGGAATGGCCTGGTCGGGCTGCGAATGGAATGTCAATTAAATGCGGCCATCTCTCTATGTCTTTCAGCTGGGCAATGTTTTCTTTCAACGCGGGGAAGGTGCGAGTTGCAAAAACCCTTGAAAAGAACAAAGACTGCCTCCCACTGCTGTCAGTTAGCTGAAGTGATGCTGTAATAACTTCGGATTTGCTGTCCTCCTTCTTCAGCCTGGTAAGTGATAGACTGGTTCGTTGACCTCGGATGCCTAGGAGGAGTTCCTCTGAACAAAACATGTTCGTGCTGTCCGTATCAAAAAGTGCGCAAGTCTGAACGTATCTGCCATGAGCGTCTTTTACTTTGACGATGACGGTAGGTAGCGCAACCTGAATGGCCCCAGTCCCTGTGGACTGAGCCGTGAATCCATCCAGACGTATTTGACCA
Organism: Acanthopleura granulata; assembly: GCA_016165875.1. Taxonomy (NCBI): domain Eukaryota; kingdom Metazoa; phylum Mollusca; class Polyplacophora; order Chitonida; family Chitonidae; genus Acanthopleura; species Acanthopleura granulata. The sequence continues at coordinate 17,188,397 of JABBOT010000080.1, read as the reverse complement.
TTCTGTGCTGCTTCTGTGTTCTCTGGCTGTCAAATATGATCATTTCCTTGAAGAGGACCATGCAACAGCCGGGAGTGACTCTTGTTACAACCTTTCACTGAGCAGCGACTGTCCTTTTTGCAGTTGTTCGACCAATGTTTGGTAGAAAAGCAATTAAAGTACAGTTTTCTTCCTTTGACGAAGTCAACCCTCTTCTCTGCTGGTAACTGGTGAAATGTGTCACATCTTAGTAAGGGATGAAACCCAGTGCAAAAGTGACAGGCAAGCGTTCCAGCCTTGGCATCTTGGCCATCAGCCTGAACACTGAAGACTGCTCCAATGCTCTTGAAGAAATATGGGCCCCTGGCTTGCTGCCTTGCCGTGAGGAACTTTAGTGCCGAACGTTCCGCCAAAGACCCGGTCGGTGGCTTCCTGGGCTGCAATCTCGATGAAATCAACCAGTTGAGAGATGTCGGGATAGCTAAACTGTTCTCGAAGACATCTGACAGCAAGCTTCCGCCATTGGCTCTGTAGGAAGGACGGTAACCTCTGGATGATTTGAGCCATTCTGGTCTGATTGCCAATTTCACACAAACGACCCATAGCGCAACTCCGAACGTCATCTGCAAAATTTCTAAGTGCTTGTCCATTATTCGGCTTGAAGCATTCACCTTGAATGACCTTCGTAACCCAAGCTTCTGATATTGTATGCTGGTTTCCAAATCTCTGAAACAGCAGTCGCTTAGCTTCATTATAACCCTCGGTAGGTTCCATTATGGCACAAAAGCTGATTACCTCCCTTGCCTTACCATTGCAGTACTGGAACGGCCGATTGAGTTTTCCAGTATCAGAAAGGTCCGTCTGATCCACACAGCTTTCGAACGATCTAATGAAAGTCCAGTACATTAATGGGTCACCGTCAATCTTACCAGTTCAGCTCGGGGCATATGTATGGCATCAAACATAGCCTGTTGTAATTGAATGAACTGATGATCCGAGAGCAAATGGCGATGTAAAAGTTGGCCATCGTTAAAATGTTCTTGAACCTTAGGTCCGGAATGTATAGTATACGGCGTTGTCTGTGTACTAGGCCGAGTGTGAGATAAGTTATCATTTCCTAGGCTCCCGTTGGAAGAAATAGGAAAATTGACTTGAGGTGAAGGGACGTAATCAGGAGTTACCTGTGGCTGCGTCGATGGTTGAAGCTGCTCTATGTTGTTTTCTTGGTAATTTCTTGCATGAGCCTGTTGATGGTGGTATTCAACCGTCTGCTGATACATGTTGTCCATTTGCTGCTTAAGGCCGGCTATCATTTGCCGATGTTGTTGTATTGATTCCATAATGAATGTTCGCTCATCCTTCAAGGTTGGGCTACGTTCGACAACACGTGGTCTATCATCTAGTACATCAGAATTGTGCCATGGTCTAGCTTTAGGGTTTAATGGCGTCTTGAATTTAAGCCGTGTACCATCACTTATGTTATCATTGCCTTTCTCATGAAGTGACCATGAACCCTTAAACCTGGTAATGCGTCCATGGTCAGCGTATACCTTTTCTTCTGCTTCTGTAGCCTGTATTTGTCATTCAGATGTCAGCCTTTCTGTCTAATGTTCAAGCTCCAGCTGTTTTAATTTCATTTCTTGTTCAATACTTAATTGTTTCAACTTGAATTCCTGTCTTTTCTGTAAACTTTTTGTCTGTGCTAGCAATGCAGCCTTGAGCGCTTTAGCCTTTAACATGAGCGGAGATGTTGAACTTGTCCTACTTTTTGCTGCTTGGCTGACAGGATCGTCCGGCTTTTCACCATCGTCCTCCGCTGCTTTACTAGCATTTACCTCTAGCCACCTCCTAGCATCCACTTCGATCTGTTTAATCCCTTCCACATCCATTGGGTTATACAACTCAGCAAGAGATACTTCGTTACTGTCACCCCTAATCAATTCCATGTACTGCGAATTAATCTTATTGAAATCACTCAATATTTCTGTAATTTGTCCTAGTTTCTGTTGAACTTCACTTGTATCCGATGTAGTCCACATTAACTCCCTAATTTCTCTCTGTTTACGTGTTATAGCCGCCTTAAATCCGCCTCTTTCCTGTCGAAGCCGCCGAAGTTTTTGGTTACTGAATGTTACAACTGCAGCATTATCTACCGATCTGAGGCTATGGTTTTCCCCACCTTCAGCCATGTCTACGAAGGAGTGCCTGTTTCCTAATTCATTGTTTGAGGTCTTCAACGAAATTTCTTGAACTGTTGTCCTTCCATAAAGATCAACAGATTGCCACTGTCTTGCACATACACTTTTCATTCAGTTCCTAACCTGTGTGCGGTTCAAGCTGAATAGAACCAAACAAATTTCACTATCAGAAAGATGCATCAGCATGGCGAAGATGTAAACAAACATAATGTAAACAAACATGCAACGTTTATGCTACAGCTTCAGGAACAGCAACTTTACGCTTCACAGCTGTGCGTGTTTCACAGGTGGGGGAAGCTAGTAAACCCAGAGGAAAACAGCGACCTATGGAAAGTAACTGGCGAATTGTTGGATGAAATGCTGGTATCTACCGAAATCCTAATCTGTATATACATGTATATTCGACCCGGGAATTTCTCTACCAATCGCATACACTGACATGGTATCCCTACCCTTTTGGTGTGAATTTCAGTGATGAGCATGAAATGTAACAACAACAACATTAGCAAATATGGAAGTCAAAATCAGGAAAATACAATGGTTCAACTCACAAATTTCCTGGCAGCCTAAATTGTATTATGAAGGATCTGCGGTCTCTAATCTGCTATATTCCCCTACTACAGAACTGCACTGCCCTCGTTTTCCAGTCTGCTTGATAGAAATCTTGTCTGTCCTCATCCCGCCCATAAACCTAACCACCTCTTAAAAGTTAGACATGAATAAAAAAATTGGAAACGGACTTACAAGTGTGCCAACAAACCTTACAATATCTTCATCTAAATAATGACTGGCCCCCTTGAATAGCTAACCGCTAACTGTGAACTGCTGTCTAAAGTATTATATATCCATTGCATGACTCACCTCTCTCCACCAGCCACGCAGATGAAGACATATTAACTCATGCCAAGAGGCCAATTCGGTGTATCAAGCAAGACCACAGGAGAGGTGACTTCTTGCCACTGGGAGGAACCATTGCCTCGGTAATAATTTTGTCCGGACCAAAATACTCAAAATGTAATCTGGCTGGAGTTGCTATCGACTCCCCAGAGAGCTCAAATCATTGTCGTGAAGACGGAATCCATTTGTCAGAGGTAACTTGCGGTGGAGGTGTGCGGCAATACTCCCCAACACGTTCGTCACGTCAGGGTTAATTGAAGGAGGTTGGACCCAGCTCTTGAACCTGTCGGCTTTTACCTGTCTCTCAAAGCTTATCCTGGCCAACTGTATCGATACGCCATCTTCACCCCTGGTTCTACTTAAGAACTCACCCAGGCTACCGTCCACAGACACTCGTGCCTAGATGGCGCCAACACAACACCGTAAATGACCGAGCCTCCTATCGCCTTTAATTCCGCGGAAGTGGCCGAGTGGGATCTTTTTCTCCCGGAAGTCGTAACTGTCCAGTGAATCGAAGGGTATGGTCTGTCACGCCACTAGTGGAAGATATATAACTAGACTTGGACGGGTTGGAGGTGACGTGGGAAGGTGTTTCCGTTTTCTACGGCAACACAGAAATAACATTTTATCTCTATCAGATGGCAAATGGAGATTAGTACATCATATCTCCTGTATACAACTCTTCTGCAAACAAACATGTACCACTTACGGCCTGTTGTCCACCTGTATGCCCACACTAGGTTAACACGATGGTGCACTCTATCCCTTGTTCGTCGTGAGTTACCCTAGACTCTGCCCGGTTTTCTCTCACCATAATGCTGAATATAACGGAAATATTTTTTTTCGTTTTCTACGGCAACACAGAAATAACATTTTATCTGTATCAGATGACAAGTGGAGATTAGTACCTCCTGGAATAAATGTTCTCGAGTAAGTTAGTCGCCACTGCGACGAGGATGGCTCTATGTCCTAAATACTTGCCCAATGAAACAACCCATGACATATTCATTTTGCATGTCCTTTTACACCAACAAGTGCTGTTTTTTCTATTGTATCTGAAATAAGCTCTGTAGTATAGTCTGCCAACAACTTGTGTTAAGCCTATAAAATTATATCGACATTACCCAGACTGTTTCATTTTCATACAGTCAATAAACTCTGCTACTTCACATTTTTAAAGTTAAATCGCTTTCTTTTTTTAATTTTTTGTCCGAGACTCTTTTCAGAAAGAGGGAAACAGCTTGTCAAATCCTTAGGTTGATTACGGTAATTTTTGAGCGGATGGACGTGTAACTATACTAAGTCTCTTCGACTGCAACACCCGGATAATTAGTGTTAGCGACGACCTTACAACAGAACCATTTTCACAGATACTAAATATTTCGCATTTTTTATCAAAATCAGAGAGTTTTTGAGAGCCACGTGTAATGAAAATATAACTTGTCATGGAATACATGTAGATTCCACGTCACGTGACATAAAGTCTGAACTATGTATGAAGCCAAAGTATATGTGTATTGTTACTCTGCATTGTGTAAGTCATTTTATGTTCCCGAACAGTGAAATATTTTCACGAAAACCTTATTTTATCCGGAGTGATGTAGTGAAAATTTACAATTAACCTGACATATCTCGGACATTATACTATTGTTCTCCGCCTGTCATTTCATGAAGACTGATATGGTTGTCAACACCTGAGACAAATAAACAGGATCTCTCTGGAATCTTCCTTCATACGTCTTGAATTCTATATTGTTTTCTTGTCTAGAGGAGCAAAACATCTGCATACCGTAACCCAGGTTTACTTCTAGAAAATTTTGACAGCTCAGTCCCGGCTACTCCGGAAATAAAGTGTATTTAATAATCTTTATAAGATAACAAATCTCCACTTTACTAAATGTGTTTGTATCTCTCCATATATTCGGTTCATCTATAGACAGTGTATCCAGTGTATTTGTTTATAAGCAAATCCTGATAAAGCAAAAGTTAAAAGTGCTTCTTCCGTGAGACGTTCACATTCTGATAATACAATTTTCCATTTGATTTAGTTGTATCAGACAAACAGGAAGAATTTAACTGCGATCATTGCATTGATCAATACATTACGAGTTCTCTTTTGCTCATCTGTTTTGTGAGTACATTTAAATCTTGAAGAAGCCCGTCAGGAATGTAAAATGTCTCGTGAAGGTGTCAGTCCACGCTTTCATCAGATATTGAACAAAAAATAGTTTAGGTTTACTTTCTTTTTTCTGTTCTCTTTGTGCAAATTTTATCCAACATTATGATGACATGTATGTGGGAAGTTGTGTTCATAATTCTGACCGGTATTAGTTTAGACAATAATCTCAGTACAACAGTACATTTTTAACTTACGTTTCATTACTCCTTGAGAAAAATCATCGTCCTCAATGAAAACATCTGCCAAAACCACCAACACCCAGTGCTGGTGTTAGATTAATGCCCAGTTTTTGTCGCATTCACAGAAACTTCCATTTAGATCTCCAGCTTTCCGCAGGAAATTTGACAAAAAATATCGAGCGCAAAATAAAAAATGTCGAGCATCTGTTGCAAGTCTAATTCACAGATCATAAAATCTACTCTCGTACAGGATGTTCGTTTTCATGTCACTGAAAACAGAAAAGCATCTCACATCGAGAAAAGGCTCGAAGTATCCGCTGTAGGTTAATGGCATCATTTACACGCATATAACTTTAGAACCCATCAGGAAAGCATGAAACCCTAGTCATTCATTCAATGAGCCAATCAGTTAATGAAATGACACACACTCTGCATGCGATGCGTGTGGTGGGTATAACAGTTCCATGCCTTCAGCATCATAGCCCTCCTTTTACAAATTGAGTGAGACACGAACACATGTTATTATTTCTTTCCTGCATGTATGACGACACACAAACTGAAAACGATAACTAAACGACACACAATTTGTGACCGGCATTCATGGATGGTCTTGGCTTTATCCCCTCTGGAGATTAAAAAAAAAATGATTCTAGAAATTTAAATTGTAAAATGTTCCTTTAATATGTCATTAGAAAAAAGTTACATTGAATGATACATGTTCATGATTTTAAAAAGACACCAAATAGGCAAACAAGTTTTAAATTTAAAACTGATCCAAAATCACAGATTGCAGGATATAAAGAATGCAATATGAAGATAATTCTCTTGGAATTTACTGATGTTTTTATCATTAATTTTTGAGGGTCTCCGTGGCTCAGTCGGTTAGCGCGCCAGAGCAGCACAATGAACCGAAACCTCCCACCTATGCGGTCGCTGTGAGTCCAAGATCAGCTCATGCTGACTTCCTCTCCGGCCGTACGTGGGAAGGTCTGCCAGCAACCTGCGGATGGTCGTGGGTTTCCCCCGGGCTCTGCCCGCTTTCCTTCCACCATAATGCTGGCCGCCGTGGTATAAGTGAAATATTCTTGATTGCGGCGTAAAACACCAATCAAATGAATAAATGAATGAATCATTAATTTTTGCTCTATTCTAAAAGATAGATATGCTGAAGTCTCCTTCCTTAGCTGATCGATACTGCAGACTTTGACTTATTTTCTTTGGAGTATTCGGTCAATATATTTACAGACCATCGCTATCACATAATGTGAGCCACAGGTGTGAATAACGCACTCCTCAGAGAAAATGAAATATTAACGCAAGACAAATGACGCTATCAATATCCAATTTGCCGCTAAACTCCTCATAATCTGTCTGATTGCGCATGTGCGACATGAAGCCATTTCAACTGTCATTTGTTCCCACTATTTAAACACAGTGCCCGCGCGCTTATGCCTAACGTTATTGGGGCTACCCACTTCAGCCTCTTACATCCTATAATTACAGGGAGCAGTAATTTACTACTTTTTTAGCAAATTTTATCCAAGATTATGTTAACATACACGTGGGAAGTAATAATTCTGGCAGGAATTAGTTTCCGTCAATCATCACCGTAACAGTACATATTTAATTTAATTTAATTTCTTTTAGAAAAGTCATCTTTCTCAATGAAACATCTATCAAAAACCTCTAACATCCTGTGCTGTGTTAGATCAATGACCATGTGTTTGCCGCATTCACAGAAACTTCCATTTAGATTCCCAGTTTTTCGGGGGGAAATTGAGCAAGAAAATATCAAGTGGGGGATAAAACGTGTAGAGCATCTGTTCCAAGCCGAATTCACAAATCGTGAAATCTAATCTCACGCAAGATATTCTCCTTTTTTCAGCCAATGAGAGCAGAAAAGACTCATATCCCACAATTCCCGGAGAAAAACTCGCAGCATCCGCTGTATTCAATGGAATCACCTACACTCATCTAAGTTAAAACAATCTTCAATAAAGCTTGAAACCATAACGATTCAGTTAACAAAACAATCATCCCATGAAATCACACACAGCCTGCACGCCATACATATAGTAGGGTGTAAAACATCCGTGCCTCCCTCCGTTCACAAGCTGAGTCATATACAAATACATGTAAGAATTTCTTTTCTGCATGTATGGCGACACAAAAACTGAAAAGGTAACGCTAGGGTACACAATTTGTGACCGGCACTGATGGCAGATCTCTGGTTTATTGCACTTGAGTGGTGTACTTTGACATTGATATACTTTTTGGATTGGTGTTTAACGCCGTACTCAAGAATATTTCACCTATACGATGGTCGCCAGCATCATGGTGTGATGAAACCTCTGACATTTAACATGTCATTAGAATAAAGTAACCTTGAATGACACGTGTTCTTGATTTTAAAAAATACAGTAAAGACGCAAACCAGTTTCAATTTTAATCAGGTCCAAAATCACAGATATCAGGATATGAAGAAAATTCTCTTGTAGTAAAATTTACTAGTGTTTTCTTATTATTGTTTACCTATTCGTAAAGATAGAAATGTGCAGGTGCCCTTAATATGTCCCATCTTCATCAGCCAACCAGGGAAGCCAACCTTTACCTCAATTCTGTGCAGTATTCGGTCACTGTATTTACCAGCTATCACATAAAATGAGTAACAGATTCGAGTAAGGGATATCTCGGCGAAAATAACACAAGACAAACTACATAGAGGAGATTGCACAGTGAAGATTGAATGCCATAAATATTGTTCGAGTGAGAAGTGGAAATGATAACCCACAGGCACACTACTCAAGCTCAAGATGTGCGGAGCTCGCGCAGTGGTTCATGTACTGTATCAATAATCTTACTATTTCCAGCGCGACAACGAGACAAAATCTTCCGTGTGACACATGCAGTTTAAGATCTGTCTTCGGTAAGGCCACTAAAAAGCAAACCACAGCGGTCATGTCCTAACTACTTTATTGTGTGTTATGGTGGTGCGGAGCGTGAATACACACAATCATTTTAAAAAACAAAAAAAAGGTAACCCTAACGCCCAGTACCCCGTATGAACGCTTAACGGTCATTAAGTGTCACTGGCAAATTCTTAAGATATAAGTGTTCTCCGATGTGTCGACCGCGACTGCGACAAGAACAGATGGCTCTATATCCTAAATATATGCGCAGTGAAACACCCCGTAACACATTCATTTTGCATGTCCTATTTTTACCAAAGAGTGCTGTTTTTCCTAGTGTATCTAAAATAAACTTTGTGGTATAGTCTACCAACAACTGGTATTAACCTATAAAACAATATCGATATTACCCAGACAGTTTCCTTTTCAGTCCGTCAATAATCTTTGCTCCTTGACTTTTTAAAATTTTAAATCCATTTCTTTTGGTCAAAGTACATTTCTGTAGCACGAAATTTAAGCAATATCTAGTTATCTCTTGTCATGATGCCAAAGATTGTCTTTTGTCTGTTATTACGGACTGCAACTTGCCGTCATTGCGAGAATCACGTCTCTTTACCACATAGGCGACCAACTAGATATAGACTTTTTAACTGATGTCAAGCGGCCAATTCGGCGTAGCAAACAAGACCACAGGAGAGGTGACTACTAGCTACTGAAATAAACCACTGCTTCGGTAATCATTTCGTCGGAACCAGAACACTCAAAATGTGATCTGGCTGGAGTTTATCTGGCTTATCGACTTTCCAGCGCGTCCAACACGATGGCGTGAAGACGGAACCCACTTGTCAGAGCTGTCTCGTGATGGATATGTGCGGCAATTTTCCCAACGTGGCCGTCACGTAAGGGCTAATTGAAGGAGGTCGAGTTCAGCTCTTGAACCCGTCCGCATTTACTTGTCTCTTAAAGCTGATCTTGGCATACTCTAATGACACGCCATCTTCACCCCTGGTTCTACTATAGAACTCACCCAGGCTACCGTCCACAGACATGCGTTCCTGGATGGCGCCAATAGAAAACCGTAATTGAGCAAGCCTCCTATAGCCTTTAATTCCGCGGAAGTGGCCGAGTGGGATCTTTTTCTCCCGGAAGTCGTAACTGTCCAGTGAATCGAAGGGTCTGTCACGCCAGTAGAGGAAGATCTATAACTAGACTTGGACGGGTTGGAGGTGACGTGGGAAGGTGTTTCCGTTTTCTACGGCAACACAGAAATAACATTTATCTCTATCAGATGACAAATGGAGATTAGTACATCATATCTCCTGTATACAACTCTTCTGCAAACAAACATGTGCCACTTACGGCCTGTTGTCCATCTGTATGTCCACATTAGGTTAAAACGATGGTGGTTGTTGGTCAAGAGTTACCCTTGACGCTGCCCGGTTTTCTCTCACCATAATGCTGAATATAACGGACATGTTTTTGAGCACGGGTAAAGAACCACTCAAATAAATAAATTGCCCCTTACTCACTTACTCAGTTTTGACTGAATCAGACATTGCGGTTTAGCTTCCAAAAGCGCAAGTTGCGAAGATCATATGTACATCGAAACACCCCTTTTATTTTCTTTACAAAACGTCACTTCTTTAAAATCAGGCCAATATTAGTCTGACAAGTGTGACGATTTCATTACCGCTAATCCTGAATGTTGCCATATCCAGCCCAAATTCATAATGATCATATTTAAACCCAATTGCTGTGGCATTAAACGCCTGACACAAAATAATGTGACGAAAATAATAACCAGTTTACAGTTACCTGGTCAATATATATTCACAATTTCATCTCTACTGTATTTTTTTGCCGATTTTCCATGCAAGCCGTAATGCCGTAAACGGTTTTCAGTGTCTTGAATATGTCATTCAACCAATACATTTAATAAAGCTCTGTTCGGTGAATTGCCCATGGCCCAATATTGAACGCCTTCTAGTCGGCCCAGTCTGTATTATTGTAACCCACAGGGTAATACTTGGTTTCGATCGGTCAATACATGGTCACATGGTATTTCCCAAGACGTGATGTACAACAGTCATGAGGCAATGTACAACAATCACGCGTCAGTAAGTATTTCGTGCGTTTGCTGGGACAAAGCTTATGTCCTATTGTCCGCTCTCAAATGTCCATTTGCTGATGAAGTAAACAGTGGGAAGTTGGCTTTCTCACCTAGCATCGGCGTCCAGCAATTTAGGGCTTCAGCACAGCAGATCATATCTTTTCCTTTTTCTTCAGCTTTCCTTAGGTAATAAAACATGTAGTGCATGCCGTGGGATTGTATATGAGAACTTGTGAGCTCGAGAGAAGTGAAGAACATCACTTGTTGGGAGCTCATAATTTCTCATAGACAATCCCACGGGCAGAGCTGGATTGAACTCTCTCTGGTGCTCACTGCCTTTAACCAGGCTCCCAGCCCGCAAACCACGCGCCAACACCTCCACCCAAGCTCTTCCCATCCCACAAGCTTACACTTCTCCGATCGCGATACTTCGTGCCCTGGAGAAATTAATTTGCCTTGTTATTCGCCCTGCTGAAACAAATTAAATTTCATTGACATTTTGACAGCTAGTTCCATCTACTTAAACAATGAAGTGCAGTTAATAATCTTTGTAAGATAATAGCTCTTCGCTACACTATTACATAAATGTGTATAGCTTTATAGTTTCGACACATCTGTATTATATAGATAGTTATCCATTCTTCTTCATTTCCACTCGTACCTCCTGTACAATAATATCCAGGGTGTTTTTTCTCGAGTAATTATGGATAACGCAAAAGTCAAAAGTGTTTCCTCCGTGACAGTTCTACATTTTTATCATACTATTTTCTATTTAATTCCTTTATATCGGACAAGGGTGTAGAATTTAATCCCCATGATGGCATTGATCAATATATTATGTGTTCCCTCGTTCTCATCTGCTTTGTGAGTACATTTAAAATTTGAAGAAACCTAACATGAACGTAAAAAACCTCATGAAGATGTCAACCTCCCTTTCATCAGATATTGAACAGAAATAATTTAGGTTTAATTTTGGGGGGAGGGGACTCTTTTTTGGCAAATTTTATCCAAAATTATGTCGACATATACGAGGGAATTGTATTCATAATTCTGACCCCGATTAGTTTTCATCAATCATCAACATAACTGTACCGTTTTTAATTTACGTCTTTCTCAATGAAAACATCTGCAAAAAACCACTCACAATATGTAATGTCTTGGATTAATGCCCAGTTTTTGTGGCATTCACAGAAACTTCCATTGAAATCTGCAGCTTTCTGCAGGAAATTGAACAAGAAACTCTCCAGCGGAGAATAAAACGTGTAGAGGATATGTTCCAAGTCTAATTCATAGAAAATGAAACCTAATCACTTAGAGAATGTTCTTCATTTCAAGTCACGGAAAGCAGAAGAGCCGCATATCCCATAAATTCACTTAGGAAAAAGCTCGAAGCATCCGCTGTAGGTCAATAGAATCACCGACAGTTATGTAAGTGAAAAAAATCTTCAGTAAAGCATGAGACACTAATCATCCAAGAAATATACTAACAAGCCGATGAAATGACACGCTGCTTGCATGTTATACATATAGTAAGGTATAACAGTCTCGTTCCTACAGGACCACAACCCTCCTTTTACAAGCTGAGAGAGAGAGCACAAATACATATAATTATTCTCTTAGAAATTGGTAACAGTTATCTCGTGCTCTAGACGTCTTTATTACGTCGTGTGCACGAGATCTTTACTAAGCCGTGCTCAAGAGATAATTGTGCGTTTCTATTCATCAGTTATCTTGTGAGCACAACTTATTGCAAAAAACTTTAACAATTTTGTTGATAGTTTTTTGCCGTTTTACGGCTCACGTTTTTTTAATAATAAGTCGTTCTCACGAGATAACTGACAAATAGAAACGCACAATTATCTCGTGAGCACGACTTAGCAAAGATGTCGTGGCCACGACATAATTATTTACGTAGGCACGACATCTTCACTTAGTCGTGCTCTCGAGATAATTGAGCAATGGAAACTATGAGACAAATATGTAGTGTTATATTCGAGGATAGAGATCGATATTCTCTTATCAAGAATTTGCTGATGTTGTTCTTTTGTACTAATACACGTGTACACTTGTCTACAGCTGAACATGGGATAGAATGGACCGCGGCGTAGGCCTATAACGTTTTCATTGGTCAATTATCTCGAGAGCACGATTTAGCGAAGATATCCTGCGCACGACTTATTACAATAACACACGAGAAAATTTAAATAGTGTGTTCTTTTTTACAAATATTTTTCCTCTGCATCATGTCACTTTTACGGCTCCGTATTATTACGGCTTATCGTGCGGAGTGCCTTCCTCTCTCGTGCACCACGCCACCAGGTGCCTCTACGCACGCGCACAAAATTGCCTGCTGAGAGAAGTCAGGTTGGCGATGTGGCAAATATTGATTGGATTACTGTCATAGTCATAGGCTTAGTAAATCTGAGAGATGAAAACTTATCAAATGGGTTGGGGGACCCTGTACTCACGTTTGCTGACTCGATCTGTGCTACTATATATCAGAAGAGGAATACCCTGAGTGGCCCATGCCATATACCTAGCTATGTAAAAGTTTGATTTCGTTCTCTGTAAGATAATTCTGCTAATGCAAAGATTGAAAAAAGATAAACTTGCCGGATCACTATCAAAACGTTATGAAATGTTTCATGTACCAAAACCTGCGGCTGTGCTAAATTTCACCCAAAAAGGGTAATAACTTTTTTTCTGTTAACCTTTCTGACTAAAAGACAGGCAGATGGTGAAACAAATAAACGCGGGTTAAAAAAAACACCAACGTATATGTTCAAACACACGGCCACAGTGACGAAGATCTAGCCGCCCAGGGCTATAACCAATAGACGCACCGGCCGCTTTAGGCTTGCCAGTTTGCGCTGAAAACTAGATCTCAGTCTGTGTGGATGTGTGCTCGAATCCAGGTCAGGAGACTCTTGCCAAGTGCATGTTCGTTGGTACCAGTGGTTAAGCCTTATTTACCATCGGCCTTCGCAGATTTTCTTTACACCTGAACACCGTCATATAAATACGTAAAACTCCAGTCACATATATTCTTCCAAGAAGAAACACATAATTCTAACATGTTGGTGACACCAGATATTGCCAACGTGCACAATAAGCTTCATTTGTGACATGGTGCCTTGGCTGAATGAGATTCTGCTGATTAGTTCACGATTCAAACTTGATCATTGCGTAATTTGGTTGAAAACGACATGTCAATAAATTAATCCACCACCTTTGAACAACGGATCTCTAAAGGTGAAACTTCAACCTATGCCTTACTTTTCTGCAGACCGCCTATGTAGCCAGCTAGTTGGAGCGTCCGCCTCGAAGTCATGAACTAGCCCGGCCACAAGAGGACACAGTATAGTTACACATACTTAGGACTCCTCGTCGTTATATGACTGAAAAATTGTTACGTACGACGTAAATCCTAAGCAAACATACACGGTGATTAGGGCATAACACTGATGTATACATAGAGATAAAGCTCATGCGATACCTTGACCATTACTTTGAATCGGATTTATAAGACGTGAATGATCCAAAGAATCAAATATACTGTGCAAGGTCACTGAGTTCAAAGTTGTCGATGTTCTCACTAACGGCATTAGCTATCTGATGCCTCGTAAAGCAGGAAATCTGACTCCGGCACAGTGTGTAATTCATGTATAAGGTTCCTGTGGAATTTGGTCGGAATCGGTTTTTGGAGGTGATTCCAGTGTAATCCCCGGACGAACATAATCGTGTTACAGGATTGAACACGTGTCAGTTCCAATCATACTGGCTATTTTAAGTCCATGTTCAATAACATATCCGGCTGCTAATTTGACCAAATAGCGTTAGGTTACGAGGTCGGCTAGATGTATCAGCTAGAGGAAGAGCGGTCAACCTTCAGGAATTTAACACACGAGAAGATGCGATCGAGCATAAATAAGTTTCACAATTCTGGTGATGAATAACACGACGAAAACATTTGGTTGGAGATTCCGCCCTTCATCGAGTGTGTACGTCGTGGAAAACTGCCAAACTGATAATTTTGTGAAATAGTATATGCAGATGTGTACTGTATATAGAAGGACATTAACAGTCAGCTTTCACAACTGTGTCACCAGAGTAAAAATTAACAGGAATTAAAGTTGGCCAAACAGAAGACATATTCAGACGCCTGTACTCTTTTGTGTTTCTTGTGTTTCTCCCTCGTTTGTCAATTTTCTTCTGTCTTTTGTTATTCTCGGCATACAAAATTCTTCTTTCTTTGTTGCCCACCACTAGTGTTGTTAATGCACAAGTGGTATGGCAAGTTAAGCTAACATTTGCCAGTATACTGCTTCCATACGTGAACCGTTTAGGAGTGTACAAGTTTACATTAAAATTACAGCCATTGCTACGTTACGACTGATATAGTACTTTGCTACAGTATACCTGCGGTTTTACATTACTATGCAACACCTGATATATTTCATCGCTGTGCTACATGATGTATTTCACTGCTACGCCACGCCTTTTGTATCTTATTGCTACGCTACATTATTTATCTCGCTATGCTACACTCGATGTAATACATCGCGATATACTCTACATCTGGTGGATTAAATTGCTATGATACATCGGACATATTACTGTCGTATTTCTCATACATTAATCTGTTAAGTCATATCTGACATGTAATACCTAACACGTACAGTGCACTGTTATGTTATGTAGAGGATATTGCACAGTGAAGGTTGAATACCATAAATATTGTTCGAGTGAGAGGTGAAAATGATAACCCAAGAGACGCGAAGCGTCGAGTTGATTATGATTTCCACCTCTCACGAGAACAGTATTAATGGCATTCAACCTTCAATGTGCAATTATTATTTATACCCTAACAGCATCATGACTTTGTGTACTTTTACTGAGTTTCGGCATTTTTTCTAGCCGTAGGCTTTCACAGACATGCATAGGTCGTATCTTTTTAGCGTGACGTGAGAATGTAACTGTTGAGTAAACGTGCATTATGACGTCTTTCCGCTGAGATTAGGTTGGAACTTAATAAAATAAATAGTGATATTGCACAGTGAAGGTTGAATACCATAAATATTGTTCGAGTGAGTGCTGGAAATGATAACCCACGAGACGCGAAGCTGTTTACATTCCGTGAATGGCCAGGCGATTGACGATGGATTCATGAAAAGGCAATGTTTGTATTAATTTCATATTGATCTTGAGTGAAGCGAGGTCAGGTAGCCAACTGGATTTATCAGCATGTCCTGTGAATTAACATTCATCCCGGTGGCCGTGTGTATAGGTGGCTTTGAGAAAAAGTTTAAAGATTTTCGCAAATAAGATCAGTCATATTTTCACAGAACAATGAACTTTAAATTAACAACTCGTATCGCCGCGGTGTGACTGTGAAACACACTTGACTGTAGCCTAAAATATGCCAAAATGCCCCCGTCCCTACCCTTTGGATTTGTAGAGTGTGCTTTCGTTTCTTTGTATGTTAAATAGAGGATATTGCACAGTGAAGGTTGAATATCATAAATATTGAGTCAGAGGTGGAAATGATAACCCACGAGACGCGAAGCGTCAATATTTAGGGTATTCAACCTTCACTGTGTAATATTCTATTTATTATTTATACCCTGACATTTTCTCTACATGTATATAAATGTGTATCAGTTGTCTGTTGCATCCGTGAAAGAAATAAGCAATGTGCCGTCTTCGTCGTATTTCTGATTCTATTCATACGCGCTGCAATTTCGTTCACGCCCGCGCTCACAAAACCTTTTTACAGTTTTAAACGCTGTCCATAAGTAATTATACATTCTGCAAAGGTGCTTAATGCTAATGCAATATAGGTATTTACGTAAATTAAGCTCATGAAGAATTTCTACCTCTTTGTTTGGCGAACAATATATTGCGCGGAAGTGCACGGCCTTGTGATGCGGTCCACGAAGATTTCGCGGCCCTGGGACATCAGCTGTTTGCTAGGATCGTTCAGAGAGCGTGGAGCTGGAAACGATTTTTGATTGCTGATGAGTATAATCACTGACGTTAGATCAAGCTACCAGAGACGTATATGTCTACATTTTTTACGCCACTACCACTCACTAACTGACAGGCCTGCGGAGGGGGGATAAAAAGAGCTTTTGATCTGACTCTTTCAGAGTCATAGGGTATGATTCACAGGGCTACCATGTGCTTGAAACAGTGCGTGGCAACGGCCAAAATTACATTGCAAGAGACGAGTGTTGAGAATTTCCACAATCTGAATGAGCTGGACGCGTGAACATAATAATTCATTAGACCAAGGTATCCTGTCCTGTACACGGTGAGCCAGCACATACACTGGTGAAGCAAGATAGCCTTTATTCAACAACACATTTTGAAAAAGAGGAAGACGTATGGAAACCAGTTATTTTTATGTTAAATATGTTAAAAAAAATTAAAAAGAGAAGAAACAAACGCAAAAACATTATGTCAGTTATTCAATAGCGGTTAAATATTAAAATTCTTTTATTAATATCTCAGCTTCTGTATGATGGAAATGTGACTGTAAATATGTACATTAACTTGGAAGTACTGCATAAGTAAGTTATATGTACATGTATGTCACACATTCTGACAGTTTCATTAGGGAATGTTGCATTTATAATTAGGCTATTATCACAGTAAATGGAATAAAGGTGCATTGAGTAAGAGTTCATTAGTTCACATCGTTATGCATTTTTCAATCCTTCTCACATTTTAACCTGTCATATGATGTTAGCTGTAATTTTCAGATTCTATTACGGTGGCCTAAATAATAGGAATACATAATGAAGCAATCAGCCCACCCAGAATACTTAACACTTAATACAGAATACGTCATACAGAATACATTTCTTTGCACTGTGAATTACTGGCCAGATGGAATTCTAATAAAAACAAAAAGGAAAAACATTGACACCTTGTACTGCTGTTCTAATCTTCGGAAATTCAGATTTTTTTTTTCCACGTGCTCATCACCAACCTTTTTCAGATCACATACTTAATACTGAATGCTAAACCAAATCACTTACTAATGAAGCCTTGTGGGCAACACTGCTAATTATTTTACATGTACAATAAAGTAATACATAAAGTTGTATTAGGCACTAAGATCACAGTCAAAGCGAGCGAAGTTAAGTGTATAATTTGACCAATCACTGAAAAATTCTTTGTCCGGGGTAACTAAACCCTATTATAAAAAAAAATTAGATTAGGATACCCATAATATAAATATTTTTAATGATAGTCTTTCACTAAAATATCAACAGCATACGCTTGTGTTTGAAACTCCAAAGTCTATGTATCACCACCAGTGTCACTTTCGTGTGGTAGGGGCTGAGTTCTGATGAACTTGGAGGAAGGCTCAACACAGGGGTTGCTGTGGGGCTGTCTGACAGTACACATCTAGTACACTGTGGTTGAATGAGCTTCCCTGAAAGATTGCCTTGATGTCGGCGTGTGAGTTCTGGCATGACTGGCTGGATGGTAATGCGTGCGTAGCTGGGAGAGCAGGCTGAAGTGTGGTACAGGTGCTAGAGGCGCAGTTTTCTGAAGGTACTGGTACAAGTGACTTATTTTTTGCCTTTGTGGTGGTAATAATATTAGGATCATTAGCCTGTTGCTTGGTGTTCAGTGTACAGTAATTGTTCACACTGCATAGGTTTCTGTGTCCTGAAATTTGATTGATTTGGTTAGGAGAAATGTTGTTGTCATTCAGCTTTTGTATTAAGTGTTTTCGAACACTATGATTGGTGAGATGTTTATTTGTGGACAAATTTCCTTGATATTTCATGGCTTCATGATTGAATAGATTTTGTTTATGCCCATCCTCTGTCGCTTAAACCATGCTGAACCATCATCATTAATTGACAGAAAAAATGCACCATCTGGACGGCTCTTGTTTTCAGGACGTTTGCTGGCATACTGAGTACAATGAAAAAAGGAAATGATGAGATGAATCAAAGGCCTGCCTCAGAAAAGAACTGTCTAAATATGGTTCCATAGGTAAGTGGGGAACATTTTTACGTAAGACAAAGATTTTCATTTACTGACCTATTTGGGATGGGGCAGTGAGGTGATGTCTTGTTAGTCGAGAATTGTCAAAATTATCAATTTGTATTTCTCTTTCTCTATATGTAAGTTCTGTTTTTGCCAAGTACATGTGTCTATGCAAACTTTATAAATTTAAACTATAGATTTCTAATTTCTAATAAAAACATATCCTATACTGTGAGAAAGCATCTTTAATCAAATTCAGTCAATATATCAGAAAATTTATCTCAGTGCTTCAAATATGCATAGGACTAGTTTTATTTCTTTCATATTAATTGTTCATTTATTACTTAATTTGTTGACTTGTGTAAAAACTTAAATCTAAGCCATAACTGGGTCTCTTTCTGGTTATTCTGGCTTTTCACAGGCCCTTGGTTTAACTTTTCTCAGGTCACGAGGGTTTTCTCCTGTCCTCGTTTTGGTTTGACATTCCTGACTGTACACAAGATATCGCCTCCCATCCTTTTCTGTTTCCCCGTCTCAGGTTGTACTGCTCTACTCCACCTCTTATTCCAAAATACAACATGTTATTCAGCCATAAGGTGTTAATGAGTGCAACTGGACTTCTCATCCGAAGTTGACCATTTTCGTACAGTTTGTCTATTTCTTCATCTGTAAGCTAAGGCATGTGGCTTATTGCCTTTGCCTGTTGATTTCAGCTGTTTTTTGCTTATTTTTCAGAGCCTCTCTCCAGAGTGAAAACCGCTGATCATTTACAATGGACAGAGGATACTTCTTTTGCCGTTCTTTTGCATTTACTCCATCCTGCCTTAAAAAGCTAAGGAATAATTTCATATCATTCGCCGTTTTCCTCTTTGTGTTGTTGTTTCCTGGTTTTGAATAAAATTCAAAACGTCTTCATTCGAGTGGTGTTCAAGCCTGTTGTTGCCTCTGCCAAGAAGATCAAAGTTTGGTTGATTCGCCTCATCACTCTCAAAACCTGCTCAAGGTTCAGTGTGTCTGAACGGCTAGCTAGATGAAACTCGTTCTGTGACTCCATAGTGACTACATGACGTGACACAATGAATGTAGCAGACGGCATGTACAAAAGTAGTTCCGGCAAGGTCAGTCGTGGGTCATGGGTCAAAGTCTCCACCGGGGTAATAGCAAAACGTAATAACAAAAGTGATATCTAACTAGTGAAGATATCATTTTTATAAGTGAAGGAAATGTTAGGATTTCATTGATGTATAAATAAATAATAATATAATAATAAATATTTTATATTTTATCCATTATATTAAATATATTATTTGGGTTATGTAAGACACTCTACACAAGTACACTGATAGCTGTTGATATTGCTTACATGTTATATACCACGGTATGACACAGTATGCGAGCGAGCGACCATAGTGCATCTATCATTCCACGCGCGACATATAGTAATGCATGTTCATTAAATATTTAATAAAATATTGGCTGTGTATGAAAACACTTACTGGTGTAAAGTGCTGTATACCCTCAAGGCCATTCTGCCTAGACCAGTGACCTTGGATTATGTGACAGAATCCATTTGCTCGTTGATTAGTAGGCCCAATAGCACTTGATATTGACATGATGTATGATCTGTAAGTTTCCCTCGTGTAGACAATTGCTTCAAACAGGCTAGATATAGGTATCCATTTGGTACATTTGGTCCCCAGAAGACATGTTAACTTAAGTAAGATTGATAAATCCGCAATGCAGATAACTTTATGGGGGTGCATGATAATGTACATAGTAGCCTATACTAGAACCACTCAGTTCTGGAAACTGCAATCCACGGCGTTCAACAGCAAATGCATCTTATCGAAAAGGCATCAGCAAATGGTAAATTAAGCGACCCAAATAAAAAGCATGGCAATGGCCGGGTTAATACCCGTAACATTTTTAAGTCCAGATGTAACATTACTGTAACTTATGTTCTTAACTTTCCATCAGTCATGTTATTCATTTTATTTTTTTGTCGGAGATCGGTAATAAAAAAAATAGAAGCTTTAAAGTAGTGTGTTCAAAAAACCTGACAAAAATTTATTTAAAATAGGGCCTATATTGTTAGAATAGTATGTGTACACACGCGATTTTATGATTTTACTGAACAGAACTGTTCAATAAAATCGCGCATGTACACATTTTTCTATAAGGTCCTTAAACTTGTATGTCGATATAACAGATATTGGACGATGATTTGACGCGTCAGTATAGTATCTTCACCTTTTAAAATTCAATATTATTTTGCAGAGCTGCACAAATGTAATTTATTCAACAGCCTTTTCCTCTACGGTATGTGGATCGGACGATGAATGAGGCAGACTTGCTTAACGGTTATGCCAAAACCAAAGACGAGGCACAAACGACGCTTTTGTCTTCAATCTGCAGTGCTAGTTATAACTGTACATGTTAAATTTCCGATCTTTGCTATATTCGTGTAATTTGGAGTCTAGGGTCTGAATAAGGCTATATGGACAGAATGAAGTTATTTCCCCAACCTCATATTTGATAGGTATTTCAAAAGAATTAAAAGTGTTTAATTGATGTGATTCTGCAGCCATGTCTTCTCCGGTATATGGATTAGAAAATTTAGAAAGAAGGCCGCACGTTGAAGGTCATTTCAAGCATGAAATATGAAGACACAGTATTTCAAAAAGCAAGATAGGATATAACTTTGATGTATTAAATGATACACATGATAGTGTATAATCATCGACACTCCGACTTTATGCAACAGGAATTTAAAGAATTTTGAACAAATTCTGATTGCTACGTCTTAACGAAGATTTGAAGTTCGTTCATAAACTAAACCAATCACGTTAAAATAAAAAAAAATATTCACTGAGTATGTAGCTTGTACGAGTCCGGACAAGTTCTGTCGCTATTCGAATTCAACACAAAGAGGTCGGGCCATGTTCGACGTTGTAACACCGCCAAAACAACAACAACACTTGTATCCATATGTCAGGCAGTGTAGGTTTGCGACCACTGACCACCAATTACAACTCTGGACTCGTTTGTCAACCTGCTGAGCTCTCTTTTACTGCTCTTTTTGGCCGATCCTGTTACTCGTGTCATCAGCCACACTTGTTTACATATAAAGTGTAGCGAGCGCTGTGCGCATGCTCCAGTTCCACTAAATTGACAGCCCATCATTTAAATATTCTGGCTGACATTTCAGTTCTATTTTTTTTTCTTTTTTTTCTTTTTTTTTTTTTGTTACTTTTAAAAATTCACTTAACGTACAATGCTGGGGGTGGGATTAACGGAAAGCTTGTAACTTTTACTACTTCAGAAAAATACTAAATCTCTTGACATTCTGCAATAAAGCTAATTTGCCTATTATTTGGGCGACCATATCCCTTTAAGTAATCCAGGTTGTTTTGCATTTTTGTGCAGAGCCTCGGTTTTGTACATATTTCACTCGAACAAGCTTTTGCTTATTGACTTATCGTCAACAGGATGAGACCATGGATGTAAAGCCCCGCTTGTTTTGGCAGAATATATCTCAATCTGAACGACTGAGCGGGAATGAAAGAGAAAAGCTAAAAGAGTAAAAAGAGAAATTGTTACGCTGTGGTTTAGACTATTTTGAGAATGGTTATTCCCCTCTTCCCACTAGGGCCATAGGAAAATTGATATCCATGTAAGAATTGTAACTATTCACTGCATAACAATACGGAGAATAAATTATTCCATGGTATAGTGTTATTCTGTGGTATTAAAGTGCAAGTGGTTAACAAATCTTTTGCCAGATCTCCTTGACACACACATCTCATCTAATAAACACCGGAATGTAGCATGCGACGAACAGGTCATGGCCGAGAGGTTCAGACGCTTGTCTCTCAATCGCTAGGACACATGAGATGCTGGTTAAGTCCTGATGTTGGATAGGGAATTTATAGATTCTCTTCTCTCACTGCACTTTTATGGCACTTTGGTAATAACAAGTGACATTTAGAAGCCTTTTTTACAGTTTAACGTTCGTTGAAGGGGACTTGTGTTCCACGAAGATTTGTATGTCTATACGTCACAGAAGAGAAAGATAAACAGTAATTTTGCCAAAGATTTATAGTTTTCCCCAGACACTCCGGTTTTCTGTGCACCTTCAAAACTGACCACCGCCTAATATTATGAAATATTCTTGAAAATGGTATTAATAAATGATAATGAAATAAATGTATGGTATGTATAGTTGTCGCGGTTAACATCTGCACAGACTGCGTGATGCCGAAATACTGCCTGCGGCTAAAGATTTGTCTTTAACAGATTTCCAAAACAATTCACGGAATAATTTCAAAATCATTTCGAATCACGCAGAATCCCCCTCAAAGCAAAGGAGCACACAAACTTGACGACACTGTCAGCCTTATTTCTCTCCTTAAATCTACCACCAGACAGGCATAACTTAGGGCTACATCAGCAAGCCTGGCGTATTTACGCCACAGAATAAGCTATTCTGTTGATATGCACACCACATCCTATTCCAGGATTAAACTTTATTCTACAGTTTTGCCTACTGCAGCTATGTGCATACCATGTAAGGTACAACCGTGAAGTTAAACCTGGAATAAGGTATACCTCACATATTCCAGTTTTATGCATTCGGCCGTGAGATGAACTGCGGAACGATAGTGGAAGTTAACCTAATGGTGACAGGGAGAATACTCCGTCTCGCTTCAGCACTGAAGCTAGCTGGCTGTTTTCAAATGCAATCAAGGTATGTGGGCATTTCGCAATATCCCACGTGATGGACAATTAAACATCAATATATAATATCACAACGCAACACAACACAAAATACACACATATAATGGACAACGTAAAAAGAGGCAAGTTCAGACAAACAATACAAAACCAGAGTCTCTGATGAGACTGTAGCTCCACAAATTGGGAGAAAATCATCACAGAGTTGATTACAATATTATATATGTATAACAATGGACAATCAAAACTGAAAATCAATACTACGAAATATGTATCCTGATTCACTTGCACCAAGTTTTGTTGAAACTGAACAAAACCTGTAACAGTAACATATATATGCTGAATGATCAGACAGATAGACAACTTATCATCGAAATGAAAAATTGATGTTACAATTTATGTATCTTGGTGTAGTCTAGACTTAAATCAAGTGTCATTGTAATTAGTCAAAAACTGTAGGAGGTGTAGCGTTTTGAAAGATAAATAGACGGATAGACCAAATCCCAATCATCGAAATGGAAAATCGATACTACAAATTATGTATCTCGATGTGCACTACACTTCAACAAAGTTTCACTGAAATGGGGCAAAAATGTAGAGGGAGTAGCGTTTTGAAAGATACGTTTATGTTAACATGTACTGGATACACAGACAGACAGACGGACAACTGATCATCGGAATGGAAAAATCGGTACTACGAATTATGTATCGATGTAGTCACTTCAACTGTTTCGTTGAAACCGAACAAAAATTTTAGACAGAGTAGCGTTTTGTAAGATACATGTGTGTTAGCATGGACTGGATAAACAAACAGACAGACGGATAACCGATCATCGAAATGGAAAATCGATACTACGAATTATGTGTCTCGAAAACTGTTGGAGGAGTAGCGTATCGAAAGACACATGTATGTTAACATATACTGGATAAACAGACAGACGGACTGTAACCGACCATCGGAATGGAAAATCGATGCTACGATTTATGTATCTCGATGTACACTATATTTCAACAAAGACAAAGAGAGACAGAGAGAGGGGAGGAGAGAGAGAAAGAGATCTTTGTTGTGTTGGACCAATCGGCCCATGAGCACATACATGTACATAACATAATTAGGTATATACCATCATGGCAACCAGTAGAGTCGGAGAGGAAAGGGGGCGGTAACAATCATGCGAAAGTGCTTATTCTTCATTTTAAAAGCTTTGTATATAAACATCGATAATCTCCTAGTAATAGTAACATTTCTACAAGTCGTTAATTCAGTGAACTTCAGTACTGGGATATTTGTAAAAAGCTTATCTATATACTTTCACCTCAAATCAGCATACAGAGGACAAATCAGGTAGAGATGGTACTCATCTTCTAATACATTGCAATTAATACATTTCCTTCATTCAAAGGTTAATTTGGTCGGTTTTTTCCATCTGCCGATTTAAACAGTTAACCCGTGTGAAGAGCAACGCAGTTGTGTCATTGCGGTTTGAAAATGCTTTGCTGTGATCATATCCAAATACGGTTTCAACTCAAAATGTCCCAGATTCATGTAAAATTTCCCTCTGGCAGTTCCTCTTAGCCTAGATGCCCAATTTGAAACAAATTGGTCATGTAATCACTGTTTTACAATACAGAGGACAATTTTTTCATTGCCTACTGTTTGGGCATACCAGGCATGGCTAAGATCATTCAACAATTGTCTATCATTAGATATCCATATGGTTTTGTTGAATAACATATAGTAATTATATAACAAATCATATACCATTTTCACATATTTCTTGTTTTTCGTCATTTACAATCTTCAGCCAATACTTCAAAATAAGACCGTCGTTTTGTTAACAATGCTTTTCTTCCAAGTTCAGCATGTACAATATTATCTAGTGCACAATATTTAACCCCTAGGACTTGTACAATATTGGTATGGACACTTTTAACCGCTCCACAGTTAAGAATGGGCATGATTAATTTGTCAAACAAATCAAGGTAGTACTTGAGCTGTATGCTGTCAAATTTATACAGGTATTTACACATTATGAATTCAGCTTTTTTAGCCTGATCGCGTGGATTGGGCTTTAAAAAAAGATCCACCAGTTGAAAAGACAACACCTAGGAAAGAGAACGTTGATACTATGTCTAACACATCATCATTTATTGTAAACATCAAAATGTTGTCAATTCTACCTCATTTTCTGAATACCATAATTTTGGACTTCTTGATATTTACACATAAGCTCCATTGGATACAATAATCATGTAAGATATTTAGGGCTACTTGAAGTCCATTCTTTACATTCGTAAATATGGCTATAACATTTGAAAATATTCAGTTATTACTCCCGGTGCCTTAATTAAAAACAATACTTCTTCCAATTAATATATATAGAAAATAAAAACGATGATAGACACACCCCCTGTTGGACACCTGTGTAACACGTGAATTCTGACGCATGGATATTATTATATTTGACTCGCGGGAACGAACAGATTTATTCATCGAAGTGATATATGTCAAACAATTTACCACGAATACCTAGTTTGATTAGCTTATCCTAACGATATTCTTTAACTACATAATCAAAATCTATGAACGCACAATACATTCTCTGGCCAAATGCTAAAAATTGCATGAGAAATAAGACCGTGTAATACAGACATATTATGAGTTGTGCACATATGTCTACGGACACCTGCCTGTGCTTCAACATGTACACTATACTTCTAAATCTAGTTATTAATGCGGTTGTTCATTATTCTGGTACATAATTTCACCAAAATTGCTCAAAAGAATGATATCTCTATAGTTGTTTTACATCTGTATGACTGCTTTTTTATGTAAAGATATTTCGTGAACTTCTCACCATGCATATGGGAAACAGTCAGACTCAAAAACAGCATTAAACAGAATGTACAATTAAGTTGAGATTTCCCCGTATATAAACACGTTAATTAAAGCACCCGGTCCTCCAGATTTGTTGTTTTTAAGTTGATGAATGGTTTTAATAATTCCATCTACGTGAATTTCATCATTTAACAGTTTCTGGAACATTTGTTGAATTGTCTTGAGGAATAGTTATGCAATCGAAGGGCATGTGATTAAGATAGGTAAAATACATCCTGTGGGTTACTGATCGAAATGAAAAATTCAGAGAAAGATTTAACCCACAGGGGCGTATCAGCTGGCTTGGTTCGCCTTTCAGTAACTTCCAATAGTTTTTGGCATTTTCGAAACGCAGGCGCTTTAAGAATTTAGTTTTCGGATCATTGTAGTTTGAACGTCATTTGAGTAACACTTTTTAGAATTTGTTCTGGCACTAACCATTGCTTTACAGATAAGGTCAGATTTTTGTGTTCGATATAAATTTAACTTTTTATAAAATACAGTTCTGAAAGACTCGCATTTGTCGTTACACCACACAGCATGATTATGGGTAATTCGCTTACAAGGGTCATTGTAGGGGTATGAGGCTATGGTTATATCTTATGTCAGCACAGCAATATTCTAGAACGGAAACTAGTTCTCTGATACACTTTTCCATAACTGATGCGTTTACATGAGTTAGTAAAACCGCTTGGATGTGTTCTTCTTTCGGATAGGTTGATTTAAGTTTACTAACATCGGTTATGTAACTGTTGTTACTCCATACAAATTGGTAGTCTTGTGCAGGTAAGGCATTCACGTTTCCTGTTTCTGGATGCCATTGCTTTTTTGTTCCAGTGATAGCAAATGATACTATGCAGTGATCTGACAGATTGTTCGGTGCTTCTACTCTGAATTTACTTACAAAGTCCTTTAATGACTCTGTCGTTGGAACAAAGTCTACCACACAGCTACCATTATGATTGACACAAGTATAGGCTCCAGTTGACCCATCTTCGCCACATCTTCAATTGGAAATTCGCATACCGGTAGAGGTTTGTTTGCAAAAGTCTAGTAAGAATCGTTCATTTAGGTTTCGCTTGCCTTTATCCATCGAAACTCCGATCTTGGACGGTGCATTGTCTGGAACATAGCATTCTGAAATCGGTAATAACGTACCATCGTCATCAGTGATATAATCACGATCATCAGAAGTTCGGGCATTCATATCTCCACAGACTAAAAACTTGCATGGATTGTTGGCTCTCGCAGAAATGAATATCTGAAGCCTGGGAAAAACATTTGATTTCTGGTAAAGCATAACACAAATATAAATCAAAGGTCATATTCCACAGTCTCGAAGGTATTATTATCTATAATATGTCATCACTGTCACTCTCTATAATGGGATTGTCACAGCACAGATCATGACGAACGTATAAGGCTAAGCAACGAGAATCACGCTTAGTTGTACGTTTTTGCTCTGTACGATTCAACCAAAAGCAGGACAACGTAAAAAAAACAAAATTCATAAAATACGAAAAGGCAGGAATCGGGCTGGTATTTTAACTTATATATACGTGTGTGTGTGTGTGTGTGTGTGTGTGTGTTTGTCTGTATATGTGTGTGTGGTCTCAAACACTCAATCTAACCTGTGAGTGTGGTGATTTTATTTTACAGTGTTTTCAAGACACAAGGAAACCTGGTAAACGGCCCCCAATAAAACGCCATTTAAGCCTACCGCACGCATACGAAGTGGTATAGGCCTATACATGCCCGTCATGTAGACACAGCTGAATTTTTTTTTTATTTTTTTATTTTTTATTTTATTATTATTCACCTTATATCTGTCACGTACGTCGCACAAATACGACCCTATGAGAACATGTACTATATGCTGTGTTTTCGTTTGACTGGTACTTCATATACATACACATTTTAGTATGCATACTCAAAAGCATTTTCCTTTTATGAAGGCAATCAAGTTATTGGTAAAGAAGACCTTGTGTTACCTTGAGATTATCAGTACATTGTGCTGACCTGCATCATCGACGATGATCGAGGTCTCTGCGATTGCTTCGCCGTATCAACTGAGCCTGTATATGATGAACTATAATGCCACCAAGTACCCCACAAATCTGTCTTCACAAAGCTGTTGCCAAGAGTAGAAATCATCTTTGAAATTAGTGCCACTTTAGACAGAAAAATTTACCACTCTTTAAATAATTACATTTTCAAAACAAAACATTAATATTTTTAAAATCAAGAATGCATATTTAAGAAGTTGGTCAATTTTTATATCAATACAGGTTATTATTTCAAAACAGACATGTTGTTTCAAAAAAGGTTCCTACACCAAGTTGGACTCAACAATTTCATTAGCCAAGGGCTAGTGGTCAGAATAAAGGCAATCAAACATCATGCAATACTTTAAATATAAATCTTTTTTTCGCTCGAGAATTTGACAACTTGCTCTCACGGTTTGTTGGCGGTGGATCTCATTTACAATCAGGCATAAGCGTCCTTCTGTGGTCTTACATTTGTGCAAGACTATACTTGAGAAAAATTTGGCAGTAAAATTCCAAAGTTGGTTGGTTTACAACAGGCACCCCAGTTTTTTTCACCTTAAAACTGACAGCCATGGTATAAGTGAAACATTCTTGAATATGGAATAAAACACCAATAATATGAAATAAATTAATAAATACACACTTGCAACAAAAGTGGATTCGGCCACAGTCAAGTTTAAATCATAATTACACTTTCACATATTGATATTCAAATATGACCATTTCGGGGCCTTTGTGGCTCAGTTGGTTAGCGTGCTAGCACAGCTTAATGGCCCAGAAGCCTCCCACCAATGCGGCCGCTGTGAGTTCAAGTCCAGCTCATGCTGGCTTCCTCTCCAGCTATACGAGGGAAGGTCCGCCAGCAACCTGCAGATGTTCATGAATGAGCATATTTAATGAAAACGAACCTCTGCAAAAAAATATTCCACAAACACTGAACACATAGAAATGATTAATTTATTAGGCATATACATACAAAGACTATCATAACAATAACTATCACCATTTCAGCAGCATCATATCACACTGTTCAAAATCTGCCATCAGCAAAACAAAACTATATGTATAGATGTCTACTTTCTTTTTTTTCATCACTTTTTTCTCTCCTTCAAGCGACACCTTTTTTCTGAAAATAAAGTTGAACTCTTGTGCTTCAGTCTTGTTAAGAAACAACTTTGATTTCCATCATTAAAACTAATTTAATTAGTAAACATACTTCAAAACAAATATTCACAGGCTCTGATCTTAAAGTGAATAAACATCGCTGATAAAAAATTCACAACTAACTCCATTCATTGTACAGCTGTCGTAAGAAAAATGCTAACAACTAAGTGGCATATAACATTTTATTTTAGCAATGCATAAGCAGTATCAATGAGGTAATGATCAGAGCAACTCGTTCACAGAGCCGGGACATTTAATCGGGCATCAGCTTCTTGTTTCAGCCTCTCCATCTCATATATCAATGAGTAGGTAGAATTTAGCAGTTTGTCAGAGGGCTGACTAAAGCTGGTGGAAGGCTTGTTACTTTTAGGCAGGCTGTAAGAGAACTGAATACTGTCCCCGGCTGTGGATAAACTGGTGTCTGGCAGGGAAGTCACTGGAATATCAGGGTAGCCTCCCTTGGGTTGAAGTCCCTCCAGCAAGGAGTTGTATCGTTGTTGAAGTAGGAGGTCCTTGATAACACGACGATCTGTCTGCTCCTTGCTCGGAGGACCACTGTTAGGCCAGTAAAAACTGGACGCTACCTTCTCAGCTTCCTCAAGGGTCTGTTCGTGAGAGGAAGCAAAAAGTACAATTAAAAATTGTCAATGTAAGCAAGCTAATTTACATCTCACATAACTTCTTGTAAAACTTATTCATGAATCCACAGGAATAAACAATAAAAATCAAGAAGATATGCAAAATTTGATCTAATGTTGCATAAAGTGAACCTGACCACAAAATTTCAGTGATATTGGACAATATTTTGGGGCAGCTATTGCAAGGTATGCAGAGCATGGTGGATAGACAGAGAGACAGAGTGATGGACACACTCGAATCGATATTCCTCGCTTTTGCCAAAGCAAAGGATATTAAACTGTCTCCTGTTGGTACCATGTTGGTACCTTGTCTAGTCACAGTACACAGACTTTATACTGAAGATACCATGACACGTCTCAACAAGTACAGCCTAGGAAATGTACTCTTTATTCGTTTATACCATGACACGTCTCAACAAGTACAGCCTAGGAAATGTACTCTTTATTCGTTTTCATACATTCATATATTTGTTGTTACAAAAAATATCAGCATGCATTGGAACATCCCTTACATCTTTTTCGATAGTTATTTATTTACTTTCTTGATTGGTGTTTTATGCTGTACTCAAGAATATTTCACTTACACGACATCAGCCAGCATTAAGGTGAGAAGGAAACATTTTTTCCATACTATAAATAAATAAAACCCAACTGAACAGTATCCCTAGAACATCTTTCAGCTTTAAGGTTGTTATAGTTTGTCACATTTAACTGACCGTAGCAATGTGGGATTTGATGCCCTTGCTGGCATCCTTCAGTGCAATGTTTGAGGCAGTGGGCAGTGAAGCCGGACGAGAACTCTCCCATCCTAACAGGCAATGCTGACAAAAAGAGATAATACAAGAATGACTTAATCATGATGATTTATTTATTTGATTGCTGTTTTACACTGTACTCAAGAATATTTCACTTATACCCCAGTGGCCAACATAATGGTGGAAGAAAACCGAGCTGAGCCGGCGTAAAACCCATGACCATTCGCAGACGGCAGGCGGACTACTTACAAAGAGTGCTACTTTGCTTACGAAGGTGGAGACAGTCGGCCTATTCACAGCCTAAAATATATTTATTGTAAATGCTGATGAAAAGTGGATTTCAGAGGCAAATGAACGTCATAAAATATTACTGCTGGTAATGAAAAGTTGCATTTTTTCCAGTAGTATGTCATCCAACACAAACCTCAAAACACCTCAGCTTCCTAACATCAACAGA
Source organism: Acanthopleura granulata (assembly GCA_016165875.1). Classification (NCBI taxonomy): domain Eukaryota; kingdom Metazoa; phylum Mollusca; class Polyplacophora; order Chitonida; family Chitonidae; genus Acanthopleura; species Acanthopleura granulata. The sequence goes on along the minus strand of JABBOT010000080.1, from coordinate 17,157,262 downwards.
ACTCTAGGTAACAGGAAAATAAGTCATGGATAAAATTTAGGTCAGTTACAATATTTATCAGATTCATAGTTAATATTTCATTGATACAATGGCTATCAGGTTTATGAATGGAGAAAACTGGATTTGCCAAAATGGGTCACAGCCCTACAACCAGCAGCCAGTGCTAGATTCAAGCGCTCAACTTCATTGGTCAAGGGTGTGACAGCCACAGCAAGCTGGCTTTTTAACCGTCTCAGCCAGCAAAGGCCTTCTACACACAATACACAAACAATTCCAACACTGGCATGTACACACACACACATACACAACTCAACTAGATGTACAACACAGTACTTGTGACAGTCACTGGTCATTGCCGGAATTGTCATTTGTGGGTGTCAATTTTGTGAGTCAACATTAAATAATGCAGTCTCTCACACGAATGAAAGAATTGGTTTCTAAATAAGAAATACTGGATCTTATGCAGAGATTGATACAACTGAAAGTTATTCATTATTACTCAGGACCAGGTGGGTGGACATGTAACTACACAAATTTAGTGGATCAGTTAAACAGAAAGACCACAAGTTATGGTAAATGGAAAGACTATTAAGAACTATTAAGAGAATAGTTTCAATGAATTTTTTCGATTTTTTTCTCCCAAGTAAATGCAGTCAAATGTTCTGATTTTATGGTGGATTTTATGACCCATATTGATAATACACTGTACAGATCTTACTTATGGATATACAATTCCTTGGTTTATTAACACAGCATTTCAATGTAGTTACTAACATCGTTATTAAGTGAATGACATCAGAACATTAACACTCTTAAACAAAACAACTACAGATACAAATGTCAACAAGAACAACAAAGAAGATATAGGAATTAAAAAGTATTCAAGGGATATATGCTTAAACAGTACTCAAGGGATTGAGGGGTAACTGGATTAGGCTCGGTGGAGTTCCAGGTCAGATCGGAGGACTAACAGATCATAAATGAGCGGAGGTAAATGCCTTGATCTCTGTTGAGGCTTGGCTTTAATCACTTAATCTGGATGGCTTCCTGTCTATTCCTTTTCTTCCATTTGGTTTTGTTGGAGTCCAGTGTTTTGATTATGTTCCAGTTGATGTTGTGGCATGGATTTTGTTGGATGTAATCACTCATGGTGGATTTAAGATCAGATTTTTCAACCGATGATTTATGTTCCTTAACTCAGGTTTCAAGAGGCCTTCCAGTTTCTCCAATGTAGGATGCATTGCAACTGCATTTTATTTGGTATAAAAATCCTTTGAGTGGTTGGGGCTTGGTAGTTCTCTTCTTCCCTGAGGCAGGAAGTGTGACTTCAGCTGAAATTGGCTTCTAACGACAGTTTCTATTCCTGTGAATTGTTCCAAAAGGTGGACAATTTTGTGACTGGTTGGGCCGATATATCGAAGGTTTGTCCGGACCGTCATCTCAAACTCTAAACTGTTGGCTGGGTGGTGGTTGTATGGCTTTCTTGACTGTTTTGCTGACTGTGTTTGCTGGGTATCCATTGTGATGGGTGAAGATCGTACGCAGGCATGTGATCTCCTCATCCAAATTGTTGGTGCAGACGCATTTGACTCTCCTAGTTAGGGTTGAGATGATGTCAGTGTTAGTCTTAGGTAGGTGGTTGGGTGTACGAATGTAAGTGTATCTTAGGTAGTGAATGTACTGGTCGGAATGGGTTAGTTTTCAGTAGACTGTAGTTTGTATGCCATCTGTGGTTCATTTTACTTGGACGTCTAGGAAGGGTATTTGTTGGTCTTTCTCTCTTTCCTCTGTGAATTTCATGGGTTGGTTTTGTGTGTTCAGGTGGTCAAGCCTATCACTGTGGTGAAGAGCAACAATGGTGTTGTCCACTTTGTGCATCTATCAAATGGGTTGGATAGGCAATGTAGACAGGGCTTTGTTCTCTAGTTCAATCCGGTAGATCTCCGAGACTATCAGGGAGAGAGGGAGGGGAGGATCCCATGGGAAGGCCATAAATCTGCTCGTAGATGGTATCACCTCTTGTGAAGTATGGAAATCTGATTCCAAGTCTGCCATGGGTGACCACATCCACCAAAATCCATACCACAACCCTTAATCCCTTGTGTACTGTTTAACCATATATCCCTTGTACTTTTAAATCTCGTATTTCCTTTGTTCTTCTTGATGACATTTGTATCTGTAGTTGTTATATGTAAGAGCATTAATGTTTCTGATGTCAGTCACTTGACAACAATGTTAGTAACTACACTGAAATGTCACGTTAATAAACCACCAAGTTGTATATCCATAAGTAAGACCTGTCCAGTGTACTTCCTTCCCAACTTCTAAATGCCACTCAAACAAGCTCTATAGCTAATATAGTTCACCACTAATGTCACGACTACTTTTCTCCGGCCCTAAAACAGACATTCAATGCCACATTAGCCTTTTCACACACAGGAAAAACATTACAGGAGTACACTTCTCAAAAACTTAATTCCAAGTTAAATAGAAAGGTGTACGAAAAGTTTTGTGATGTCACTGGTGAACCACGCTGTCAATATGGTCCATAAAACTCACCATACAATCAAAACATTTCACTGCATTTTATTTGGTGAAAAGAAAAGAAAAAAAACAATTTGAAAAACATTAAAATCGGTGAAGGAATTTTTAATTTTTAATGTGCCTTTCACTCAATCATTTTCGTGTGGTCTTTCGCCTTAAAGCTTTATTAGACTCACTGGGTGGGACCGCTGGAAAATCACACCATATCACATAAATACATGTAACTGTACAATTTTCAATTCCAAACTAATGAGGCAGCATCCTTTATGCCTATGAAGTCAAACTGAGCACCACAATGCATTTGTCTGGAAAGCATTCAGCCTAGTTTCCTACCTCACCAAGTGCCATGGAATCGGTGGGATCAAAGCTGCGTCGTCTGTGAGGTTTGTAGCGGTGAGGAGTGCTTAAGGTTGAGCGTGGTATACTGACCCTGTCCGCAACAAACAACATTAACCAATGTTATTTCAGACTGCGCCACAGTTCACATATATTCATTCCATCATCAAACCTACATATGCCTGTGCATACCGACAGATAAAATGCTTTCTTACCCACACACAAGGCCATTATTAAAACTATGTTTGTTGTTGGTAGCCCAACTAACCCTCCAAAAAGGATTTTTTTCTCACCATGTTTATTTCTTTAAAATCCTTATCTTTTTACTTAGAAAGAGAAACATAAATATTTCCCTACCAACCAAACCCATTCTTGGATACAGATTTTGTTACCAGCAACAAACAATTTTTTAAGGATGGCCTAATGCCACACATAAGACAAGCTGCAAAAAACATTTTGCTGCTCGTAAAATAGCCTCCTAGGATTTGTTTTTCTCCCATTTTACAAAGGTTATGACATTGATTTTACACAAATAAGTCCTGGAAACATTTCTATCAAAATTTAAATCAAAGCTTTACAGCACGGTCCATTTTTGAAAGGTTGGTCAGGTAACACCCATCAACAGGATCAAACATATTTTTAATGAGGGCGTAACACACAGAATAAGGAGCCAGAACTCTGATCAGTATAAACTGGATTTCATGTCTCCTTGCACTCAGGCCCTTCATAAAGTGAATTTCCCACATTAAAAGACAGTCATCATAAAAAGATGCAGTCTTATATGTAGGATGTCAAAAATCTGACCACTCAACAGACACAGGAAACACCTGACTTACCAGTATTCAGCTGCTTAGTTGCAGTTAAAGACAATGCGCTTTAGAACATGGAAAATAAATGAGACATAACACACATGGCAATAAAATAAACAACAAAGCAATCAGAGATTGCAAAAATGTATGTCTCCCCCCCTTCCATTAAACAGAAATCTAGCACAATCATCCATCGCACGATATTAATGTATTCTTAAGAGACTGGGTGCACTTGTGTGCAAATACACCACCAGCATCAGATGAAAACGAAACAAGGGCATACTTCACAGAGGCATAGACTCAATAACGACTTGAACAAATGCATAGCAAGAAAAACAGCATCTGTACCACTTAGTTCCCTTCAGTGAACACTACTGTAAGACAAGGGAGGAATCGGGTCGGTGCACAACTTCAGGTCATTTTGAGTGAGTTTGAGAATCCTATGTCTAATATTTGCTGCAATATCCTCTGCACGTACTTGAGAAATATGCACAAGGACAGACAACTTCTAAAATAGATCGAACTGTGAAAAAATAGCCTTACAGTAAACAACTTCAGGTCATTTTGCACACTTTGTGTGAGTTTGAGAATCCTATGCCTAATAGTTGCTGAGAACGCTCTGCACATACTTGAGAAATATATGTATGAGCAGACAACTCCTCCAAGAGATTGAAACGTGACAAAATAACCTACTGTGCACAACTTCAGGTCATTCTGAACACTTTGTGTGAGTTTCAGAATCCCATGTGTAATAGTTGCTGAGATATGCACAGCACAAAGTCTGGCCAACCAGACAGACGGACTGACGGAAGGACTGATGGAGGGCCAGACAGACAGAAAAAGCAATCGCTTTATGTCCCCACTCTTAATCAGAGGGGACAAAATTTACTTTTAAATCTTATTTCGAAATGAACAATACAAGGGTTGTTAAACAAGGTGTTTAGAAGTTTAATATCATATCAGTAGATTTTCTGGTGCCTCTGACCAAACTGACCTGACAAATCTGGGAGCATCATAAGAGGGTTCCCTGTTCTCCACTGTGTCCTCAGTCGGCTCTCCCACATAGCTGGCTAACAGATCGTTCTTTATGGGAACTGTGAACAGCCGATCGTTCACAGTGAATGGCTTCACTTCTGCAGAGAAAATCACATTTGCAGAATCTGAGACTATGACTTAAGAGGGTTCATGAACAGATGGTAGATCAATATAGTTTATGTACATGCTTTTGAGTTTATCTGATTGGTGTTTTACACTGTAATCAAGAATATTTCACTTATACGACAGCAGCTGATACTATGGTGTCAGGAAACCCAGCAGTGCTTGGGGGGAAACCCATGACCATACGCAGGCTGCTGGCAAACCTTCCCACGTACAACCGGAGTGGAAACCAGTATGAGCTGGATTTGAACTCACATGACTTTCATTGGTGAGAGACTCCTGGGTAATTATGCTGCGCTAGTACACTAACCCCCATAGCTGTTTATCATTAGATGTCAGTGTTACTTATACAACCTGCAAATATTCTACCTTTTACATAAAAACAAAAAATATGTGATTGTTAACAAAAGAAAGACATGTCATGAGACATCATTAGTAATCAATACATAGAAATATTCTCAGAGATCTTCAACCTCTTGAAGAAAGTCCATGGACTGCATTTCACCTAAAGTTTAACATTTTTCAAGGGGGAAACTTTGCTTGATTGCGATAGATTCATTCACATTTAAGGCCACTTAAAGTGAAAGATAGTCTATGTTCTAAGTTAAATTTCCCAAAAAGGTAGGATAATATTATGTTCATTGCCATAGAGTACTTTGTGTCACAGCTCCTATGACAGTGGAAACTGACTGTGCTTCGTTGACTAGCATGAAACGAAACCATAATGTCTGGGCTCTTGTCACTTGATGCTGTAGCAAGCTGCTAGGGCTTTGTTAGTAACTTAAGTATATATGTAAATTTATGACATGAAATAATCAAGAAAGCTACTAATGCCATAACACAATGGTCTGGAAATGCTTTGCAGTGTTGTTCACACATGTATTGTAATAATCAAAACACATACCATCAAAACAGTGTCCTGTCCCTGTGTTATTACATGTTACATTGACAGTCAACTCCGAAGACTTACGTCACAGCTTATAACCAGCTGATACATCCTAGCTTTCTGATCGGTCATTCTCTCATGAGCTTAAAAGCATACACGCCTTCAGATCGGTAGCAAAATACTTCACACTTCAAACGATGATAATACAGGAACAAATTCATACAATTTCTAACAAGTTTTGCATTCAAGAGAGTATTTTATAATCTTTTTAACTCACAGTGCATCAGTCATGAGCTGTGTCTTACTTTAAGAACTTCTTACCTTTTCGATTAATTTTATATCAGAAAAAAATAAAGTGTTGGTAACAAAAGTATCATTTTAAGACCTTTGTGTGCTTCTGAAAATGCATTTTTCCATACTAATCTTTGGCTGAAATACAGAAGTCTTGCCCTTGATTTGCAAGTTAAAGGATAGGATTTCAAGAATTTGATTAACCAGCCCATGTTAACTTACCAGGCAGGATGTGAAGAAAAATCGACACATAACTGACAAACCAAATCAAAAAACAAACAAAACAAACTCACAAAGCTGGGGCCAATTCCACAGAGCCGGGTTTGAGCCAGGATTTCACATGTGATTCAGACGTTTATTTTTTGATAACAGCAGCTAAACTTGGGACCATTTCATTATGAAGGGCCATATAATGACACAGATATTAAGATCTAGATTTAAAGGGATATAAACTGCATATTACAATATGGTCTTAAATTTTGACTTTGAAAGTCCAAAATCTCTTTGTGGAAGCAGACCTCTGGTTGTAGGCATCTAATAAAGAAAACACATCCCTCAGAAAGAATGTAAAGACCTTTAGACTTACTGGTTTGCAGAGCCTCTTGTACTACTGATGGTTCAATGGCTCCTCTGATACTCAGAGGACCTCTGCAATGAGAACAAAAGACAGTTGTTAAGAGCAAGGAACTGAGATTTCCCCAGGTAGTCAGATTACTATAAATTAAGGCTGTATGAGCCTTAAATGTTAATACATCAACTTTTCTCTTTAACCCAGGTCTCACTAATTTGAAAGACATCAACATGACAACATTATGCTACAAAGTTATTTATTTTCCCTCTTTGCTGGATTCCCACCCATCAACCCAATCCCCATCCAAGTTCAGTGCATAACATTTCTTCAAATTACTGCATTTGCCCCAAACCATGAGAGGTAATTGATTTCTTCATTTGTTTATTTCACTGGTGTTTTATGTCACACACAAGAATATTTCACTTATATGACAGCAGCCAGCATTATGGTGTGAGGGAACCCATAACCATCACTATGTTACTGGCTGACCTTCCCACGTTCAAGTAGAGAAGAAGCCAGTGACAGTGTTCACATCAACCAGATTGGTGAGAGGCACCTGAATCATTATGTTGCTCTAGCGTACTCGGCAACTAAGGCCCCAGAGAGGTAAATGAAGGTCATAAAATAATGCCACATACAGTAATCGATGAAAGATAATTTTCTGGTACAACATCATCTTCTTTCAAATAATCCTCAGAAGAAACATCAAAACACCTTAAAGAGAACTAGCTCTAAGAATCAGACAAAATCAGTAACTAAGTCAGGATGAAATTTTGCACCAATTAAAGCATATACTAAGGGTCTCCAATGAGTGATCCTATAGTGTCAAGTTAATAAAACAAGAGTTCAAAAATTTCATATTTTTCGAGCCTCTAGTGAGAAGCAAACAAAATTTTTGGCTCGAGGTTTAAAAAATTCAGACTACAGGATCACAGTTTGGAGATTCTTTTTATCCCATAAATGTAGAATCAGACAAAAGCATAAAATTTGGACATAAACCAGCGGGACTTATCGCTGTTAACACAAACGCGTGCAGAAGTGCAGATTAATTTAAGTATGTGACGTCAGTTATTTACCTGCAGACCAAAGCACAGCATTTATACCCAGGATAAAAAACACCAAGTATAAAAAGTTAGAGCTGCCTTTACTGACACAAGTTTGGTTGAATATCTGACAGACATTATCCTCTATATATGTATGTATATAATTTAAACTGAGTGGCAGGTTATGGTTATCAAACAGTTTACAAACAAAATCATTGGACAAAAGAAGACTTAAAGAGGTCCCAGGAAAAACTATTCAACAAATATTGATGATAGGAGTGGGTAGCCTTAGGTGAGAAAATGGCTAAAATGCAGGTACATGCATGCATACCTGACAAGAAAATTGAAGAACTTTAACAACAATATCATTCTTACGCAGCAAGCATGAAACAAGATGAAACTGGTCAAGAATTTCCACATTATCTATGGCTACCGTCAACGTCTTCATTTGTATTAAACTCAGATGATTAAAGTACATAATACAGCAAAGTACTTTGCCTGCTTTTTATCAATGAACTGTTGTAAGACTGATTTTTATCAATGAACTGTCATAAGGCAGTCAAGAAAAACTCAACATTGTTGACAAAATACTGCATATAATATTTATGCCACCTCCTTTATGCCATGTTCTGGGACGCGTCTATTTGCAGAATAAATGTGTCTAATCTTTATCAAAGAAAATTTCCCCCACCTCATTTGTTTTGGACAGTCAGGTTAACCTTAACAAATACTAGTATTTAAAAACGATGTTCATCTCAACTGTGAACATATTTACTGATTTCAAGGATGTGCTTAATTTTACAACATATTCCAAGATGTGCTCTATTTACCCTAAAATTCTTTATAAAAAAGTGCATTTACAAGTTAACAAAGCTTATAAAATATTTCTTTTCATGGTTAAGATATTTTCAATTGAATATCATCCTATATTCCAAACAAACCAACTTCAAAACATGTACAATTATAAAACTACATGTGTGTGAATAAGGTAAAAATAGTAACTTAACACAATTCGTGTTTCCCACAATAATAAACTTACTCCATATAAGCTCTGTTCTCGCACTCTTCTCTGTTCACACGTCGAAAGTCACGCAATTCCTCAAAGAAAGCCTCTGATTGGTCAATAATACTGGGATCATTGTCAATCAAGCCTGCTATCCAATCATAACCCAGCAACTGTCTAGATGTCTTGTCCTCAAGGAAACTGGGTGAAGTGCGTCCACTTGATGAGTTGTTATGGAAACTGACCCTTCCAAAAGACTGCAAAAGGAGGTAGCCCATACAGTATTTCACATGTTGTCAGACTATTATTAAAAACACATGTAAGTTCGTTGGGGGTTACCGGACAGACCAGTGAGAAAAGGGCCCTAGTCTTGAGCTTTTACTGAACTTTTGCTGGAATTTATCTGCCGTTCTATGCAGGTTTCATAGTTCACAGGAGGACGATAAGACATTTAATACAGAAACGCGAACAATAGGCCACCCATGGATTACCTCCCCTGTCACACTCAGCAGCCAAGTAACTGTAACACGAACTTAACTTTAGTAGACAAAAGTAATTTTCAGAGGTCACATATAAATCACAGCATGCCTCAAAAAATACACCTTTTACAAGTATGAAGTGGCTATAGGGGAGGCCATCTGGTGGAACCCTATAACCATTTGCATCATGTAAGTTATTAATATGAAGTTATTAAACCAGAATATTTTGAACTTTGTGTAAGTAGCACATTTTAAATACTAAAAACTACTCAGATCCTAGTTCAGAGTTCTGACACATTAGTAATGAAAAAATATCAAATTTTCTGATTTTTCAAATTGAGTTCCTAAAAAGAACATGGTCACAGATAGGTAAGAACGTAAACATATGATTATCTTACTCCATTTCTCTTCTTTGCACCATGAGGACCTGCACTGTTGAGTATGGATTTGGGTTTAATAGTTGCCTCCTTAATGAAGTTGACCGTTTTCCTGTCATTTCCTTCATCTGTCAACTTCCTATAGTAACTATTGTTTTCCTCCTCTGAATATTCACGACGATCATGTGACACATCTTGGTCTCCTGTGATCTGCCTATGACGAGTTGATTCTGTCTTAGGCAGGTCCGAGCTCCTGCCAATCAAACTATGTGGGCGGTGACTTGCACACCTGTCTGTGGATAACGCGCAAGTACTATGATCACTGTCCCGGTGTATTTTTGCACTCTCCACTCTCACATTTCGGTCAATTATCTGCCGGCCTCTTCTCACAGAAGTTGGAGTTGTAATACTATCAGGGTTCCCACTTCCTATCTTCACTGGGGTGGTGCATGATGAGTAATTGTTCAAATCATGAGTCTGATAAACATCTTGGTATGGATCTGAGACTTCCGCGACTTTCTGCACTGAATCGTCAAGAGTTATCACCCCTTGACTTAATTTTTTTACACCCTGGACTGTTACTTTCTGCGAGTCTGACTTAGCATGTTTGCTTAAAGATTTTGAATTTGCACCATCTACTCTTGAACACAATGATTCTTTAGCTTTTGTTACATTCCCTGAATCCAAATATCTCAGACTGAGGATGTCCTCTTGAGCTGCGAGCCCGTCATTATGTGCATCTGTAACAGCTTTTCCCAACTTCTCCTGTTTTTCCCTCAGCTGGTCTAGTAACCGCTTGCTTTGAGTCCTCAGGAACTCATCTGAAGGCATTCTGGAAACTCTTTAAGACCTATCAAAAGAAAAATGGCATCATTCTATAAAATTGTATGTTTACATACACAGTGCAGCCAGATCCCAGCTGAATACAATTATCCTTTGACTAGGGCGGCTGTGTAGTTCATATGTGCTATATACAAGACATAACCCATCCATGCCTGGATCCTGTCCTATTCTCTGCACATTATAGCCATAGACATCTGATAAGGGTGTACGCATAACGCCATGACGGTGGTTCTGTACTGGGTGTATGATTGGTGAAGGCCTTTATGATATAATTTATAAGTAAGTACATGTAGCTTAAATGGGTTGAGAGACAAAAGCCGCACATTTAACATATGCACATTCTACAAATATCCTGCAGGCTGGTCAACCAGCAGGTAGTGACTGATACAAGGAATCAAATATGGCTAACCTGATGGTGGTGTGCCCCACATCTTCATTAAACTTTCTATCCTCATGCTGTGCAGGCAGAGCCCACAATGATACCGTATGCTCACAAGTTTAAAACAGTCTACAATTCATCATGCTTTGCACACACGTCTTTGATCAGCTCCCAGACTCACTAATCAACTTATTCCAAGAATTGTTGCACAGCACAAAAATGCCTTTCAGCATATTACAGAGACAAAACAGAAGCGCTATAAAAAGGTCTGCCAGAAATGCACAGTGGCAGCATTAAACATCCACGATAGGATTATTATTAGCCTTGGCAAGTTGTGCTGTCTGTGTTCCTTTCTGATTGCATGACTATGCCCTGGTTCTCACAATCTCACTTATGTCCCTATCTAGTCTACCTAATGTCCTATTCCGCATGTTGGGTGCTTTCATATTTGAAATTTCCTCTTGCCCTTCATCGGCCATGTGCATATCATCATCCTGGTTTCCCACACTGACAAGCCCAAACAGAAAAGATTGTGAAGCCCTGGAGCCAAGATCACCTATTCTGCATGTGTATTCTAGCATGGCCTCACATGGCTGTATTCAGAGGATTACCAAATATTGATGAAACCCAAATATCTCAGCCAAAACTGATGTTATATCATTGTCGACAGTACATTGCCACAGCAAATGGACAGCTGGGGTACATTCAATTTAACATTCAGCTGAAAAATTGTGGTGTTTCAAGTATTTTGAAGGTGTTTAAATTATCTGCTGAAATCTACATGGCTGGCCTCGGAGTCAATCTAGGGTAGAAGGGTGTATGAGATCTAATAGTTCTAAATAGTTAATAAGATATGGTTACAACTCCCCAGGAGGCCCACCTAACAAATACTTTGATATCAAAAATTCATAAAAGTTCACACTACAGAGTTATCCCCAACTTGCAACAAAGAGACTACCGTTCTGTTCAATGGCATCTGTGCTTCTTTCATACAATATGCTTCATAATAACTGTCAATTACCAGTAAGAACACTGCACAAGATCATATGTATGCAGACGTGCAAGATCCGCTGAAGCAAGATGAAACACGTCAATGCACAACAACAACACCGTTTAGTTTCGCTCAGCATTTCACGAAAACAACAAAAGACATTCTCAACACCAATACCTGCAAAACACTTAATATGCAATGTCACGAACACATTTGTTACTGATATTATTTTCAAGCGCTATGTGCACACACACCAAAAAAAACAACCCAAACCGTACCACGGCAAAATCCTTGCTCGCTAACCGCCACACCACATGTCAAGCTATCTGTTGACATCACGTGGTATGCCGGTTAAGAGATATGATTGGTTTATACATTTCAAGATCGCAACACTCCGAACATCGTTCGGGGGTTTCCGCTTGGTTTCGTCTGACTCGTACATTTAGAAAAAGTGTTCAAACTTTCTCAATGTTCTCTCGATTAACAATGATTATAATTTGCGCCAGGGACCAAGAAACGGGATATAATTAATAACACTTAATTATTCTAATACAAACTTATGCACAATACACTGCAGTCTGTGTGAACAAAATAGACAATAAATTCGATAAAGTCTTGTAATAAACATTGGAAAATTTTCTGATTAGTGCACATACTAGTTGTACACGTGCAAGTGCTTTTAAAGAAATATTTGGTAGTCCGGGAGGCGTGGCATCCTCTATCTACATGGCGGCACACTTCATTTATATCAAAAGCAAAAAGATTGTTATAATTAAAGTAAATTTTCATAGCTTGAGATAACCTATCTATACATGTATATAGTCAATTCGTATTTTGCCCAGTTCTACGTCCTAAACTACCAGCCCACCAGCAGTGAAGGTTTATCAACAATAACCCGTTCTTGATCACAACATAAACGCCTAATAAATGCATAAACGCTGATGTAAGTATATAATATTGGGTATACAGAAAACACTTATGAAAACCTATACCGATATATAATATTTGGGGTAAGGGATCTTTCATGCAGTTTGGTGCAATCAGTGCCAAGTATTTTTCTTTTTCTCAGATGCATGTATCTGTTTTCTTTTCCTTTGGCATGCTGGGTTCCTCTCCGCTCGTACGTGGGAAGGTCTGCCATCGGCCTGCGAATGGTCGTGGGTTTCCGCTGGGCTCTGCCCTGTTTCCTCCCACTATAATGCTTGCCCCCGTCGGATAAGTGATATATTCTTGAGCACGGCGTAAACACCAATCAAATAACTAAAAATATAAATCTTTTAATTTTTACCAGCTTGAACGTGTGAAAACACATATTCCGATGGTATTTACGAAGCAAAAAGCAAAATGTCCCGCGCAAGGTACAATGTGACAGGATCAATTCTTCACGTAAACAGCCAAATAAATATAACCCAGAGACGTCATAACCACAGCCTATCAACTGACTCTTGTTCAACTAAATCAATGTTTGCAGTTGTTGACTGGTACCTTTCCTCAGATATGTTCGTGACACCGTGACAATGGTCGGTGGGTGCAGACAACTTTTAGCTCAAATTCTCAGATCTCGACAAGCACAGCTTCTTTTCGTCAGTGCTGTAATCATCGTGAATGTGTACCTGTTCTATAACAGCGGGAGGAATGCAACTATCGTCGGAGAGAGCGGGAAAACCCAGCGTGAAAATGAAGATGACAGGCAGCTGTCCGTTCTAAAGAAAGATGCAGTTGACGTGGTGGATCAAGGGAAGATAACTTTCCACAGGCACCCTGAGGATACGACATTTGAAATAAATGTCATCCTCCCGTTTGCGAATGTAGAAAAAAAAACTGACTTACAAAGAAAATTCAAAATTTGTTTAGAGTCTATGTTGACATATACATCAATTCCAATAGCACTGCACATTATTGGGGATGAAAAAAGTTGGGCCATAGCCAAAAGGTGTCTACTAGACTTCCAGTCTAAGTCAACTAAAGTTGCAGATAAGATGCACAGAGTAAGTTTATTTAACATACTTTTTCAGTTATGGCGTTTTTTCATAAACGTGTAAATATTCACATAAACATTTACTTTTCAGTGCTTATCATCATATTATTTAAATTATTTTTTCTTTTATTTGATTGGTGTTTCATGCAGTAATACAGAATATAAATACGATGGCAGCCGACATTTTGGTGGAAGGAAATCGGGCAGAGCTCGGGGGAAACCTACAAGCATCCACAGGTTGCTGGTAAACCGCCCCATGTATGGCCAAAGAGGAAGCCAGCATGAGCTTATTTAAATTAGATGCAAAGACAGCATTGGTATGTGTAGTTCAGTTTTACATCTGTTTTCACTGTATGTAAAGATACATACCAGTGTTGTCTTTTTCTTAACATGCATTTCTGCAGCGCTCAGTAAGTGATGTCATGTTCTGGATTTTTTGATGCTTCAAAATTATTTTTCACTTTTGTGACAAAATCTAGATGATGCATATTTCCGCAGGTGAGACGGTGCCACTTGTTGCAGTTTTATGCCGTAAAAACTAATTTCATTTTGTCATAACTGCTTTGTGACAAGGGAGGTAATTCAGAGGAGGCTTGTATGGTGTGCAAACATACATGTATCATTATGCCTGCCTGTTGTATTATCGTTTGTAAGTGGCCAAAGGTCAGCAATTTGTCCTAGGCACTCTGTTTTTTTGTTGTTGTTGTTGTTGTTGTTTTTTTACCCATAAATCTGTCTGCCATTGTAAATGAAAATGCTTAGTATGGCATTAATCATCCTATATCAAATAATGAAGTTATCAAAGGCAGTTGATTTAGTCATTATTGAACCCTCTGTTTCAGATAATTCCTCTAGATGTCATGAGCCTGGCTGATCGTCTTAAGCCAATTGTGAAGACGATGCAGGGGCAGTTTAGCTATAAAGACGGAGACTATTACAGCCATCCCTTGTTTGTCCTCTCACTGGCACTTCACAAAGTCCTGCCCAACACGCTCAATAAAGTCATCATGCTCGATGCTGATCTCAAGTTCAGGGCGGATATCAACGATTTATTTGCTGAGTTTTTTAACTTCGGAGAATCGAATGTCATAGGGATAGCTCATGAACAACAGCCTGTGTACAGACATACATTCCAGATGTACCGCGACAAACACCCGGGTACCCCTGTTGGAGAACCTTTACCCAATGGGCAACCAGGGTACAACAGCGGCGTTTTGCTCCTGGATTTACAGCGGATGCGACTGTCCAAACTCTACAATGATCTGCTGGGTGCAAATAAGGTAGAAGATCTAGCCAAAAAATACGTGTTCAAGGGCCACTTAGGAGACCAAGATTTCTTCTCTTTGGTCTCCATGGAACATGGAGAGTTGTTTTATACTTTGCCATGTAACTGGAATCGACAACTATGCCAGTGGTGGAAGAACAAAGGCTATGAGGACGTATTTGACAGATATTTCAACTGCACTGGCTCTGTCCATGTCTACCATGGAAACTGTGACACGCCCATACCTGTTGATTGACTGTCTAATGGTGAAGTGGACACAGAACATTCGGGTTGCAGAGGTATTGTGACACATGCATACCTGTTGATTGACAATCTAGTTATGGAGTGGAAACAGAACATTCCAGCACAAAAGGTATATGTACCTTTATCACATGGCCTAGATGTTTTTAATAAAAACTGGTAAGGAAGAGTGTGAGGGCTGGGGGAGTGAAGTAGGGACAGTGCCAATTACACTCTGTGAAGTCTACAAAGCGAGTGATGTTCATGTAGATATTGATCAGAATTGGGTCTGCTTTCACAAAACACTGGAAATTTCATTTCTATGTGACATTCTTTTGCAAATTAAGTTGCGAGCCTCATGTTTTGAGGAGAGCTGAGCTGTGCTTTAAACTAGATTGCACCCCTTGCATGAAAATAGGTGACATTTGTGAAACCACCCCTTTTGCATGTTGGTGGTAAGGCCCTTGATATTGTGCGTGTTATGTAATACTGGACCAAGGTTTCTCGAACCAGTATTATATGACATGGACAATATGAGCTTCATTTACCACTGTCTCCAAAGGGGTGTCATCAAAAATCTCATGCGCTTAATTACCAGTGTTCACAGGCTTGCACTTCCTAAAATGATAGACGTGGGTTGATTTGAATATACAGTTACTCCTTAAGGTGATATTATTTTTCCCTTTACTAACTCTGTCATCTTTGCTGATATGTTTCACAAACACTTTATTTCTTTATTTTAATATTTTCAGATGGGCTTCTCATTAATGTACCATATAGGTATCGCTTTAATTTGGATTTTTTCTGTAACAATTAAATATTTCATGTACTTGACAATCAAACTTGACAGATGCATACACTGTATCATTCCACTAAATCAAGCCTGTCGATTATTTATCCAGAGAATATGGAGAGCTGGTTTTTTTTGTATACTTCTCTAGATGTAGGCTGACCATCAACGTATCACAGTTATCATAACTTTCAATTCTGCTTCCATTCCATGAGCTGCCTTAAGAAAGAATTTTCCTCGGTGGAACTTTCCAGTGTGTCATTTTTTTTCGATAATGTGACCAGCCTTGCAAGCTTCATTCCTTCTGAAGGACATGTCCTTATAAATGTCTCTTCCATGACAAGCCCCACCTCCATATGACTTTCATCTCTCCCATTTTAGGTTAACTTGTGATCACTAGTTACAGTTAACGCAGGAAAAACATTAGCAATTCTTCCATGGATTCACTGGCTGCCCAGCTATTTAAGACCGATCTGAATCTAAGAGCAGAAATTCATACACTTCTTTTCTTCTTAATATTAACTTTTACATGTAGTATTTGGGGGTGGGGGAGGCTGCATTCCAAATAATCAATAAAGTCGACACTCAGACTGTGTGCAAGTTTGTTTTTTGATGTGCGGGTGCAGTGTTTTATTTGTCTTGCATCCAGCAATGTGCCAGACTAGATCATTCAGCAATGTGCCAGATTAGATCATTCAGCAATGTGCCAGACTAGATCATTCAGTAAATACAAGGAGTTTCAGATACACGTGGTTAAAACAACCAGAGCTTCATGCCCGAGCTTTGTTGTGAAGCACGCCATCTCTGACAATTTCTACATATAAAGTTCCCAAGTCAGTAATGGAAACCAGGAATTTCCATTTTAACGTACAAGTGTTTGCCAAAGATTTTCACATCTTGACAAGAGATGAGTTCTGCTAACAAAATGACATTTGTTTACAGTCATGTTAGTGTTTGTGTTCAGGCAGGCCATCCTTAAAAGGTTTTCTTATTATTATTCTTGCAAATAAAATAGATCAGGATTTTAAAGAAAGTAACATAGAGAGAATAACAGAAAAAAGGGCAATTCCATCTAAAGCCGAATGAAAACTTTTGAGCAGAGCCCCTTTTTTGGAGGATCGGTCAGGGGACTGGCAATTAACATGTTTTTAATGATGGCCTCACTATCAGATCAGAGATACAATGTATATGCTTTCATAGTTGCATCAACCCAATACTGTTTTTCCCCAAGAGGGATACATTCAGTTGGAACTTGGGGAACATTTCTCGCAGTCCTTTGTTGTATAGCCTTGCAAACATGACAAAAACGTGATGTCTTCCCCATGACAGTGTATATTTTTGCATTCAGCAGACATGTATGTGGTCTTCTAAGCCAACAAATATTGTGCTGGAGCTCTTAGAGACTTTTTACCAGCTGAATTATTGTACGTGTACTGCTAAATATGTCTGTTCAATTTTCATTGGTTTCTCCACTTTCTCCACCAAAATCATCTATTCTTTGGTTATTAAAATTTCCTTAAAACATATTGGTATGAAAGACCTCATCCATTTAATGTGCAAAAATATGTTTCTCTGTTTGCTATGAACACCTAAAGCATCCTTTTGTAAAGATGTTCTGTGTCACATTGCTCAAACTCATGAAAGCTGGCTGTCTTGCCTGGTATGTCAGTTTTATTTGGCCATCATATAAAAACTGTGCACATTAGAGCACTTCCTTAAGTGGTCACAAGGAAAGATGTTCAGTCCAGAATAATTGATTTGCTTTGTATGAAATTATTCCTGAAAGGCTTTGTTGGTTATATACATGTAGCTAGTGCTAGGACATATTGTATAGTTGCTCTGTCCAAATGTTTGTCCTGGATGAGGAACTGGGGAGCTTCCCTGAAATGTTTTAAGCTTTAAAATAAAAATATTTCGAAAAATCGTAAAACTACCTTTTTTTTTCTCATTACGTTTATTAAATTTGCATACCAGAATATTCAGGTTATGCAAGTGCTACATTATATTTTTAAGCTTTATATATGTCATCAATATGTTTATAGCCTAATATGACAGTGGTTGTAATCCTATGATTTGTCTCTCAGATCAAAACTCAAAGACTGATATATTTGTATACCAAAACAGAACCATTGAAATTTTATATTGTCATTTTTCTTTTGGTTATTTTTTTTGTTTTGGTTGTTTGGTTGTTTGTTTTTTGTCTTTTTTTCTTACACGCATTGTAATACATTGTTCTTATTAACAGTTCAATATTGGATTGGTTTAGTATCTGATGTCAGTGTGTTGTGTAATACAATTTTTATGTAGTGTTTGTTGATGGAGTGCTTGCTCATTGGCTTTTTGATCGCTCCACTAGTCACATAAATAAAATAACTAAATGAAAAGACCTCACAAGTATACCACGATTTTATAAAACATTCAGCTAAGTGGGGTATTTTTTTTTTTTTTGTTGTTCTTTTTTTTTGTTTTTATGATCTACAGCATGTTCAAATGTTAAAACTTGCATGTTTTAAAAGACAAATAGGATCAGATTGGTATATGTCATGCAGAAAGTGAATTTTAAGTAACAGTATTATCATTATCAGAGATAACACTTTCTGGATTGAGTTTGAAACCCAAAGACGTCTCAGTTTGAAACCCGAAGAGGTCTCAGTTTGAAACCCGAAGAGGTCTCAGCCAGTTTTCCGCCCTAGAACATACGCTGTGTTCAGAAAGTGTAATCTCTAATGACGATAATACTGTGACCAAAGTGACGTAAGATCTTGTAAATCTTCATGTTGTACATGATTATAACATGTATACCATTCTGATAAATTGCTCACCCAGCGTGTTTATCACTTTGGGCATGATTTATTGTGTTGTTAAGAACATTGTACATATTGGTATCTGTATTTGTTGCCTCGGTTTATCTCTGGTCAGCTTTGTTAACATTTCAGAAGTTTATAATTTATAATAATTTGTAAGTGCTTGATGTTTTAAAGCAAGTTTATATCATATCTGTAAATGTATGGCTGCATTGTAAAGCCATTTTTGAGCTTTTTGTTACAAGATATACATACATGTGCATTATATTCTAGGATCATGTCTACCTATGATGTACTTTTTTACAACCATCTTATTATGTTCCAGACTCAGTTGGTAAATGTGCTAGCGCAGCGTGATGACCCAGAACCCTCCCACTAATGCGGTCGCTGTGAGCTGAAGTCCAGCTAATGCTGGATTCCTCTCCAGCCTTACATGGGAAAGTCTGCCAGCAACCTGCAAATGGTTGTGGGTTTCCCCCGGACTCTGCCCAGTTTCCTCCCACCATAGTGCTGGTCGCCATCGTATGAGTGAAATATTCTTGAGTACAGCATAAAACGCCAATGAAATAAGTAAATAAACAACAAATATTATGTTCCACCAAGTGATAAATTTACACAAATATTCATTGGTATAAACCAAAGGATTCAGGTCTACTCGTTGACTATTTACACCTTCCCAGTTACTGGGATCTGCAGATTTTGTCAAACTTGCAGTTACCTTCCGTTGCCAAATTTCAGTGAGCCTGTCAAGCAACTGTGAAAATATAAATTGGATAGATGGAAGGAAAATATAAACTGCAGTAGGTGCATGCAACTTTGTATGTATGGGGGAAAATGTATATACATGTATCCTAAACATACTATCTAGAGTTTTATTATGCTTATGGTTTTATGCACTTCATAATAAACCATCTTTGATTTTGTCAATCAGTCTCCCAATACAGGGACGTGCAGACATACATGTAGTTTTTGCTACTTTGTGCTCCCCATACGCTATCCCGATGACACCCTGTAATATCGTGAAATTGCAATAAAGCCTGTACTCAACCAGTCTGATTTCCTGTGTTTTATTTAGTAGCATAGCGTTTCAGTAAATATTTCTACAACCTGTTCATGAACTCTTAGTTGCCACTAAACTTCTGTAAAAAGGTATGTGGCAGACAAATGGGGAGGTTGGGGTAATCAAGTTCACCCAAGACACACACCGATACAGATTTTTGTGCAAAGCTTTATTCATGTACATACACGCAGGCTGTATGACTTTCTCAGTTTTCTCCATCGATGAATTCCAGATGTAGTTTTGATCTCTGTCACAGATACTAATTAAGTGCTAGCAGTGGAAAATAATGATGCAGTAATATACTGAATGAGCATACATGTTCACATGTTCATGTATCAAGTACATCTCTAGGGAGAGCCATAAAACAGTGTATAATTCAGAATATACAATGTAGCCATCTGGTAATGCTGCAAGACACAATCCAATGTGCCTCTGGGCAGTGCATGTCTGCAGGCCACATCCATGTGCACCTCCAGGAAGAGCTTGTCTGCAGGCCACATTCCAGTGCACCTCTGGGCAGCGCGTGTCTGCAGGCCATGTCTAAGTGCACCTGCGGACAGCATGTCTACAGACCATATCCCGGTGCTCCTCCGAGCAGAACATGTCCGCAAGCCAAATTCCAGTGTACCTCCAGACAGAGCATGTCTGCAGGTCACATCTTGGTGGACCTCTGAACAGGGCCTGTCTGCAGGGTACATTCCGGTGTACCTCCATACAGAGCATGTCTGCAGGTCACATCTTGGTGGACCTCTGAACAGGGCCTGTCTGCAGGGTACATTCCAGTGTACCTCCATACAGAGCATGTCTGCAGGTCACATCTTGGTGGACCTCTGAACAGGGCCTGTCTGCAGGGTACATTCCAGTGTACCTCCAGACAGAGCATGTCTGCAGGTCACATCTTGGTGGACCTCTGAACAGGGCCTGTCTGCAGGGTACATTCCGGTGCACCTCTGAACAGGGCCTGTCTGCAGGGCCTGTCTGCAGGGTACATTCTGGTGCACCTCTGAACAGGGCCTGTCTGCAGGGTACATTCCGGTGCACCTCCAGACAGAACATGTCTACAGGCTGCATTCTGGTGCACCTCAGGACAGAGCTTGTGTGCAGGCCACATACTATTTCTTAATTATTTATTTATTTATTGGTGTTTTGCATCATGCTCACGTCTATGTCAGCAGCCAGCATTATTGTAGGAGGAAACCTTGTCTTAAGGTCGCGTATATCTGTTAATACTGCAAGCCAAATATACATATAGCCATTTGTAATGTCTGATGACACATCTTGGGTGTTTTGTTGCAAGCCATTTCGCCTTATTAAAATCACACCCGTGTTCAGTATTATTCATTGTTAATAAGCTATACATCACTGTACAAGTTAGGATTTAGATATCTTATAAAATCTTGGTAACACAGTACTTAAGATTGGGCCCCAAGTCACCATTGCTCAGAAAGATGAAGGTAACACAGTGGTGTCATCATGCCACGTACACAGTAAAGAGTTCCTGGGTGTGGTTGATTCACTGCCCTTGTCATAAGGATTGATCGATTGATTGATTGACGTTTACTGGCCAGATAGTTCACTATGCTGCGGTCAGGGTTACGGATTTAGGTTACCCTAAAATGTAAACCACAGGGACCTGTTTTACAAACTGGTTGTAAGTTATGTCAAACATAACTGTCATGAGGACACACACTGCGGAGATACTTTGTCATGGTAGTTACGTTCGAGGTACCATTACACCCTCTTCATAAAAAGGGCCCCAGGCATTTACCAGTTGCCTAACAAAAATGCTAAATGAAACCCTTGTCATAAGGACAGGGAAGATTTGAAGACAAAGGGACTATGACAACACAAATGTATTGGCTGTGTGAAGGATTTTGTTGCCCTAGATGTAGAATTGCTATGGTCTCAGAGTTTGATGGTTCGAAGCTGAGCAGGGTCACTCCATCACATACAGCTGTAAGCCAAAGCCTGCTGGCTGAGTTGCTGAGGAAACATCCACGATTCATTGAGAAGCCTTTGATGAAAGAGTTTGCATACATCAGGGCTCTCAGCACTCCTCTTCAAAAATATAGGAAAAGTATTGGAAGCATTTAAGCAAAACATTTATGTCTGAACTGTTTAAAGATGTATTTACGTGAAAAACCCAACCCATGTGGCCTTACCAACTTACCAAAATTGTACTGGCAGAATGTTCACACCTTATTTATTTATTTATTTATTTGATTGGTGTTTTAGGCCGCACTCAAGAATATTTCACTTATACGATGGCGACCAGCTTTATGGTGGGAGGAAACTGAGCAGAGCCTGGCGGAAACCATCCGCAGGTTGCTGGCAGACCTTCCCACGTACAGCCGGAGAGGAAGCCAGCATGAGCTGGTCTTGAACTCACAGCGACCGCATTGGTGGGAGGCTTCGGGTCATTGTGCTGCGATAGTGCACTAACCGACTGAGCCAGGAAAGGCCCCCTGTTCACACCTTAATTGCCCCCTGTAACTAATACTCTTGTGAAGCATCAGCTTTGTATGGAAGGGTGAACTGCAAGTCAGTACTATCTCATGAAAGTATTATCCACTTGGGCAGTGAGGTTCAGACAAGACAATTATACGCAAACACCAGTCACACCAGCAACATCAGACATTACAATTTGTGTGTGTGTATTCAGCGAAAATATTGGAAATAAGAGGTTTTTACAAAATATAGGAAAATAGATTGCCAAAAATATAGGAAATATAGGAGCACTGAGAGCCCTGATATTGCTAAAACTGTAGGACTACAGATACTGACCAAACGCCTGAAGAATGTTTATGTATGTAACTATAAGCAAGCTTATAATGGAGCATTGCTAAGAGTTGGATAAATCCTGAGTAACAGCCACAATGGTAGGTATAAACCATGGATACACCTACAGATACTTAAGTAGAAAATATTTTAGTGCGCACACACACACGTAAGTGTACATATATATATATATAATGCAAATAATTATGTTGGCCTGCTGATGTGAAACACAGCTGGCCTATGTTTCTGTGGATGAAAACTGTGCAAAGATAACGTAACGGGTCACTGGCTTAATCTGCTACATGTAAAAGGCATCGTTCTGGGAAGAGAGACTCTTTCTCGCATAGCCAATCAGGAAAATGCAGGTTTAAATACATTATTAGCTCATCATTGTTCCGAAGGACAATTATATTGTACCTGACTCACCAAACAGGTGGAGTCAATATATTTGAACGAACGCATTTGATGCAGAAACATCAAGTCAGTGTTGATTCGGCAAATAATTTATTGGTAGATTATATCTTTCAGAGTTCCTGATATTTGTTGGAGGAATATAGTGGATCATATTTAAAAGAAAGAATTACTGACAAACTTAAGTTTAACACGTTAAATACTGTTGTGAAGGACTCCAAATAACAGAGGAATATTCATGGTTGGAACACACGAGACAAACATACAGAGACCTAAGGACACAATTCAGCACAGTTTGTGTTATTTATGTGAATCTTGGTATCAACTGAAAAAAACATTTGGACTTGGACTTTGGACTTGTGCATAGCTTGAAGTCAAAATCATGGAGAGACACACAGAACAAATTCTTGCGTGTTACCGCAGTGTACAATGTTGTACGTTGAAGAGCTACCTTGCTGTCAAAACTTCAGTGTCTTAAAACCAAGGTCAAATTATTAAGACTGAGATGCCTGTAGTCTGAATTGCTTTCCTAAACTGTAGAAAAAATTGCAGTGTATTAAAACTGATATTGTGGATGTTTTTTAAGAATACAGAAACAGATTTTTTCTGTCCTTTTCACTTTGCCCGGTGTGATGTCACGCATGAACACATGACGTCACCAATCACTGACGTGTATCCACAAACGATGCTGCCCTTTCGAATGTTCTTGTCACCTCAGCATACTCAACATCACATCTGCCTGATTCAACGTCATACAATGAATTTTATCGTGTCACACCACGAACATTTTACGGCCACAACCAAAACTTTTATTTTTGATGAATCTAAAGTTAAATAAAATATCGTTATTCATTGAAAATCTCTTTGAACCATATTGTTAGGTTTGTTCTATATGATTTCCCCCATATCAATGAAATATTTCTGCCCTCTTTCTATCGTGACTGAAATGGCACTTTAGGAATGAATCACCATATATTTGCTTTTGTTTGTCTTGTTTGACTTGTTCTATGCATGCCTACTGCTGTGCACTCGAAGTAACCTAGCAAGCTGGCTTCTTAAAATAAAGACTTGCTCAACTTTTGGAGATGTGATGCATAAATCTTGGCCCATGGCGATCTCAGTATCTATGCTGTACGTGTCAAAGGCAAGTGATCTCCAGCAAACTTCATATTCGATCATCAAGCCTTTGAATGCTAGCTGTCAGCAACTCAGCCAGTCTTAAACATACAGTATTTCAAAGGAAAAAAAGACACCTGGAAATATCTACATAGATTCAATACCTCTTTATTAAAAATTCAATCATACATAATCATAAATAATCTTCATAAAAATCTCATAAAATGACAAAACTACATGCATTTTTAAAGAAAAGAATCAAACACTCTTTTTCCTGTTTTAAATATTTCATTACACCTGCGCATGTATCAGAGCTAACTAGAAGCATCATAAATTCTTCCAGGAAGCCATTTTGGACCATCTAACTGTCACATGAATGTGTAAAATGGTGTAACAAAGATCTTGGACAGCAATCACGTGAATTATACACCCTATTTGATTAGCTACTTGTAAAGATACAGCTGCGACTCAGTCTAGGGAGTGCTCAGAACTAATCGTAACTACAGGTAGTTCCAAATGAATGCTGAAAGTAGAACATGCTCTGCTATCAAAAACTGATCGTAACCAGTTGCTGAGAGACACAGGAGCGTTCATATCACATTGGTAGTCACGACTGGTGAGTTGCTGCTAGACGTCCATTGGTTCCCGGAACACGTTCTGACTCTGACATAAGCTGGGCTTCAAATACTCTAACAGTGCAATCAATTAAATATCAATAAATAAATTCCAAACCTCTTGATCTTTGTAACAAGTTTTTAAAGAAATATATAATCAGTATATGTTATCATGGTATAGCACGTCATTCCCTGCTTACCTTTTCACAGATATAACTACCATGCATTAACATCTTTAAAAAGCTTTCAATCCTTGTGTGAACTTACTATAATTGACCTTAAATCTCTAACATCATCAAGCTGCTCATTTTGCCTTATTTTCAGAGTTCTATACCTCTTAAAAACTTTTTTCTCAGATTTGCTTGGCAAGCAGGTTGACCCCCAACTGGAAAATGTGAGTTCCAGTAACAAAAATAATATCTGACCTCTAACTGTCTTAAAATTGCATTTTGGTTTCTTTTTCAAGCAAATTTTCAAAACAAAGGGTATTTGTTGCTCCTGAGGCCATTAGTAATGTCTGACCCTGTTGACAAGATTGACTGTAACCTCCATATATTCCAACTGTATATAACCAGGGAAGTTGAAGTCAAAAGCGATGTTAAGCCATGGTAGAAAAACAAAATTGTGTACAAGTACTTTGACAATTCTCCTGACACTGCAGTCACAGCATTCATCATTTTAACAGTTCATCAGAGATCCTGAAAACAAAACAGAATCTCCATCTTTATGTATGTGGAATATAAGGGCTATCTACCTTTGGGTTGGAGGAATTTCCCCATTAGAGTCCTTCAAACGCGAGGTCTAGAAATACAAAGCTGTTTAGTGCAAATCCCCAGCCAACAAAGCCTGATCACATCTTCTGTGGAAGCCAGTACTTAAACAAGCAATGAAAACAAGTACATGTTCCAGAAAAAAAATAAATAAAACTAAAATAAAAATAGACATTTTAATATATCAATATATCAAAATAAATCATTCAAACTTGCTTTAATGGTTATGATGGGAACAGTTTTTCATGTATCAAATTTAGTAATAATTAATTACAAAAAAAAGTGATGCTGAATGGACCATGTCCTTCTTTAAGTTGGCTCATGACACCTCATGAATCTGATGATAACAACTGGACTGCTTCTTTCAGATCAGTCACTATGATGTCAATATCATCCCTCGACGTTTCGCGACCAACACTCAGACGAAGTGCATTCCTTGCCACAGACTCGGGGATTCCTATACCCAGTAAAATGGGAGAGGGCCTGAAAATGTGTGGAAATGACAGATTTGTGAGCAGTTATGTGGACTATCTTCAATAAAACAAATAAAATTAAAGCTGTTATCGAACAGAGTTGCCACACTATTACCTATTACCACATCTGGTAGTCCCCTGATAACTTCATGGTAGCAAAAAAGAGAAGAAAAAAAACTGAAAAGATTGAAAAAAAAACCAACTGGATTTGAACCTGTCACTGCCTAGTATAATATACAATGGATCTAGTACTAAAAACCAGTGTGGAAACAGTTTGCCCATAACCCATAATAAAAGACATAAAGAATACAGTGTCGCAAGGATGATCTCCATTCTAATGGTAAACTGCACTCAGCGATGTTCAGCTTTACAGCAAGAACGGTTTTCTATCATGTTACCTCTTAATCTTGAGAAATTTTGCTTTATCGCACTTTGTATTGCACATATCTTGACCTTTGCACTCTATAACTTTCAGCATTACAGCTGTAACGATTTTTATTCAGGGGACCTCCAAATACCTAGAAAATTGCATTCTTTCAAACTTTCATCGTAATTTGCGTCAAGAGTGTACATCGCAGGGCAAAATATAGGATCAGATTCATGATCAGGACATCAAACTACATCAGGTAGTTGACTTAAAATATTTAAATGCAAAAACTTTTGGTCACGTGACAACGCTGGTAATCAGTACATTTCCACAAATTCCAAGACATGAAAATGATTTTTGCACACATAATTTGTTCCAACGTATTCTGTCTGTGTTTGAAATTTCACCTCGATTGGATATACCCATCTTGAGAAAATGACATGTCAACCCATTGCATTCATGGTTGTATGGCGTCCAAAGTAGGTCAGATAGAAATATAAAAATTGTGGGAAAAAATTTCCAAGTAAAATTTATAAGAAATAGACTGCATTTTAACCTCAGCATGTTAGGACCAGACTGTTGTGTCTATTTATTAAAAGATATTTGAAAAAAAAGAGAGAAAAATGACAAGCAGGATTTACCTGGATTTGAACCTGAGACTTCCAGGTACAACCTCCACTGAGGCTATGTTGAAAACCAGTGAAAAGAAAATAAACAGTGGTCTCAGGTACCAGAACACAGTCACATGTATAGAAAGACTGTTCCTTTGATCTGCTGCTCTTGGCGCCAGATAGAAATACAATACCTGCCCTGTGGCTAATGAAACCACAGTAAATGCTTTCATGAAATCTTGCACAAAGCTCTCATGTTATTTAAAAGGGAGGATTTTGTGGAATCTGTGTGGACCCCTAAAAATAACTTTACAAAAACTCAACTTACCATTCAATAGATGTTTGTTGACTAAACACACGAGGCATTCATCAAAAACTGTTAATAAAGTTATCCCCCTTAGTCACATTAAAGTTGTCTCCCCTGAAAGCTCTTATTACTATAAAGCCTGCAAATCACACTATGCCTTCAATCCTTTGGCAATTTGCGATGCAAATAATGGTCCAATCAAAAAAGGAGTGAAATCTTGAAAATGAAACATTCTTCCAGTAGCATGTATGACAAGTTGTATGACAAACCTGTTTTGAGCATGACAAGCTGCTCCAATGCTGGCCTGTAACCTGGAGCACTTTGATAATACTCGATGACCTGCAACATTACACCAAGCCAATATAAAGATAATTATTTTTCAAGAGCACAAAAAATGCCTTTTTGATTTAATCACCAATAAAAAAGCATGAAACCATACAACATTTAATACACTTTTTTCCTTCTTTTATTACTGACTGCAAATTTTCCTTTCTGAGAAAACTTTCCACAACAACATGTTAATAGATAGGTATTAGTATTGAACTGTCAGTCTCACACACAAACCTTGAAGGCCAGGTCCTAAAAATGACACATTACAGATGTTCGGAATCCGACAACTGGTTTCAAAGCGACCGTTAAAGGTAACACCTTCACCAAATTCCTCCTGCAAATAAAAACTAACACTTTAAGTGAACTATTAGTCCGAATGAGATTACAATAACACCTGATGTTCACAGTATTGACTTTGTTTATTTTGCCAGTGTAAAAAGTGAATTCCATAATACTACATACAGTTTTTCATACTGTCAGCTAATCGAAACCCGTATTACATTAGTTTTGCATTTTATATCATGTCTTTCACCTCTCACTTGAAAGGATTAATGGCTTTAAAATATTGATATGAAATATTTGCTATAAATTAAATATCATCATGCAAAATCCTCTGTGCATTAAAGATATATCTACATAGGATATTGGCAGTCATGTAAGGAATCCAAATACACCTCTCAAAACAGAGATCTCACAATTATTTTGACTCACCTTCAACCTTGTCTCTAAATAATCTCTAATTTCTCTCATGTGTTCTTCGTATTCATGCAAATTGCGTACAACCAATTCAGCAGCCTGTGATATCAAACACAAAAGCAATAAGTAACAAACCATTAACATTTGTTAATAATGAAGCAAAGGACAATGTAATTAATTCAGCTGTATAGGTAGGGGTGCAAGTTTGAGGGTTTGCCAGGTAGCTCGGAGTCAATGAGGTGATAGTTTTTCTGAGTCCTGCACTACTGAACTGCACCACTGGCATGCATCTATCATTTACTTGTTCATTTGAATGGCATTCAAGCATCATAAGAAGATCGTTCTAATTTTTCACTTCCATCACACTGGTTGACTTCATAGATGAAGACAACTGGTGTAAACCACGGGGCTTAACAAACTGCTCAAGTACACAAAACACACCTGATACCCTGATTTCACCAACAGAGAGAGAGCTCACAGTCTTTGCCAAACTGGTCAAAGGCAATGTAAGATTAACTAAACATACAAATATATAAATATAATGAATACATGTAAGCCTATGATTCCTATGTACATGTACCACCTAAAAGGTAACATTAACTACTTTAAAACAATTTGGATTGCACAAAGATTACATCCTTTGAATATTATTCTGGAATGTTTGATCAACTGAAACAAAACAAATATTTCTGAGCCATATACAAAATATACTGACAAGTCTGTGTGTGCCCTCATTCTCTCATACAAAACCGCTGATAAATAAAACCTGTTTGACTGTTGGCTCATTCCTGTTTCACAAATAAATAAAATGCAAATATTAATGTCTGATTACATACACTAACATCTGTAATTTACATCCAAAATATATTTATTCATGAAAATAATACATAATAATACAAAAGTACATTACCTTTCCCAACCCTGCAATCATTGGTGTATTCTCTGTCCTGCAATAAAAACAGTTTCAAAGAATCAGTTTTAAGGCCTTTTATTTATATCATTCCTTCATCAACCAAGATTTGACATTTAATACATTTTACTGTGGATCACTGCAAATATTTGAGAGAGATTTTGACAGCCACTGAAGAGTCACTCAGAAACTTTAAGGAGAATGATGTGGAGATTGTCTGCCACTGGCTGAGGGTGGGAGCGAGCTTCATGCACACCTTTGCTCTCGTGTCAGCCAAATGCTCATCAGGGGCTATCCATGAAGTATGTAAGTTCAAAGAGGGCAGGGTGGGTGGGGGTGGGGAGTGGTCAGTGCATTACGTACAAGGGGCGAAGGGGGTGGGGGCGAAGGAGGTGGGGGCGAACAGGGTGTCACTGATCGGTGTATATATGAAACAAAAATCTGCTATATAAATGTATAAATACCATACATGCGATTGGCAATATTCACCATACATTGTGTACTACACAGTCCCACACAGAGTAGGTGTCCCTAATAGTTATCAGCCAGTTTGCACCATTAGTACATGGTCTAACTAGACAGCCAAAACAGTTCAGACACAGATTACCAGAAGTGGAAATGGTATCACACTCCACAGAGCACATATACCAAAGTGAATCTATGTGCAAAAACAAAATGCTATGACGACACCTTTGGAATGAAGTGAAAACCATAAATCAGCTAGTTAGAGAAGTCACAGTGGCTTTCTATGATTGTATGTGACTGCAGTACATTAAACTCATGAGATGACTTAAATATTAAATAAATAATAAATCTGCATCAAACCTGTGTAAACTGCCATTCATCACTGACCTTTAACTTTAACTTGTTGGCAAATAGATAAATTAAACCCATTTAACTGCTACTGTGTATGAGCCTTAATATAGTATTGGCTGCATTTCTCGGATTCTGTACATTTTGCGAACCTACACAGTGGCTCAACGTACCATGTACAAGAAGGGGGGGGGGGGAAGGGGTGTCAAGGCATTTCATCCAAGATGCATACATGGGGGAGGGGGTATCAAACAGTTGGGAATTTGAGCATATGTACTTCATGGACAACACCTTACCCCCCCCCCCCCCAATATAAAACTCTAGGCAAATGTAGGTGTACATCTACAGCCCCAGGCTTTCTCACCCAGGTCTAAATGCCCTCTCCTGACCCCCTCCAAACAGTAATGGGAAAAGAGGCGTGGCCCTGCCCGGATTCCTCACACAGAGAGCACCGATTCTCGGGCCGTAGAACTGGAAAACAGATTCAGGAAATAAACACTGGTATATCAATAAACTGACCAGCAAACAAGTCAATTGTAGCTGGACAAAATGGGACTTCAGTCAAAATATTTTATGGGGTGTTAATTGATATGATCCCATTGGCAGTCTGACACTATTTCTGAATCTGGAAACTACTGAACACTTCCACACAACTATATTTCGCAGATTCAGCATTTATTACCATTTGCTAATACATGAGGTGAAATGCAGTTTTAAATTAAAACTTTGAGAAAGAAAGAAGCCAATAACAAATCATTATTCACAGTTTAAAACATCTTGCACCGTTTTGTTCCAGATATACTAATTTAAAGTTGTAAATCAGACATAAAATTAATTTGACATTACTTTGTGTCCAACAATAGTGAGGTAGTCCACACCGAGAGTTTCCATGGAAACTTGTATTTTGCCTACAGCTTGTGCTGCATCTGTATGAAGTAATATGCGTGGGAATTCCCCCTTCTGTCGCCTCATACATCTCACCCTCTTTGATATTTCACTGACTGGCTGAAATAATGAGAATAACTTCAAAACTCTGACATAAACTTGAAACACTGAAATATCACTAATACACCAAAACAACACTGAATCACTGAAATACTGATTCATTCTGTGCATGTCATTACTCAAACATAACAAATCTCAGCACAGGTTGTTATTACTGATATGACCATATGGGCATTAGATCAAACATGTCATAATCACCACCTTACCTGTCTCGACGAAGAGCATGATGCAAGTACCTGTAGATCTTCTACCTCACCTGTATCACACTTGTCTCATTTAATACCTGTCATGTCCGCACATGTGTAAGTGTGACATCTCACATCTCACCTGTATCACATCTGTCCCATTATAACCTGTCATCTCTGCACTCATGCAAGTGTTACATCTCACATGTCAGCTGTATCAAACCTGTCTCATGATTACCTGCCATGAACTAATACAAGTGTTACATCTCACGTCACCTGTATCACATCTGTTTCATTATTACCTGTCATCTCTGCACTCATGCAAGTGTTACATCTTGCATCTCATCTGTATCATACCTGTCTCATTACAACTTGCCATGAACTAATACAAGTGTTACATCTTGCATCTCACCTGTATCACACCTGTCTCATTATTATCTGTCATTTCTGCACTCATGCAAGTGTTACATCTTGCATCTCACCTGTCTCATTACAACCTGCCATGAACTAACACAAGTGTTACATCTTGCATCTCACCTGTATCACACCTGTCTCATTACTACCTGTCATGTCTACACTCATACAAGTGTTACATTTCACTTCTCACCTGTATCACACCAGTCTCATTATTAGCTGTCATAACAGTGATCATACAAGTAGTGGGTCTAATTGCTGACATCACATCATCAACTTCCACTCTTCCAGACGTCTTAGATGCTGAAACGTAGGTCACCTCTGAAAACAATCCAGGAAATGGCTGTTTATTTTAATACTTATTTACTTATTGGCACTTATTACACCATAATACTTCATATGTGACACCATGGCATTATGGTGGGAGAAAACCCGAATTTGGGTTTAAAAAAAGAAAACATCCTCTGTTACACAGACTCGTTTATTGCACATTAACCTTTTTCCTGCAATAAGACAAAAGTGATGTTTTCACACTGGCACATTCCAACTTTGAAGAACACAATTTGTACATACACATTCACCAACATACCTGCTAAGTTTTCCTCCTCAAAGTGCTTCAGCACTAGCTTAATGGAGTCATGTTCCAGATTCGACGTGACAAAATGGGGTAGGCCTATCCTGCCATTTGTGTCATCCAGTTCTTGCCAGAAATACTTGAGAGCTGTGTGTAATACCAGGTTATTGGCCTGTGAACAGAGATGAATTGATTTCATTTCTCTTTATCAGAGTTTCCATTTCACAATTTTGGTGGTTGACAAACTAGAAAAAGCAAAAGCTGATTGAGGCATAGGTCTGTCAGATGATTGGTTCAAACTTTATTGACATGTTTCTGAATGCTTGTATTATTAGATGTCTGTACACAATTTCGTGTCAATCACATGTCATTTGTGACATGAGAGAGATGATACCAATTAAGCTACTCTTGCTGGATATGCTCTGCAATGTACATGCAATAAAATTATTAATTTCTTTTTTGTTGTTGTTGTTGCATGAAATATTCAAGAGTTTTTCACTCATCTGACAGTACTCATGTTACAGCCAAAAAAAGTTTTCATGGTTTGAAGAAACTGAGGTGACAGGGGTAAACGAATGATCTTTGGCAAGTTACAGACGGACTTTCTAATGAGTGATATATGGATATGCACATCATACTGGTGGACGACTAGTGGAGGGGTGTGAATGATTCCACTGTTATTGCATCTTACCTCTGTACCTCCAGATGTAAATATGATATCTGAAAAATATATAAACATACATGTATTATTCAGCATGAAAGATAAAATCTCAAGATGTCATCATTCATTCACTGTACAGTTCAACCCTACCAGATCTAGCCATAATACTGACACTTGTAAAACATTACAGGCCTAAACTAGAACAGTATAAATAAAATGTTTGTTTAATACATTTTCTCACATTGCTAAGTACATATGGTTGTAATACTAGTTCAATCAAGCTGTTGCAGAATTGCAGCCATCTACTTGCAACAAAATCTCAGTAACATCACAGTGAAATTTTTATATTACACTTTAACATGAACACTGTATACCCTTACCACTGGCCAATGCATCAACCATATCCGCCAAATTTTCTCGAGCCTTGTCAATTATACATTTAGCTTTCCGACCTGAGAAAGAAAGCATGGAAAACAAGGACATTTATGAAAAATGCACTGTGCTCACGGTATTTATTTATTTGACTGGTGTATAACACCATACTCAGGAAGATTTCGCTTGTGTGACAGTTGCCCACCATTATGGTGGGAGAAAACCAGGCAGAGCCCAGGGGAAAATCCACGACCATCTGCAGGTTGCTGGTCGAAGTTACCACGTGTGACCAGAGAGGAA
The DNA here is from genome assembly GCA_016165875.1 of Acanthopleura granulata. Lineage (NCBI taxonomy): Eukaryota > Metazoa > Mollusca > Polyplacophora > Chitonida > Chitonidae > Acanthopleura > Acanthopleura granulata. The sequence continues at coordinate 17,123,709 of JABBOT010000080.1, read as the reverse complement.
GCCACAACGAGCTGAAACTCACAGCCACTGCATTGGTAAGGGGCTTCTGTATCATTGCAGAGTTGTTCTCATTCTCACACGATTATACTAACACCAAAGCTAAAAAACTGTTGCCAACTGCTTAATGCAAATTCTCCGCATTGGATACATCCTTTAAATCACTATGAGCTCCGCAGCAAATTTACTTTCAATAAAGCTCTGGTTGAAGTTCTAATTTAATGGGAAAGACCTTGTAAAAATGAGCTTATGATCAGTGAAAGGACCATTAAAAACTGCATCTGAAAATACCTTCACTGAATTTTTTACATTTTTTTTTCACGAAAATAAACACAGTCAAATGTTTTGATTGCATGGTGGGTTTCATGGACCATATTGATAATGTGGTTCACCAATGACGTCACACAACTTTGTGTACATCTTTATATCCAGCTCTGAATAAAGGTCTTGTGAAGAGTATTCCTGTAATTTTTGCCCCTGTATGAAAACGCTGCTTTGACATAAAATTTCTGCTTTAGGGGCATAGAAAAGTCGATGTAACTTCACTGCTGAACCACATTATCAATATGGTCCATAAAACCCACCTTACAATCAAAACATTTGTCCACATTTAATTTGGTGAAAAAAAATCTCAAAAATTCAGAGAAGGTATTTTCAGATACAGGTTTTAATGGTCTTTTCACTCACCATATGTTCATTTTTATTAGGTCTTTCCCTTTAAAAGCCGTTACTGTGAGCATCAAAATCCATTGCATGCTTTCACTGACCTAAAATCTCACCTACAAAAAGAACATTTTTAGAGGCAAATAAATGTTTTAACAGATTACCTTCAGGGCTGAGAGACACATTTTCATAAGTATATCACCACACCTTCCAAAATGAACATCCAAGGATGATATTATGATCCAAGGAACTCTTAATGATCAACTTAACCATGGGCAAAACTCTAAGTCAAATATAGTAAATTTGGTTTATACTAAACTTTGTCACCATCATCAGAAATGTTCCATTCAAGATATCCTAAGTTGGAAAAGATGAATGCTCATTTAACTTCAGACTACTTACACTATTTATTTATTTATTTATTCATAGATTGGGGCCTTCCTGGCCAAGGTGGTTAGCATACCAGCGCCACATAGTGTCCTAGGTACCTCTCATCAATGTGGTCCCTGGCTTCCTCTCAGTCCCTATGTGGGGAAAGCTTGCCAGCAACCTGCGGCTGGTCATGGTTTTCCCCCTGGGCTCTGCCCGGTTTCCTTCCACCATAATGTTGGTCGCTGTCATGTAAGCGAAATATTCTTGAGCATGTCGTAACACACCAATCAAGTAAATAAATAAATAAATTACTTTAATAATTTATTTCTTTATTTTATTGATGTCTAATGTTGTTCTCAAGAATTTTTCACTCATTCAACTACATCCACTTTTATAACTGGAAGAACCTGGGTTTCCCGGAGTTAACAGCACCCTTTATCAATTATCCAAAAGCCTTGGACGAGTCAAGGGTAGATCGGCTACCACCAGAACACTTAGTAAAATGAGGCCCTGAGGATCCAGTACACTTATCACACGTAAATACTATTTACAAAGTATCCCTCAATTACCCTAAATGTCTTAAAATAAGACCTAAAATTTCGCCCATTACTAAAATATACAGTCTGCCTCATTCTCACAGACATATTGCTCTTCAGAACAGTGTATGAGGATTGGAAGGATGATATCCTGCTGGAAAAATTAAACTTTCAAACACCAAAAATAATATTTCATGACATTTATTTGCCTATAATAATGCATATAAGAATTAGCAGTGAATTATGTATTTCCTAAATAGAATTCATGTTCATGTGTTGATCATAATGAGAACATACCTGCACCATGAGAGCTACTGGGATTTCCCCAGGCCCCTTTCAGAGCCTCAGTCACAGCTTCAATAACCTGGGGATCCAGTGGGGTGGTGGCATTATAATCGAGGTACACCCTATAACAAATACAAAACACTTGGTGCAGACTGTTTGTTTGAAGATAAATATGTTCAACTTTTCCTGTGTCCTTTGCATTCGATAACAGGACAACACAGTACAAAAAAAAAAAAAAAAAATACGAAGTGCTCTTCATAATAAAACCATGTTTGGCATCGGTTACTGATAAATTTTCTCACATGTGCCACACAGATGGACTTCACACTGGTGATGTTGGTGGAGGACAAGTGGTCATTGTACAAATGTAAGGCTGCTCAAACCGAACCGGTCCTCTTGTGCCCCGAATCACCTACTCTCACCAAGGCCCAATAAGTAGCTAATGAGGGTTTGTGAATGATCAAATCTACAAACTTCCTGTTCAAGGCTTGGATTGAAACCACTCCTCAATAGTCTATAAATTAAACATATTTCATGATGAATACAAACGTATACTGCATCTACAAAAATGTTTAATTTATTTACATACCTATCTTCTGACATGTCAGGTTCTTTTCAAACTCCTCTGCGATCACAATACCTGAATGTCCAATTAGCCAACAGCAGGTATGCCTGAAAATTCATGGAGAAGAAAATATTTATCAAAAGTACCTCATATTTGCAAGATTTTATCAAAGTACGTTTTGTGAGCACACTCAGTAATATATAGTCACAGATGACATGACATTGTGGCAACACCTTGCCGAAATTACATGTGGTTTTTGGGGTCAAACTCAAACTACCCCACTAGTTTAAGTTTAAGAGGGTCTCAACAGATTTTCATCTAAGGCTATGATATACGGTAATTCTATTTAACTCATGATTTAAGTTGGAATATTTCTAAAAATAAAATTAACCAACGTTTCACATGCAGTACAGGAAGACAAACGCATGCATCATAGAGTACTGGCTAGTTCAAGTACACTGACCAATACATTTGTTACCATTTTTCGAGACATTTCAATGCATCTCAATAATAAATAACAGCACAATTCGTGGGTATACAACTTGAACTGCATGGCACTGGCCCTACACTAGATATACACTGCAACTACATGTCTTAGTCACAGCCACAGAGTGTACTTGTAAACTGCATGTATGTCAGGGGTTTTCCTAGCCACTTTCTCGTTGTGGTTACCACAACGAGAAATATCGGAAAACTGAGTTTCAGACAAATTTTGCATTTAGTTTGCATGAAATAAATTGAATTTTGGATATATTAACAACGAAAAATATTTGTTTTCTAAGTTTCTAAAAACTGGCTAGAAAAAAATCCGTAAATGTGTAAAGGAATAGTACCCGTACACATCAGTATCTATAAATTATCATCAGAAAGTTGTCGTGAACGTGATCTAGACGTAAGCTGTAGACTTACACGTTTAAAATGCTGATAATTCGCGTGATTTCTGTTAACCAACAGCTTTTCTCCACCAGGAACAACAGCCCAGGCGCATACACGTGTGATTGTTGATGCCGAAAATTAGTCAAGGGTTTTTCTCCCTCCAGCCCAAAAGAGCTCTCCAGGTGAGCCCTAGGAGATGTTCTGCCTCTTGGTTAGGAATTCTCTGCTACAAATACCATTATACACATTATATATAATTCTCTCGCAGTTGCACATGTTGAGTGCGCGTTTCGATAAGCGTGAAGTAAACGGAATGTTGCTAGCCATTGAAATTAGTATTGCTGTAAGCGGCCCACTGTATGTAAACAAGAAAGGCCATTGGGGTCGTAAGCCGTGGTGACATTCACTGACAACTTTTTTTTTTTAAGTTATGCACCATGTGATACAATCATGGCGAAGTTTGAAGGAGAAAGGTTGTTTATGGTGGTGACAGACGCTTTGACAACAACTGCTTACGTGCTGTATTATCTGGTAAAGTCTATATTATCGTGGGTTTTGCCAACACGGTACAAAAACATTGAGAATGACATTATCCTGATAACTGGCGGTGGTCGTGGGATAGGCAAGCAAATGGCCCTGGAGTTCTGCAAATACCGACCCCAACATGTAAGCGGTGGTGTCTTAGGATGGACATATATACGTCCCAATGATCAATGAAAAATATCGTGGATAGTTATAAATGTTACCCAATAGATAGCCTTATACGCATACGTATAGGCCCGTACTGCCATGGCAGTAAGCAATATGACTTTCTGTTAGTACATACACAGGCGCCGTCCCAGGTGGGCTATTCCAGCCTCTTTCTTTACACCCAGCTGACGGGTATCATACATCATGTATATGATGTCCCGTCAGTCCAATACAAAGAGGGGTAGAAGTAGTCACCTGGTGGCAACATAGGTGGCCTACCAGTGCATGTTCATTTAGTCCAAGATTGCACAGGCTTTGGAATTTGCATTAGTAATGAGGCATTCACCAATGACGTTCAAGTCCCACATCAGAGACACCTTGTTAGGACACAGGGAAGACTAAATGATTGGGCCATGAAAAGGCAATCCTTAATTATTTTTTATGAATGCACTGTTACGCAGGCTTTCTCCACTACTTAATTGCCAACCTGAAATTCTACAGCTTAATGCCACACTTAACGAGAGTTCCTTATGCCATAGCAATGCATTCCCTGCGTATTGCTTAGTGTGGACTCTGCACTCAGACTGTTCCTGCTGTGGCACACTTTCCCTATGGAACTTGCTCCGCATATAGGTGTTACAACATACTTTCCCCAATGTCATGGAAATTGCTCGCCATATAGGTGTTTTTCCTCATGGAATTACCTTGCTTGGCATATAGGTATTAAAGCACACTTTCTTCATGGAATTAACTTGCTTGGTATACAGGTGTTATAGCACGCATTCCTTATGGAATTAACTTGCTCATTGTATAGATGTTTTAGCACACTTTTTGCAAGGCGTTTGCTTAGGATGGTATATACATGTATATGTTGCATGTTTATGTTGGCTTCCTCTGTTATAAGTTATAGGCATGCTTGCAGGTCCATGAAAGAGCTGGACTGCAGCTAACATGAAGACAGTAATACCAGCATTGGATATTGCTGAGTTTGCTGTCCCCTTATTCATTATCCATGTACCATGCTCACATGGTCAAAGCTCTGGTTCATGCACCACAATGCCATAGTGGTACTACCTTTCCGAGATCTACAGTATGTATAGTGTACAATGTTACACAGTTTCAGCTTAATAAGACACACAGGTTCACAGCTTAGAACAATTTTATGCTTTTATTGTGGCAGTAAAATAAAAGGTACATGTAAATAGCTAACTTACATGTACAACCACAGTTATTTACACCTCTTATATCCCCTTATTCACAGTGACCCTAAGTGACCAATATCTTATTTCATGGCTGACTGGTCAGATATATGCAGTCAAAAAAAGTGAATGTCCTCAGTTCGTGGTGATGTGATCCTGTCTAGACTGTGGTCAGTCAATGGTTAGTCTGTGGTCACTCAAGCCTGACAGGTTCACCCAGGTCACTCCCTCGGCATAAAAATATGAAGAAGTGTTTTAGTTTAAGCTTACATGCATTGTAATCATGACTGCTGACCAAGTTAAGTCAGTTATTGAGCATAGACACAATTTCACACCAAAAACAAACTCTGTTCTCTGGTTCATTCATCAAAGGTCTGGAAGCTTTCACTATTAATAGTGATAAAAAAAATGCTGATGGGCTTTAATTTGACAAATCCTTGCGAATTTGTAACCTTGTATGAGTAGCATATTTAGATGTTCTACTGATAACTTGTACTTCAGATACTGAACTAGTGTTAAACTCACCTCATAACATGACTTTGTTAAGCGGCTGGATTTTGGATGGAAATCTTGTGATGGTTCACTTATAAACACCTCATAACATGACTTTGTTAAGCAGCTGGATTTTGGATAGAAATCTTGTGATGGTTCACTTAAAAACACCTCATAACATAACTTTGTTAAGCGGCTGGATTTTGGATGGAAATCTTGTGATGGTTCACTTAATAATAATACTGTATTTAACGATTAGGTTCAATTAGTGCAGGACAAATCTGCCTTGAGCCCTCACACAACACTCATTCATGCATACATATACATTTCCCTCATCTAAGGTCTACAACCTAAACCATTCCCTACAAACTAAACTAAAGAAAAAACAAGGATGAACATGACAACGAGAAAGACTTTACTATCTAAAAGTACAATTTAAAAAGAGCCCTGTATGTGCATTTATGCAAGCAACCTGCGGATGGTCGTGGGTTTCCACCTGGCTCTGGCTGGTTGCCTCCTACCATGATGTTGGCCGCTGTTGTATGAGTGAAATATTCTTCAGCACGACGTAAAACACCAGTGAAATAAATAAATCAATCAACCAAAATATCATCAAAGCAACCAACATGTGATAGTTCATGTGAGTACCAAGATTAAACTGGTTTTAGTTGGATAGGGAATTTTTTTACAAAATGTGGATTTCTAAGCATCTTTTAAATGAGAATAAATCAGGTGATTTTTTGACAGATATGGGCAGTTTGTTCCAGATGGTCACACCTGAACAACGGAAAGAATTCTTGAACATTCCTTTGTTAGGCTTAGGAACTAAAGTATTTTTTGAACATGTTAATCTAAGTGACTTGGAAAACTGAAGTTGTTGAGACAAACAGAGTTGATAAATATGGTGACAAGATATCATTAAAACATTTGAAAAATAATACAGCCTTTTGGTATTCAATGTATTCATATATAGTCATCTATTTCAATTTTTTAAACCTCTGGCTGCTTGGTGTGGTATACGGAGCATCAAGAATCACTCATTTCTGTAGTTGTAAGACCCTGCCAAGTAACTCTCTAGAAACACAGCCCCAAACTTTGGAGCTGTAATCCAACAAAGTAGAATGTATGCATTATGAAATAGCATCCTTACATGAAGTGGTATATTTCTTTATTCTTTGGAAAAGTGAGACCTTGAATGGTATCTGTCAACGCAGGCTTTGGATTTGTTTATCCAATGTCAGAGTGGAATGAATAGCCAAGGAGTCTAGCTTCAGTAACATTTTCATTATTGTTTCCATCAGCTTTTTTTAGGTCAGCTTTCTTGCTAAACTTGGCTAAATTCTGCCAGGAGCCGATTTTCATGCATTTTTTCTTTTTTGTATTTATTACCATGTTGTTTTCTAGGCACCATTTGTGAACATTATGGCCTTCACTCAGAGCACTCTCCGCCTCATATAATGTTTTTCCAGAAGAAGAAATCATGTTATCATCAGCAAACAAATCTCTTAAACATTTCATTATGTGCAGAGGAAGTTCATTAATAAATGCAAGAGAAAGAAGTGGGCCTAAAATAGCTCCCTGGGGATACTCCACATTTAATGTCCTGATATTCAGACTGTACACCACCTCGACACGCTTTTTGCTTTCTACAGGCCAGATAGCTGAAGAACCAAGAGAAAGTTGTGTGTTGGAAAGTTGGTAACAAACAAGCTTTTGAGCAAAAGATCAAGATTGACTTAATGAAATGCCTTTCCCGTGTTTATGAAAGCTACTCATGATATCTGTACCTGGTCTGTCTTGGTTAACCAGTTGTCAGCAATTTTTAGTAAGAGTAGTATGACAGGAGCATTTTGCTGATCTGATTGAAGTTCATACATCAGGTCATGTTCACTGAGAAAAGACGACACTTGGGTAGCAATGTGTCTTTCTGAAGTCTTTGAAAGGCTCAATAAGATGGAAATCGAATGGTAATTATTACAAGACATCTGTGGGCCACGAGCGTGTTTGAATTCGTCAGGAGAAATGCCTACCCCAGTAGACTGAGTAAAAGGAAAGGTTAATGATGGGGCTGTGAAAGTCGCAGTTAACTTTAAAAATCTAGGTCCGACCCCACTGAGCCCTGTGGACTTCTTCACATTATTAAACCTCCGCCTGAGTTACAAATGCAGGCTAAAAATTTTGGTTACCTATGTTATTATGAATGTAGCTTTCTAACTTTGATAGGTTTCTTGTTGACTCATAGAATTTTGGTGATACTAAATCAGCTACGGTTGCAAAATATTCACTTAAGATGTTGGCGACCTTTTGGGTTTTTGTTGTTTGCTCCTTTCTGACATCATTCTCCAGAATGGTAGGAAATGGAGTGTTAGAAGAGAGTGATCCATAGAAGTCTTTCAACAATTTCCAAAGGGTTTTGAGGAAATTTTATATGCCAATGCGATCTGAATTTCTTTTGATTTTGCATGATCCATGAGTTCCTTTGTTTTATTTCTCCAGTATCGGTACTTTTCTAGAGTGTGTTTTTTGTGATACATATCCCTCATTTTACAAGCCAGTCTAATATCCTCACACAGCTTAAACAGTAGCAAAGACAATTATAAATAAAATATTGATCTTTTCTAGCAGGAACACCATGTTAATGATTGAGATAGAGGTGATTGCACAGCAGACTCTCCACCATTTAGATGCTGTCTGAAAACTATTATCTGGAACCATTTTATCTTTTCATATTGTTTCACAGTTATCAGTAAAAATCTTCATTTACCAGACACAACTTTTTACCCGTTGTTTGCCATTTCAGATAATACTGTGGGGTCGCCATGTGGACACTCTGTCTAGGACATGTAAGGATGTGATGAGCAGGGGTGTTAAGTGTACATATATGATGTGTGATGTGAGCGACAGGAAGCAGATCTGCCAACAGGTTGGTATCAGTCATTCGGAAACAACTATAACTTGGCACATACACAAAAGCTTAAGACTCAACTCAGCTATTAGGAGTAGGTCCCATTTGCTGACGGCCATTTGACTGAAGGCTGAACCACCATACACATAACAACTGGAATGCAACTCCAGTTCAGTTGCCTCATTATTTTGCATACCTGAGCATTTACGACAATCTGGTTTAGTTGGGGCAGGTCTTAAGCTGTCATGTATGCTGAGTATAACTTGACAATTGTTTCCAGGTGTGCTATGGAAATTGCAACATCAGTCAGTAATAAGTGCTGTATACTGTATGCATTAGAAACGTGTAGTTTCTGTAATATCCTGATCAAAGTGTATATTGGCCTTGAGTTGTACATTAAAACATACCTCTTTTAAATGAACCTTATATTTTTTTAAATGTAATTGAATTTACCTGCACAGCCTGTGAAATTTTTAATACTCAGGACAACTTGCAGAACTGTTAAATCTTTGACTAATGTACAGTAACCTGGGATACAATATGAGTATATACATGTATACATGTACATTGTGTACCGACTATAACAATATTAGACCATATGTTAACAAATTTAAATCTGTGAAATATCAATTTTGGTCCGGTATTATATAACTTGGATATGATGTACAATATGAGTCTTACCCTTATACAACCATTTCCAAAGGGATCACAGTTTAAAAAATAGCCGGCACCAGTCCTCAGGATTGAATGTGAATATCATATTTCTAGGCTGAAAGAGTTAAAGAGAGCATTGGGGATGTGAGTATACTGGTGAACAATGCAGGCATTGTTTATGGCCATCCCATCCTGGAGAGTAGAGATGAAGACATTGAGAAGACTATCCAAGTCAACACACTCGCACACTTCTGGGTGAGATAATGGTATACGTTAATTGGGGATATAAAGGCTTTCCACTTCCAGATGAGGTAACCATTCTTGTTATCAGCTCCTCACTCCCTTGGTAAGACTCAATTTGTCTGAAAACATTTCATTTTCCTGGGTCAAATTGCATGCCAGAAATTTCGGGTGTGATGATTCTTTATAGATGTACATCCTGCAGAGAAAGATATGGTGCCTGTAACCATTTCTCAGAAAAGAAAAACACATCCAGAAGAGATTTTTAAGGTAAAGAGTTAAAGTATTTGCAAGGTTACAAAATTTTTCAGGTTGGACACTGTTTATTAGGCTACATATTTAGGGCAATACGTTATGATGTCATACTTTGAGCTTTAGCACCAAGAACAGCAAAGACTATATTAATGTTAAAGGTAGTATCTTAAAAACTACTCGCATGTACTGATCTCAGGATATAAGTTAAAGCACAATAACATGAGGAGGATGTTCCATTGTGGATTACAAAATCCATGGCCTTCATGCCTTCTCTTGTGTATGTGTATTAGAATCCCTGTTAAGGAACTGTAAATGTTTAAGTATGGCCTGTGGTAGCCTTGCTACCAGATCCAAGTCCAAGGTTACATGTACTTCTGTAATGTGATCTAATCCTTACCGTTTGAGCGCATGTGTCACATACATGGGGCCTCTTTGGCTGGTGGAGCTAATCGCGACCCAGGTGCCTCTCACCAATGGAGTCGTTGCGAGTTCATGTGCAGCTTATACTGGGAAGGTCCGTCAGCAGCCTGCAGATGGTCATGGGTTTCTTCCGGGCTCTGCCAAGTTTCCCTTCACCATAATGCTGGTCACTGTTATATAAGTGAAATACTAGTGTTCTTGAGTACAGCATAAAGCGCTAACTGAACAAATTATTGTGTCACATACACAGATACAAGTACATTGTATATAAATATTGTAAAGACATTGTAGATAAATGTCAACATGTTGTACCTGAATGGGAAAAAAATTATGTCTTTTTTTTTCAGACGATTAAAGCCTTTCTACCTGCCATGGTGAGAAATAACCATGGGCACCTTGTTGCGATGGATTCCATGCTTGGCCTCATGGGATTGAATGGGGCAGGTGACTATTCCACATCTAAGTACGCCACAACAGGTATGGCAGAAGCCTTGCTCTATGAACTGAGACATGAGATGGGTGCACCAGATGTGAAAATCACAATTGCCTACCCATACCAAGTGGATAATGCAATGTTTGCAGGATGTAAACCAAGGTAAAACACCATTGGAGTAGAGTAAATTCTCCTCAGGGTACACTAGTGTATACTAAGGGATAATTTCAATATCAACATAAAAATTCTTCAATATGACATTACACAAAAATGAAGTATAGATTGTGAACGACCTAAAATTTTGTCCAAGGCTAAATGTACATGTCATTTGCTGTTTTAGCTGGATTCTGAATGTTTTACTGCTCTTAAATAAGTGTTTTGACAATTGTTTTGAAAGTAGGAAAACTCTAATCAAATAAAGACCTATCAGCTGTTTGGTATTACCCTGGAATCTTGTTTTTTTTTTGTTTTTTTTTTATGTTTTTAGGTTTCCAAAGCTATTTCCACCTTTACCGGAACAGTATGTGGCAGTGAAAACTGTGCACGCCATCCTGACCAATCAGACCCAAGTTGTCATGCCCAGGATGTTTTACTTCATGGTTTGGATCAAGAGGTAGACTGGACAGCATTATACATGGACATGGACTAATCCCACATGAACTCCTCTTTCGCTCCGATATTTGGATGTCACTATACCAGTGGAGTCATATAACCTTCCATTTAATTTCCTGGGAGTTGTGCCAGAGGTTTGCTGCCTCGCAACTCGGCCACTTATCTTATGTCTCCTGCCAAAGTGCAGACACAAACATGCACGCTACAATTTTGGCGGTTTCATCTTCAATATTTAGGAGCTGACCGGCCTAGAAGCTCATTGCTCCATCTTTAGACAAGAAGAATGCCATGTTTTATGGTTACCCGCTACAAATGGAAGTATATATGGCATGGTTTTTGTTTTAACAGGGAGTGATGAGCTTCTGGGCCGGTCAGCTCCTAAATAATGAAGGTGAGACCACGAAAATTGTCACTCACATGTTTGCAAGCATCTAAGAGGGAGTGACATAAGATAAGTGGGAGAGCTCAGGCACTACTCAGGAAATTAACTAGGAGGTTGTATGACTCCACTGGTATGGTGACATCCGAATATCAGGGCGACAGAGAAGTCCATGTAGGACTAGACAAGGACATAGTGTATACATGTACACAGCTACTGGATTAACTTGTTCAAGTTAGTGTGAAAACAAGTAGTTTATAAAAATGCAACTGCCTTGGTGGGCTGGTTGTACATTCCAAATATGATCTTCATTATATTTGGGTAAAAAGTGTATCTGTGAAAAGTGATTAAAATGGAGATAAAGATTGAGGCGCCACAGGTGAACATTTTGGACCATATTGATCCTGCTGAAGCACAGTGACATATCAGATTCTATTTGGCTTCTAAACATGCTTGAGCTGTTGAACTGTCTAATGTAAATACAGGTACAGGTGTAGTTCTATATGTGTATACATGTAGAACGTAGACATATAGCAGTCAGAGGATGCTTTGTAACAAAAAAGAATCTGTTATCATCGTGCTTCGATCTGTTCAGTATGGTTCAAAAAGTCCACAGTAGAAACTCAGTGTTTATTTGTATTTTATTCACTGTAAAACAACGTAAAAATATAATAAAGACCATACATGGGCCATAAACTGGGCTTTCAGATGGTTCACACTTTATCTGAAGGTGGTCTGTACTGGGGTTTCTGGTTTCCAGCGTTTTTTTACACCTCACTTAGTTAAGAGTTTGCACACTTCTTCTTGATGAACTTCTGGGTGTAACAAATTCTTTGTACATGTCTATATGCATTGTGGTTGGTACAGTTCAGCTGGCTACCAGTGTCTGTATGCATTGTGGTTTGTACATTTCAGCTGGCTACCAGTGTCTATATGCATTGTGGTTTGTACATTTCAGCTGGCTACCATTGTCTATATGCAGTGTGGTTTGTACAATTCAGCTGGCTACCAGTGTCTATATGCAGTGTGGTTTGTACATTTCAGCTGGCTACCAGTGTCTATATGCAGTGTGGTTTGTACATTTCAGCTGGCTACCAGTGCAGGCGTTGTGGTCATTATTCACATTTCTAGGCGTGGACCGTGCCATGGAAACATTTGAGGGTGGAGCGTAAAGAATGGACATTCAGCAGAATGGTTTATCGTGAAGCATTGTGGTCACCTCGCATTATTCTGGCTGCAGACTGTGCCATGGAAACACGTGAAGGATGGTCAGTCAACAAAATGGTTGATTATGAAGCACTGAGTTAACCTGTGACATATGATACATACATGCATGTATATCTACAGCCATTTTAATTCGGGAAAATGTTTCGCCACCCAAACTGTTAGGCACCCGGACCATTCAAGCTGTTTTAAAAGTAACAAGTAAAATGAACACAGATATGATGGTATACCAATAAAAGGGCAAGTTATCATACAAATCTATCATTCACATACTTTAACTCCTTCATAAAGCAACATTTAGACTTGCATTTTATCAAATTTAATAATGTACAGTCACATTATATTTATGAAGTTTAAGATCAGAACCTACAACTTTTTTTCTAGATATGGCCCTGACATGTATATGATATTTCTTAATTTAATTTAATATACGTATTATACTGTGCAAAACATATGTTTTGTGATCAGGTTAGACACCTTATTAAGTTAGGGAGTATACTGTAACAGTAGTCAGTATACCAAGCATTTAATGTTAATTATGAAAGGGTCAAGCAATTTCTGGACAAGTTGGACTAAGTTGAGTTGGCAAAGTTTTGCCAGCTAATGAATCTAGAGTGCGGCTTAATATATTTCTGTACCATTTGATGACTGAATCATTTAACCAGTTGTCAGATCCACCTCAGTGTTTGGTGGATTCCATCTTAGCCTCGCTTGCCATCCACCTCCCAGTAGCCTGACAGTAGCTAGTCAGTTATCATACCCACAGACTTCCATGTAAATACTGCTGTAAACAGACAAAGTTATTAGTGGAAAAATAGCATTCATGGGTCCTGTGTCAGATGGTGAATCAGGCTGTGTATGCTGTGTTAGATGGTGAAACAGGCAGTGTATGTAAGTACTTTCAGATGGTGAATTACATGTAGGCAGTGCGTGTTCTTTCACATGGACAATCGAGCAGTGCACTGTGTCAGATGGTGAATCGGGCAGTGTGTGCTGTGTCAGATGGTGAATCAGACTGTGCACTGTGTCAGATGGTAAATCAACCTGCAGAGGGTCGTGTGTTTCCGCCGGGTTCTGCCCGGTTTCCTCCGACCATAATGCTGGCCGCCATTGTAAGTGAAATATTCTTGAGTACAGCATAAAACATCAATCAAATCAAATCAGATAGTAAATCAGGAAATGTGCTGTGTCAGATGGTGAATTGACAGTGTGTGCTGTGTCAGATGGTGAATCAGGCAGTGGGTGCTGTGTCAGATGGTGAATCAGGCACTGGGTGCTGTGTCAGTGAATCGACTGTGTGTGCTGTGTCCAATGGTGAATCAGACAGTGTGTGCTGTGTCAGATAGTGAGTCAGGTGGTATCCTGTGTCAGATGTGTCAGGCAGTGTGTGCTGTCAAATGGTGAGTCAGGCGGTGTGGTGTGTCACATGGTGAATCAGGCAGTGTGTGCTGTGTCAGATGGTGAGTCAGGTGGTATCCTGTGTCAGATGGTGAATCAGGCAGTGTGTGCTGTCAGATTTTGAATCAGGCAATGGGTGCTGTGTCAGATGATGAATCAGGCAGTATGTGCTGTGTCAGATGGTGAATCAGGCAGTGGGTGCAATGTCAGATGGTGAATCAGGCTGTGTGTGCTGTGTCAGGCGGTATGCTGTGTCAGATGGTGAATCAGGCAGTGTGTGCTGTGTCAGATGGTGAATCAGGTAGTATGCTGTGTCAGATGGTGAATCAGTCAGCATGTGTGTTCTATCTGATGGTGAATTACATGTAGGCAGTGTGTGTACTTTTAGATGGGGAATCAGGCAGTCAATGCTGTTAGATCGTGAATCGATTAGGCTGTGAGTGTTCTGTCAGATAGTGAATTAGGCAATACACATCCTGTCAGATGCGGAATCAGGCAGTGTGTGCTCCATCAGATGGTAAATTTGACTGTGTGTTCTCTCAGATGGTCAATCAGGCAGTGAGTGTCTGCCAAATGGTCAGTCAGGTAGTGAGTGTCTGTCAGAAGGTCAATCAGGCAGTGAGTGTTCTGTCAGAAGGTCAATCAGGCAGTGAGTGTTCTGTCAGAAGGTCAATCAGGCAGTGAGTATTCTGTCAGAAGGTCAATCAGGCAGTGAGTGTTCTGTCAGAAGGTCAATCAGGTAGTGAGTGTCTGTCAGAAGGTCAATCAGGCAGTGAGTGTTCTGTCAGAAGGTCAATCAGGCAGTGGGTGTTCTGTCAGAAGGTCAATCAGGCAGTGAGTGTTCTGTCTCATTATGAATCAGGCAGTTTGTGTTCTGCTAGATGGTAGCTCAGGTAGGGAGTGTTCTGTCAGATGGTCAGTGAGGCAGTTACTGAACTGTACTGACTGCTTAGGTACTCCTTTCCTTCATTACGGTATGCCATATTGCATTCTTTAAAGAAAATAATGTCAAATAATAACAATAGTGTCAAACTGCTGTCATACTGAAATATATGACCTTATCAAGGGAATATGTTATCAGCTGTTTACTGCTGCATATGTTGAATACAGGTACATGTACTATGATGTGAGAGGAATACGATCTGTAGGGATGAGATTATCTTTGTCTGTGAGAGCAAAAGCTTTGAACATAACATTAGTTACTTCATTTGCTGCACTGGTATATTAAGAGTAGAAAATGGACATGTAGTCATTTCAATTATAGTGATATTAGCACGATGCCATTGGTCCAATCGACATCACTGGTAACCCTTATATTGACATCATTTGGAAATGGTACAGGAAAAGTATGAGCATGCATGTACATTCCACAGTGTTTACAGATCTCTGCAAATGTACCTTCCAGCTCCCCATTTATTTTCTTGTTCATGAACCGATATATTTTTATGAATAGAAGTTAGTATAAACTTTACATTACCTGCTTATATAGTATTGCTACTTATAAGTGGCAGACCCAGAGGGGGTCTGAAACTCCTGACTCCCACAAGCACCTTCCAACCCCTCAGATTATTAAAGATTCTTTTTTTATAGTTGTTTTTGCATGTTTCCATAAAAAAATACCAGGAATGTAAACTGAAGCCAGATCCACATGTAGGTGAAAAAAAATAATGCTTGAAGCTATCATTCTATCATTTTTGGATGAAACATTCAATGGCATTTTTATGGTTTATATAACGTGATTTGCTGTGAACGGAATTTGTAATCAGAGGTCAATCTGACATTACAAAACATTTATATAATGACATTTATCATTTCCAGGTGAGTCTTGTAACCTGCATGTATGCCATTAGAATCTTATGTGATAAAATACCTTGTCAGATTTGCTTGTAAAGCTGTTCTGTATATTGCCAGCTGCATGCGCACACCTGTGTGGCAAAAATCAAATACTGTATATATGAACATAGGTGCTTAGGATTTATGCATTGAATGGTGTCAGTATATTGGCTTCATATATTTGTGTAGAAATGTATTACACATCTTACTGTCAACAGGCAGGTTGTGAGATTTTGGAGGCTTGGTGAAAGACATACATGTTTGTATTGTGTTTAGTGTGAGGTGGCTGGATGGCTCACTGCGATTATCAGGCCGTCGAGTATTGAGGCCATGCGTTCAAACACAGCTTGTGCTGTGTCATCTGCAGCCTTGAATCTGAAGATTTGTCAGGTAGATTTTGGGATTTCCTCCAATCATAATCCTTACCACCATAGTGAAGAATTTTTGAACAACTGTCAAATAAACAGTATACTTAAGTCACACTACATTCATATTGTCAACCAGTGATTTGGAACAAAGAGAGCATGTTTGTGTAGTTGTATTTTGCCATTGTGCACCACTATGTACAAATATACAGAGTGATTTGGGTAAAGGAGAAAAGGATGCATATTTGTGCAAATTTTATTACACATTTAACTTTGATGTCCTTGACTAAATATCTCACTACTTTGTTGCATTATTATATACATGTATGCAAATGGATGGTGTTGGATTATTTTGTTGTTTAAAAAAATGTCTGTTCGCAAACCAAGCCAAAGCTACATGTACATTTGGCTTCCATTGGCAATAATTTAGCAGTTATAAGAAATTTCTTTATTGTTATCCATAATTTCTTTGGTTTTGGCCAGAGTGTTCAGAAGTTTTTTTACAGCCTGCATGTAAAAATATATTTAGACAGAAAAAAGAAATGAAATGGATGAAATAGTGCATCATAGTTTTTGTGATGCACGTGTTATGATACATGATGGTTGTGTTAAATTTTAACTTTTATTGTTGGAAAAGTATATGCAGTTGTATTTTGATTTTATTAATTTGCTGTTTCCTACAAATTTTATTTATACAGGTAGCTATGCTTCGAATGTTTCATGGTTTTTATTATAAACTTTGAACAGCGTTTTACTATTGTAAAATGGCATTATTAAAGTGAAAAAGAAGTGATAATAAAAATGGTACATGGAAAAACTTTCATATGTTTGCTTGTTTATCAAGAAGTTGACTACCGCTATTTCTTCACTGTATTTTTCCTGTATATATCTGATTTGTTAACCTACCAAAATTTATAGCATTGTAATGTTATTGTGGTACATCATACACATTCCTTAGGTATTGTGTTATCAATTATGCTCACAGTGGAGAAAAAGACTTGAACAATGGTTTAATAATTGAGCATATATGAACAATGTTTATATATGATACACAAATATTACTGGTATTTGTCTTTGGTCTCCAATGCTTGACAAATATTTATTTGTAAATGTTACTGTAACCTTTTCGTGAATTATGAAGCTTGCCATTCAGTGGGAGTGTATCAGTTGGAAAGTGCATTTAGCACCCAAAATTTAGAGTCGTTTTGTGTTTGTGAGTGATTAAACATGCTTGCCCCACAAAATCTTCCCAATTAGTTTGTGTAATGTACAAAGTCAACTGGATTGATATGTAAGTATATCTTTGGCACATGAAGTAGAAAAGGAATTTAGAAATCATCTCAAAAGATGTAATATTCTACATTTCTTTAAATTCTAAGGATAGCATGCAGAATAATTTAACAATAACCAAGATATACATGTAGAATAGAAAAGTTTTAAATAAGACCCTCCTCAGTAAATGTCTTGTTACTTGTGCTATCCGACATACAGAAGCTACTTCTGTGTAAATAGTAACAGGGGGAAGTCTCTTATTTTACTATATTTTAATAGCATCCAAGGAATCCATATAGCCTCAGAATTCTACATGTATATTCACATGATGCATTCAACCTTAGTGATTGTCTATGCATAGTAAAAACTTGTTCATTGGGATAACCTTACCTACATGTACATGTACCTACTCACAAAACATGTACCCAAAGTTTATGCTACTAAAATCAACATTTTAAGTTTTAAAATATTTTTTCTTTATATATTTATTTTCCCTAGTACATGTATCTGTGCCACAAAGCTGTATTACTGCTCACATACATCTCCACATCCCAGCAAGTCATTCCTTTATTAATAAAACACAAGCTTGAAATGGGTCAAGTAGAGCTGTTATGTTCTTTTATGCCCTTTCACAATGCTAGCTTGAGGAAAGTAGATGTGTCTGTGCTTAGGTTAATAGTGTCACAAAAGGTCATTCAGATCATAAATCAGATTGACCACAGTTAATGGCTGGCTTTATGATGTGAAGTCATTATAATTGTATTTAACATAAATATATGAAACCAACCAACCCAAATGCATGTATGTAACAACCATCATGCAGCATTACCATTGGTCACCTTAGTTTGTGAAAACAGGGTGACCTTTCCCACGGGTAAATTTGCTGATTGCATGTTCATATTGCCAGCAGAGAATCCCAAGCAAGAGGGAGATAGCAATATTGTATGTTCTAGCTTAGATTAATTAGTGTATTATCCATCGTTATACACATATCTGTCCAGCTCCAATGATATGTAGTAGTAAATTACAACTGTCCATATCACATCAGTGACATCACATGCATGACATGATATCACTGAAAGAATGAATTACCGAGTTCATTTTCTCTGTGAGGTTACAATTGCTTTCACTGAGAACGGAATGAAAAGCAACAGTCATGAGGCATGGTGATTCCGAAGTTCCAGGACTCAATGGTCCATACAGAGCTATGCAAGCCAATATAAACCTATAAGAATAACATATTGCTGTTATTGACTACTGTTGATTTTCTAAGCAAATCTGTTAACAGTGGGCTTTCTGACTTCATGAGGTCAGCAAGTAATTGTTGGTTGTTCTGCTAAAAAACATTTCTTTGAAACTTCCCTTGAAGGATTCAGAACAAGGTGTGTTAAGACATCAATCATGTTCTTCATTCTCTCTACTTGTCCATTTGTAAGGATTTAAGCAAACTCTGATATATACTACAACAGTTCTGACATGTCTATGACTTTACTTGTATTGTACCACAACTGCTGTCGCTACATGTATACCACATGGTGGGGGCAAATCAGTTAATTTCAGTATTGGAATCTGCAATACATGTGTAAGCGACAATGAAAATTGTCCACTAGAAATGACTTATTTCCTGAAATATTTGCAAGGTGGTGACTAAAGTCATCTTTTGTGGATAATAATCACTCTTGTATTCACATACTCATGTTAAAATTAAATCTGCTGATTTGCCCTACCATGCCCTCAGCATCACAGCTCCATAGAGAACTCACCATAATGCTGAAACGTCAAAACTACCGTGATGTCCTCTGGATAATTTAGTAATAAAATTTGATCCAAAAAACGTATGTAACAGAAATTCAAATGTTCTTTTATGCTTTTATTCACAAAGAGCAAGATCAACAGATATTGTATTTTCACAGAGGACATGAAATACATACATGTATAGTATCAGACAAACAGAGGACACTTCTGTGTAAATTGTAATGCAGGGAATCTCAAAGAACTTAGTATTTCCTATTAAAGACACTTTGAAAGTATATTATTTATCTGCAAGTTTCCCATGATGTGTATCATTATAGTATACGACGTACATGTGTAGTGATATTCATGTACTAGTTATTCATGTGAATTCGTGTACTAGTTAACCATTATAAATAAAAGGCCTTTCATTTTACTATGCTTTACTTGCACCCTTGGGAATCAATACATGCAGCTTCAAAATTCTATGCATCACTTCTGTGATGACACTTTGAGCCCACAAGATGGTCACTTTCTGTGGGCCCACATGAGCAGGGGATGATGCACTTTCTGTAGTCCCACAAAAGCAGGAGGTGGATCACTTTCTGTGATGAAACTTTAGGCCCACAAGAGCAGGGGATGGGTCACTTTCTGATGGCCCACAAGGACAGGAGATGGGACACTTTCTGTGATGACACTTGGAGACCACTAGAGCAGGAGATGTGTATCTTTCTGTGATCAAAATTTGAGGCCACAGAGCAGATGGTTCTTTTTCTGATGGCCCACAAGAGCAGGAGATGGGTCATTTTCTGTGATGCTACTTTGAGACAACAGGAGCAGCAAATGGGTAACTTTCTGATGGCCCACAAGAGTAGGAGATAAGTCACTTTCTGTGATGACACTTAGAGACCACAAGAGCAGGAGACGGGACACTTTCTGTGATGACAGTTTGGGCCCACAGAAGGAGGAGATGGGTAATTGGGCTCTCATGACTGGAACACAGTTCATGTCTGTCTTACTCATCTGCCCATATCTTAGTGTATGAAGGTGAACCAGGAACAACCTACAGGTAAGAGTATTGACAACAGTAGATTAAGAAAAGGTACATACAGCTATACATGTTATACCCTGACATTTCTAAATGAAAGTTCCTTTGTAAAGGCTGGGTTGCCACAACATATTTGTTCAGCTATTCTACAAGTATTTCTTTTGCAGTTAATGCATACACATATTTTAATTGCATATATTCTCACTCGGAGCAGCCTTTGATGCACTCTGAGGGCATTTGGCTATTTAAGTCATGTCCAGAATAAACTTTTGTTTCAAAGGAAAACTCGCACTCAGAGCAGATGATTATTTGAGTTTGTTATGTATACGACTTATGTGTGAATCTGATCTAACCTTAATGACTTCATTGAATTATTGAACCTTGCTGTGTAAACACTAACCTGTACTATGTATGGTATCCTGCTAGCTCTACAATCAGCTTGTGATGCCAGTCTAATTCTTGCAGAGGCCAGCCCAGTCAGGGGGGTGGGTGTCACAGGTCTGTGGATGGAGCTCTGAAAAGCAGTTGTACATTCAACAATCGATCCAATGTATACATTGTCCGCAGTTAGGTTGCAGTAATCAGAACAGATGATGAGCTGCTGCGAGGAGGACTGGAACTGTGGTACACAGTGCATGTAAAATGACGCCAATGACGTCTGCGTAATGAAAAAACCTTGACTTCAGGACAAAGGATAGAATACTTGGTGGAGGCCGGTGTATTAAAGCATATAGCTACATGCTAATGAAGACCTCTTCATGTGTCAGGAATGAAAAGTCATCACTTTATTACAATATAGTGTTCGTCCTGATGGCTGTGCAATCAGCCTGTAGTCTTGTTATAGATGGATTCCTGCAGGGGCTAGTGGGGGATAGATGTCATATATGTTACATGTATGAATCCATTCTGTCATTTCCTGTGTAGTTTAGAGCTGGGCAGTATATAAGCATGACAGGGAGATAACATACTCTAACATGGAAAATCAGCCACAGTGGGTTCAGTTTGTTATATGTGAAATTTCAAACCAAAATTGTGACCTTCTAGCAAAGGAGTGTTTTATACTCTGTGACTATTTAGTAATGGTACTCATGGGCTGACAACAGACTACTTACAATAAGGCAAGCCCCTCGGGGGTCTCTACAACTAACCTGTGGAGTTATTACAGGCTGATTCCTGCAACAGCCACTGAAGAATGGGTGTCTTGGGGTGAAGCTCTCAAAGCAGGTACAATATTATCAATCTATTTTGACTATTGCCTGAGAAGTTACATGTACGTTGGGCAATCACGCTACATTTTAAAGAAGATCAGCACTGGTGGGTTCAATTTATCATATGTGAAATGGCCAAAATACAAAACAAAACCTCAAAATTGTTTTCTGCAGCATGTGGCTAATGAGTGTAAGGAATGAACGAACAACTTACAATACCATGTGCCTCCTGATATCTGTACAACCAGCCAGCAGTGTTATCACAGCTCAATTCCTGTACGGGGCAATGGGAGATGGATGTTAGATGTGGAGATCTGAAAAACAAGCAAAGGTACTGTATCGTCAGACCACCTGCTGATCGCCTATTGCTGCAGCTGCAAGAAGGTAGATGGGCATGTCTTACAACCATAGACCCTTTTCAGCATAAGCTCTCAGATATGTGTAGTTTGTTATGTATAAGATTAAAATTCAAATGCGAATCTGACCTAACCTTAATGACTTTATTGAATTACTAGACCTTGCTATATAACCATAAACAAGTCCTTACACTATGCAGGGTATCTTGTGTTGTACGGCAAAAGATGGCAACGACAGCCAGTATTAAATTTTAGCTATTGTTGAGGGAACTTTGTATCAAAATAAGACTTCTGTCAACTGTGACATTACAAATGAGACCCACATCAGAACGCGACTCAATAACGAAGTGACATCAATGCCATACAACAGCGAACAGCGTAATACGATTGTGCTATTATGCCAAACTCGCCCATTATATACAGCAGGACTTCCCAACATAGAAGAAACGTATGTGTATTACATTTCAAAATAGCAAAAGCCAAAACACAGTAATAGCTTTGACAGCTTTTACCCTTAGAAAAAACCTGTTTCAGAATGTGGTTGATGGATTCCTCTTCAAATGTCTGGAATGAACAGGCTACTTACAACACAATGGCCTCCTGAAGGCTCTACAATCAGCCTGTGGTATTATTACTGGCTAATTACTGGAGGGTGCCATTCTGGGATGAGGAAAGCTGGATGGTAATCTGAAAAGTGACATATGAATGTGGGAGTTATAAAATGCTACAGGTTCAGTTTTACCAGGTTATTGTATTTGCACATGTAATAAAAATCCAACAACACCTTGAACATGTATGCATAGGTGATCACTGTGTTTTCTTCATGTTACCCTGCAACAAAGTCATATGCCACAAATTCTGACCAGTGAAGGCCAGTTGCATAACAGTTCTATTATAACTTGACAGCGTCTGTATGTCAGAAGTGATTATAAAGCAAACTCTATTTCAAAAGAGTTGAGTACCCCCACAAATATTGTCACAGTAACACAGTGGAACTATTAATCATATTAAATAATGATGCCTGAGATACTACAGAAACAAAGTTCAGGTATAGGCCTAAATGTTACTTGTAACTACATGTACATCACATCTTGCCAGTGATCACATTTCTCTTGAACTGGATTTACTTCAGTTTATCTGAATATTTGTACCATGGCTGCCTGATGATAGAGCAGGCTGTGATGTGGTTCCTGTGAGAGGACGCCATTATTCTTTCTGCACCATCATGAGGAGGCTATCAGGTGTGTTGAGCCAAAATAAACAATAGAACTGCACGATGCTGTAACATTCACATTATAATACCCACTAACAAGTACATGTATCTTTGCTCAGTATCCTGATGGGAAGCATAACAGTTTGAATGCACAACTTCGTCATTAATGACATTGAATACAATACAAGTGAACTGATACTCAAATTACAATTTTCATATGTTACGACTTGCATATGAAATCTCACTCTTAGGACTCTCACTACTCACAACTTCAGAGGTTTATGAGAGTACTGAAGTTTATTATCAAAGTGTCTTACATGTGTACATGTAGATGATAAATTACAGCTCGAACTACATGTAGCAAGTTCATTTCGTCAGATGCATGTTTTTTTCTTTGAAGAAGGTACATCAATTGTAGACCCTTTAAAGACTGAACAGGAAGAATACTTGAATAGGTATAAAACCGCACAATCAATTAACTGTGTTCAACTATCAACATTGTTCATAAGAATACACATGTAGATATTTATTTCAGACTTACCAGCTCTCGGTAATCATGTGCCTCCTAGGACACGCTGAAAACCCAACACCTCGAACTGTTCGGCTGAGCACCGTCGTTGTAAAATTTGCAACCGAAGCAGTTCTTCTAGGTCGGAGAAGTTCTCCAACAGGGTGAGGATGGCCCTCCCATCCGGCTGAAACATACCACCGGGACCACGGCTGTGGCTATCCCACACTCTCAGGCCCCCTTCTGTGTCTGGAATAACTGCCATGCTGTAGTCTCCCACGGAGAGAACTGCCCCATCGGTGTTGTGCAGGGCCCTCTGTAGAGCCTCCGTAAGGGAGACCATCCCATACTCTCTCACTGGCTCTGCGTGAGGGTCAATGGCAGAAACCACCCCCATCCCATCAGTCTCTGCACAACCCTCCATTGTAAAATGGTGGCTGCCAAGACTGATGATGACCCTGCGCCCGGTTAACTCGTAAATGCCGACCCGCTGGATGGGGTCAGTGATACGGCCCAGGTCAGCTAAGATGGAGCCGTGATTCCTGTCACCATTGAACAGGATGAAATCAAGTTCATCCTGTTCCCAAGTGTCAACGGGGACAATGGTGGACAGGGTCACGGCCGTCAGTGACATGGTTGTGCACTGGCTGCCGACCCAGTTAGACTGTAACCAGGCAGATGAGCCCTGATGGAATGAGGCTCTAACAGATGATAAGGCGGGCCAGGAGGGAGAATGGTACTCTATGTGGCTCAACAGACAAGTGTCGGAGACTGAAGAAGGAGACAAAGGAATTGTTATTTAACATCCGGGAATAGCAGATCAAGGCATCACAGACTGAACCTAACTACATGTTTCGCAGGTCTTTGCTGAGAAAGTATTTAATTCTTGATGATGTGCATATATCGTACGCGCAAGACTACGACAGTCAATGTAGAAAATCAGAAGTTTCTTTTCGAATGAGATGAATACAATACATTTTTAGCTTAGTCTTACCTCTCTGGCGACAATCTCCTTCCTTCTTCCCTGCACGCTTTGTGGCAACAGTATCACTGTAGGTGTTTACAGCAGGCTTCACCAGGAGCACAGAAGGGAGAGGAGAGGGACACAGCAAGTCATCCAAAGTCTCGATAGGATGCTCATCCTGTGTTCTTAAGGAAGGAGCGGAGAACTTCTCACTGTTGGAAGAGAAAACAACATACATGTATTATTCCTGGTGAATTAATATAAATTAGGTATATACACATATATTTACTTATGTAAACAAGCAGGGTGTTCACTAAAAGCTGACTAAGATAATTTTTGTCAGCTGAGTAAAAAAATAAAGAACATCATAGCATTGTTATAAAATTTATGATTTTGGGTGGGTATTATTGCAGTCAGCCTCTTATAAGCAAATCTCATTTTGGGGGATCATGGACACTGGGTTCGTAGACGTTGAAACGTTTACTACCCTATAAGAAATATTGAGTTCTTTTCAAGGTCATTTTGAGCATTTTTCAGATCTAACTGACCTGCAATAGTGCCATATTGTTTTTTTTTTTTTTTAATATTTACCCTATACAGAATTAATAAGATGCGAAGACAGTCTTTGCAAAATGAACTAATACATGCATGAGCCCCATAATGATAAATTAAGTGCAGGCCTTGACAAAGGATGTACCAGGGTATAGATAAGTCATTCCCCTGGATTTTCAACCAAGAGATCAAAATTTTGATTTTCCATAATTACCCTTGTCTTCTGTTTATTATGCGTGCTAAGCAAAGACTCCTAGAAGTCACCCTCTACAAAGGTGTATGGGAACCATAAACCCATGTATAAACTTAACTATCTGATTAGGGAGCAGGGCAGGTGAAACTGGTATGCAATGACATTTTCCATCCCATGGCAACGATATTACCTCAAGGTTTGCTTTCTGTTACATTAATCCAGAATCCAAGTATATGTTTTCTTCGTTTTAAAAGTACTTCATTTGAAGGAAAAGTAAATCGTGAAGATAATTGTCATATATATGTACTGTTTTTAATAATTTGGTTTGATTAATTTTAACTTTGAATTCGTGCTAATTAAAATATTAACCCTTAAAATACATTTGATATCAACCATTTCAAATATCGTCGGCATTCGGCAAAAGCCCCGTTTTTTTTATTACTACGGCAAATCAAATTCCATTGTACAAGATGTGCTGTGAATGACTTGCTGCTGAATATTTGCTGGTTGAAGCGGTCACTAGAAAGGAAAAAAAAAGCCAACATCGGAGAACAGAATTAAAGCAGCAGTTTTGTTCTTTTCTTCCAAAATTTCGTTCGTGGCTGAAAGTGGGCTGAAACTGCAGGCCGGGCATTCAACATAAAGACAATTTTTAGAACGTTCAGGCAGGAACATATAATTTCGCTGACTGTCAGCGGTCAGCCAAGATTTCTGAAACAATGATTTAAATGCTGACGGCGTAGAGTATTGAAGACTGGGGACTTATGTCTATTAAGTATGAAGTACTTGAAGATGGATTTGCATGCCCTCAGAAAAAGCCTGAATATATTCAGAGATAGTATTAGCAGGTCAATGAAATACTTTGCGTTGACGGCCAATTGCTCCATCTCCGAGTTTGAAGTGGATGGATCTGCTTATGTCACGCAAACTTACCTGTATTTCAAGTTGACAAAAAAACCAAACATTTCTATGCCCTTCTCGGTTGTATTATGAAGACTGAAGTGAAACCTACAAAGGGCAATGAAAACATCACAGTTTTCACGATGTTTTCGATACCAAAAGGCCATTGCACTTCAGGACCAAGAGTAGGTTATGGGACTTTTAAAAATGTCTGCCAACATTGAGACATTTGAAGTTCTCACAGCTACTCTAACCACACGACTGCCAATTAATTAATTTCTTCAATAAAGACAGTACATAAGGAAGATAGGATTTGAGTTTCAATGGGAAAATGACATAGAAATGAGAAAAAAAGTGGGAGTGCCACTTGTGTCCATTGACTTCGAGTTAGGAGACCTGAAGTGATTTTTTTGAGTACACGTGGATTTCGAGTTGCGAAAAATGTCAGAATTTTAAAATAACACACCGAGTCCATCGATCGACTATCTGTACACACGGATTCGAAACAAAAACAGGTTCTTCGAAAATGCCTTCATGAAGTCATTTTTGCCGTTGTGATGTGTATTCCTGATGACATTTTATGTCTTCGATAATTTGGTTACTAGAAATATGCTGTGATATTCTTTGTATTTGTGTATTATGTCACTCATTAAGTTGAATGCATCGCCTTAACACCCTTCACATTTCAATGACCGACTTCAACCTGTACATGGTCATCAGACACCGTTTTTCTTAGCTTACAGCAAACCTTGGAGTTTTTTTCAACTCCATATTCAGTACTTTAAATCTCTTAACTACAGTTTAACGGTAGTTAAAACCGACGTCTATGAAGCCCTGACACTTTCTGTAATTCCATTTCAAACTGCATTACCTCTTAGACAAGGAGGACATAACTTGCACAGGATCAATCCAAGGCTTGTAACTCTTGCACACTAAGGTGTTCAAGAGTTATGGTACTTGAACTAATGCTTAGGAAAATAATTGTTGATAAATACTGAGACAGCATCCTGAGCATAAGGAGCAGCACTAGATGGTCCCCCAAGCCACGCTTCAGGCGCCTCTTACATCACAGAAATACACCTCTACTTCAGAAGATAATGAACACCGTGAGGCATGAACAACGCAAAACTAATTAGGCTGCCACACAACTGGTATCTCAAACCATGCAAAACCAGGCTTTTGCATGTCAATACATACATATGCAGGACACAAAAGAACAATGGTTCATCTCCTAACAGGATAAACTGCCTCTTTCTTAAGGCTTTGATTTGCACTTTGTTGCTTACTTACACTTGGGTGGTGCTGGTTTTCTCAGGCGTGCCCTTTGCTTGTTCACTGAATTCATCTTCGGCAGAGGACTACACAAACAAAACATCGATATACAAGTGCGATATACGTATCCCAGTGCTTCTAATGGAGAAATTTGAGTGCTTATATGCATATATAACTGTAGCTAAAATGATACATCAGTACATTTTTTGTTGCATTCAGATGAATATCTTGTGTATCGTTCACCAAATGGAAACAGTACAAGTGCTGTGTACTTTAGCAACTGATTTAAAAAATGGATTGGCTTTTTACACATATTAATGGAAATTTATACAAGTGCTATAGAGAAGAATTTTTCAACTTTTGTCTCTTAGAAATACTTATGTGTCGGAAACTGTAATTACATTACTTATATAAGTGACACACAAACCTTGTTTCTCAGACAATGGTTTTCACAAAAATCAAACATTCAATGACAAATGAGCACAACTGTATATGAAACGGTGACGTGTACTTCACCTGAAGTTTAGCTTTTGTTAGGTGACGAATTTAGTTTAATTCAGATTGAATCATTTAAGAGTTTTTTCTGAGGATTGAGAAATTTCTTACAAGAAAATAAATTAAGTTATGCCATAAAAAATATCATATTGCGACCTTTATATGCTTCTGAAACCCTTCTGCATTTTCACAGGCCAAACTTTAGGTAAAGTACAATATGAGGCAAATAAACAGAGCTGAATGAAAGTTGTACATGTACAATGATAATGAATGAATTCTGGGACAGAAAAGCACGGGCTTCAAAGGCCATGACAATTAAATGAATTCAATGAATTCAAGAGTATAGGATGAAATGGTATGCTTATGAAATAACTTTGGGAGTGCTTTGGCCTAATCATGAAGAAATTAGATTTATATCTTCACAAGCATGCAAGAGCTCTTATTTTTGTTCAATTCAGTTAAATTAAACATTGAGGTCTATTTTCAGCAATTTCTGACATTTGACGTCGTTGAAAATAGCCTAGACCTGAACGTTTAATTTAAATGAACTTTGTTGTGACATGTAAGTAGTCCAGAGTCTAAAACAGTACAAAAACAGATAATGAACAGAAGTCATGCATTACGATAATGATTATCAATCAGAGTAACAGTTGGGATGAGGAAAAATCATTGGAAACAGTGCAACAGTCACGGGCTAAAACGAAAAACGACAGCACACAATAATATTTTTAATACTAAAAACGTGACTTACTCCCAAGAATAGATGATATCACTGTATGGGCTCGCATCTACAGGTATATTGAAACAACGATGGGCTGTCATTAAATAACCAGAGGCTACTGCGTCATTGTGTACACCTTTGGGATCATACAGTGTAATTCGTATATCAAGACTACCACCAGTGACGTCATGTGAAACTTACAGCTGAAATATTTACACTTCCAAATTAGACAGAAATTGAAGCCTTACAGTAAATAGTATAATAATCTATCGAGTAAAATGGCGCAAACAATCATACCTTGTAGTACTTGTAATGGTTAGATATGAACTTGTTAGACGCAAATTAAAGCGAACGAGCTGGTCTGCTCATCCATTTTGGCCTTCAAATTTTTCCATGCACATATAGCCAGTTTACGCAGTCAAAATAAACCGCTAAAAGAAACAGTCCGCGACAATGGCGATTATTGCTTTCCCAGTTTGGATATCTGGCAAATACTTTGAAGGAAAATAAAACCGTTTAATCAGTAGACCTATGTTTATTAACTAAATAGTGCTTAACGTTGAACGTGTTTCTTTTTTTTTTTTTCTTTTTTTTTTTTTTGAGGCCGGAATAGAAGGTAATGACGTCAGTGATAAAGGGCAAAGTGGCGTCTGCTACCATCTGAAAGTTTGTGGTGAAAAATTTTATTGATGAAATCAGAAAAGCGTGTATATTTTGCTGAAGAGCAATCCTCATTCAGAAACAGTTCGAAGCACTGACGGGTTTTATTAGGGAAATGACTGAAAAAGGCGTATGATCCGTGCTACACAGAGTTACCATCGGTCCACTGAATGAATCGAGATCAGTGTTGTCTGCAAGGGCCTGGTGAAGACCGTTGTAAAGTGCTAGCACGTAAGTTTAACTTACTAAAAGTTACCAATGACATATCACAGTATTGCTGAATAAATTGACATCAAGTTTGAAGGGCTATCCCGTCCTTGACTGTTAAGTGAGCATATACATGAAGCTCAAGCTCTGCTGTGTGAAGCTAAGACGTACATGTCGTCTATATTATTGTCTGAACGTTCGCATTAAAAATGTAGTTGTGTGCATCTGATCCTACATATTTTGGTTAAATATTTTATCTTTTTAAAACGGTATGGATATATTGTCATAATTTCATGTGAGTGTTGGCGCATAGAGCATAGAAAAAAAACATAAAAATGGCTACGTTTGGCCTTTACTTAACTGAAAGTTACATTTTACGGTAACACATTCTTCCAAAGTTGTGTATTTGAAAAGACAAAGGCTATTTAATTTTAAGGACGAAGGAAAATAACACCAATAAACTACAACATGTTAAATTTATAAAATAAAAAAAAAAAATAAAAAATATAAAAAATAAAAAAAAACTTATCACAGACCTTTAAATAATAAGCCAGATTTGGTACTACATATTGTATTGAACTTCTGAAGTTTACCTGTAAAAAGTAATAAAGGCACACTGGGCTAGCCACCTTGCATCCAGAAGTCATTGTAAAAAAGTTTCAGTGTTCGTACTGATCGTTTGTTGCAGTAACTAAAAATCCAGCATCACTCACCGAAACACAGCATAGAAGAGAGGAAAGACAGGTGAGAACTGACGAAAGGACACCTTTCTTCTTTTTGTTGCCCTTTTTCTTCGCCATGGTAGGTGACTTAGACGTGTCGTACATACAGAACGCTGCAGCGTCATGACAACTGAAAACGTTGTTGGTGTTGCTACGGACTCCTTGGTAACGTGACCACGTGATTTACGAACAGCCCCTTGAACTTGGTCAAAAGCGTTTCACAATCTATATGAAAGCGATGTTTTCTTGAAAAATTATGATTTAAAGTTCACATCAGTTGTGTACTCATAGATACTTAGCTGCTATCACCAGTAAGAAATGAAATCAGACAATATGGAGATCTAAACGATGTTTCTTTTCAGGAGTCTTGGTATTTTAGCACAGCGATAATGTAATTTGCTCTAATAACTTATCACTTTTAACAGTACATAGCTTTCATGCCATGTGGTATCCCAAGAGAAGACGTGACGTTATAATTTCTGCACCATTAGGGCTTTTATTTGTGTCCATTTAGACCTTATTTCGGGCACAAGCGACAAACCCAAGTTCCTAGTACAGTTCATAACGGACTAAACGTATGTGACGTTCAGAAATTTCGTTCAGGTCCGCGCTCTAACAGCTGCGCAGACATTCCAAATCGCTCTAGCCACTGCGCCAGAATGTTTTATGTGTGCAAATCTACATGTTCGTCTGCGGAGTATACATACACAATAAGTTAAAATCTTCAATAATTTCAGACCTTAAGACGTTAGGGATTTACTTTCATTTCAACCAACCTCATGTCTTCCTATGGATAAGTCACGTGAAGAGTTGAATTGACCCTCTGACGGAAATCCACGAGGGAGGTCGAGCATTCTTACAACTTATGTGAGATAATGCTTGAAAAATAATTTTTGAAAAATACTTTGAGAGATTCATGCCAGTTTTTTAGGATTTTTTTTTTTTTTTTTGGTATCTGATATTGGTAAAATGGTCGTGTTCCATAAGAAAATATATCAAGGGAGATAAATCTATTTAATATAACATTTGTAAATAAAGTTACCTCCCTGAGAAATTAATCATTCCCCTTATTCCGATATTTTAAAATGAATGATGATTCGGGTCTGGTTCCTCTTGTCACATTTTGTTACTCCAATCAGAATGTGTTGATCACATGGCTGCATTAAAACGAACGAAATTTACAAATTTATCTTTATGTAACATACTTTTTTGGGTCGGGGAAATTACAGTTTAGGACCCTAAACAGATATTTTTTCAAAAATTAATATTTTCCAAACTTCATCGCAAAAGCCAGCTTCTTGCACACGTCCTCTACACAATCTTTAGCTGCGTATTCCTGGCCCTCTCTCGTGCCTGGTACATACATGAACACTTCCACTCTAATCGTAATGCTCTCAATAATCACTGTTCTGTTCGAATAAACATAACTGACAAAAAATGCAAACACCCTCGATTCCCGGCGCCAAAATTAGCCAAAAGTATGAAACTTTTCTTTATAGCTTATTCTGAAAGTTTTTCAATATTCAGGTCGCTGTGACAGTGAGGAAGAGCTCAATTTGAGAGCTGTGTACATTTAAACCTTGATCTGGTTCTTGTTCGCCTTTCCTTTGACTGGACATTCATTTATTTGTGTGCCGTACAGTATGTAATGTATCACAGTAGCCAGACTATAGTCAGCCAGCTAGTGAATTAAACTTATATTATACCAGGAAAAAAAAATTGATAAAGTATTGTTCCAACTGAAAAACAGTCCTTGCTTCAACATTGATTCGTGTCTTATATTCTCATCTCATAAAATACAGAAGTTCATCAACCATTAAGTGAACCGTGCAGATATATAACTTGTCATTTGATTGGTTGGACATAAGTTTGTTTGATTTTCTCTTAACAGATGTAAATGGCAAACACAACTTTGATGTGAAACATTCCCTTCCGTTACACAATTCAGTGATCGTATTCGAGCTTCCACCCAGGATATGATTGCTTTGAGTAATAGCAAGTTTTCCTACAAATTCCAAATGTGACCTTATGGTCGCCATCAACATTTTAATTTCAAGTTCGGTAATCTCATATGTATGTCATTAGTTTTTAACCATTTAGCAGCTACTTCAGTCTGTGTACAAAGAAATTGCAAGCCCTATCTGTATGGAGAAAACAGGCTAACATCTTGTCATAATAGGCACTAAAACTTCACGCAGACTTACTTCATTTTTTCTCGTTACAGCCTCAAGAAGGTGGAAGACAGAAGTTGATGACGAGCATCTCCTGATTTAAAAGAGTATGTCATAGTGGCGTATGGTTCAACCTTCAGCAGATATTGAAAGAGCTTTGAGACTGTTTGAACCTACACAATATTTTTACAGAAGGAGCAGAACGTTCATACTCATTGGTCTGATATCACCTCATATAAATCTTTTGACTCGTGACTTAACATGCCTAATATACTCTCCGTGTAAGATGTTAAAATGGCAGCAGAGTGACTTCAGTATAACACTGGTCAAAAGAATGTTAATGGTTAAGTGAGTTAAACTGAAGCAACCACACTGAATAAGTAACTGACATCTAACTGTTCAGATAATAACCAGTCGCGTACTTTGACGAACAATGTGTCATCAGGACATTTTCTTGGAAGGTCGGTCTTTGCATTTGCATTGGATTAAGCGGTCAGTAGGTGTTGTTAAGTATCTTTCTACGGCACTATTTGTGTCATATGCTTGTATGTTATATATTATATATATGTTATATGCTACGTTTTTTTAACGGAGGCTTTACGTGTACTTTTGATATAAGATAAATGGAAATATTCCAGGTGCTCAAAGTCAGTGCCTACTGCCACCTGTGTAAAACGTCGAACAGTAGACGTTACAATATATATACGGATGAATGCCCTGGAGCTGTAGAGTTAGTGAATCTACGCACTGAACCTAACCCATTCTGTTGTCTCTTTCTCCCGGTTGAAAACCTTGTCCACCCCTTAAACAACTCAGTAGATAGTATTTATACGCGATATACGAGGCTGTTGTCACTGCCTACAAACACACTGGGAGTTGTTGGTTACTTTTTTAAGATGTTTTTCAACTAGTATGCAGATCGAAAGTGTTGCATTCCCGTAAAAACAAATCGCTCATTTTCATCAGAAATACTTTTTTTTCAGTGTCGTAAGAAATAGAAACTCATTTTACTAACATTATTTGGTCATACTCTCACATATATAATTGAGTCGGTCTTATATACGTGTATTTTCATGAGGGTTCTTTTTTCGTAGTTGTGAGATTAACAGTGGCTTTCTGAATGGGCCTGGTGTGTCTTGATACCTACCCCACATAGAAATATTGATAATTATGTGAGGCATATATATAGTAAATGATATAATTGTGTTAATTGTAAAAAAAGTCATAGTGTATATTGCAGTAAGAGGCCTTAAAATCACGTGTGGATCTGAATATGACTGGTGGTTCTGAAAAGGCAGGGTACATGACAATGGTCCTAACGTGGATTGACTTAATAAATTTGATTCAGTCCTTCAGTACCGTTATTCATGATCAAAACGACAGCATGTAAAAATCATAATAATGTATATTCCCCCGGGTTCTGCCCAATTTCCTTCTAACATAATGCTGGTCGCCATCGCATCAGCGAAGTATTCTTGAGTGTGGCGTAAAACACCAATCATATAAATAAATAATAATGTATAAAAAAGTAAAAGTTTCCCTCGCCAAATATAAACTTACAACTCAAATGACAAAGTTATTTTATGATTCGGTGCAAATTTTCAGTGGAATGGTATATATGCATACCCTTAAATGATACAAGATAAAGTGTTTTGTATTTTTTTTTTTTCACTCCTGACAATTTCTGTTTTTGCTCAAAGCGATGCTGTACCTTCGGATTCTCTGCCTCTTCCCATTTCGTTGAAACCTCAGTCTTCAGTGGGACAGTTATGTGGATTTCTTCACTACTATATGAAACGAAGCACAGCTTATCCTGATCCAAGGTTCAAATCTACATAACAAACCTCGTCCAAGCTTTTGTAGCCTCGTGTACAGGATAACATCGCTCCCAATACACTACTTAGGCATAGTTGTACCCTAATCAGAAATTGACTTGTTACTCTCGAAATAATAAGAGTCTTCGTTTCTCAACAACTGCCTATGCTCTCTCTTGTTAATTTAACTAACTTATTCTTCTGTAAGAGTATCCATCACTTCGCCACTGACATCTTGATTTGCCTCACTTTGGTCACCCTGTTTTCAGTGCTGTGACTTCCACTCTCTGTGGCAAGGCTGACTTAGGATCGAAGAACAACTTGTTGCATCCATTAGATCCAAGGAGTCAAACATCACACACACTCAGGGTAGGATGCTCAGCTATGAAGCTACGGTGATATTTTATATTGGGCATGCACAGGGTCTCATTGTCTTCATCACTGTTATCGCACAAAGATATATAAGAAGGTATATTACATTGACAACGCAACATTACTATATGAACGAGTCTCTGTGTCCTCCTCCTCCTGCATTGTTCACAGCCCTCTCGTTTGAATGAAACATCCCACGGAACCACGGCCATCCGAAAGAGCTCCTTTGAGGATTCGGTAACTGCACTGGTGTAGTCTGACGTAGAACTGACCCATCG
This sequence comes from Acanthopleura granulata, assembly GCA_016165875.1. Classification (NCBI taxonomy): domain Eukaryota; kingdom Metazoa; phylum Mollusca; class Polyplacophora; order Chitonida; family Chitonidae; genus Acanthopleura; species Acanthopleura granulata. Next base: position 17,088,659 of record JABBOT010000080.1, on the reverse strand, counting down.
GTCTTGCAGAAGGCTCTCTGCAAAGTCTTGGTAAGGGAGACCATCCCATACCCTTCCAATGCGCACTGGCTGCCAACCCAGCTTGATCATATTGACTGTAACCAGGCGGAGGAGCCCTGATGGAATAAGTATCTAACAGATGACAAGGCAGGCCAGGAAGGAGAACAGTGCTTCACGTGGCTCAACACACAGGTGTCGGAGACTGAAGAAGAGAACGAAAGAAGAAATTATTGAACATCTGGGAATGGCAATGAGATGAGTACATCATAGGCTGGACCTAAATATATTAACTCTTTCTGCGTATGTCATGACTAATTAAATTCCTCGATAATCGGACATAAAAAAATTATACGTTTCATCTCAACTGATCTGAATGCACAATGTCTCCCACAAGTTCTTTGCCCAGTCTAACCTGTCTGGCGACAATCTCCTGCCTTCTCCCCTGAACGCTTCGTGGCAACAGTCCCTCTGTAGGTGTTTACAGCAGACTTAACCAGGAGCACAGAACCAAACAGGAGAGGGGGGCAGCAAGACGCCCAGTCTCGGCTGGATACCCGCCCTCTGGGCTGAAAGCATTTCACAATGGCTGATTACACACTATGCTTGACTCTCAGGATAAATGTGATCCCTGTGTATGAGGTGTCTTCATCGATGGTATTATGAACTTGTCCCTGAATAATACAACAAATATCCATAATTCTTGTATGTATATAAGCTTTAGAATGAATGTATGTCTATATTCCGTGGTTCTATTTTATGACCGTTTTATTGAGAGTGAATAATAGTAACGTAACGGAAACTATAGTATTTATGTAGCACATGTAATAGCAATAATCGTTCCCACCGTCTCATATTCTCTACTTGTGTACCTCGGTTAAAAATTGCAGCCGAAGAAGTTCTTTCTTGTTGCGAGTATTCTCGACCTGGGTAAGGACAGCGCCCTTGTCCGGATGAAAGGTCCCACCGGTGCCACTCACATATATCGACTCACAGCATGGATGGGGCCAGCAATGCGGCCCAGGTCGGCTAAGATGAAGCCATGATTCCTGTCATCGTTGAAGAGGATGAAATCGAGTTCATTCTGTTCCCAAGTGCCAACGTACACATTGGTGGACAGGGTCACGGCCGTCAGTGACATGGTTGTGCACTGGCTGCCGACCCAGTTAGACTGTAACCAGGCAGATGAGCCCTAGTGGAACGAGGCTCTAACAGATGATAAGGTAGGCCAGGAGGGAGGATGGTGCTCAACGTGGCTCATCAGATAGGTGTCAAAAACTGAAGAAGAGGTCAAAAGAAATAATTGTTGAAAATCTGAGCATGGCGATGAGATGAGTGCATCAATGGCCAAACCTAAATAACATTAACATTTTTGCAGGCACCATAATACGTGCAATACTAATGCTAGCCTTCGATAATCAGATGTAGAAAACTAAGAGTTTCTATTTCAAATGATTTGAATACCCAATGTCTAACAAAAGTTTTTGGCCCAGTCTTAACTGTCTGGCGAGAGTTTTCCTCCTCCTCCCAATGATGCTTTGTGGCAAGTCTCGCTGTAGGTGTTTACAGCAGGTTTAACCAGGCGTACAGGGGTCATTGTTTATTTGAAATCATTCAGGACCATTAGGAGTTTGTAAATACTTACACGTTATGCAGGTCACAAAAATTGATCATTTGGCACATAACGTTTTAAGTTCTGCTGGGACTTAATATTCAAGAAAATGGTTATTTTCTCATGGTGACCTGTCTTTTTCTCAAGGCTTTGACGTATTTTGTTGCATACTTACAACTTGACGATGATGGGTTTGTCAGACTTCCCTTTGGTTCTTCAGATTCGCTGGAATCCTCTTCAGCATAAGACTGTGGCCGCACGATCACGGTGCACAGTGACAGTTGCGCACTGACTGCCGAGCTACCTGGAATTTCACCAGACGGATGAGCCCTGCTGGAATGGCTCAAGGCAGACTATGAGGGGAAAATTCAGTCTCCATTCAAAATGGCTGACGACACAGAATTTGTGACTCGTATTGAATAGAACTGAGACATGTATGTCGATGATAATATATACACTTCGCAGGCTCTGAGTAATATACATAGTAGAATTTATATTGGGTTTTGATAGATTCTTTTCCTAGAGTTTTGTTGAATGTATCGTTAGCTCATCCATATATGCCTGTACAATGTTAGAGTGACCTTTCTCAGTGTGTTGTTTGTTAAGTGAAGATTTTGATAGAGGGAACGATATTCAGAGTAGGTTTGCTCTGGAGATTGTGATTCTTGGTCGTAGTCGGATATTATCTTAAGACTCCTTTGAGACACCGCTAAATATAATCTGATGAAGAGCACATCAAAGGATGGCTGGTTATGAAATATATAATCCGCATATATTTATCAAGTTTATCAAGGATGTCAATATTCTAATGGTCTGCGGATTATTAAAGTACCTGAAGTGAAGTAGTGCTATAGGTTAAAAGTTCAAATATCTTCTGAACAAGCCGCTGATCTAACGGGTTTGTTTACTACACCTATCTCTAAGTAGATTGTGTCTCTCAAGATATGAAATCAAAAAAGATTGTTGGTAAACATATTTAGATACGAAATGTGTATAAAAGATGAACTTGATTCGTAATAAATCAGACAATTCCATCTGTTTCTCGCGTCCGAGTCGTCTTTGTGTTCCTTAGGGAAACACAAAGTATCATAAGTCTCAGAGCAACACTGAGCCGAGCCTGGAGAACTAAATAGGGTATATGTAAAGTCGTCCCTGAACCGTCTACTTCATTACAAAAAAAGGAAAGAAAAGTTTACAACATGTAATAACTATATTTAATGCACGTAAATAAGCTTTGAAATCTGTATGTATATATTCGGTGGTTGCATTTTATGACCATTATTTTGACAGAGTGAGTAGTAATGTAAGAAAGCCATAATATGTATTTAGCATAATTACACAACAGCAATAATCATTCTCATCCTCTTGAATTGTTCGGCTACACCCCACTGTTGGGCTATATCCCACACTCTCAGACCCCGAAATGAATCCGGGATACCCGCAGCGCTGTAGTTTCTCATGACGAGAACCGCCTCATCGGGGTTGTGCAGTGCCCTCTGCAGTCAGACAGACCCCATATTCCCCAACGGCTCTGCGTAAAGGTCACTGGCAGAAACCACATCCAACCGGAAGTTCATACATATCCCCTAATCGGAAAACGGCTGAGGGTTAATTTATGTCCGATGAACTTGCAAGTACCGACTATGGTTCGGCGGTTCTACACGCATGGGTTTATCAAGTCGTGGTTCATGTTACTAATATAGAAGATGAAATCTATGCTCTTTACCAGCAATGACACATGGGGTCGCCTGCTTTTGGAATCGACAACTAAGACGTCCATGAGTATGGACAAAGACCATTTATCGGCCCCAGACTCGATGTGTTGAGGACAGCACGGGTTACGTATTCTGCTTTTATACGAACTGTGGTGGTATTAGTTCTACACTAAACGTCCTAGATGGATAAGGTTATTTAGTTCATACTTTCAATCATTTGAAAGCTTTTGCCGTAACAGTTACTCTTTATTCGAAATAATATCAAATCTAATTAACCTGGTCACCTTGTCGAGCTGAAATTACTTTTCTGCAAGTAATACATAGTGCGTACGTTATTTTCTGCGGCAAGGATGTCATTATTTAATGATGTATATATAAGACCTACAATATTTGAAAACTGTTCTATTTGTCCGTTCATAAATGGTAATCTAAGATTGCAAGCTCTCAGGATCGATGTCCTTGCATATTGGAATCATGGTTTGACACTCGGCGACGATAGTTCACTTAGCTGAAGATGTAATTTAATTGTAACCTGTATATACATGCACTTGTTACGTGTATGTCCACTTATCTGATGAGTTACTGTTAAAATGTTTGCTAGGATATGGAAGTGGGTGCAAAGTTTATAACTATTGTAACATCGATTGATGCATGTGTAACACAAAATCATGGAATAATATTCGCCATCAAGATATCCGAATGCAATGATGCCAAGTGACTGGGTTGTCATGCCTGGAGAATGCAGTTTACTTATATTTTTGATTTGGATTTCTGGCCATGCTCAACCATATTTCAGTTTATGCACGGTGATTATGTGTTAAAAAAAACTGCTTGATACAGCCTCATTTTTCGGTATACTTTGCCTGATTTGCTGCTTAAATTTTCGCTGAATTTTGAATATAAAATAGTGTGTATTTTGTGAGGGTATTAATATTTGTCATTCCAGTCAATTGTTTTGTTTTTTTTTTTCCTTGTTACATTTTATAACTTTAATAAACATCCCATTACGCAGAGTTCGAACAGAAAAAAAAGAATCCCTCTTGTTTTTGCTTTAAATAGAGAAAATGTTGCGATGTAAAGTTTTCAATACGATTGATGTTATCCGAAGATAAGGGAAGAAAAATAACACAATGGACGCTTGGATTGAATCTCTTGTCAAACCAGACTTAATATTATTGCATGGGGCATCATCTCCTGCCACATGACTCTCTTTACACACTTAGAATAAGTTATACTTCCTACGGTTTGCTAAACTGATGTTGCTCATGCAATATATTCGAGGAGAAAGAGTTATAGAAAGAAAGCGGTGTGATAGGATGAGGAATCCAAGCGATTAAAAAAATTTCCTTCCTTTTTCCTTTGATTTCGACATATATAATACATGAATGTATATGATTTCGTACAAAAAATATGAATTTTTGAATCAGCGAAAATGATATAGTCAACTGAAAACGCCCCATTGTTCACTTAGGTCAAGTTCTTCCAGTTTTGGACCTATTCAAGCTTCGATTTTGGGACGAAGGAAGGGGAGATCCACAACTTGCCCAGGACTTGTATTTCAATGAGTTTGATCTTCAAGCTAAATATCTTTTTGCGGCACCACTTCCTTCATGTTAAAACAATAACTTTGTCTTTTCGATATGCCTTATCTTCCACCTTAATGTGTACCGAATAAATGTCGCTGTAATTATCCATTATTTTTGTAACTATTTGTTTAGTTCAGTGTAGTTATGAACGAATCAAGATTTGGACGAGAGGATTATGGGTTCGACCCCGTGTTGTCATTTCATTGAAAATGTGTTTTGGTTTTAAATGCAAAATTTTGTAATAATATTACATAATAAACATTTTAAAAAAAGGAAACAGTTGATGAAAATACCCATCGATCTTATATGTGCTGCATACTTCATCTATAGGTTGCATGGTCCTGCTGACCTTGTAGTGCGGAATGTGTGACCGCTATTGTGACACTGCACACTAAGGCTGGATATGTTGCTATGCAAATATACGCTTGCGTTTGAAACTATATGTTGTGATCAGTAAGTTCATAGTTTCTGCTACATATTTGAAAAATAGTCTGTAGGTTAGGAAACAGTCATTGCGTAAAGTGGTCGTGTTACATGTGTCTCGTACGGCTAGCAGAGGAACATAGGCCAAACAAGATGTATTATATTCACATTCTGTAATATTGGTCCATCATGCAATTGTATTTACAATTACATTTTAAAGAAACATAAAGGTAGTAAATTAAAGCTTGATTGGATCCCTAGAGCAGGATTGTATGGCGTTCAAAGAAAAGCAACAAGTCAATTAAAAAAATTAAAGGTTGGAAACCAAACAAGTCTATTTGTGGCCTTCTGCTTGCATTTCTCGAATGCCGATGACCCAGTTTGCTGTTAACTGATGATTGACAGTCGTCACAAACAAACTAACCGATTTCTGTCTGCAACGAGCAGTGCTAGCCCACAGGAGGCAAAATCGTCCGAACGCTATTTATACCTAATATATATAACAAGGCATTGGACTTCAAGGCCTGGGGCATAACCCTCAATTTTGCATAACTGGATACAAAACACGGAAAAGTATTCCTAACTCAACCAAACGACGTTCGCCGAAAAGCTGGCAAACTAGGCTTTAGGCTGATATATAAACCTACAAACTTGCGGGTTTCGGGCTTCGTGTATCCAAGAGAAAGCAGGTTTGTTTGTCGATTCATACATCATCGTATAGCCTAAGGTGACAGCTTTCCAACGAATGGAATATTTTTCCGTGTTTTGTGTCCAGTTATGTTCGGGCTTACGTACACTTACACTTAAATTCTCCGGTGGTTTGTCAGATGGATGTCTCGAATGCGTAGTTACACCTTTTATGGAACTAAGTTCTCTACGTTGTAATGTGGACTGGTGACACGCGGTAGGATCTCAAGGTACAGATTTGTCTAATCCGTAATTGTCACGTTGGCGATATCAGACAATAATTGCAGATTGGTTCGACCGATTGCCTTAAACCATGTAGTATGACATCAGAGAGAGGACGGCCGAATTTAGATCTCAGGCAGCAATGTGCTCAACATATGGCTGCCCTGACCATCATTGTTTTTCGGCCATTAAACTCATTCGTGACCCACTTCGTCTATCTTCGGGTTTACGTCGAGAATGGCCGAATCTAGACTTGTGCGTATTGAGTGGCCACCTTCCCCAAGAAAGTGGGCTCCGTCTTATTATCAAATCTAAGTAAAATATTTTCACTGCGAATGGGAAAAGTGACCAAATAACGCAAGCAGTATTAATCTTGAACGTATCGAATTTTCCCAATTTGACAAATAATTTCTGACGTAAGGTCATTATTCAAGATGGCTGCCCCCACAGAGCCTGCCTTTTACGCCAAACGTTCTCTAAGAGTGACAAACATAGATCCCCGAGAAAAGCAGGTTGAAACATTCTTCTGTACATATTTAGGTCGGACATGTTTGCGGGTCTCATAACTTTTTAAATATAGGCCCCCCGACATAATGGCAACACAATACATTACAAGGTCAAAGTCTCGACCTAGGAGTAGATTTGCCTTTTTGTTTAGATTGGCATCAATCTCTGTCCACGGACGATTAATTACTTGTCATGTAACGCAATATGTAACTGAAGAAGTTTCACTCATTCGACAGCGTCTAGTTTTGTCTGCAGATGTACTGTGTCCCGACCGCCACCAAGGCGCCGCGAACCGTACCAAGAAAAAAAATTCTTCTCCGAGAATAGGACGGAAAAGTCGCTTCTTGTGTCCCGGCGATTTTTAGTCGGACAGTAACTTCAAATCGCTGTGTGCTATACCGTCCAAACTTGTAAAGGTCGAAACGGCGACTACATCGGATTGGTCTTAAGGAATGGGCCTAAAACAAAGTGATCATAGCGGCCATCTCTTTCCACCCCTTAAACTTTGTTGAAAATGCTTTGACCGATTTGCTTTTAGACTTAATCACTGAGAGACATGCTGGGATTTGTCTTCAGGTATAATGTACATGGAAAACAAAATATAGCCGATGCAGTCACATTTGTTCCCCTTTCGTTAAACTTTGTCCACGTGTGTGCTTGAGTATATCTTATCCTATTGTTATCAAACTTGGACAGCAGCATTACATCAATCAGTCGATTTGGTTTTCATGCGTAAACCACAAGCGGCAGAATCGTCTGAACGCTATTTATACCTAATTCACACAACAAGGCACGCAAATTAAAAGCCTGGGACATAACCCCCAACTTTGCATAAATGGACACAAAACACATGAAAGATATTTCAGTCACAACCAAATGACGATCGTTGGAAAGCTGACACTCTAGGCTTTAGGTTGATATATGTATCGACAAACAAACATGCTTTCTCTTGGCTACACGAAACCCTGAAGTTTTTTCGTTAGTCGGACAAATCCGGTAGCAGCAAATTCAGGTCACAGCACCCTGGTAGCCAAAGGGTCATGGCCGCTAGATAATTTAACAGTTATGCACATATGGAGTAAAGAACAGAGTAAGCCGTATAACTTCCATAGAGTGCAACTAATGAAAGTATTAACAAGTGTTATATTAAAAGAACAAGTCACTTAGTTGATAGTAGAAAATATGGAGGGACCAGCGGCTTTCATCACGGAGAAATCAAGCCAGAACTGTCGTTTGACACTCCTTTCCATGTTACCGAATTTGTCCTACGAGAGAAAGAAGACTATAAACCAATCGGTTTCAGGCTTTATGAAGCATGAAGCATGTTTGAAACGCGGTGGTCTTACTTTCGTCCTTACCCTCCAGCCAGCCTCAAAGTACGAAGTCCCATGTTAAAACAACCAAATCCGTTGCCTTGGCGGTTACACTAGCTACTATTGCCGTGCTGGGTCATTGCGTGTTATGGCGTGACAGAAATCTGGATTTGGATGTTTTTTGTAGCATAGGGCTTCGTATTTTGAGGCTGGCTGGAGGGCAAAGAATGAATGTAAGACCATCGCCTTTGTGGTTTTCTATTGCCGTGGGTCTGAACTGTCGTTACATGCCCGCTACGTGTATCGAGAACGCAGTGCGCAAGAAGTTAGCTCTACCGTCTGTGATAACGCATACGATTACAGCCATGTTGTCTTCCATAAGCCTACCTTAAACACCTCTGCACGTCCCGTGCTATCCCCAACACATCCGAGTCTGGGCCCGATAAAATCTCAACGCGAGCGTAACACTGGTTGAAGCTTGGACAAATTCCAAGTCTCATCGCCATGTTTGAAATGCATACTCCTCACAGCACGGGGAACCATAAATACAAGGGAGATAACCAAGAGGCAATTTTCTGGTCTGGCTTTGGATGACTAGCACCACCAGCATGTTTTGTACAGAAATCTTTTAATTGATGAATGTTGTTTTTAGATTCGAGGTCTTTCAATAACTCGGTGTCATTACTCGTGGGAGTGATCCTAAGGAATTAGACCATTTGTCGCTCAAAGTGTCATTCTTGTCAAGCAGTGGCAATGGTATCTGGGACCTAAAATTTGTCCAAATTTCAACCAGTTTTACGTTCGTGTGGATTTACCAGTGGTGACACATGGAGACACCTACCTGGAATAGATAGCTAAGATGTCCTTGAGTATGGACAAACGGCCTCTGACTCGATGTGTTGAGGACAGCACATTGCCTGCAGAGGTAGGCTTATGGAAGACGACAGGGCTGTGATCGCATACGTTATCACAGCCCTACAGAGCAAGAATTCTTGACTTACTACACGATTTTGTCAGCCGCTGTAGCTCGGTACTGAGAATGTAATGAGTGCGACAGCTTTAGAGCTACATGGAGCTAGCCCGAACTACAAAAAGGGGTTTAACCAATATCCTTCAAACTTGGATGGCGGTATGACATCAATGTGAAGTCTAACTGAGGTTGGTTTTCTAATTCCATATATGTAGATCAAACATTGACTTGCACTCAAAGCCATGTTGGATCTTTAACAAGATTTTACACGCCCTCATCTTAAGTGTGCCTTTCACTATATTGGCACTGAACCATGAAATTCTTGTGTTTCAGGTCCAACATGGCCGAGATCATCTTGGTTTCCCCATCGTTCAACTTTGACCGCATGAAAGCAAAAGGCTTCAACTCAAAATCTTGACATACATGCGTGGAATTTTCCCGCCACCCCTCACCAAATAAATAAAACTAAAAAGGCAATGGCTCGCGAGTGATAATTGCAGCTAGAATTGCTGGACCGTGAAAAATTAGTCTTGCTTGCAGTTTCGAACTGGTGGTGCTTATGCCAAAACTGGGCATTAGGAATGTGTAGTTTATCTATATACAAATAAAACGGTGAGGTTAAAAACAAATTAGAGCAGCTCTTGGTTTTGAGTACAAACAATATGTAGATTAAAACTTGTCGTCGTTGATTATAACATGACCTTAAAGTAAATACATGTAAAACATGCTGGTATACTAAATTCAAAACTGAGCCGATTCTTTCCCCTCGACAGCACATAGAAAAGTATATATCCATTTTCATTTCCCTTTTTGCAGGCACGCAAGAAAGGCTATGGTGACATTCCGACTGTGTTCCACAATCCGTTTGTCCTTTGTCGTTCTCGTTTAGGAGGTCATATACACTGTCCATCAAACTGTTCATGGATAACTGGAGTGCTGATTTCACAGTCCTGAAAATAAGACGTGTCAGAGCATGGACAAAGGCGTTGATAAAACCCATATCAAAATTTAACAACTATGATATATAGACTGTTTTATATACAATCACATGGTCTCTGACAAGTATTTTCAATTGTATAGAACACAATTCGTTCCACTGACGTTTAAGTTATATGAGAGAAAAGGATTCTGCATTATTTACCTATTGATTCTTTATTTTCCTCCAATACAATAAAATCCGGTAAGCAGTAACAGAAGCCCTGGTGACAGATAGGGATACCATGCAAGCACCAGCACAGATTATGGTCTGTACATGGAGTGTGGGGCTCTGGCTTTAAGGAGCATGCGCAAAAGCCTTCATAGCAGATGGCGTAGTGATATTTGGAGGTCGCCGAACACTCACAATATGTACCGTTCACACAGGCAAGTGACGTCATCTGTATTTCTGCTGGACATAACATAGAACAAGGGATTAAATTTATGCCTTTACAAATAAAATAAACGGATATAACCCTACATGCTGAGTGACTCGACACTGTAGGGTACCAGTTAAATCCTATTACGCACTGCAAGATATACAACTGTTTCTTTTGTATACATAACCGAATACCTACGTACATATACATAGAGACAGACTCAGTGTGCAGGTATCGACGAGTTTTATTTTGACTTATGTGAAACTAACTTCGGGATTGGAAAATGTGTCTGTTATATACATGGATACGCACAAGAAAGAACACTATGAATTGATAAAGGCTTATGCCTCTGGATATAAACATCTTGTATATACCTTACGGACTGGAAAATTGAATAGTTTGGTCATCAACTCACTTCACATGTTTCCATATGTGCGTATACAACCTGTGTCACTGCTAGATTGTGCGTGTGTTGCATAGGCCTATGCCCCAATCGTCCAAGAAAGTATACCGACGAATAGTGCCCAGTGCCCAATGAATCCCCATGCATCGTACATGATATTTAGGCGTACTGCATAGCTTAGGCCGGTTGATATTTTTGTCTCAAAATCTCCTCATATGTAACACGTGTATATGTGAATGTAGAATAAGTATATTCAAGGTGTACGATCATTAAAACTGTACACATACTGGCTTTCACCTACCAGTTTCATTTTTGTCCACGGGCGATGAGGCTGACAGGTGGCAAACCAGTACAATACAGACAAAAACACCAGCTAGAAGACGAACCCACTCAGTCGTCGCTGTATGACATGCCCTTGCCATTTTGACTTCCCTGCTTCGCATAGACAACGTGACCTTGAATGTAACTTAAACATGCGGGGTCATTTCGACTTGTCACTTATCAAGAGGTTTGCCAAGCTTGTTCATGACTTATGTCTACCATATCCACATGTTTTACGTGCCTTTTAGATTTAACTGCAGTGTGCACGAGAGGAGTGGAAGAGGATGGGCCAGGAATTAAATATCTCGGCCAATCAAAAGCTGCTTACAGGTAGGCGTATATATGTATTTTTGGGTGAGATATAAATATATATATATATACAAGTTTAAATGCTTCAATACCTTTTTCAGATAGTACACATGTATAGGCCAGTACTTTCCCAGTATCAAACTGAAAACTTTCGTGTTTTGTACGCAAGATGATAACTTATGGCGATCTAAATGTGTCGTGAATGGTCATGTATTTCTTTAAGGAAAGAGAAAATATTGTTCGAATCGATCGATCCACACGGGTATTAAAACTACAGATAGCTGCCATTTAATTCATCAGTATATGAGATACGGGTTTATACCCGGTCTCTGTAAAATGAGTAAGTTGGAACGTTTTAGCCTTATGCTCTTACCACCCATTCATAAAGGCGTAAAAATCCCGCCAAAGGCGAAAAACCAAACTGTGTTTTTAGTTTTTACTCAGACTTTCAAAGATATGTGTTTCCCATGCTTTTAACAATGTTCACCATACCACAGTCTGTGTCTGTCAATGGCGTCACTTTGTCTACATCTGTGATCTGTGTCATTCTTCCCAGCTTAGCGCTCAGAAACACATACAATGAGGCTAAGCTAGGTACATGGCCCACCGCTCTCAGAGCTTCATTTTGTCCATTGTCCACATGAAATGCACGTCCTGTACATGTGCAAGTCATTCACTGTCAGTTATAAATACTGAAATAATGTGTATCATTTCATGTTAGGGGTTTGTGGTATAGGGCCAGGTACTGCATGTTCGGCCTGGAGTGTGTAAAATGATAGTAGGTTGGGCCGTTACTACCGGTGTCTTCAGCATAACGTTCCAATGACGTATATATGGCCAACAATATATAAATCTTCTCGACATTGTATCCAGTCTGCCACAACGAAGCTGAAACCCCAATCTTATTCCACAAACAAAAAGCTTGTGTTCGTCATCAGACTTCTTAACATACTTAATTCATGCATATTTCTATAGCCTATATATAAAAATATATCAGAGAAGTCTTGAAGCTAATATAAACTGCGGCTAAATTCCAAAAGCTTTTGACATCTTTTAAGATTCCCGTAAAACAAAGACGCCAAATTTCGTAGACTGTCCTAAAATACCTCGATCCTTTCCTTACATGGACCATGCAGGTATATAAAGTGGGTAAATGTGAAATAGCCTTCAGGATATGTGATAATACTAACCGTAACCACAAATACCGCAAATTTGGCAGTATCCAACATAACCGAGATCTCTTGCCAGTACAATATGTGGAAATAATACGAACTCAGATCTGGAGATTGGGCCTTAACACTCCATGTTTACATTCAGGGCGACTAAATTATCTCACCTCTGCATGTGGAAGGTGAAAGATTACACTCCTTCATAGGCTCACTCGTTCATTCATTGAACCATATAAGGCTATTCTCGCCCGTCTCTTCGGCCATTCAAAAAATATTAAGGTCGCAGGCGTGAATCTAGTTCTTGCTGGTTTTAATTCAAGCTTGCTAGGTGGATGACAATGGAAAGTGATTAACCCCTGGTTATACCCGTTTCTGTCACTAATGGAACCAGACCACCGTCCTGTGTGAAAGCAAGATTCTTTATTTCGGCGTTAGCCAACCACTCAAATAAATAAATAAACTCTCTTCCATTCTTTGTACAGATCCAACGAAGACAAATTAAAATAGACGTACCTCTAATGCTCGCAAATCAAAAAGAGAATGCAAGGTTGTTTTACACCATTTCAATTTATTGAGTAGTAAATCGGACGAGGGTGTGCCTCGCAATATATGCATGTACAGATGAATGATTTAATGTAAAATATAAGTGGCAGTGAACCATATTATGAATAGAAAGTATTAGAAACCCAAGAATTACAACTAGGGGAGCCACATAAACCGGTACTTACAACACATTCGACCACTATACCTACGCCTTGCTGACTTCATCACTGTAAATCTGCTAGCACATAAAGTCTGCAAACAGAGCTATTGAACTGTTCTTTGCCTACTGAATATCATATTTTAAGAGGCTGATGTCATATGCATGTAACCTACACTTGATAAAATTAAATACATGTAAGTCATGGTTGCCGTCTGAGGTCGAGGTTAACGACCTCTGTGACAAAATGACCACCCGCGAGAATCTCCCAGTGACTTGGATTATACAAACAACATGGACGTTCTAGTATCTTACCTGAATTGCCACCACCTGCCCAACTCCTAATTACGAATACTTAGTCCGAAAAGATGCTGCCCTAGAGGCTAATTAGAGGCTCAATAACGCATGGCCAAAATTCATGATCCCATAAATAAGAATGCAAATAGTTGCCATTCATTACCACTGTTCTTCATAGATAACAAGGACAAATCATGAGACACAATGATGAACATCTCTGATTGCTCATGAAACTATCATCAGCTGTTCTTCTGGATTCGGACTAAGATAGCAGTGACATTGTCAGCACTGAGTCTCAAAACAGCTTCTGAAACAAGCTTAGTGCAGGCTGCTTGAAACTTTGCATCTGTTCCACTTTCTGATGAATCGCCACACTTCAGCCAGTCCATCTGCAAAAGAAGAAAAATATTTACATGTCCGACAATCATTACAAAGTACAGAATAACTGCCTCTCTATGCAGATTAAAAAATGACTTGCTATTGTTATTATTAAACAATTTCTGGTGTATACATTATGACACACATTGCCTACTGACTATTATTCTATAATAACTCTCTATATTTCCGATATACCCATCACACTGGCTTAGTGCAATATGATTACAGTCTAGAGCCCGCTTAATGAACAGGGTGTAACGTTCGTCAAACGTAACTACCATGGAGACATATTTCTACAGTATGTGTCGACATGCCCGTTACATTTGGCACAACTTATACCCTGTTTGTAAAACGGGCCCTAGGATAGTTTACAGAATAGAGGTCAGTTGTCTAGTCCGATTGGCATTTGGTTCAAGGCCTTATGCCTGTAGATGGTGTGTTTGTTTCGTTCATAATGAATAAATCAGGCAACGAATAAAACAACAAATGCTTGAGACAGCAGGTGTCTGGGTCAAAGACAACGCCACTAGGCCAATCTGGATATGAGAGCCCTTAATTTCCAGTGGCTTCATGCATGACACCTCTACCTTGCATGTTTAGTGTCTGCTTTTCACAATGAACACTTGAGAAGGGGGTATTCAGTAGCACACAAGAATTAGTGACGTCATACATGAAGCCACTGGAAAAGAATGGTTCCAATGTGGATACAGACAGATCTGTGACAAGATTGAAAAGAGGGTGAAAAGATTTTTTAAAGTTGCAAAACTTCAAAAAAATTTGATCTATGGCATAGGAACCACTTGGTACGCACACTTACATCTAACTGCTGCTCAATAAACGCAATGCTTTCTTGTATGGTGAAACTTTTCCACAATCCGTCACATCCAATGAGTAAAAATCTTAGACAAGAAAACAAAGAGAACCATAACTTTAATACAACAAAGTCTTAATAAACTTGCTTAGATACAATGAATGTCTCTTGTTAGCAGAGACACCAACAGGCTACAGTGAGTGTAATTAACACCAGAGGAGGCCTCTTCTTTAGGAAACTGTTTGGTGAAGTGATCTTAGCACTTGAACAAGTCTGAATGCACTTCTAGATGAGACAACAATGATTTCTGGACAATGAGTGTCCCTTTATACCAGACAGAGATTTCTACATCCTGACATCAGTGTATGAAGACTAAAAACTAGCCAACACAGCATATATCTGAGGTGTGTTTGTACTGTAAATCTAGAGGCAAGACCTTGATAAAATACCTGTTGGGCTATATGACTGGTGCAGACAAATGCTTGCCTCATTATATTCCTCACTGCAATCAGCGTTGATGGAGTACCTCTCACAAATAACACGAAAGATGAAAAAGATAACATCATCAGTAAGACAGCCAACCCGTATTATTGACAATGCTAATGATTCTAATCTCACCTATCTGAGTCCTTCAGCTGACATTTCTTGACATCCGGTAAACATGTGACCCCGAATGTTTTGTACTGACCATCTCCGATTGACCGCGACACCTCCAGCACCCCCATCACACGACCATTCCTGGAGAAAACATTTCCCAAGCAACTGAGCATATGATTATGCTGAAGAATTTTTCATTTATACCATTAGTATCATGGTGGAGAAACCAGTGCGCTCAGGGGAAACCACCAAAATTATAAACAAGTATACTGATCAGTTTTCCCACGCACGACCTTCAGACTTGCAAGCCATATTGGGGTCAAAGATGATTTTATAGTTGACTTCAACTGACCCAAGACTACACAAACCCCACCAGGTCTGCCATCAGCTTACTGTAGTCTCCTACAAACTATGATCATGATGACTGCTGGAAATCCATATCTTGTGTGCAACATAGTTAAGAGTCACACATTTAACACTGGCTAGATTTTAGCACTGTATTTAGCTTTCACTTTAATAGTATACCTTAAGCAAGTGTGGTGGTTATAGCCTATGTGTGTAACTTAGCACTAGATTCTGGAATTCAACTTTTCAGTATTACACCTATTACTATTTTCAGAAAGGACTTCTAGGCCTAAAGAAACAGCATAAGTTAAATGTAAGTCTGCCGACAACTTGTAATTTACCAAAAAGCTACTTGTGCAGGTGTACATGTTGGACACTGATTGTGTTGTGAGGAATAAAGAACTATGGCTGAATAATGATTTGTCATCTTCATCTTCTTTCAGAACACATGTTCTGTCTACTAGATGTGAGCTCTTTCGCTTCAAGAAGTTACTGCAAGCCTTTAAAAAGCAGGCAGAAGACATTCTTGAAAACTTTCTTCCATTTCACAAGCCTAAAACTGCATGGGCATACAATGTGACGGGCGTGTGGACAGCGAATAACACTAGCCAGTGACAGTGTGGCTCTGGCTGACCACCTACTTGACATGTCCGCCAGCCTTCTGTATCCTCAGTCTCTCCTCGTAAGCAGAGGGTGAGTGGTCCTGACTCAGAGGAATCCCCACACACCTTTTCTCCGCCTCGTCATACCGACACAACACCGCCTGAAAATAAACAGTTCATACTGTCAGCAGAAGACTGCATGATTACCTCACGATAAAGGAGGGGATGTTTTTGGCAATGTCCATTTGTCGGTGAGGATTCAGTTTACAGAAAAAGTTTTGGTCAACATGGTGTGAGTGAACCACTCTTCAGCTTGAGTAAATTAAACAAATAAATCTCCCATATGATGAGCTCTACAGACCTCTCCCATATAATGAATCAAGATGATGTATACCATCTACATCATCAACCCATGGGATTTATCCAACATCGTGAATCTATGTGACCTTGCCTACATGAAGATCCCAACACAGGCTCACCTTGCTGTCGCCCAAGTTAGCCACATACACAGCATTGTTCACACACACAACGGAAATAGCTGTGGTCCCATCCTTCCATGGTGGTTTACTGTCAAACACAGGACATAGCTGGTTAAATTATAACAGCACTGAAAAAATTTGGACATTAGAGTCAAATTAAGGATTTTTTCCACTCACTTTGTGGTAACCACAACGAGAAACATTGGAAAACTGAGTTTTAGACAAAGTTTGTATTGAGTTTTCATGAAATAAATTCAGCTTTTGATACACTGGTGACAAAAGAATAATGAGTTTTTTGAATTGTTCAAACTGTGGTCCTACAAAAAAGACCAGCCAGAAAAGCCCTTTAAAGGAACATGGATTGTTTCAAGTCTAAAACCACGTAATGATACATTTCAGCCTGCAGAAGTTGTGTAACTACTTATGTGTACCTGTACATTTGTGATTTGACCAAAAAGAAAAACATTCTCACATAACAGTAACATCTCTTCATATGCAAAGTCTCTTACCTAAATTCGATGTAGTGTTACTAACCACAATTCCAAGGACAGACATCATATTGTTGAGATACCAAGAAAGTTATGTACATGAGGTATGCTTGTACACTGGCTCTGATCCTTAGCATAAACCAACAATCTTAATAATCAGCTCGGGAAAAGTTTAATTTTATGTGTTTTTTTTTTGGGGGGGGTTTTCTTTTTGTTTTTTTTTAGAAATGTACAAAATATTTTACTTAAGGGGGAGGGAACTGTCTATAAAACTCACTTTTTAGCTGCCTCCTTCAAGAAGTCTTCATCAGTTTTTTTGTATGCCTCAATAAAACATCTTTTGATGTCAGATGTAATTCGAGATATGTCTCCTGTAACACAACATGTCACACAGATAATACTTTAATACTCAGTTAATATTGGTAAAAGAAAATACTTAGCAGCTTTCTAATTTTAACCAGAAACTTAAGTCTTTCAAATGTTTTCAAATTTGCCACAATTGTTCAGATATGAAGCAAAAATACTCTCACATAACTGTCCTTTCATAAGTGACTTTCAACATGGGAAATTACATGATTTTTTTATCCCATGAATAATTTGGCCCATATCAATTACCTCCTCCACTGAAAACTGACTTACAGGAATATGTAGATAGCATACACATTCACGGTGGAAGTTATTTCTTTAACAGTGATGCAAGCCAAATGTGACTAACACGTCATTCACAAAGAGAAGTTTTTAAAATTGTATCATTTACACCACAGGTGGTAACCATGTCAACATGTTTTCATCTGATTATTACCCTTAGGAAATTTTTCCCGCAAATTGAGGGGTAAACGCTCTGATGCAAACCTTGAAGCCCGCTTCCCACCATGCCCGTCCATCACACAGTACAGCGCTAACCATTGTCTACAACAACAACAACATGACCACATTCCACATGGTAATACTCATTCTAAACACAAAGTAACAAATTCACCAATACATCAATTCCTACTTACATCACAACAACAACAGTGACTTCCCAGTCCAAAATGATGTCATTCACTGTATGCAACAGTAGGGCCAGTTGGCCACTTTTCAACGTCACAGAATTAGAGTCTAGATAAATCTCCCAATAGAATATAATTATTTTTTCAATAATAGACAACCAAACCTACCCAAGAACCTAATTCAGGGGATAAATCTAGTTCTGTTTAAAACTAAGTTTTCTATTCTCTTCTGTAAATCTGAACCACTTCAGACTCAAATTACCTTGCCTTAAAGTGACAAGACATTATGTCCTAAAGGGATGTCGCCCTTTTGTATCTCAAAACCGGTGTATTACAGAACATTCAACATTTAACTTCCCTTTAAACTCTCCCTAATTTAAATAAATTTCATGTTCAAATTGTGTAATTTTAATTCAACATGGAATCCTCATTTTGTTTTTCATTATTACATGTATCTCATTTAAATTACTTTGCTTGATCAGACAGATAAAGCGCTGACCAATTGCACTGTCTGGTCCTTGACCTGTGAAGTGATGTGTAAGAATCCATCTCTCGCTCCTTCAGCTGCAGATTCAAGTCCAGAGGTTTGGCAGATACCTGGCAATGTGGCAGTGGCTTACTGCAGTATTCCAGTTTCCTCCACAGCTGTCATACATTTATCTATTTATTAATATATTTATTTATTTGCTTGTCCTCTAATGCCATGCTACATGTAAATGGTTCTTTATTTATGTAATAGCATGTATAATGGCAATCAGTTTTATGGGTTGGAGTATCTTGGGTAAACCACCAAACTTTGATAAGCTTTAGACAATCTGTTTCACGTGATGTGCAGATTTTAACAACATACTGGGGGGAAGACAAGTGTCTTGAAGGAAAGTATCAGTACCCAATAACCACTCTTCTACATACTGTACAAGGCTAACAGAATTACTTGCAAGGCAGACTCACATTGAAGGATCAAGGGAGATAAATCTTGAAGCCCAGTCATCTAGGAGAATGTAAGCATCTTGCATTTCGTCTCTCTCTCCTTGACGCTCCGCCACAAATCCTCGCAGTTTATACGTCACTGGAATAAATATAATGATGAACTGAACATTTCAATATTACTTCGACTGGAGTACATTTTCCATGCCACAAAATGAACTTTCAACCACACTGTTACTTTTTACAATCTCAATACATCTATGTTCACTATGTTTACATAATATTTTCTGACATGACTGTCAAAATGATTTAGGCTATTAACAAATATTACTAAAAATTACTAACAAATATTATTATATTACTTTGATTGCTTTAGAAACAAAAACACTCCATATACCGGTAACTGTGACAGCTAAATGTACTGTATAACACTTATGATTACATGCAAATTCTTCAATAAAGGCCAAGAACTCAGAGGTTTAGTTATTTATTTACTTGATTGCAGTTTTACAGCATACTCAAGAATGGTTCACTTATATGACAGCGGCCAGTATTGTGTTGGGAGGCACCGGGCAGAGCCTGGGGAAACCTACAACCATCCGCAGGTTTAGTCAAACATTCCACTGCTATTCTTTGGCCATGTAGGCCGGCAGTATAACGTTTGATGATTTCACCCTGAAAACCTTGTGGCAGTTTCACAACATCGACAAAATGAAACTACATAAGTCGATATCTGCCTTTGTTGCTAAAAGAACATTATCTGGCTTCAACTTGAAAGTCACAGTATTAATTTTATCTCATGAACGAAATTAATTGATCATTGACTGTCACAAACACAAAAACATGCTTTGTGGCATTTAAAATTGAAACCAATTAAAAACCATAACCAGAGCATTAAAAGCCTGGGCTTTAGAAAAACACGAAATTCGGACTGGACTCGGACATGTCTTTAGTGGTTTTTCTTGCCAAGAAGTATGACTCACATTTAACATCGCCTATGTAGAAATATAGTTAACTTAATGAACATAAACTATCATTTTTACTGAAAATATGTTACTTCGTGTCGCTTATTAATTACCCCGAAGTCCGATATTTATATTAACAGAAGTGAAACCGCCGAACGCTGTGTTTGGCGATTCTGCCACGGTGATGGGCGGTTCGAAGCGGTGACTACCGCAGGTAGTTGGCAGATCTTCTGGTGTACCGTACGTCCGGATCAGCTCATAGTCGATTCCAAACAGATGAACTGGAACACAATTCCTAACTTAGCTTCCGCCCAACTGGTGTATCAAACAACAGCAATGAGACACAAAATATCCACAATGACTGACAAACCCGCATACCACAATCCACTCTTTTCTTCTTGTTCTGTGTGTCATCCTCCGACAGTTTTCGCTTTCCATCACCTTTGCAAACATTGTCGACACCTTCTGAAATCTTAGCTTTTACATTCTTGGTTGCATCAAGGCTGTTTCGCTCAACTTCAGCTCCAGTATGCTTCCCATATGCTGAAAATGTGAAATTGAAAGAAGTCAAGTATCGTGCTGAGGACCACACAGTGTGCGGTTTTCGTCACTAGTTGATCGTTAGCCACGTGAAAACACAACCTAAACTCAACTTACACGGCTCAGGGAGATCGTCAAACAGATCCATCACACTTCACATCATCTAAATACGACATCAATTTTTGTTCTTGCGTTTTTAGAACTTAAGAACAAAAATGGTATTTATTTTAGCTGGTTATCAACACTCCAGTCTGCAAAGGCCTATTTCAGCAAGGGCGAATAACTCTTGGAATTTGAAGGCCGACATGTAACTGGCCACACATCGCTCTTCTGGTGAAAAAGGAAGGTCTCTATAGATTGACACACCTGGCTTCAGCCTTACATTTTCCTAAATCGATGATCAGAGAAGTCAATAAGGGATAATTTCAGCTTATATGGGGATATCACCAAGGAAAGACAAAACGTGCTATTCTGTGTTCTGCTATAAATGAGCGCGGCATAAAATCTGTTGACTTTGGCGATCATTACGCAGCACTCAGGTTCACTTTGCTATCTCGATACTTTGGGAGACAGGCCTTCTCCATGGAAACTAAGCGCGACTGAAATATTTAAAGATCTTGGCGGACTAGACTTCTTACTGCGTTGCAATTGCGATACACCCATACTAAAGACTAAAATACCTGTTTTTTACACAGATATTCTCTCATTTTGGATGAGCATCAACCGAGATACTAAATTTGATACGTATAACGGAATTATTTGGAAGAATCGAAACATTATTACAGACTCATTATTAAGTCTCTATTCATTAACGAATGGCACAATGCTGGTATTAACTAGACCAGGGACATCTTCGACGAGAAAGGAAGAGTAGGCTACTCTCTTTGCCCGATTTGGAAAGAAAATTTTTGTTGCAGTGATACCCAAATGATAACTACAGTGTAATAACATCAATTTCGCAATTTGTAGGCTATAATGTTTTTAATAAGAGTTCCCCAAATCGAACATTAAGCAATCCCATCTCATTTGTGGATATTGCTTTGACGAACTCTGTCGTTAAAAGGGCATTTTGGAGAAGCCAGATAAAGGCAAGCAACTCAGTGGAATTTAACTGTGAAAAATGGAAAGACCGAGACTATTTGATCACGCAAAACTATTGATCACGCAAAAGTTTGGGATCTTCCACAATATCTGCTGGTTGAAAACAAATTCGAGCGACTTCAGTACAAAATAGTTCATCGCATTGTTCCCTGTAACATGTACCTATACACGCGTCTAAAAACTAAACACTCTTCCGCCTGTGAATTTTGTGCAAGACAAGATGACCTTGCTCACTATATTTTACACTGTCCACTGTTGGTGCCATTCTTGGAAGATGTAAATCGTTCTCTTCATCGGAGCGTATGTTTCGACATATCCAACAAGCCTTCCTCTATTTTATACGGAATTTTTCGAAAAAGTAAGCAATGTCAAATAAAAAATTATATCTTGCTTCACGCAAAATTTTTAACATACAAATGCCACATAACGAAAAGATTACCCGAACTAAATACACTGTTAAACAATATAAACCTTGATGCAACCACATGGTCAACATTTCAAAGTACAGTGAGCTGGGGCAAGAATTAAATAGTTTGTTCCTACAAGGCCTACAGTCGAATTTTGAGCCTATAATTTTCATGATGCAATATCTTAAGCACATATTGTCCTTGTCCCCCTTACTCTTGATTATGGGAATACTGGGAAAGGATGGTATAGTGATGGTGGGGGTGGGGCGTATTCCGAGGGTTTTGGGTGGGGCTTGGGTATAAAAACTAGAACAAAGTCATGTAAAAAACATATTAAAGTACGACACTTGTTTTGATGTTATCTAGCCGATTTTACTGATATAAATGCACCTCATAATACCGTGTCTTCTCGTCCTCAGTAATAAACACGGCTATTGTAAAGTCTGGCGTGCTCAATAAAAAAAAGTGGCCACACACCACAATTAATTTCTCATTTACTTACATGTTAACGTTTGGCCACACAGCACTATCCCTAAATCTGCAAGCCCTTAACCCTACGGACTTGGTATAGTCCTTGTCCCCTCAGAAAACTCGATGATCATGATCGAAATTTTTCGCAAATTTGACAAACAGCTGACAGGGGTCAAACTCACTAAGCCTGAGGTCAGTGAACCCTGATTTATCACTACTTTTGCCTAGTATATATCCACCCCCATTTCCTGAAATACACAAAAATTTATCCCTGGAATGAGACTTGAGGCCTGTCCTACAAAATGACACCACTCAACAAGAAAAAAATGAAAAAGACCGGCCCTGAGAAGCAAAAGAAAACATCTGTGTAAGTACCCAGCATCTACATTCGTCCTTTCCGAAAGCATTAATTGTGGAGTGTAGCCCACACCCCTACAGCGGTAGTATCTCGTAGACCCATTCATAGTTTCGAGCAGCCGGTTGCTTCCCACGGAACTGAAGGTGATAAATGACATTGTGCTGAATGGGCCAAATGCTGATTTTAAGGTTTAATGAACTGCAGTTCTCTGAAACTGTCATGTTTGAAGGTTAGACAAATTCAGTTGCTTTTCCGGAAAAAGTCCTTGTCTAAAAGCTTTCTTTATGGCAAAATCTTATTCAAGGCCAGTCTGGCCTGGATAAAATTTATTTATTTTCACCTCAGGTGGTCTAGACACTAAAGCAAAAACAGTGCTGTTGATAGGCTCAGAGCTGCTATGACATCACTGCAAAACTAAGAATAGTTATGATTGCAGTGATTGCACCTTGGGCGTTGCAGTTCAACCGTTTATTGGGATTGTCATCTTGTGGTAGCGGTAATCGCACAGCATTCACCAGTGGCATCGTTTACCTTGTCCTGAAACTAGTAACGTGTTATGCTCTATGCCTGCCATATTTTGGTGATAGCATAAATGTTTTGCCAGTCGGCTAGACATCCTTTGTCCTAGCACTCGCGGAAAGTTGAATCGTCACTCTGCTGGTATTGGCTGGTCATTACGGGATCGTTGGCGTCCTCATTTCTCGTGCTGTAAGCACCTCCACCGTCATTCGGCCTTCCACTTTCAATTATACATGTATATAGGACTGCGGTTGAATGATTTGCTTTTCTTATGTGTTCATATAAACGTTATGCCATTAACATCGTAATTTGATTGTCGTGTAATGATTTTCCAATAGGGACAAATCTTTATTTATATACATTTATGCAGCTATTGCATGTTTAGTCGCCCGTCTTTTATTAACCTCGACATCATCAAGGAATGTTCTACAACGGCGTAGGGGTTTATAAATAAAAAAAAATTTCTGGAATGCTTATTATTTATGAATATAAAATAATCGGCCGGGCTATCACTGAAACAGATCTTGATCGAAAAATCAAGATCAAAGTTGGTTTTACATGTAGAGATATGAAGACTTATTTATATTGATATAGCATTTTTGTAAACAATACCAAAAAAATACACTGGCGTAAGGAAGGTCTCTGTGAGCCATATACAGCGAGATCATTAAATTATTACAACCCTTTGATTACCCTCTTGAAGGTAATATATATTTAAGCAATTAATTATTGCGCGTTTCTTTTTTGTTCTCCTATTCGGAATGAATTTGTATGTATTTCGGGAAGAAATGGTCACTATATTTCCCTCATTGTTGCACTGAAACGACGATTTTGATTGGCACAATGTGCCTTTGTACAGCTTTGACCTTTCAAGCAATCAAAGTGGGATTCACAGAGGGGCCAGGACAAGGTGTTTCTTTCCCATGTTTATAGTATAAGGTTAGGTCAGTGTTGCCAGAGGCTCCTAAATCAGACCTAAGGTATTGAGAAACATGACTGAAAGGTGCGTGGGGCGGGGATACTCAAATCAAAATTTTGCACAAATATAGTAGGTATATTTAATCCTATCAGTGTTTCGTCAACACTTCATTGTTCATTACGACATTAAATTCAGATAAAAAATTGAATTGGGTCCAAAGCACAAACCGATACAAAGACTGTGCAATGGATTCTATATAAACAATCTACCCAGAGCCATGACTTAAATGCATCTGTGAAACTTGTTACTTTGGCTTTCTGGATGAAGTGGGGGTGGGGGATGAGGGTGGTAAACTGAATATACACGTTAGTAATATTCCTGTTACAAACAGGTGTAAATGCAGGTATATTTCTAGTGCAGCCTTAGTTGTGCCAAACCGAAAGACAACAGGACGTCCCAGAGTTTCTTATACCAGGTCCATCACTGCGTATTTGGTTTATCCGAGGCAATAAGCCAAGATTGTCACATTTGCCTGAACGCACTGGGAAATGAACCTGGGTATGTACGATATTCGAAGTGGGCACTCCGAACAACTGCCCTACCACCATTCCGCTGGGCAGTTTACGGTATAAATATGAGCACGGGTGCTTAGAAGAATGATCGAGTCTTTTTTCATCTCTGGGCATATGCTCGAAATGCAGGATTATATATTATTTTTGCGGTTTGGAAGCGAAGTGGACAGAGTCGTATGAGGGCATTTCAGAGGTGGTCAAAATTGTCGCCGATTTACCGAAGTAGTTCCAGTTTTAATGTGCAGGCCAACTGCCGCGGCCTGTTTCAGCATCCCTGAAAGGTTTTCTTCTATTTGGGCAAGCAGGCCCAAAGCCCCAATGCAGCATTGTCATTGTATAGCACAACGTAACTAAGTCATGAAATACGGCTGAGATCGTTTTTGGACAATAACATTGGTATGTTGTTTGCAGGTCCATGATCTGTTGGAAATTCCAGCTATTCGGTCAGGCAAACATTAAAAACAATGTTTGTTGCGGGCAACACCACCCACTCCCTAAATTCAAACTCAAACTTCCCTCTTCACGAACTCTGAGGACGTTTTTGGACAAAAATAAAAACTCCAGGAAACTCCTTAAAACTTCTAATTCTGCGAGGAGCAAATTATAAAACGTTATTCGGCCGATTGATCGTTGTCGTTGTCGCATTACACATGACCCAATGTCCGTTACACCACCCATACACATGTTACTTTGGCTATAACAACAAACTGGGTCATTATATATCGTACTGGGTTAGTGTCTTACCTTCTATTCATTAGCTTTGGTAGCATGCAGTGTAAAAAAACAGCAATGGTTAAAACAAATATAAGCTATGTGGAAGTGTTCATTGTTGAAGCAAAGTAAAGTACATTTCTACTGCTGTTTTTTTTTCTTTCGGATAAACACATTTTAATGATAGTTTTAAAATGTAACATGAACATAAATAGGACAAAAAGTTAATATAAAACTGAGAAGGTTAAAATAAAAGTGTTGTGTTTTTTTCTTATTTAAAATGAAGTACAAAATGAATATTTACAATAAAAACCGTTGGACTAAATTAAAGGTATTACAAGTTCGTAAGAAAATATCTGTAAAAAGGATATTTATTATTTGAAAGGTATCATGCAGCGTACTCAGGAATATTTCACTTAGAGACGAAGACCAACATTGAATAATTGTGGGAAGAAACCGTACATAGTCCAGAGGAAACCCACAGCCATCCGGAGGTTGGAGGCAAGCTTTATCACTTCTGACTGGAGGGAAAGTAGGCCTGCGCCAGCTAGAGCTGGACGTGAACTCACAGCATTCACACTGTTGAGAGGCCCCTGGGTCATTGCGAAATATGAATATTTATCACGGTTTAAATATTGGACACTTTTAAAAGTAAATACAGGACAAAGTCTTTCTATAAAATTAATATTTGGTCATTAAAACCTGATGGAATTTTATATTATCATCTCCCCAAGTCTTACTATTATTATATTTGGGGGGGGGGAGGGGATGGAAATATACAGATACTGCATCCATTATTATACTTGTCCGTATAGCCTAACCCACCTATGATCCCCAAATGATCCTCTTTTGTCTCAACAGGCTGAATATTTCTGACAGCTGCCAATCAACAATCTCCCCCTTTTAA
This sequence comes from Acanthopleura granulata, assembly GCA_016165875.1. Classification (NCBI taxonomy): domain Eukaryota; kingdom Metazoa; phylum Mollusca; class Polyplacophora; order Chitonida; family Chitonidae; genus Acanthopleura; species Acanthopleura granulata. The sequence continues at coordinate 17,061,984 of JABBOT010000080.1, read as the reverse complement.
GCCACACTCTTTTGAAACGGTTTATTATTCCAAGGGGCGGTTTTGTGAAAATAAATTCACATAATTTGTCAATGCTTAATTCTTTTAAGTCGACAGATATCTACCTGATACCGACGAATTTTCGAGCTGTTTCATCCATTTTCAACATTGTGGTCCTGTTTTGAATTTTGGCGGTTTACCTGACTTTCCACATGAATACGCATGTTTAGAATACCGTAAATTGAAACTTAATACATAGTTAATAACTTTTCTCGGTGAAATCAAGTTTTGATATGTTTAGCTCAATTTTAAAAGTAACATGTCTTTTTTGTTCTGGTATAGATTTGACCCAGCAATTCTGTCATCTCACAGCAGCGTGTCTTGCTTTCACAATTAAATGCTTCTATAAAATGCTTGTTTCCAGATTATATAGTTTATGAAAACCCGGTGTTGAAGTCAGCTCAAACGTTCCCATTTGTACAATTTACTTAAGCATCCGGATCCAAGACATGACCGCATGAAAGAGAGTTTTAAACAAAACTTCCATTTTTAGACAATCGTATACTTTATGATCCTGCAATAAGCCATATAGCGGTTTCGAGTTGCACATAAGAAGAACGCGTCATACGGCAGACAAACAAAAGCACAAGGCCATTCATGTCTGTCTGTTAAAATTACAGACTTCGACAACAGCCCAGTGTAGAGCTCAGTTCTAATTCTTTTCTGTGTTTTTCACAGTTTTCCACTTGAAACAGCCCTAGAGCCTACGCATAATTTCAATTGTCACACAGACACATAAAATGGGCTGAATTGTGTGTGGCTGTCTACGGTTACAATGCCTTCAACACATCCACGAGTGTCTACCTCGCGAAGGAAGTCTGGTCGTGCTCAGTCGAAACAGTTATCTGGCTTATTATGCACTACGCAATAACCAGACCGCTTTTAAACCGATCGGGGTTTAGTTACTTCATGGTGTATGTGAATTCTTCAAGCATTATTGTACAGATGGTTCTTCGTGTTAAGCTGAAGAACATAATTCGTAATTAAAGGATCAGTTTTCAGTGATGACGAAAAGACGTAATGAATGACGAATGAAATCAAATGTTTCCAAATCGTGTCCCATTTTAGTATATCTGGTGTCGATAATCAAACATGTATCCTTCTTGCGCTTTGATTGTTCATATATCCAACGTGGCGATCACACTCAACACGATGAACATACAGCCCCTAGTGCCGGGTTACGCGGAATTCGACGCAATGATAAGGCGGAGTCTCAGGGATTATAAACACTCCGTCTCCGTATTTACTAACAGAAGAGAGGCGTACTCGTTGGAAAATTTAAGACATTTAGATGGAATAGGCGTTTAATGGAATACCCTTGACACACTAGTTTTTGCAGTAATAATTTGTGACATTGATAGAAATCATCACACAGCACACAGGATGTAACAAATGCTACAAGGCGCGATATGTATGCGCCATATACAGGACCATTCGGTGTATTCCTGTCCATCCAGGGATAATTCAAAACATCAAAATCGAAACTATCCCTCCTTTTGTAAAGTCCTGGTGACAGCAAACCACTTGTAATCACGAAAGTTGACCTTAGTCGCCTGAAGATGGATAGTGAAAACGCTGCTTGTTCCATGGTGGAAACTTTATACCTGACAGTATACATATACGACCATCTGTATTTGATTTATTTTTATTTGACTGGTGTTTTATGCCGTACTCCAGAATATTTCATTTACGCGACAGCGGCCAGCCGAGGAAACCGGACAGAGCCCGGAGGATACCCACGACCATCAGCAGGTTGTTGGCGGACTTTCCCACGTACGACTGGAGAGGAATCCGGCGTGAGTTGGGCTTAACTCACAGCGATCACGACCATCTATATAATATATATGTCTGCATAATGAAATGATCGAGAAAAGAAAAACGAAATTTTTAATTCCATGTGTTTCTATCTTCCTTTTTTTAAACGATGTCGGGGACACCAGATAACTGACCAATAGACATGCAGAATAATGTTGTGTGCGTAACTTGACGCAGATCTCGTCTGCATTGCGTAATTTAAAAATTTTTCTAAGGATTATATTGTTTCAAGACTTCTAAACTCTTTCAAAACTTTCGTATTAAAACCATTAGATCCTATATACATGTATAAATAGGCGATGGATTGAGGTAGTTTAAAAATGAATGTTTAAGGCTATAGAAATGCTTGATACACACCCCTCCCCATAGCCGAAGATTTGCGTGCTAAAAATATTCCGTGGCGTAATTGCATGTTCAAGAAATGATGATTCTTTATCTACATATTGTTGTTCATTTTAACACAGTAAATGTGGAAAAGTTGTTATTTTAGAAGGATGTGTCATGAGCGTGCCAGGTCTAAAATTTCAGCTGTCTAATGGATGATAATAAGAAATTTCAAGAAATTTTCAAATAACAGAATATATATTTCAGTGCTCTGAAATCGAAACCCATTAAACACATGCACATGCACTGAAAGAACAAACAACATTTATACAGAATCAGATAACATTTTATTTTGCAAAACATTATTTATTATTGATAAATGTGGAAATATAAGAACATCCTTCAGTTCTCATGAAAACTTTACAATGAAACAAATAATAATAATAATAAAAAATAGAAATAATAAGTCTAGAGTCTCTTTTTTGGTCACCATGGCCTCCACACTGGCTCTGATTGGTCGGTATTGATCACGTCCGGTTCCGTTTTCATGTCATCATGACAAAGGATGTAAGGATTTTCCCGATGTGTTTCTGACATGGGAAACCTTGACGGAGTACTTGACTTCCTGCTTTTATGAGGACTTCGGCTGATCACCTTCGCGTCGGGTGAGGTGATTTTCGTCTCTTCATCCGGAGCACTAGGTTGCATACATGTATATTCCGCGTACGATACTTTCTTGTTGGGGTAACTCTGAGTGGCCGGTGACGTTGAAGGTTGAGAAATGGTAGTTGGAAAATACAATGAGGACTGATGCTGAGAGGAGTGACGATACAGGGACTGTTTATGGAGTAAGGAGGTGTGATTTATCGGAGAGCTGAGCTTCGGTTCGCTTGGGAACTGTATTCTCTGAGCGAGATGCTCCATCACTCGCAAACCCACTCCGGTGTCGCCATGATCAACCGTTGCCAAGCAACGAGCTACTTCCTGGGCACACTCCGCATATCCCGCCCGGAAGCGAGACACACCACAACTGTCGAACTGAGACTCCGTTTGGCGCCTTTGTAGTTGGGATAAGTGTTTCACCGTCATTTCCAAAATATCCGCCTTCTCTAGCTTGGAAAAGTGTGAGGTCTGCACAGAATGTAAAAAAAAAATAAATAAAAATAAAAAAATGTGTTAGACATGTATAAAATTATGATTAACATCAAGAACTAGACACTTTACTTTTGGATAACAATTCAAGAATACCTATCTGGTTTGTGTAATTGGAATTGGACTAGCTGCCCTAGTACTAGTGTTCCATGAAATTTCTTATCAGGGCGTATTCACAACGTAACAAAGTGATACTGAACGGTTATAGGCCTTTTTGGCCTACGTCTGTAGAAATACATTTATAATGCTGCATTTATATCCTAACGTTACAGTAATTTGCCTTTACAAAAGTTAACAGTTACAATGGCTGTGAAACAGCGTAACAGGACTTATGTTACATCGCTGTGTACATAACATGCGCCGCGTAACAATATTAACTATCGTTCATTTCTATACAAACCGCACAACCTAGGTTTCATTGTCGCTTAGACAGCAAAGCTTTACCCGCCTTACATTGTATATATATGAGAGGAAACACAATACGATATTAACGTGCATTAATGCCTTACATTTTGGTTCATGGCCTCCAGAACGAGATTTTTCAACTGGTTCAAACAGGCATTGATTCTCGCTCGGCGTCGTTTTTCCATAAGAGGTTTGGTGAGCTGGAAGAGAGAAAGAAAGAAAAAATAAACATGAAAACTTTTGAATTTTTATTTTTCGCTAAAGTACGTGGTCGTCCGTATAAATCAATAAGGCTAGTTTGTCACGACTTCTTTGTTGGTGCAAACAGATGGGATTTGTAACGAGAAGCCCAATGCATTAAAGTGCACGTACACTTTATATTCAAAGGTTTGTTTTTTTCATTCACACACTAGAATACATACAAAGGCCTACCTTGTACTTCTACAGTACGTAGAGCAAATGTGTCTACGTGCACATTGTACATTTACAATTCACTACGGTACATCACCGCTATGAGCACTGATCAAACATCGTACCTAAAAATGAATGTTAAATACTTCCACATGCTTCCGAAATGAGATAATATTGGTTTTAGTGCTGTTAATTCAGTAGATCCATTGATAAGTTTTACATAATACAGAAGTAATGGAAATCCGCAAACTGAATGCTTCCTTTTGATTCTTTATTTCAGCATTTTATTTTGCCATCCTCATGATATCAAATAAAATACTATAATATTGAGTGAAAATGAAGCCTTCGTCTTTATGGAAGTTGCACCACTTGAGTAATTTGTGTTTTTCTATCAGTAAGTTACATAAGTATTTTTTACGCCAATTAAGTTAAAATAAAAATTAAGTGAAATTTCAACCTACTTTTCTGAGTTTTTCCCTGCACATTTGTGCGTCCATACTGCTGCTGATGTCTTCGTCTGAGCTCATGGCAGTTGTGGAAAGTTTAAAATCCATTCGGTAAATGACTCCAGTAAATGTCCTACACAGGGAGACATCGAATGGGCACACGACGTGACGTTCTTTGCAGCAAACAATCCCTCCGTTATAAACCTTTTAGTCCGCGTGCCATATGTATCAAATTTCTTATAGTGTGAAGTTATGTTGTTTCAGTTCTCACGCTCAAGTTCCTATGTTATCAGCCAATCAGAGGGCGACTGACTTGGGACCGTCGCCCGGGGATTGGTACAGCTGATTCTATTGGTTGATGTAATCCCGCGAGCTCATTAATATGGGATTATGACAGGCGATGCCCCGAAGGCACAGACTTAATAGATGCACGCGTCGAAGACGAAAAAAGTTTTTCCTCTCGAGCACGCCGTGGGAAAAGTTTGTCTTACAAAAGATTCACTGATGAAACATCAGTATATAAAAGGACCGAAACAGTTTTCCATTATGTATTCAGTTAGCGTCTCTTAAGCTATAGCTTTCCGTCAACTGTAAATTGTGATACTGATAAAAGGGATAGAAAAAATGGAGAATATTTCTCACAGTATATCTATCGACATGAAGTCCGAAGGAAGTAACATCTGCACGAAAGTTATATGTTGGCAATACTGAAAGGCCTACATCATCCGTGCATGTTTAATGGGTGTGGGAAGGGAAGGATGATTATAGCTTTTAGTTTTTATTCATGTTTATTGTGTTACTACGTATCATTATTGATTCAAGCTATATGTAATTGAAGCTTCTTTTACAAAATCTTATAACATTCGGGTTAAGAAAGTTTGGATGATATTATAAATATGAAGCATAAATCATAGATAGGGCAGAAAATTGATGTAGAAGTGTTATACACCAGTGCCGATATACAGTCGGTATACAGACACAACTGCTTGTATGTGTCTATAAGTCTCAACGAGTTTACCAGTCCGACTGTCAGTGCAGGCACAATTGCTTATCTAAAATTCTCTTCAAGACATTGCTAGTTCGACAGTTGGTACAAATAGATTGAATTGCTTATATCCAATTTATTTATTTATTTATTTGAGTGATGTTGTACGCCTTACTCGAGAATATGTCATCGACAACGGTCAGCATTATGGTGGGAGGAAACTTTATGCATGTAATTGAGTTTGTCAACGAGTTAGCCAGCTTGATTCTCAATACATATACAGGCGTGTTGCCATAACAGTTTATGTATTTGAGACAAGTATTTTGGGTGAGTCTTTGGGATAAACCACCGACTTATGGCAAAGTTACCGATTAACTTCCCCATGCATATGTGACGTGCAAGATATGCACACCACATCGGTGGAAGTATAGGCCTACATGTTCTTCAGCGGACGAAATACAAACGAGCGTCACCCAACACTTGCATGCATACTGTAAGAAAAGTCCGTCTTTGTACCAAACTAACACCGGTGACCCGTATTTGTACGAAGGTTTTACCACTACAGCCGCTTAAGTGGTAAAACGCCCATAACAGGAGAAAGAAATGACCTGTGTGGGGTTCACATTTTATATCACGCGATGATATAATTGTCAATATGACGGTTATTTTACAAACATACCTGGCAATTTGTACTGAATGCCAGGCCTATTACACGTGACTTAACGTAAATTTTATGTATAGATATATTATTGTGGTAAGAAAGGGAAAATTCACAAATCTTTGCATTACATCCTGCATTTGTTCGTCAGTTTAGTCCTTCGGAATGGAAGCAATGTACATATATGTTGTTCTCATACATGTGATATCGTTTATTAAATGCGATGACAATTTTCTGGTTCATTCTTAAACACTGACGTCAAATCAATTGTAATTAACATCAATGCATTTCTTTTTACCTAATTCTTCTTAAGTCGTGGTGCTAGGAACTTAGAAACTAGTAGCTACTTTTTAAGTAATTTACGTGAACCATCATGTTAGAATAAAACCCTAACTGAGGTAAACTGACCGGATTTCACTGTACTGGTTTAGCGTTAAGTATAATGTAGTCTTCACTTTATTTAGAAGAAAGAATTTTTCAATGTTTCTTACGAATATGATAAATTGGCTTAATTGCGCTCGGGTGGATTTCTATAACGGTATACAATCATACGCATATATGTAATTATGATAATGTATATAATGTAGACCTGTCTTGAAGTTCGAAGATACCCACAGGTACGATTATCCGCAATGCGATAAGGTGTTGAATGACCTAGACTACACTATACGAACAGGCCCACTTCTTGGCTACTGATACCCACAGGTACGATTATCCGAAATGCGATAAGGTGTTGAATGATCTAGACTACACTATACAAGCAGGCCCACTTCTTGGCCACAATAAAGATAAATTAAGACGCAGATTGCATGGAAATGGCATGTAGGGTACATTGTAAATAACTCACTTTAATTTTATTTCTTAACATATATAGGGAACGGTTTATTGTTGGCGGACTGGAAATGGTTAATGAGGAATGGACAAGAGACTAATGGACATTAGGGTGTGTTTATGAGCGGACGCTGGCTATACAACTGACCTCCTGACAATGGGCTGGATGCATGTAGTCATGCGGGTATTTTCATTCGACACATCCAAATCATTCAGTTCATTCAGACAATTCTGTCTCTGCCTCACAACCATTACAAGGACCCTAACCGTTTAATTGCAACCCATTTAAAAAAATACAGTTAGACATAAAACCAAACGACTTTATTTAGAGGTTGTTCATTAGACAGTCGTCTGCATAGCCCTACCTCATATGCCCGTGGCAACGCATTGAAACCCGATAGATGCGCATGCGCCTATTTACGTTTTAGTTTGTCTCATTGTTATAATTTGCTTAGTTCACATGTCGTCTTAGATTTTTCATTGCTTTTCATTTTTTTCATTGTTATATTTTACTTTCACTACTTTAATTGATCGGTCGAGTTAATTGTTAACATTTTCATCATCTATATATGCGTCAAGAAGGTCTGCTTTGTTGCTACACCAGTTTTAATTTCATAATTTACGCACAACAATATAATTTTGTACGGTAGGGAATGTAAACCTTGCATTTATATTTACATGTGTGGCAAACGTTTATGTGAATAGAGGAAAGAACAATCTTGCTGATTTCATAAACCTGAAGATGCCCTCACTTATAAAAGAGCAAAAGGGCCTCCGTGGCTCTTAACGCGCTATCGCAGCACAATGACCCGAAGTCTCCCACCAATGCGGTCGCTGTGAGTTCAAGACCAGCTCATGCTGGCTCCCTCTCCGGCCGTACGTGGGAAGGTCTGCCAGCAACCTGCGGATGATCGTGGGTTTCCCTCGGGCTCTCCCCGGTTTCCTCCCACCATAGTGAAATATTCTTGAGTAAGGCGTAAAACACCAGTCAAATAAATAAATAAAAGAGCAAAATTATTCGACTGAAAAGTGCAAATATTGGGATGTTATATAAAAATGATTCCTTTGCTGCTGTGCACAAAAAACACTCAGTTTAGTGTTACCCTGAAGATATATGATGAAATGTAGAATACTTATAGACATATTGTCCAGCGGCGGGTCCAAGGTAGGGTCGTTTGACGTGTGTAGGTTACGGGCCTATCAAATGATTATACGTATACAAATACAATGCAGGCCAAGCTACAATAATTTCCTCAGTTACTTACTGTCACAGAACTGCTAAGTAAGCCTATAACTTGTTAGATAAGGTTCTGCTCTCAGTTGTTATGCCAATGGGGACTGACCATCTCAAGACTGTTTGACTCACCATTATTGTCCAGGTATTAAGTCATCCTCGTGTGTGATGTGCGTTCAGTTAGTTAAAAGGAACTATGTAATGAGTTAACTTGAAAGGTAAGAAAACATAAAATGAAGCCAATGTCCATAGAAACACCATTAAAACTGTATCTGAAAAGACGGTCAAAGTTTCGACCTTATAAAAAAAAGAAAAAGAAAAAAAAACAAAAGAAAAGCAACATAAGTTTCCTGTGTGAATTGTCTGAGGTAAATCTAATTAGCTGTAGCGGTACCATATGGTTGCTAAGAATTAACGACGGATGAGCGTGCGGGAGAGATGCACGGAAGAGGGGGGGGGGAGTAGAAATTAGAGGCGTGCACGGCGGGGAGGCACGACATCCCCAGGGTGAGAGACTAATCCGTCACAGTACAGAAGCGGTCAGGGCTGAGGATGGGTCCACTAATGAGGTAGTCCCTGGCTAAAGGTACTGCTACAACTACGGTGAACATGGGAAACAGGTTAAGGTGTAGCCGTGTACATAGGTAATGCCGTGTTTGGAGACACGGTGACAGGAGAAAGGGCGTCGCGCAGCAATGTTGTTGGCCGGACGCGTAAGCTGTGCTACACACGTCAGCGCACGCCTCGCACCGTGGACATTCCACGAGGCAACTCTCCGCTGCACCGTCTGGTGTATACGCACACGTGTAGGACCCTGTGTGGACATGTAACACGCCCCTCCTACGGCCTTATCCCACTTTCGTTTACGGAAACACGTTGTGGCGTTTAATGACATCCATTAAGTAAATCTTTCCCTTCCTTTGATGTCTGTGCATCATTATTATAGTGCGGTGAGTCTGTGATTGTGGGTGGGCTTATAACTTACGAAACAGCGCTCAGTGGACTGGGACAAGATGGCTGCGGAGGGACAAGCCAGCTCCACGTCAGTTGGAAAGGAAAAAAAAATGCCGACACGCACAAGATTCCTTAACATATATCCAATACATACGAACAGTCCATTTCTACTCCCTCAATAGCTGGACAAAATTTCACCTCAAAAAGTAATATTTAGTATACGAGATATTTAGCATAATTGTCACGTTTGGATTGGGCGTTGGTGAGCAAGGAGCATGCACAATCGAAGCACAAGAAGTGGAGATTCAGCCCCGACCTTATCATGGCATGCACAGAGCACTTGTTGATTCCTCCGCTTTCACTGTTTGTATAAACAGGTCTTGCAACAAGTAAGCGCTAAGTTACGGAGCCCATGACCGCTCATGTGGCCTGGTGGATAGAGTGTTCGCCTCGAGATCGGCAGATCCGGGATTAGGCCTAATCCCGGGTCGGGCCATACATGTACCAAAGACTTTAAAAATGGCAGGCTACGGGTTGCTGCCTCGCTCGGCGCTCAGCTCTGAGCGTATAAAGAAAAGAAACAGAACTGGTCGGCCCGGTGTCAGTATAATGTGACTGGGTGGGGTGCTATGTCTCGCGTCTTCGGCATGATGCTCCAGTAGCGGTAACACTTCAGCGGCAAGGACTCGCCCTGCCTCAAAAAGGCAGAAAATGTATACGTTCCAAGGACTTCTTGGCGTCATGTGACTGAAAAATCGTAAAATACGACGTAAACCCCAAGCATACATAGATGCATACATACGGAGCTTATGTGGCCTTTTGCAGAGTCTAACTTTCTTTGAAGGTCGCACATGCACTCGTCTTGCACTAACGTGGAGCACATACATGTAGCTATTCGTCATGTTTGTGAAAGTGCATCAGTAACTTGCGAAAGGTCGTTGGTTTCCTCAACCAAAAATTGACCGTCGTCGTACATGTGAAACATTCTGCAGCATGCATCAATACCTTCAAATAAATGAATAAAGTACGGGGTGTATACAGATTCCGTTCGATTCCCCTCTCTGGTATAAACTGGATGTTCTTGTAAGTGATGTACATGTATATAGTGCAATCATGAAATGGCAGTCAAATGCGTGCATGCATGTGAAAAATATAAACGCAATTATACAGGAGTCCACAACTGGTACGTGTGGCTTTATATTTACAAATCCATACCTATGTATTTGGTACTATAGATGTCTGGACATATCGATATATATATTTTCGTCTCATACACGAAAAGCCAGTATATATAAACATAGTCATTTGCCTAATCCATGGCCTACAGGCTACACATATCTGGAGTCAGTACAGTTATTTTAATTAAGGGGGAAAAAACGAGACACTACTATATATTCATGTATCGCCCCAAGGATGCATATTTATTCACACTTATATGTAATTATAATGGTCAAATTAAATTATAGAATGTCGTTTGTATGTGTACATCCAATGATTAGACCCACAATGTATATGAAATGCACGTAAATACTATTACTTTAACAAGAATATATACCTGTGTATATACCAAACATAATGGGTATAGATAAAAATAATAATAATGATTTATTTATTTATTTGATTTGATTGGTGTTTTATGCTGTACTCAAGAATATTTCACTTATACGACGGCGGCCAGCATTATGATAGGAGGAAACCAGGCAGAGCCCGGGGGAAACCCACGACAATCCGCAGGTTGCTGACAGAACCTAAAAATAATGGAGACCCTTGAAATGTATACCTATACTGTATGTTGTACGAGAATGAGTGTACACAATAGGTTCAGTCTGTTTTATTATACAGAGAGGGGAGTGATCGGGTGTTTAAAGGTTTCAGTCTTTGATTCGCTATAGGACACACGCGGAGCGGTTTCAAAACCGGCTTTGGACAAGGTAAAATAAGTTTATAGAATTTCTCGTTATTATTACATATGAAGCTTTGGTGACAACGAGCGATGGACGACACTCGTGTGCAAATCGTTTGTGAAGTCTGTAACGTTCGTTATAAGGACCACGTCTTCCACCAACACGTCACGTGCGGGAAAGTCTTGCTAGTCTATTTAATTGTCACTGGTGGGTGAAGGCCATCCTTTCAGTCAGAAATCCCCTGTCCATGGTCGGGTTTGAACCCGCACCTCTATATATCCTAGTGATTGAAAGGCAAATACAGTACAGCAGGGTCCTAGTCGACCAGCTACCTGCCATCGTGGCCTGACCATACCGCTATGGTCCGGTCATCATGGGCGGACCGTGATCCATTCCTTCCTGCCATCGTGATGCGATCGTCCGGCCAAGGTGAGCCTACCACGGTCCCATCATCGACCCCGCCATCCGAATAAGAATTTACCAACTTGTTATGCTTTGTTTGTTAGGAACCTATTTTTAACATATCCATTGTGCCTTCAAGTAATGACGAGAAGCATTTTTTATGCCTAACAATTTCTCACAGAATTCTAGCCTATAAGCGACTGTAGCGTCGGTGTTTGTCGTCTAGACTTCAGATAAAATCATGCATGTACGGAGCACATACAATACAGTGTGTTGGGGGCATACAGGCGATTGAAGGTGTGAACACGCTTCAGACAAAACTAAATAGTTACATTATTGTAGGCGTTCAACGCTGACTCTATACAGAGTACATGTATATAGACAGAGGCTGAAACTCGATGTCTTTTTAGTAGTGAAAAATGCCTACAAAGTTATAGAACTGCACTGTATATGTGACAGGCACAGTTAAGATACTGTAGGTTTTACTAGCCAAATGAATTAGGCGTTGTATGCTACCGATACAACGTTTGACAGAGGTCCCTTTGAAAAACGCGGGGTATTTTCCTATCCGTGTTTAGGCGCTGCCTACCCTTTAAAATCTGTATGTTCCTCAATCAGCAATGATCAGCCGAGTGATCGGGTGTCGCAGCGGTTTTTAAACGCTTGAGTTAGGGCACATCGGCTGTTTTAGACCATTACGTCGGTCAAAAATTCCCGCAGTCCGCCATCTTAAGAATCCACGATCAATTGAATCCGGTAATCTCCGCGATATGGAGTTTTTCGGTACAGGATTCACACTATTACATGGGCTGCTCAAATGCCGAAAACTCCCATAGTGTGGAGAATTCACAATAAAAATATCTAGCGATCGGCAAGTAGTTAATAATGGGACCGCTGCCTAAAACAATCGATGTGAGCTTAACACAAGCGTGTTAAAACCGTTAAGACATGCGATCCCCTCGGCTGAACATTGCTGGATGAGGAGCATACAGATTTTAAACTGTAGTCAGCATCTAAATACGGACAGGGAAATATCCCTGGTTTTTCAACGTTAGACGTTATACCCGTGGCCTACAACGTCTAATTCATTAGGCTAAAGTTATACCAACGTGTTGCGGCCTGATATTTCGTCGAGGAGATAATTATTTTCACGAGCCCGAAGGGCGAGTTGAAATATTGATCTTTGATAACGAATTTATCACGATGAAGAGCTTTTAGGACGACTTTTGGGCCAAACTATGCCGCGTTTTCACATAGGCTTTGCCACCGACCGAGCGGCCGAGACGGACATCACGGTTCACACGATGAAAAAAGCACAGCGCAGATCGGGACAAAATACTTGTTTTAAGTCGACTGCTAGATAGAGGAAGCCAGCATGAGCTGGTCTTGAACTCACAGCGACGGCATTGGTGGGAGGCTTTTGCCGCGATAGCGCGCTATCCGACTGAGCCACCGAGAAAGCTGACATTTTGTGCTTGACTGTATCTTTGTTCAAACACTAATTAAATATTTACTTATACGTCTAATTTTTTTGTAAAACAGTGTAGTAGACTAAAACATGCACAACGTATTGCATTTCCTACTTATACAGACTCTTAATATCTCTAAAATCAAGTCTCCAGGGTACCATCCAAACATTTCTGGAAATTTTTGATAGTACCCTATTTCGTCTAATTTTTGGGATATCATGACAGCCCTTCCTAGCCAATAATGGAGTACATTTGGCAAGCTACTGATGAACTTTAGGGGTATGCATATGCGACATTCGGCAGAAAATTTGCAAACGTGTACATTACCCTATGTTCGTATTTTCACAGCACGACAACCAACCAATTAAAATAATAAGATTAGGTACAATATATCAAATGCATATAAGCCAGTAAAGCATTTCTAATACTGTCTTGTTATCTTGTAAGACAATTGCATTGCCTGGAACAGACAAGACATTTGTAATTTTCCACTTAACACCCCAGATTAAGAAACAAAGCCTTGTATATCCTTCTATGGTACAGTTAGGCTGCCCACATATTTAGGAATATCTGACAATAGCTGAATCAGATGAATCGTCTAAAGATTATTGTTTATGTCAGTTACTTGGCTTGAGCTGTTCAGTGGTATAAACAATATTTTCCAAAAATGCATGTGCCGTGTCCTAGGTCAAAACGTGAAGATTATTGGAGATGATAATTTATACATGTAAGAAAAATGGTCTGCATACTTTTCTCAGATCATTCAGGTACTTGTCAGTGCACATAAGTAGGTCAATCTCGGTTACTAATAATGTTATATACATGGTGTCTGGTAAGGATTATTTTTAGCCTTTCATTGCTGTACTATGTTTGGTATAAATAACGGTATGGTTGAATCCATCTGAAGGAAAATGTGTTTTCTGGTTTAAGAAATTAAGCAGAAAACGTAAATGTATGCAAAGAAAAGTATTTTAACTGCGAATGGAACACATGAATGTAAGAGAAATCAGAATTTCAGGCTGTAGGTATATATATATATATATATATATATATATATATATATATATGTATATATATATATATATATATATATATATATATATATATATATATATATATATATATATATATATATATACATATATATATATATATATATATATACTTTGTCTGGTTTCACGTCAAATACGAACAAACGGCACCACCATTCGCTGACGTTATCCACAAGCGGCGCTGCCCTCTCAAACGCTCTTGATGCTATCCCAGCATAAATGCCTCACTTGACATCACATCTGCATGATTCGACGACATATAAGGAATATTATCATGTCACACCAGGACAATTTTACGGACACCCAAAGATTTTGTGTTTTTTAGGAATCTTCAGTGAAAGATCCTTTTGAGCCAAGATATTAGCTTTGTTCCAAAGGTTTCCGTCCATATCATTTTAATATGTGTACCCAATTTCTTTCGTGGCCATGGTGGTACTTTAGATTTTTAATTGTTTTTGAAAGACGTTCATAGCCATGAACCTTACACCCTTCATCAGATGAAAATTTCATCACAGTGTCCTCCATTTATTCAGTTATAGAGAAACTTTGGTATTAAGGCGACAGGTGAGCTGGCACAGACAACTTCTATGTTATTACAATATTGCTGAAATGCACATTTCACACGAGCTACATTTATACATTCTGTGAATTCAGCTATTGATGTAACAAACACTCTAAGCACAAGTTATCAATTTTGCTGATGAAAGAAAGAAAATGCAGGTTATTCGGGTTTCAGTTTTAATGACCTCAAATAGCCTAAAACTTGTCTCAGCCTATTTGAAAAAACATCCGCTTCCGGGGCCTAGGCGGCGCCTGGACCCTAGGCCTGAAATACTGATTCTACCACTCTAGATCCCTCTTCCGCTTGACCCCTCAGTCCAAAGTGCTCTCTTCTTGGCTGTCCCTCGTAAATTAGGCTGTAGGTCCAGACAAACAGTTACGACGACAAGTTATGTCCTGCATGACAGTGAAAATAAAAATTATACCGCGCGGGTACATGTAAATCAAACATGTATGTAAATCATTGCGGCTGCCGGTTCATCTAATTGTGTGAATAGGTCAACTGCAATTTGCATAGCACCAAACTGCCTTAGTTCCGATATATTTCATGCAATAACCATGATGTCGTCGAATAGGAACTTTCACTGATTTAGCCTCTATTTACTCCCTATATTTATCCTAAATTTCCCATATTGTTTGTCAATTTCTTCCCTATTTTTAGTCCTGTATTTTGTTATGTGGTCGCCGAGAGGCCTGGTGTATATATCTAGATGCGCATTTTGTTATTCACGTCTTTAGGCACAAAAGAACAATAATGCAGTGCTAAGTCTGACCTTCTTATGATTTTTTCTATACGCCAGAACACATTAATTACATGTATTATACAAATATATATACCAGAAATTACGTGATGATTTAGGTGTATTTTGAGCACGCTGCGTATGGTCGTGTGTTCCCCAGGGCTCTGTCTGGTCTCAGCCAAACAGTATATATACCGGCATATAAGCAAATAATATTTTAATGTTACCTCCCATCATGGTAAAATTTTATTATGGTTTTAAGGAGTTTTATAGTGTAGCCCACCATACAAGTATCACGCATTATGTACATGTATTTGCACTGCATATGTTAACACATAAGCCTTAAGCAGTCATGTGTAAATCATTGTTTCAGTTGAACTGTCCACAAACGACGATCTTTCAAAATCGTATCAATTGGTGTATGGTTATAGTACAGTAATACTCCACGCACAACCGTGACAACCATACCATGCCCAACCAAGAGAGGGGAGCGAGAGCATCGTACGCATTGTCAAGTATTAGAACTTTGTTTTGGACTCAAATATTTTAATGACATGTTGTATAAACCGACACCAATGAGAAAAAAAATGGATGGCTTCCTATCATTCTGACCACGTGGATGAACAATATCGGTAAGCTAAAAGCTCGCGTTTGTAGAATTGCAGAATGGTCTCGTTTGCCTTCTTAGGAAAATGTTTGCAGAACTGCAAAATGTTCTCGTTTCATATTTACGTGTAAATAAAACTTAATCTGTAAAAACTACTGGGTACGACTGGTATACACTATTGTGACAAAAATGCACATCCACATAATCTTTGTGTACCACAATTCGTGTATTTTTTAATACATCCACAGTGACGTGTGTATCACTGGTACACAATTTTATGTACTACTGGTACACATGCATTGTGGATGTGCAGCTTGTACACTGTCAGTTTACTAAGTATTTTTTCAAAGATGCTTAAAAGGTCAACAAAGTGCATGGGCACGTGGAGAATATGTACCAAAATCATCACCTGTTATTTGATCAGATGTGAGCGAACGTTAATCTTCACAACGCACTTTTGTGACCGCGAGTGTATTTGCATGAGCACTGTATACGTTGAAGAGAATGCCGGTGTATAAAAGGGTCAGACGGGTTGGGGGTAGCGGGGAGGTGATCATAGAGGCCTAAAACAGACACGCTTTTCGGATTAAGTATATTGATGTATATAATGTACGTAGATGACCAATCACGATCGAAGTGTTCAATGAGGCGGAACTTACAAGCATAGAGATCTGCTTAATAATGATCCCTTGAGGCTATGCACTGACTGTAGCCTACATATAGGCTACCTGGCCATACAGGGTTCGAGCATCAAGGAGACGATGTATGGATAGATACTGGATCATACAAGATTTGATTCATGGGTGATAACTCTCGTCAAGGCGTGGGAAATTAGACGACTGATACTTCACATCAGGCTTACAAAGATAACCGGCGTGTGCCGGGAATCTAAAAAATACGAACGTCGGCCTAATCGTGGCCATTGTTATAAGATAAACGAGTTTCTTGTGAAAAAGTTGTCAGCTCGCTTTAAGCGCCCTTTTATATCATTTGGTCGCTATACTCGCCAGTTATACCGGAATACCGATTTTCTGTGTAACAACAAGGCTTTTGTACACTGTGTATTATAATATACCAGCGGAGCCAGGCTCGATCTTTGCCATTGCCTTGGGACATATAGATTAAAGCGGTAATAAATTTATGGAGATAATGTATATAAAAGAAACGTTTTGTACTCCGATAAGTAGTATTTAATTTGATCAACAACATTTATACAAATCCTGGGATGGGCTGGTTACATTTCTGTACACCGAGTACCATTTTTGTGTAATACACTATACTGTGTGAAACGACTGTCTACAAATTTGCACATACACAATGCATGTGTATAAGGGGTACATATATCACTGATACACACGTCTTTGTGGATGTATTACACAATACAGATTGTGTACTGCTGATACACAAAATCATGTGGATGTGCATTTTTGCCACTGTGGCAATAATGTGTACCACTTGTACACAACAGTGTTTGGAGAGAATGTAATGTTCGTCCTCGGAAGATGTCGTTCTCCCTCCCTCCATCCATGTGTTTACCATGATGTCATGTATTATAATGATCACTTAATTAGATGCACACAATTATATTTGTTATTGATTCCATCCGTTAATATTTCCCCTGTTGAATACTTGTTAAATTTCTCGTGAAATATAACGTATGTATCTACTGGGATACCAAACTTAACTTTTCCACAAAGGTTCTCACCCCATGATAAGGTCTGTGCCGATTCCTGTTAACGCTGTGCTCAAGGTACAGGTTACCACGATGACGGTTAGCTTTACTGGTGCAGATAAACATTTAAACAACCGATCTTTGGCAAGTTACGTACAAACACTAGCACGTGTGACCTATAAAGATGTATAGGCCTACGCACGTCACGCTGACGTCGGATACATGTAAATGATCTTCTACGGCGTTAAACTGAGCAAATACAGTCACACGGGCGGAGTTGTCACCTATTAACACCTATACAAGCATTCAAGTGAATCTACACGTACAAATTCCACATCCAAGGACGGATTTGCTATGATCGAAAAGCAAGCTCCTAATTCACCAGGCTAATCCCCGCTCCCTGAAATATCTTGAGAACGACTTGAATCTCGGTTTAAATATGTAACCATACTGGAAAAGACTGCTTTAATTTCTTTTCAGTTTTGAAGAATTCTAACGAAAGAATGAATGAATGATTATGGCTTAACGCCACGTCGTCAGTATCTCAGCCTTATCACGGCGACTGACGAATACTAGCTTGTTCAAAACTGTTGAAGAATACATGCATGCAGAATTCTCAAGCTTGTTTGAAACTTTTGTAGCTACACGCTAAAGAGCAATAAACTATCTATTTTGAAGAATTTTAAAAGACTGGAAACACTGAAGAATTAAAACTCATCATTTTGACTTATATTTACTGAAACTTACTGTAAGAAATACATTTAAAAAATTTCGATTTTCGAGACCTAAATTTTAAGAATCTGAAATATTTTAGGCATTCATTCTAATAACACAATCTATAAATCGAACGACAAAGCATGAGGCCTACAGACAGTGTGACTTTCCTTAAAATATTTAGTAAAATAATATATATATATGTCTTTAGCACAATTTAGCAGTACATATCTTTTGACTAAATCTAAACTGCCATCTAAACTGCATGTCTGCCGTTAATGTAAAACAAATTAATATCATATTATAATCAACGTCATATCGGACAAGGCTACATCATGCCAATGTATATAGGCCTAATACATTTTCTCATTACATACATTATCACTGTCTTCAATCCGTATTTTTGTTTAACGTCGTATACATGTACTTAAAACTGTCATTAATTAATTACGTTAGATATGATCAAATTTTGTTCATAGATACATAATTATGACAACATCTGAATGCATGTAAACGCAGGTTTGTTATTTACTTTTCTGTTGGTACCGCATGCAGTGAAAGCAGAAAACGTTTCAGCATTTTCATGTGCTTAGGCATGCATTAACTTTCTGAAGATATGTACATGCATGTATATTCATATGCGGGTTGAATACTATGTCACAGTATCAAATAAGTGTGATGACTGTCTGATATATTCTGGTAGTAGAAAACTGGGTAGGCACCACTGGTATAAACCGACTGGCATCAGGTATAAACCGACCAACATGAAGCCGCAGCCGAATCAACCAGGGTCGACTAATGCGACAGCACTGACAAAAATAAGATTCATTTGCATATTTTATTTATTTGTTTGTTATTTAACACCATATACAGCCTACTCAAGATTTTTTTTACTTATGTACGATGACATGTGCATGCATATGACGTGCTCATACACTTGCTTGTAACTTGCTCGCCATATATATTTTGGAGGAAGACAAGAGGCTTTCAACGAGCGTAATATACTATGCAAATAGAATTTTAGATAAATAAATAAATAAATACGTCTTCACCCAAGTCAATGCCTGAAATCTCTTCCGTGCATATAAGGGTTATTTAACGACATTTAAGAATATATGCCATGTGCCTGTAAATATTAAGCACCTGCTGAAATTGAAAGAGAGTTATATTCTGTATTAGCATGTATGAATATATGGGGGAAAATGATTGTTATATGTATATAGGCTGGCCAATGTGATTATAATAAAACACTGTCCCAATACAAATCATGGATAGTCTCGTCCTATATTTGGATAGAATTAAAGACGAGCTGCCAATTAATGCGGCACGGATAACTTAAAAGCATAAATTCGGAATCGTTTCTGACACATCCATAATGTATAGGCCTAATATAAACTGAGTTGGATCGGAATGCGGAAATTCCTCATCAAATCCGCCCATACATTAGCATTTTTGTTGACGACCACGGTGTCGTTTTTGTTTTCACACCAAACCGCACAAGGGATAACTGTCTAAGTTTCAGGCCTGGTAATTAATTAATTTATTGATATGATGCAGGTGACACACCAAAACATGTTTCCAAACCTCAAGCCTCTCTACTGAATAAAACACATACATCGATTATGGCACTGATCCTTACTGCGAAATAACTATTAATTTTTTTAAAAAAGTAGGCTTGACGTTATCTTTATCCACATAGAAGTAAAGGTAGGCCTTCTTAGGCTGCTATAGACGTGGCCAACATGTATATATTGTATGGAGAGACGTGGGTCAGCGGCCTGACCCCAATTAAGCCCTCCATGGCACACGGATTGCTGGTACAATCCCAGGCTTGGACGCCCAATTTATAAAGGCCCGTTCGCTGCATTGAGACCATATGCAATTGTCTCCTGGCACTTTGACATGTCATGTCACACACGTAGGAAAGTTTGCCATTTACTCACCAAAGGTCTGTGGTTTACTCTGGGTACATCGCTTTCCAACACCCTTCACCGCCCCGTCATCACACAGGTATATATAAGGGAATTTTTTTTTGTTTTTGTTTTTGGATTATATGGACAAATATTAGCTCCAGATAAAACAACAGTCAAACAATTAAACTGCTGAATACAAATAAATTTAATCCCAGAGTTCTTCACAGTCCAGCACTAATATAACTGTATGAGAACCTCAGTAATACATGATTTATGAAGGTATTTCACTTTTTTGTGTATTACAGTACCCTAAAGGCCAATCTGTGTGGCTCCCTTCTAATTCTCTCAAAATATAGATGAAGTTAACTTAAGTGTTAGAAAAGTATGGATTCCAAAAAGATTCCACAATGCAGTTAGGCACTATGCTAAAACTTTCAAAATTTGACTAAAATTAAAAAAAAAAATAAGGCAGGAAGGCGCTTGTATATCAGGTCGAAGCACAAATCATACAAATTTTAAAACCAACAAGCATCAAATCAGCTGTGAAATTTAGTTAACAAGTCTTTGATAAAAAAAAAATTGCTTCGTGGAATCGGCAAAACTAGAACAAATATATACATTTAGGGTGCTTTAAAAGGACTTTCTGGCCGAAATCAGATATGATTTATTCTGACTGTGAAATATTCGGAAATTCTGAATGCCGAACGATGTATTCTATCGTCTTATGTTTAAGTATAAAAGGAAGTGTTGCTAATGTCATTGTCGGAAATCGCACATAGACCCAGGTAGGCCGAAAGCCAGTCAACCTGAGGGTAAGACACTGAGTTTGTTTTGATAGAACTCTTCGGCGTAAGGAGGTGGAAAAGAACTGTTACTGCCTGCTGCTTTTAACACAAACGTGGTTGTCCAACACAGTGCTTCACTATTCTCTTCAGATCAGGCTGCATTTTACAGAGTAACAGTCATGTCTGATCTCTCATTGAAAGATAGAGAGCTGATGTACAGGCTTATAATTAGGTAAATAACTGGGGGAAGGGCATGCCCTGTATACATGTAGCAAAAACCGATATGTATAACAACAACAACATGGCATTGTGTGAACTGCTATGACACAAATAGCCAGAAAACTCCAGAAATTACATGATGATTTAGGTCTGTTTTGAGCATGAAATTGACATATTCTAAAGGTATGTCAGCTCTGTTCAAAGTGTTTGCCATGTTTCTTCATCATACTATTGATTACTCACTAATTGCATTTTGCCTGCGGATGGTAGTGGGTTCCCTTCGGGATCTGCCCGATTTCGTCCCACCATAATGCTGGCTGCCATCGTATAAGTGAAATATTCTTGAGAACGGTGTAAAACACCAAATGAAATAAATAAATAAATAAATAAATAGCAACTTGGCTTCATCTTTCCTGAGGCCGCACATTCATTATCATTGTAGATGTAGCAGTGTTGTTTTAGCTTAAAAGTCTAGGCTCAGCAGTGGTACAGGTATCATGTTGATCCATGGTCCAAGATAGCCCAGATACAAGATTGGGTTATATTTTATTCCGCCAAGGATGGAACAAAACAGAGGAGACTCCATTTAAAATCGGATTCAGTTGCCTTATATGTCTGTCACAGGGTTTCAAACCACCTGCTATCATTATCTCCATGGCCTTAAGTTTGCAGTCACAGGTGAATCACCTGCCCATCTGCTGATTGTATAATATTGCAAACATTGATCAGCTATTTCCAAGGGTGTGTGAGCCCGATGTTATTTGGTAATGCTCAAAATGAATTCCAGTGCTGTCAGTCTCAACGTATTTGACAAGGGCAGGTAACTTCATCACGTTTATGAATGTAGTACACTATGATGTGGGTTTGGGCTATCCCTGGTCATGCAAAATTTAGCCAGGAAAATCATGGACAACTTGAGCTGTAGTTGAGACCCTCAGACAGCAAAGACAATTCTCCGTGATTCGCACCCCTCCCACCCAATAACCATGGCGCCACGCACACATACATATCACTCAGGAAAAAGATGTCATATTCTTATTTACATTTGGCATAAGGTGTGATGATATGATTGATGAACATATATGTGTACATTCTCACCATTTGGTTTAGTTGGCAACAATGATATCTTTTTGACTCACTATTCAAGCTTTGCTTGTACATGTACATTGTAATTTATTGACAGTAAAAGATCACCGAAAACCTTGGGTGAGAGTGGTGAAGTTAATGATAGCAGCTTTCCATCGCTTGTGTGAGTAGTTAACTGGACAAATATCCTATCACTCTGGATAGTACTCTGTCTGGCTATGGTTGAAGGGATGATCAGGTGGAAGTTCAGACCCCAGTATGAGTAAATGGCAGCTTCATCCATTAACCATGTATTGTGCTTGTTGCAGTCAGCTGTATTATGACGGTTACCAGGAAGTGGCGACAAACTTGGTGGCTGCGTGTAATCCATCAACGGCCTCATGCCCGCCGTCTGAGCGCCTGTTCAAGATTGTCTCTATGGGCCTGAGACTGGAGGAGGGTAAGGATGGAATCTGTTACAGAAATTTATGCCATGCTAGGCCACAGCAAGTTTTTAGAGTGTTTGCCTTGTAAGCAATAGTGACTTAAAGTGACACTCTCATCTTTCATGTACATGTAAAACTCAGTTTTAGCTTTTTACAGTGTCTGTTTGTTCAGGCCCAATCAGTTGGGGAGAGGGGGCACTCTCAGTTATCTGCCTGATAAAGCAAGAAGAAAAAGCATGGAATTGATAATATCATGTACCAATAAATCACAATGTAAAACCAAATTCAGGAATTTCTTTTTGAACCCTCTGTTCATCCAGATCACTGTGGATTTATGCCTGTGTTACTTTAGATTGTCCTTCTAGAAGTATGCATGTATCTTTACATTGGTAAGAAGATAATCAGATGAATAAATTTGAAAAACTGCTCTGGCTATGTAGACGGTATTACGATGTTGAGTTTCCCTGTTTCAGATCAGCAAAATAAAAACAACTTTGAAGTGGTAGCACCGGGAACAGGGATTGATCTTGAATTTGAGACCGATGGTAGGACTGTATATATTGTGAAGCTGGGCCATGAAGTCAGTTTGGAAATGTGCAATATTAGTGTACCAAATGTATGTTGGAATACATATCCAAGCCCATGCCATTCTGCTTATGTGTGTAGGCTTTACTTGCTGAGACACTGAGGTGAAAATATTGTCTTAATAACGCAGAAGTTAATACAAGAATTCCTCTTATCAGCAACCGAAATCAAAACAAGGCTTCGTTGACTTCAACAATTTACATTTGCGTGGAAGTTATTCTGTTAAGATAGTGGTTCTCTGCCAGTCATTGCCGCAGGCGAATAAAACTGTCTGATTGTCTGTGGTGTTGAATATTATACTACTACATCAACAAAACCAAATTTAAGAGTGATGTTCAAGCTGACAAGTATTTTATTTTGATGACTGTGTGAAGTCCTTCCACTCACCATTTGTCTTATGAACAAATTTTTTAGTAATGATGTATAAGTGAAATACATGTAGTGTTCAGCCTCTATTTTACAGGAACACAACTTTTTACTGATTGATAACATTCACACTGTTGTAGTGCAAACCATATCACCCGAAGCAGCTCTGTATGAGACGTGTTATGTGACGGCCCACAAGGGGGCCTGCAGAGCTGGGGCCTTCCATCACACAGGTGGGTGTCAGAGCAGACCTCTGAAATCTTGACCTGCAGTCAACACAGATTTCAGATGCTGTAACTTGGGGGGTTCAAATGTAACATGTCTTAATGTATGTAAGGTACATACATGTAAGTTTTCAAGCAGTCCCTTGTGGAAAGTGACAATGCAGAATTTTTCCTGTCCTAGTCATTCAGGTCATGTAATTGTCATGCTTGTGTTAAGTTATGCACCACAGATGTTCTGTTGATGAGCTTGTAGCATGCTACTGACAGTGTGTGGCCTGGCTTGTGTATATATTTTCAGCTCAATGCTAGTAAAGGGCATTGCAGTTTGAGAGCACCAGCTACATTTTGTTTGCAACTTGCTGTAGCACCAAACTGGATAAGCCTAAAAATACCGTTCAGAAAAGTGAAACAAGAAGACACTGGACTCAAACATAGAACTATATGGGGTGGAGTTTTCACTGTATTTGAAGACTTGCCAGCTGATGAGAAGAAAGAACAGGTACAGGAAAGCAAATTGTTATTTACAGAAAAGATTAAGGAGTGACTGGGCAGTCTTAAGTAAGTCCATGATGTGAGCTTTCAGACTAGAAAAACGTAGTGGTTTAATTGTCCAGTTGTGTCTCAGATTATTGACATCTCGCATGCAGAGGAGTCCTGAAACTTAATTTCCCCAAATTGATACGCTTATAGCGTAATTCAATATTCATGAAGCCATTATAAATAGGTCGATGTGTGTTTGAGAAACTATATTTTACATATATGGGCCAAGAACTACTGTTATTTAGATAAATTGTAAATTAATAAAATGCCATAGCTGCAAGAAATAAAATTAAGGGCGTATTTTAATTTAAATTTGTTGTGACAGGCCCCGTGACTACATAGATTTATAACTGTCCATAATCTTATCTATTCATTTATGGCACATTTTAGATTTTATTTTACATGTAGGCCCCTATAAGCCTGCCCCTCTGCACACTGTTTAATATGACTCCGGCCTATGTCCTAGTCTTATCTTTCAAGTATTGTAGACAAAAAGAAATATAACACATGTATATGTGTGTTTTGGTTATTGCATGTAGGTGTGTGATTCCATATGTGTATTTGTCGTCGTTTAAAGGTTTTTTACATACCAAGCCAGTGTGACAGCATCTGAAGGTGTCTGAATATGGTAGTGCTATTTGACTGTTTCCACCCTACCGCACAATGTCAAGAGAGGTGTTCAAAAAAGCCTTTCTGTACAAGTAATATAAAGTACTCCAAGAGTTAAAATATATGCATCTCTATAGAACTCTTTATTCCGCTCTGTACTGGACAGACACGAACATCTGAAAATGGCACATGATTAGGGCATTCACATTAAAAAACTGAACTTCATGACAGCATGTGTATTGCTGAGCGCCCAGGTGTCAGCCAACATGACAGCATGTGTATTGCTGAGCGCCCCAGGTGTCAGCCAACATGACAGCATGTGTATTGCTGAGCGCCCCAGGTGTCAGCCAACATGACAGCATGTGTATTGCTGAGCGCTGAGCGCCCCAGGTGTCAGCCAACATGACAGCATGTGTATTGCTAAGCGCCCCAGGTGTCAGCCAACATGACAGCGCCTGGCTTTAAGGGAGGCTAGGACGTGTATTACACACAACCTGTGAATGAAAAGCTCTAAATGTATGATTACCCTAATTCTTCTACTTTTTGGTGCAGGTATCAGTTGTGCTGAGGACAAAAAATTATTTTTCGCTTGCAGTTTTTCAGCAGTATAAAAATACACCCCAATCCTTCAACCTTTTCAACAACTGCCAAAAACAATATTTCAGTATTTTCGTGGAGAAGTGTAGGGTCTGGAGAAATAATTTTTATAGTTTTATGAAGCTTATACCTTTGGTGACACAAATTATTTTTGACTTTATTTTAACAATAACTGCATGCATAAACTACCTGCTTTAATGAGTGATAAGGTTGGAGATTTACACTAGATATGTTGTTAATTAGTTGGACCAACAATGAGAGAAAAAGAAGCTCTTTTTCTTGTAACAATTATTCTTGTTACAATTACATGTGTATTGGCTAAAAGTGGCAGACCAGGTGTCCCAGTAATTAGAAGAATTAGGGAAAATGAGATCTACATGTGCACTCATGCTTGTAAAATCTCCCTCGTCAATGAATGCGCCGTAGAATTGCAACACTCTGCTGACTGATGGTTTTGTTTTTTTTTTTTTTGGTTTTCTTCATGACTGTAGGAATGCTGATAGCCACAGGCTCAGAGGATGCCTCGATCAAGGTAACACATACTTTCCAGTCATATGGCTGAAGTCTGAAAACGGCTCATTCTTTCAATCCATTATATGTGCAGCTCTTTTGCTGGGATATTATCGTGTTTCATAGCTGTGTTGTACCTTTCATTGTATAAATTAAGGAAGAGTTAAGGTTCAACCAGTTGTCCTAAGCACATAGAGAAGAATTTTTGAGTCTCGCAAGGATCAGTCTGTGTCAGCATTTGTGAGGAATTCTGATAAAATTTTTTTTTGGTTTGTGACACGTGTAAAAACAATTTGCCAACAGTTGTAGACAAAATTGGCTTACACATAATGTTTGCAGATTCTGGATGTAGAACGCATGTTGGCTAAGAGTGCGACCCCGGCTGAGATCATCGCCATGGAAACCCCGCAGCAGACGATGGAGAATCACCCAGTGATAAGGACATTATACGACCACAATGCAGTAAGTGTGACTCAACACATTTTTAAGGGCTTTGTACCAGTGGACATCTTATCTGGGTAAGAAAATTGTAGTGTGGTTGGTAGAACATTCTTGCATTGGCAAAGCGTTTCATATGTCTATATTTTCAGTTTGGCTAATCGTGATGTGGTTGCTTGCTTGCTCAAAACCGCGTGCTGATTGACCTTTCTACATGGATCAACTGGCAAGGTTTTGTCGAAGTGTTCGACAATATTGTACGTTATCATCTAGTTGTTCATAGTTGGAAACATACTTACGCGTGACTTTACAGGTTTCAATGATGTGCTTAATTTAACCTTAATGCTGGACAAAAGTGTGGTGTCATATTTTTATAACATCCTCCCACGTTAAGTTTATGTCTTTGTTTTCTTTGTTGAAGATAACCCTCTTCATCAGGGCTCTGTCTTCATGCTGTTTTTGTTGTTTTTGTTGTTGTCAGGAAGTGACCTGTATAGACTTTCACCCAGTACACCAGATTCTGGCTTCAGGCAGCAAAGATTACAGTGTCCGCTTTTTTGAGTTCTCAAAACCCTCGGTTAAAAAGGCATACAAAAGCATTCAGGTAAGAGACATCTCTTTATCGTTCACAGATTTCTAAACATATGACTGAGAAAAGTGGCTAAATTTTTTTATGTCATGGCTGTTCAAATTAAGCTTTAAGCATTTTTCAACTAGTGTATCATACATATCACTAAGGAGTTGAGTTTTACTTAATTATCTGTTTAGATCTACTTTTACAAAACTTTTCACAACTTTTTTTTGTTTGTGTGATGTTGATAAAGGACATGATTTACAAGAAAAGTTACTTATGATTGATTTACAAACTTTTGTGTAACTGGGCTCTCCATGTGGCACATTGTGAATACAGTATCAGAATGAGAAAAAAAAGTCCACATTAAAATTCGTTTGGAGTTTTTTTCTCCCCTTTCTAGGAAGCTGCAATTGTCCGCTGTTTGTCATTTCATCCGTCTGGGGAGTTTTTGTTGGTGGGAACTCAACA
The DNA here is from genome assembly GCA_016165875.1 of Acanthopleura granulata. Taxonomy (NCBI): domain Eukaryota; kingdom Metazoa; phylum Mollusca; class Polyplacophora; order Chitonida; family Chitonidae; genus Acanthopleura; species Acanthopleura granulata. The sequence continues at coordinate 17,034,270 of JABBOT010000080.1, read as the reverse complement.
TCCCACAAGTAAGTGGTTATTTCATTATTTGCTTGGTGTTTTTTGGTTTTCTTTTTCACATATATCACAGGGTAAAATTTATGGATGGAGGAAATAAACCGCAGCTCTCCCTAACAAACCAGAGAGAGGAGGATCAGTAGGCTGTGGTCACCTTATAATTGTCCTTGCAGACAAGGCTACATTCAACATTGTTGTATGAAACAGGAATTGAGTCTGAAATTTAGCTGGTGAGAAAATTCAATTTGGCTCTATTTTTGTGATTTGTTCAAATTGGGAACTGAATGAGATTGAACTTTAGCATCAGAAAGTGTGACTGCTGCATCTATACCGATGTCTGTTCATGTAACAATAAGCATTCTGCATCTCCTATGGCCTAAACCCTTTCACAGATTAATGTCTGTTAATATCTGACAATGATGTATGCACAGTCAAGAATCTCCCACCGTTAAAATTGACTGACATGCAAGGAGAGAAATATTTCTGGTACAGAATCAACAACCAGTCACTGAATGAATCAGGTCAGGGGGTCCAGGATCAACTCTGGTACCAGAGACTTTAGAAATTGTGCTTGTTGCTTCCTCAATTGGGGCCCAGGACTGAGAGGGTAGAGCAAGGAAAAGGACTGGTCGGCCCTGCGTCAGCATTATGTGACTGGGTGGGGTGTCATGTCTGGTTTCTTTGGCATGATGTTTCAGTGGTAGCAGCACTTTGGTGGCATGGACTCGCCCATTCCACCTGAAGACACAGAAAATGATACATTCTGAGGGCTCGTCATCGTCACATGACTGAAAAATTGTTAAGTATAACGTAAAGCCTAAGCATGCATACATACATGCACACTAAATCAATTAAAAACCCTGTGTTTATTTGTGTGCTTGTTGGTATGACATGTATGTTGGGCATTTGGTGGGAGTTCCTCTATGTTTGTATTTGATCCAAGGGAGATAACTTTTTAAAAAGTTTGTTTCTAAAACTTTCATTATGGAAGATGATGGGTTACATTCTGTGTGTATGACAGTCACTTCTTCATCCAAGCTTTTTAGAGCCAGAGGAAATGTCCAGCATCTCTAGTTGTGGTGTTGTGGCCTTGTGTTTCAGTTCGGTTGTACGATGTGAATACATTCCAGTGTTATGTGGCCAATAATCCAGCAGAGCACCACAAAGGGCCCATAACTTCTGTAAGTAAATGAAATAAAGCCATAAGAATAGTAATAGCAATAATGTAATTTTCATGACAGTCAAAATTTAAACTGTGAGCTTAGATAATGTTTTTGAGACAAAAGAAAAAGTCATCTTAAGACAGAAGTGGTAAAGTTTCGACTTCCAATATTAAAAACTGAACATTAAGACAAGGTTTGAGAGTTTGGCTAAGGTCAGAATTGACATTGTGGAATCGACTTGTGGTGTTGCTCTGTTCTTATTTGTGCAGGTGAACATCATAAGATTTACATTATAGAATTAACATCACTCCTCTTTTGTGTAGCAAATAACCACTGTAAATATGTATTTTAGACATAGTTTTATGTTGGACGTATTTTTGATAACTGTCCTTATAAGCCTCTAATTATTTATAGCTGTGTACTTTGTACATGTACTCAAAAATGTATGTGGAGCTTCACTCCTGGATAAATCATTATCTTGGTAAATGTAGATTTACTAATTTCTCACAATTAAACTAAGATATTTGTATATGGCTGATCCAGTTAGCAGTTTTCAGTGTTGCTTCAGTAGTGGAGTCTGTTAGCATCAGGTGAAACAAGGTGACAGTTTCAAATTGGATGATAATTTAGTTTTTCTTGTCAAGAAATATGTCTGGTGCTGAGGCAGATGGAGTTATTTTCCTTGAGTCTGCACAGTTCCCCTGACCCATAAACCTTGCTCTTTGTACACTTTAATCATCTATTCAAAGTAGAAAGTGATAAAGTGTGTTAAGACACTACTACTACAACCTACTTGTGCACACATAGCATTAACAGTAGTATGATGTAGTGAAAACACCACTCATGTTGAAACAAAATATGTTAAAACAAAAAATGTCTCATTAATCCAGATAAAGTACTGCTCCAGCGCCAACCTCTATGCCAGCAGTTCGAAAGACGGAGATATCAAACTTTGGGATGGCGTCAGCAACAAATGTATCAACACGTTCCACAAGGCTCATGACGGTCATGAAGTCTGCTCTGTGGTTTTTTCAAGAAACTCCAAGGTACGTCATATCTGATTTATTCTGCAGGTTTCCTGTTTGACTGATGAAGACTGTAGTCACCCGTGGAATGTTGTATATTGGAAAGGAAGGAATGTAATACTTCCATTTTTGAACAATCAGAGTAAAGGATACACACACACACACACTGAGCTTATCTACCCGGTCAGTTCTTTTTGCTTTTAAGGTGTAACGTGACTATTGTTCACCTGTATGTACCAGTTCTTTTAACAAGGTAAGATGCTTTGTCCTGAACGACCGAAACATGTATGTATGAAAGTTTAACAGTTTTTGTGTTCACAGAAAAATAAGTTTGAACATGAAATAGTGTTTTGTTTGTCACTCTGCAGAAGTTTATTAAAGTGCAGATTTTTCTTGAACCCCAATCAAAGAAATAAATTTAAATGACAAGGAGTCTGTTTGAATTTAATGTCATCTACGTCCAGGTTGTAATGTCACAGAGCACTGAACCAGATTTATGCATCCAAAGTTTGTTTGGCCATGCCTTGTATATCCGAAAAACATATTCGAAAGCTGTATTCGATGTGTGCATTACATACTGGATCTAGATTGCAGTGCTCTTATGCCACATGAATGCACAAATAAGGTCCTGTAAATCCACCACTTGTTTATTACAGAATGAAACAATAATCAGATAAATAGATAAATATACACCCCACATGCCATAACATTCTGATTGGTTATCAACCTGTTGATGGTTGTGTGCTCTGCCCGGTTATGTCCCACCATAATATGGCCACTGTTGTATAAGTGAAGTATTCTTATGTACATGTACAGCGTAAAACATCAGTTTATCAAATATCCCAATTCTACTGAAGTTTAAGATGTTATCAAATGTGCTAAATGTAAAGATTTTCATTTCTCTCCCAGTGTTTTCGGAAGAGTAAAGATTCGGATATGTTGTTCATTAGATGGACTAACCATGTGCGAAAAGAGAAACTGTATTTCTCCTATGATAACATGTATAATGGCTAAAAAGAGCCAAGCAAACATTCCAAAAATTAGAAGAATTAGGTTAAATAAATAATGACATTGTGCCTGTTTCAGTACATCCTGTCCAGCGGTAAGGACTCAATGGTGAAGCTGTGGGAGTTGTCCACGAGTCGCTGCCTGATCATGTATACAGGAGCCGGGGCAACGGGACGGCAGGAACACCGAACATCCGCCGTCTTCAACCACACGGAGGACTACGGTAAGCATGACAGTGTCTCCATGCTTGTGAGGGCATGTGAACAACATTGCATGGAATTTTGACCCATGTTAAAAGTTGTGGGCTTTTTCTTCTCAGATTCAAGCCAGCGTGTAAGATGAAATTTCATCTGCCATGAATTTCAAACTTTTTTAACTTTCTAAACTGCTAGGTTTGTTCAGCACATGTTATCATAATGGGTATTATAATGGATACCGCCTAACACCCACCTTGTACGGGGCCGGTATTCAGATGACGGCTTGTGCCGAATAATGTTTCGCAAAGTTTAAAGCATCTTGATTTGTGTGGCACAAGTTATATTCAGCTTCAGGTCCTTGTAACTGTAAAATGTGCATGTACATGTATGGAGAGCTGAAGTTCATGTATTTTTGGGGGGGGTACCAACACAAAACTCATGTACATGTATGCAACTCTAGACATGTACAACTGATGCCCCTGTTACCCTATCTGGCAGACAGGCTTGTGTGAAGGTAGGTAATGGTTCTTACAGGGAAAGTTGGCTCAAAGTTTAAAGACTAGATTTATTTTACACAACATCAAATATTTATAATGGGATGTTGGCGGATAAGTCTTTTGTTACACGGTGTCAGACATGTTACGTAGAACAGTTTTATTTATGACGTACATGGTCTACTCACTGTGATGTCGCGCTCTTGACGCTGCAGAAGGATCTTCAGCGTCACTAAAATGACGTCACATGTCACACTTCTGACTTCTGCCGGTATCCCATTGATACTTGTACATCTTGGAAGGAGATATACCAAAAGCTCAAGGAACACATTGTTATATGGAATGTTTATTACTTTCAGTTCTATTCCCTGATGAGAAAACAACCAGTCTTTGCTGTTGGGACTCCAGAAATGCTGAACGACAAAAACTCTTGGCTTTGGGTAGGAACTACATGCACCTCCACCTTGAGTGTTCATGAAACTTGTGAGACGTAGAGTTAGGTGGTCCCATGTGTGCTCTGTTTGCGTAGAAGGATCAAAGGAAGTGGTTTGTTGGTGCAATCAGTGTTTCAAAGAAAACAGTTCTCTTAAACCAGACACAGACATGGTCTGTTTGCTTAGAAAACTTTTCTCATACTTGTTTGCTAAGCATTTAACTTAAGTGTGCAGATATTTTTGTTCAGTTTTTCGCCTTTTGAGATAGACCTAATGGAAACCTGTCTGTGACCAATCAGAGAGCAACATATTTGTCAAGTTACCCGTCAGTAAGGCTGCCGAGATGGTCATGTGACTTCTGCCAAATTCTTAAATGACGTGTCCGACGGCATTGGGAGCTGATCAGACATGCGCCAGTACAGGACTTGAGTAAAGTGCTTAGCACAGAGATACAAGAGGTATTTCTCTAGTAGATAGATGATACCTGGACATCGCCTTAGGTTTGTATTTGTTCTGTGATTGTGGGTTTCCAATGGGCTTTGCCCAGTGTCCTTCCACCATAATGCTGGCTGCCATCGTATAAGTGAAATGTTATTGAGTACATTGTAAAACATCAGTCAAAATAGATAAGCAAGTAAATATTTGTCCTTGATGTTTTGGATAGGAAAGTGGGAAAGCAATCTCTGTAGACAGGTGGGGCCATTTTACAGAATTCACTCAGAAAGTTGACCATCATACAGTATTTAGAAGTAAAATATTTTTGAGTTCACATGCAGTGCAAAACATATAGTACAAGTTGTCCAGTGTACATTATGAAAGGAAGATAAACATATTCCTTGGTAAAACTCCTTGTTAGGTTGATGTTTTAGCTGTTTTGAACCTGTGTAGTTTCTACATGTAACTGCAAGATGCAGTCTCATTACTGGTTTTTGGCACAGAATTTTTTTGTACATTTGTTTTGTGCTCGCAGTCCATGGTGATTTGTAGGGCCATGTCTTTCGAAGGCCGCTTGTCTTCCACCTGCATGATGTGCAAATCTGTGTGCATCACGTGTGGGAAAGTTTGCCCTGGTTAGCGGTTCACCACAGGCACTCCTCCTGCTGTGAAACTGTCATCTTCTAAGCATGACATCAAACAGACACCAATCAATCTCATATCTAAGGCCTGATGGTGCCAATCAGACATTCTTGACATTCTTTCTTCAGGTCATAACGCCAGTGTTCGTCAGATTACGCATTCTCCAACAGGACCGGCCTTCATAACCTGCAGTGACGACTTCCGTGCTCGTTTCTGGTACCGGAAGGCCACAACGGACTGAAGACGACACCACAACAACCAGTCAGAATGGCCAACTAGCAGTGTGTGTGTAATGGTGGTGCACAAAGAGGAATGCAACGTTGTGAACTCTGCAGAACTTTTTCAAGCAAGTGACTCTAAACCCTAGATGAGAATGATGACAGTTTTTGTCACCGTTCAGTATTCCTGGTATCAGCTGGATCATTTTTGATTCTATGAGGTGGCGTCTGTGCAAAGTATGACTTAAAATGTGTTGGTTTCTGTTGTACTGTCATCCTGTCTTTTATGTGACATTATTGTGACGAGCTGGGAAAGGAACATTTGAATGTTGGTGAAATGACATCAAAGTCCTGCTGCCAAGCACTTGACAAGTCCCCGTTTCTTGATTCACTATGTTTGAGTGGAGTGCATGTAATGGGCAAAATCAAGTATGTCATGAAAATGTTAGGCCTTAAGTCTGCAGTTTATGCAGGGTACAAAATGCTCAATGTGATAAATGTTGAATGTTGAAAGTTTCATTTGTTGCCATTTAGGCATCAGTGGTTAGGACATGTATGCTTCCATTGCATTGTGAGCACTACTGTTCACATAATTAATTGAAAAGTGACTCACAGGCAGGTGGCAGTGATATCGCGAGAATGGCAGAAGAGGTTCTTGGATGTTGTAAACTGCATGTTTGTTATGCATGATAACATTAATATGAGTTGTTTTGTTGGCCGTCCTAAAACATTGGTCTCATACTACAGAACTGGGAAGGCCAGAACATGGTCATATACAAGGTGTGACATTGCTACTGATATGAACCTACGGAGAACGATATTCTCAGCTGATATAATCAGTTTGAACAGGTGTCATGAACAATACATTGCAGGCATGTCGTTCGATGTAAGGAACGAAGTTAGGATGGTCAAGCAGAAAATGAGCAAGGACATACGAGATCAGGTGTTTACTAAGGTGTATCAGACAAGTCCGTTCCAGGCTGTGTTGTACATCATTCATTCATTCATTCATTTACTCTGATATGCATTTTAAATTCTATGTGAAACGAAGTATGAATATTTTAGACATATTATTATGTAAAAGGGACATAATTTCACACTACGCTATCATGGTTTAGAGTGGAGTTGTCAGTGCCACTTTACTGATTGTGAATATGATTTTTGACATGATGTTCCAAACTTCATGCATCATTTTTGTTCACTGCATATTCATTTGTCATTAACAGGACCTTTAACCCTGAAACATGTGTCATCAGTCAATTATGTGAATGTAACATAAACTACCAAAATACAATTTCATGACCAGAGTTCTTGTTTTACATTGTTGGACTGATGTCTGTGATCTGGTATAAAGCACCAATCAGATATTCTCTCAGACCAGTTGTCAGGTTGTACATGTACATGGGTATGTCAATCATGATGGTTCAATCTGTCTCAGATTATTGCACTTTACGTGAAGTCTGGCCTGTGAAAATGCCTAAAACAAGGTCTTAAAAATGATACTTTTATGCCAACCTTAAGAGTGTTTTTTTACAAGAAATTATTCAAACATCACAATAAACTCTAAGTGGCCCAATAACATGTGTTTGATGGAGGAATCATTCAGAATCCAGCAAAATGTGTCCGTTGAAAAAAGGCAAACTTCAGATGAAATACTGTAAGCTGACATTGGTCAGACTTTTGCCAAATGCACGCAACTTTCTTACCAGATTCTGTCGACTGTAAATAATGTCTTTATGGTTTAACAGCTGAAACAGCAGAAGCGTGACTAAAAAACCTGGGGCGCTTTCCATTAGGCGGATACAATGGTTTCACCAACCCAGCCCAGCCAATCGTTCAACATTATTTGTCGTTATTCTTACGTGATTGGTCCTTATGGGCTGTACGGTATCACCAGTGTTTCCGCATAATCATATCCCCCATGACCTTGCTGATCAAGGGGATGCTGGTTGCAGTGAGTCAGTGCCACATTCATTCTTTTTTTTTTTTCCCTCACTATCCTATATCATCAACAAATTTGACCACTAAAGTATTATAACTTTAGATGCAGTTTGACAAAATTGTTGAAATGCATTGGACATACTGGGGCGCGTGAGCTTCACAGCAGTTTCAAATGGCATATCCAGATCAGATGAAAGTTCTGTAACATACCAAAACATGTACTATGTCAGTAGTCACATCTGGGAAGGTCTGCCAGCATCCTGTTGATTATTGTGGGTTTCCCTGGGCTGTGCTCAGTTTCCTCACACCATAATGCTGGATGCAATCATATAACTGAAATATTCCTGAGTACAGCATAAAACACCAATCAAATAAATAAATAAATATGTCAGCAGTTGAAATTGTTGAGGATTTATAGCACATGGACATAGCCAAACTTTCACAGGTTGCTATACAAAGTTTGCAATACTAGTTGCTTACAGCTTGGTGCCAACCTGTTTACAGAATGGATACGTGTCAGTAGTAAGTCAATCAGTTTGAATCTACACTGACCTGTGCTAAGTGGTAGCTCATCAGTTACACATTTGAAAAGAATACCATTTTTCAATCCACAGGTTTCAATATGTGATATGACAAACATGTGAGGTTTTACAGCATGGAAGGGTGCATTTTAACATACGCTGGTATGTGCAATGCTGAACATCTATCAAAAACAAGGAAATAAAACTTTTGAAATGTGTTCCCCAGCAATGCTGGATGTCATTTTGGGCAATAGAAATGAAATTCTGACTGTAGATTCCTCTGAACACATAAGCTTCCATGTTAAAGTAAAACGGCGACGTGATTTCTCAAAGGGACTTTACTGTATTGTTCGAAACTTGCATATTGAAAACTGAAACTGAAATCTTTAATTTTCTCCCAAATGGACTGAAGTGTAACAACCGGATTATTAAATTAAATCCAGTAACAAATATAGATTCCTTTTTACACACAACACAAATAGCATGTATTTCATTCAAATCCCCACACGGTAAACAGCTGAAAACTTGGGATGTACAAGCCACAAGCAGGAAATGTGCAGCTCAAAATACCATAACTACAGTATACTCACTATTTCACATAGCACTCTGTTAAACATATTAGTACCAAGCATGATTCATGACTTTTATACACATGTTGAACAATGAATAAAGTGTTTTCAAGACTCAATACTTTACAACAGGCAAATACTACTAAAACAAAAATGAAATAAATACATCTTTTCAATAATTTGTATATATTTAGTAAAATAAACATTCACTTTTAGTGATTCATATTTGGTATAAGGTCACTTTCTGAAGAAATCAGACCATATTTTAATTGTCACCGCCAGGACAACCCAAGCACAAACAAAATTATACCACATATATCTTGATAGAGAGCCACAGATGATGCCATAATCACCAGATATTATACAGGAAACACCAGATATGATGTTGACAACACCAGATGTGATGTTGACAACACCAGATATGATGATGAACACAACAGATACGATGTTGAAAACACCACATATGATGCTGAACACAACAGATATGAAGTGAACATTACAGATGTGATGTTGACAACACTACATGTGATGCTGAACACAACAGATATGATGTGAACATTACAGATGTGATGTTGACAACACTACATATGATGCTGAACACAACAGATATGATGTGAACATTACAGATGTGAGGTTGAAAACACCACACGATGCTGAACATGACAGATATGATGTGAACATTACAGATGTGATATTGACAACACTACACATGATGCTGAACATGACAGGTATGATGTTGACAACACTACATATGATGCTGAACATGACAGATATGATGTGAACATTACAGATGTGATGTTGACAACACTACATATGATGCTGAACACAACAGATATGATGTGAACATTACGGATGTGATGTTGACAACACTACATATGATGCTGAACATGACAGATATGATGTTGACAACACTACACATGATGCTGAACATGACAGATATGATGTGAACATTACAGATGTGATGTTGACAACACTACGTATGATGCTGAACATGACAGATATGATGTTGACAACACTACACATGATGCTGAACACAACAGATATGATGTGAAGATTACGGATGTGATGTTGACAACACTACGTATGATGCTGAACATGACAGATATGATGTGAAGATTACGGATGTGATGTTGACAACACTACGTATGATGCTGAACATGACAGATATGATGTGAAGATTACGGATGTGATGTTGACAACACTATGTATGATGCTGAACATGACAGATATGATGTGAACATTACGGATGTGATGTTGACAACACTACATATGATGCTGAACATGACAGATATGATGTGAACATTACGGATGTGATGTTGACAACACTACGTATGATGCTGAACATGACAGATATGATGTGAAGATTACGGATGTGATGTTGACAACACTACGTATGATGCTGAACATGACAGATATGATATGAACATTACAGATGTGATGTTGACAACACTACATATGATGCTGAACACGACAGATATGATGTGAAGATTATGGATGTGATGTCGACAACACTACGTATGATGCTGAACATGACAGATATGATGTTGACAACACTACATATGATGCTGAACACGACAGATATGATGTGAAGATTATGGATGTGATGTTGACAACACTACGTATGATGCTGAACATGACAGATATGATGTTGACAACACTACATATGATGCTGAACACGACAGATATGATGTGAAGATTATGGATGTGATGTTGACAACACTACGTATGATGCTGAACATGACAGATATGATGTTGACAACACTACATATGATGCTGAACACGACAGATATGATGTGAAGATTATGGATGTGATGTCGACAACACTACGTATGATGCTGAACATGACAGATATGATGTTGACAACACTACATATGATGCTGAACACGACAGATATGATGTGAAGATTATGGATGTGATGTTGACAACACTACGTATGATGCTGAACATGACAGATATGATGTTGACAACACTACATATGATGCTGAACACGACAGATATGATGTGAAGATTATGGATGTGATGTTGACAACACTACGTATGATGCTGAACATGACAGATATGATGTTGACAACACTACATATGATGCTGAACACGACAGATATGATGTGAAGATTATGGATGTGATGTCGACAACACTACGTATGATGCTGAACATGACAGATATGATGTGAAGATTATGGATGTGATGTTGACAACACTACGTATGATGCTGAACATGACAGATATGATGTTGACAACACTACATATGATGCTGAACACGACAGATATGATGTGAAGATTATGGATGTGATGTCGACAACACTACGTATGATGCTGAACATGACAGATATGATGTTGACAACACTACATATGATGCTGAACACGACAGATATGATGTGAAGATTATGGATGTGATGTTGACAACACTACGTATGATGCTGAACATGACAGATATGATGTTGACAACACTACATATGATGCTGAACACGACAGATATGATGTGAAGATTATGGATGTGATGTTGACAACACTACGTATGATGCTGAACATGACAGATATGATGTTGACAACACTACATATGATGCTGAACACGACAGATATGATGTGAAGATTATGGATGTGATGTTGACAACACTACATAAGATGCTGAACATGACAGATATGATGCCTCATGAGCCCGTGCTCCATATACACCTGGCTGAGCACCACGATTACAAAGTCTTAATTATGACCCTACTCAGAATTAAGGCCCTTATGAAATCCGCAAAATGTTACAAACAAAACTTTTGTTGAAAATGTCGAAACATCAAGGCGTACCACTTGTTTCTGTTCATTCAGAGTTTATGTGCTGTATTAGGATAATACAATGCATCCTTCTACAATGTACATAATACATGAAATACTGTATCACCCCATTAATTACCACTGTGACGTGGGAACAATAACTGCAAGTGTATTTTAGAGTCAAATAACAGTCATGATTGTAATTTTAAGTCAAATAAAATACACAGGCTTATGTACATATACACATGCATGAATGTGTAATAAAAGCAAAGAATTATGAATCTGTCATGAGAGAGATCTTCGTATTTTGGCCGACGTTCAACTGGACAGGGGAGCTAGCCGAGATAAACCTCGCAGATGGGACAATGGCTCCATTGCCTTTCACGATTCTGTACTTCTGAAATGCAAAGAGACAAACTTAAAGTCATAGTACTTTTATTGCTGTCAAATGCAACCGTCATCTTTAAACTTTTCTCAGAAATCACTCCCATCCTACCACCACCCTTCCCATTCCTTGTAAGTTATTTGAAAGTGTTTGCTGTTAGATAAGAATTACATTTAATTTATATAACTGCCTGCATTTGTGAGAAAGGACTTCTTGTTAACTTTCACAGTATTTAAATCTGTGACCAAATACTCTTTCACAAAAACAATGTGATAGTTTGCCATACGTTATGAAGTATATCATTCCACATGCACGCCTGTACCTTGTGAATTTTGATACGGCCAGCCTGTGAGAATTCTTGCCCCCTCATGCCTCTAGCCACAACATTAACCATCCCTGTTTCATCTCCAATAGTAATCACTAACAGAGAACATATCGTCCACTTTTTCTTAACTGTCCCTTCAATGTAATCACTGTCAATGAGAAAACAATATCATTTCATCTAGGCTGACTTGTGTCAAAAGAAGAAGAATACAAGCTTCAAGGAATTCCCACATATTACTGAGGTGACAAATTTTATAAGTCAACTTCAAGTAGCTGGTTGGGCTGTTGCCAAGGGGGGGGGGGGACATATCAGTTACTGGAAAGAGGACATTCAAATCTAAAATTTAATTGATAAAATACCCTAAAAGTGATGTTGTATGTTTTCTTTAAGTGCATTCCACATGTCATTACACATTATAAGTAGGCCTACATCAGTTAGGTTTCCTGCTTGAGACAAATTTGTATGAAATTCTTGTAAGAAATTTTGTGGGCAAAATGTCCTGTAGCAAGCTTAGAAATCAGCTGCAGGGTTGAAGAGTCCTGAGCTGCTGTTGTTTCATCCAATATATAACAGATAAGTTGCTCATGTCTGGTTGTCCAGTGTATCAGGTGCTCTTGGAGAGAATAATGTCACAACCAGGAACAGCATAAGATGTGTGGGATTTACTGTGAATCGCTTAATCTTCATCCATGAAGTTCTAAAAAGTTATACTTCTCAAAATAATATATCGTGACATGTAATTTGTACACTTTTTGAGGTGAAATTTTGGGCCATTTACAGATTATTCTGCCACATAAATCACTCATAATTTTGCTTGATTTTTTACCAAGTGTGCAAGCCGAAGATCTGAGAGCCACTTAAAAACTGGAGTCAGTTGAAGCATGGTGGTAACATGGATTTTACCTATTTTACCTCCATGGTTAAGGCATACTTAACATGGCAACGCAAGTGCACTTAGCTAACTGCTACTTAGCACTAAGTATGCTTCACGACACTGGAGCCTAGTTCTTAAATGGAAGTAATATTGCCTCTAGCAATGACCAGTGGGTTCATGGACGTCAAGTTGCACAGGGTTCAACTTTCCAGTCAACAACTGACTTCAACTTCACTGGTGCCCACAATAAGGGGATCGCCGGTGATAAGTCGTCACATTGTGTACTCTACACACTTGTGATACACGTCACTAACTACCAGGGGCCTCCTTGGCTGAGGGGAAACTCTGTGTCTGGAAAATTGGTTCCTGATGGACTAACAGAGGAGAGGTAAGCCTTAGGATCACTCCATAGGGGTTTAAGAAACATCGTTCTTACAAGTACAACTCGTAATTAAGTGGTAGAAATTAAAAGGTTAGGTTCATTAATTCTGTTGCCACAATATGGCTGAAATACTGCTCAAGTGGCGTTAAGCCATAATCATTCATTCAGTAACTCTGAATATACATTAAAAAAATAGTAATAAAATTAAATAAACATGGACAAGCTTGATGACTATTTGATAATTGTTTCTTACCCAGGGGACCAATCCGTGAAATTATGCAACAGAGCAAGTGGGATTCTGCCCATCGGCCATCCATCCACACATATTTCCTTGTCTACCAGTGTGTCAAGGGTAGCTGTAAGCAAGGACAACAACCAGTTCACACAAGTGGCATAGAAAGTATACTAGTTATTCATTTGATCAAAAATTTATGCCATACATATACTCCAGAACATCTCACTAACCTGACAGCGACCAGCCATTATGTTGGGCGGAAATGTTCAAAATAATTTTGTATAAGCTTATTAATTTGTTTATTATAAACTCAACACTGAAAAAATTGTCACTAATTTAACAATGTTCCGTTATACGGCTGACGGAAAACAGAGAACCAAGATCAATTAAAGCACTAGGGTTGGGAAAGTACAAGGGTATTAAAGGTTATCTGTCCCAGTTCTATTTTTCACTTTACTTACGTGAATAATATACCTGTAATATAAAAACAATGATGTAAACAAAAAAATTGTATTAGGTGAGTACTTTTACTTGCAGAAAGTAGAAATATATTTCACACCAAAAAAAGAACATTGCACATCACTTTTCTGCCCTTAAATGGTGCTAGTGTGCCAAATCTGCATGACGTAACTGTGGAATTTCCAGTTTTGAGGGCCAATGTTTCAGCCTATATACCGGTTCAAAACCCGTCTCCTCAAAATGGCATAATTTAGAGCGCTTATTCCGCTAGTCATGTGGCATGGTAATTATCCACTTTCACTGCATGGAGGGTTTCAATGGGAAGGCATGAAAACTAATCCCATTGTATTTTGTTGTCTGATTAGCACAGTTGATTGTTGCACAAAACGGCATACCGTCACTATGACGTCATACACTAGACGAACATCAAGGGCAGATAAGATGTCAATAGGGCCCATATAGGAGGGAATACATGGCCCCAAGAACAATGGATGGGAGAGAATAAAGGCCACCAAGAACAATGGATGTGATGGAACACAGGGCCCCCCAAAACAACAGATGCAAGGTTTTACAGGGCCAATGTGAGGGAACACAGCCTCCCCCTCCTCCCCCCAAAAATATATACATATATACAGGGGAATACGGGGCCTCAAGAACAATGCATGTGAGGGAATAAAGGCCACCAAGAACAATGGATGTGAGGGAATAAAGGCCACCAAGAACAATGGATGTGAGGAAATATGAAACATCACCTGTCCAAGGCTGAGATTGATCCAACACTTTCGGTGTCCTGAAGATTGAAAGACAAGCATTATATAACCACTTGTCTGCTTTTCCTAACCCACATATGGCAAAAATACAGATAAACTTACCTCCAGGAGAAAGGCGATGGACAAATGTTCTGTCCATTATGCCGTGAAGTTCACCCTCATAACTACAGAAAGGTGCGTTGACTGGCTCAACCCTTACACCACATACAATGTATTGCTGCAAAAGCAAAAACATCACAGGTATTGCCTAATCTGGCAAGATTGTCATGGCAATATAAAAAAGGAATCCAAGCAGACTTAAATTTAAAACACTTCACTGCCATACCCTTGTTAGTGGAGTTCTTTCTCGGACCTTGTTTTAACTTGTGCAATAATAAAAGAAAGCACAACCATCAAATAAAAAGTGATACATACAACAAGCCAGCCAATTAACTGTGACACATTCATATCACTTCACATGAACTCGTGGTAAACTATAATAATTTTTAATAATTTTCAGTTTGAAATCACTCTTAATTATAACTGATGTACGGATCAGATTTCCCATTCCTGAACCAATGAATTTGGATTTGATTGGTGTAATGCAAAGCTAAGAAATTTTTCACTTATTTTTTTACATGTGGTGTTCAGGTTTTAGGAAACTGAAGAGCTTGAAGCAACTAATCCACAGACATTCATCTGAGTTTAAGCCCCAGTCAAAATTACAAGAGCTTGATTTAACAACATGACCTAGGGTTTGACATCCTGACCAGAGGGGTCCTGACCATTGAATTTGGACATTTTCATCTGAAGGACTCACCTGTCCAGTTTTGAACAGCACCTTGAACTCCTTCACTCGATCATAGAATGCGATCAGAGAAAACACCTCTTTCTTCTCATTTAATGATTGCATTTCAAATTCTATCTTCACGTATAACTCTTTTCTGCATCTTACGCCGAGCTCTTTTCTTTTTTGGGGATCCAGATTGTTTGGCTTTTTAGGACAGAAAACTGACAAAACCTTCCCAAACAGCTTCACCTTGTGCCTGTCAAAATAACAGTAATAATTCACTTCAATAAAATTCAGTCTTAGAGGAGAAGACTGAGGAAATGTTGGGGAATTTGTGTTCAAAAAGTATGGTTTGAAGATTTAAACATGACAACCAAACATTTTTTATTGTTTTTAGATTTTATCAGTTCTAGGGCAACAAATTTTCAGGTAGGCCAAAACACACGCTGAACAACTAATAATAAATACCTCCATGTAACTGGAAAATAATTTTGACCAATCAGAGTGCAGAATTATGCAAAGCCCAGTTAGTGGATATGACACGAACTGGGCCCTTAAATCCTTACCATTCTATTTTTTGAATTACATTACATTGAATGTATTACATTATTACATCACTTGCTACTCACAAACCGATGCGAACTCAGCAGAATTACAGATGGTTGGCTGCTGCCCTTTCTTTTGTCAGTGCACATACAAGAACGAAGAACTGGCAGGATGCTAAATTGTGCAGATTTTGGCTGCACAAACAGCACATCGAATGTAGATGGGAAGGGGCCTGGCTTGACACATCGCCGCTAGAGAGTGCAGGATTCATGTCACTCAGAAAGCATTGGGTCGGTAAAATGTCAGTGTCTTCTACCAGCTATGTCAGCTCATGGTGATGAAATGTATGTTTCTTAGAGAATCTGTACACAATTATGTGATGGTGTTTTTTCAATCTTCAAACCGTACTCTTTCACAAAAAATTATGTCGTATTCCCTCAGTCTTCTTTAACTCTCAAAGCTTGGGTGCAAAGGCTTTGGGTACTACGACCAGGATCTGCCATCTACAACTGATGAATGCAAAAATTCGACAAAATACTAAGAACATTTTTGTCCTGGGAATCTTTGATACCCACTACTGACTACACAAGAAATATTTATAATGTCAATGTGATGTTAACTAGAAACATTGCAAAATGATTTTGGATACTATGAAAATTTTATGAGTACATGTCCAAATGGTGGAGAACGTACAAGCTGCAATTGGTGGAGAATGTACAATCTCTAAATGGTGGAGAATGTGATATCAAAAGTTCGGTGAAATCCTAAGGATGTGTTCTGGCTGGAAGCGTTGACAAGATCTGGAACGAGGAAGACAACGGAAAAGGGCCACAATTTTGCAAAAAATAAAGCAATGACTTCTAGAACACCACATGTACATTTCCAATTGGTGAGAAATGTTTGCGAAAATGTGTGAACATTCTTTGAAATCTCAGTTGGCATTCAGAAGAACATGATTCTAGAGAGATCACCAAATCAACTTGATATACACACATTTATCTTCAAGCATTTGTGTTACTTGTATAGCTCAGAAAAAGAAATATGAACACAAGACTAAATTAATAGTTGCGAAATAAAGAGTAAGAAATCCTAGAATGAGGAGGTCTGAAATAACTTGTGGGTTTACATATTTATATTTTGAAGAACGGTAGCTTTCTCATTCTCATGAAAATTAAGGCAGCACAAGTTTAGATCACGGGCAAGAGGTGCATGTAAACCAAAATTCTTTGGAAATTTGTGCAGTATGTCTTCGGTGTGAAAAGTACCTCACAGTACCTTAACGGGACACAACTTTATAAATATTGATGCAAAAAGCATGAAAATTATGCATACACAAGTTTACATCAATGACAAAGATGTATGGATGCACAAATATCAACACAAAATTATGTCTAGAGACAGACTGACAGACACTGTGTGTCAGAATCTACCTAATGCCCCCAACTTTCTTACAAGGGTTTATAGAAATATAATAATGATATAAAACACTGAAGTCCTTTGTACATGTACATGTATTGAATAAAGATTAAATAATAAAACTAACGAAACAATATTAATATTGGCAGCAGTATTTGATGCAGACCTATATGTACATACCTATCATCGTTCATATCGGAACGAATGTCATTCACATCCAGGAAAGGACCTGCTCAGAAAATACAATAATCACTTTGTCAAAAGAAAACAACAACAGCTACATGTAATATACGCTTAGCTAATGTGGAGGTGTCACACTTGTGGAAAACGACGTGAGATTTGACTGATCACTACATATATAGATCAGTGTTTAATCTGGAATTCTAAGGAGAAAATCTCAGAGAATCAGACACACTATGTTGGGTCACTCATAACTTAAGTTTCAATGCTAAAAGGCAGTGGAAACAGCTGCATTCTTTTGTTACAGATGTAACTCATGAGTGATTGAATAAAACTGATGAAATGGCAGCACTTTCGATTTTCTAAATATTTTTTTCATTTTAAACTGCGATATCTCCAATGTGCAATACCACAAAAATAAAAAAGTACATTTTTTGCGGGATAATTTATTGGTGCATTTATACATTAAAGACTTTACAAAGAGACTGACACCTTAATTGTTTATGAATTACCGAAGACATCACGCAGAGTTTTTCCTCTGAATGGAGATGGTCTACTCCTAGATGTTGAAGAAGCCCCTTTTGGTGTCAGAGAAGAGGCATGCCGTTTGGTTGGATGGGGGCCTAAGGCATCATACAAGGCACGCCTTTTGGTTTTACGTGGTATTGTGACATCCCCACGTGCATCTACAACTGCATGTGGAGCACAAACTTTATAAATACATATGACATCACCATTTCTGCATTCCACTCATGCTTATCTGCATCATAAAATCAATGCATGACTATTGCTATCCAGCCTGTTTACTCTATACACTCAATGTATCTCTCTCATGTCTGACTGCAACATACACTATACAATCAGGGCGTCCCTTTCATGTTTGTTTACATACCACTCAGTGTGTCTCTCTCATGCTTGTTCCCATACCACTCAGTGTATCTCTCTCATGCCTGTTTACATACCACTCAGTGTATCTCTCTCATGCCTGTTTACATACCACTCAGTGTGTCTCTCTCGTGTCTGTTTACATACCACTCAGTGTATCTCTCTCATGCCTATTTATATCCCTCTCGTGCCTCCTTAATGCTTACTACTGGTGTATCACTCTCACGCTTGCTTTGATAATACCCTTCATGTAACTGTATCACTTTTATCATGCCAGTTTATGTCATACTATCCACCTATCCTTCTAATACCTGTTTACACCATACTTTATGTGTCCCTCTGTATGCCTGTTTATGTCATACTATCGATGTATCTCTTTCATGCCTGTTTACATCACACACTCAATGCATCACTCTCACGCCTGTTTACATCACACACTGTTTGCATTATACACTCGATGTATCCCTCTGATTCCTCATCCCATCCACATCATGCACTCTATGTATCCTATCCATGTCTGTTTACATCATACTAGTTTGGACAGGAATCAATCTGATAAATCTGACTAAACTTGTACATGGTTTAAGCTTATTATGTCAAAAAATACCCTGAAGTATACTTTTCATGTTTTCATATTGATAACACTAATAACTTTGAACTTAAGAGAACAAAAATCCCCAAATCCTTCCTATCACACCAATTAAAACAAAAAAACAAAACAAAACAAAAAAACATCTAAACTCAGGAACACTTCCACAGCCTTGAACTACAATTACATTACATAAATGACCATAGAAGTATGATGTCCTCTGCTTGCTGTCACCAAGGCACAAATCAGCAGTAAGAGCATGGGATCTATGAAATTCTCTGTCCAAACGTGCTTAATACCTAGATATCTACATTGATATGTATGATGACTAAATGAGAAAACACTGCTACCAAATTCAGGGTTATCCTGTTTGTAAATACAATTGCGTTCGTACCTTTTTCTTCTTCAGCCTTCTCTGCTCTGCCACTGAAATGGTTGTGAATGTTATAGTACACCTGTTTTGGTCCCACATGGACATTTTCGCTATCTCTAATCTGCACAACGTATTGCGACTGAGCTGAACCTGAAACACAATTCACAATAACTGAGTGAGTTAGTGAGTGCTTGGGGCACAATACACTGATAGCACAATACCATGCAATACAATACAACATAACACCATGCAACACAATATAACACAATGTAATACAATATAATACAAGGTCATCCTTACAAATTCTTTGTTGGGGTAACTCAACCCTATCAGAGAAAATCACGTTGGTTTAGTGGTTGGTCACCAATACTTTCTTTCTCTTCTTTCCCATATAGGATGATATATAACAAGGGTTTTTTAAAAAAATTAACATTATGAGAAAAGATTTCAACAAAAGAAAACATTTCATTTATGATCTCAATGAAAACTTTAGAATATGACCCTTCTTTTAATAGCTCATGAACTCAAAATGTTCAAAAAAAATCATAGCTCAAAATGAACACATTTTGAATGATGTGCTATACTGAAATAAAATTGTACATGTACAATATTTACCATGTGATGCAATGTCACAATGCAGTGTAACTCAATGGCAGAAGTTACAATACTCTACTCATGACTACATGTAATGAGATGCATACATAAAATTTTAAAAAATTAAATAACAATTATTTGCCTCTATTAGCGTGCCACTTTTTAAATGAAATATGAAGCAAATTTTACCATATTTTTGTATTTAATTTTCTCATTTAATAAGTGTATTCCAAAATATTTAAATGGAGATGCATCACACACCAAGCATCAAGATCTTGATGGCATTTTGTTGGTGTCAAACATTTCTTTTCCAGCTCAGCCCCTCCTTAAAAAATTGTTTGTGGGGTGTAAATCAACCGCAGAAACCCCTGCGGGTCCTGAGTCTCTGATGAGACAGTAGCTCTACTGGTTTGGACAAAATTATCCTGGATAACGGACAATAGACAATCAGAGTTGAAAATCAATACTGCATACTACAAAGTATTTATCTTGATTCACTTGTACCAAGTTTTTTGTAACTGGACAAAACCGGACAGACCAATGGACAACCGATCATCGAAATGGAAAATAAACAACAAATATGAATTATGTATCTCGATGTAGTCTACACTTGAACCAACTGTAGGCATAGTAGGGTTTCAAAAGAATGCTCTCATGGTGGATGAACTGGCAGACATACTGACAACTCATCATCGAAATGAAAAATTGATCACAAGAAATATGTATCTTGATGTGCTCTACACTTGAAGTATGTTTCACTGAAATCGGGCAAAAACTTTAGGAGTAGCAGCATTTTGAAAATGTTAACATATTCTGCATAAACAGACAGACAGATGGACGACTGATCGTTGACATGGAAAGCAGATACTACTCCTTATGTGTCTTGATGTAGTCTACAGTTCCACCGAGTGAAACTGGACAAAAACTGGAGGAGTAACGTTTTGAAGGAAAAGTTAACAGACATCCACCAGGCAAACAGATGGCGGACAGACAATTAGACGATGGACAACTTGTTAATTAATACATAACCTTCAACCAGTAGGGCTAAAAATAGGGTCGTTCAGTGGGGAATTCTATTTTTTAAATACTGGCTGTTGACAGAGTAGGGATTTTAAAGAAATTAAGAAGAAAAAAAAACTTTAATCAAAATACCAACTTCTGAGTAGGGCCCTTTTTTGAAGGGTCGGTCGGGTTACGCTCAACAAAACAACAATCACCCGCTCATTGCCAATAATCTCATGCTTTTATTCTAAACGGTTATCTCCCTTTGTCCGCTCTCTAACTTCCACTTGTTTATACAGTGAACAGTTGGACAATGGTCTCAGTTAGAGACAGCTTAAAAGTCCAGTAATATAGGGCTTCAGCAGGGGCAGGTCATATTCATTCCTTCCACTTTCCTTTGAGTAATAAAACATATAGTGCATGCCATAGGATGATATCACAGGAATTGTGAGCCCTTGGTGGGTAATGTTCAACTCCTGCTCCTCACTTGTTGAGCTACTAAAGTTCACAATTCTTGATATACCCTCCCATGACATGTAGCATCTGTCTAATGGAGTACGTAGGGTTACTAACCAGCCTTTCAGCCAACTGCTGAACTTGAGCAGTTGTTACATATAGACCTGCCATATTAATGGAAGACAAGTGATCTTCAGCTGAAAGACAGTAAAATCCATCTCCAAAGTCTTGCAAAGACTTAGAGAGAACTGGAACACAGAAATTTCCTGAGTGCCCAAGCTACAGTGCCCAAACACCAGGCCTGAACTGAACATCGTGCCCTTTACCATGCACCTAGCCATGAGCCCACTCCCCAAATGTGTCTGTTATGTTTTGTTCTCATTCGTAACCAGAAAGAAACAGCCCCAACCAAAAGTTTCAGACATATGCTTATACAACCTCGAGCCTGGTTTTCCTCGGTGCTCTCCCAGTTTCCACCCTCTGCTTCTTGTGGCTGATCTTCTTGTGTCCAAGACATATCGTACAGTAACAGATCTGAATATTCCAAACTGTCAATAAAGAATATTCCACACACCCTCAATAAAAAAACATGCCACATACAATAATCTTGATGATACAGAATTAAATATTTCATGTTGCGGCCTCATGGTGACATCAAAGCTTTAAAAGGGCAAATAAGTGCATTTTAACATGGGCAGGTATGTTATACAATACTGAAAATAACATCTGTCGAAACCTTTAATCCAGTGAAGTATGATACATAAAACTCCAGCAAACTAAATAATTCAGTAAATAAGTCATCGATTATGGATAATAAATTTATTTATTTATTTGATTGGTGTTTTACGCTGCACTCAGCAATATTTCATTTATACAACGGCAGCCAGCATTATGGTAGGAGGAAACCAGGCAGAGCCCAGGAGAAACCCACCACCAGTTTCATTGTAACTTAAAACAATAACAATAAAATGAGTCAGGCTTCCCCTTATAATGCTTTCATCAGTGACTAGGGCCCCAAGGACAATTATAGGCTGGGATAATTATGGATAAGCTCAAATTTCGAATGCCTGTATTCATGACTGTCTTTGTTCAGATGTGGACTCGAACACTTTTGCAGACTTTTCACAACATGCTGTAGTTTACTGAATTGAAACTTAGTACATAATTTTACCATAATGACTTAAAGGTCAAGTCTGAGTTTCAGCCATGGCAAACAAATTAAAGCCGTTTTTGTCCTATATTTTTTTTTAACTTACTTTTGGTATGGGGGGCCTCCATGGCTCAGTTGATTAGCGTGCTAGTGCAGTGTATGACCCAGAAGCCTCCCACCAATGCTGTAGCTTTGAGTTCAAGTCCAGCTCATGCTGACTTCTCTCCGGCTGTACATGTGAAGGTCTGCCTGCACCCTGCGGATGGTGATGGGTTTACCCCAGGCTGTGCTCGGTTTCCTCCCACCATAATGCTGGCAGCCATCATATAAATGAAATACTCTTGAGTACACCGTAAAATACCAATCAACTAAATAAATAATAAGTACCTTCTAGTATGTTTTGTCTGTTTGCAACATGATTATGTCTGTTTCTCTTCTGCAGGGTGTAGATTGACCCAGGTATTATTATGATGGCTCAAGCAACAGGAAACATATTGTTTTGCCAATGCTTCCAGGATGCTTGAGTTCAATTTACAAACAGAATTTTTAAGAAGCCTCACCCTTCCTGAGGTCAATGTATGCTGTATTATCCTGCAATTGTACTACGCAATAACCAGATCCCTATTAAACCTACAGGTTCTAGTTTTAGGTTGAGGATTAAGTGTTGCAGCAGATAATGTCAGAAACCACATGTATATAACGTATATAGTTCAACGTATAACTTAGCAGAGGTAAAAATATTTATTTGCCATGAAATAAATTTGGTCAGTATCATAAGAAATGAAGGTTTGAACATACTTTACTTCAAACAACTTCTCAAGGGAAAACTTAGCAGCAAATACATGTATATGTATGTAACTCGAGTGGTACATCCACAAGAATTTCAATTAAAATGCAAGAAGAGATGCAATGCGGCAGAAGGACGTTTTGCATGTGATTTTTTTCAATGAAAGCCATGCCTTCATCCACAGCATACATCAGTGACATGTTTGCAACTAGGGGCAACTTTTCTAAATAAACAAAACATTGCTCAATAATGTGTCAGTTTGAGTACTGACCATTTTACAAAAATATAACTGAAAATGAATAAACCTGGCAAAAGCAAATGAGGAAGATGAAAACTTTGAGTTCTTTTCGTAAAATAAGGCAAGAATCTGCAAACTTGATTAAAAAAAAAACTCAGAAAATGTGTCCCCAAAGTATTTCTTCATGTTTTAAAATCTCTGACACTTTTACTAGGACAATCCTGGTAAAAGAACTGCAACTCAATCTTGATGGAGAGAGAATGCAGACATAGGGCGATTGCAGCCTATCCAAAATGAGGCTATATGAAAACATGGCAGGTCTTAATTGTAGGAGAAAATTTATTAGCAGCACTTGGAATTAAGCTGTGGTGTCAATAACTAGACCTACAAATGTAGTGGAAGACATAGCTAGTTTATTGAAACCGTTTCTATCAAACGGTAGGTCTTGCAATCGTTCCATAACACTTAGCAAAGGATCTGTGCAAGTTTAAGCAGTATAAGTCACCAGCCCGACTTCGTCAGATTTCGCTCTGTGTCTCTCTGTCCTATCGCCATATTTCAGAAGGAGAGCTGCAGTTCTCTATCTAGAACAATCCAAGGCAACCTGTCAGGAGTTGGATATGATAGGGCAGTTCTTGGCAGACTTGTACAAAGTTCAACTCCTTGTTTTTAACTGATATCATAGCTGCCCATTTTGCCCCATACTCAGTATTTATTACCTCCTTCTTGCAAAGTACTTGGTTGCTCAAACGTATGAATATCTAGGAGCAGTAACATTTCTTCCGTTTCGATATCATGAGGTGCTGTTGTACTATTTATTCACTATTTCTAAAGCTTTAAAAATCGAACTTTGAAAATAAGTTTTAAAGCTTTGATGATGACTTTTAATTTAAAGTTTTAGAAGTCATTTTTATAATATGAATGACATATATTTACTGCGATATCACAGCACTACAGAGCCAATCTTATACTATCCTATCCTATCCTATCTCCAAGTCTTTGGAACGCAATATGTACATTGAAAGTGAAAGTAAAGGGACAGCTAAAGTCTGATGCTAAAATTGATTTCACCTCCATGCAACAACCTAGATCTAGCACCAAATGTTTTTAAAGATTTTTAGAAGCATGTCTTCTTCCTTGATAATTTAAATGCACTCGTGTACAGGTCCTGAACATACTTACAATTAGCGTATTCAACTGGCAGTAAAAATATTGTGCTCAACGAAAATGTACCAGTGCACATGGACTTTAATACCGATAATGTCGTTACGTAATTTACATTAAATGGTAACAATCAAATGCTTGACTAAGCAATCACACGGAAAATAAAGTAGCGAAGAAAAGCAAGTGTTTGTTTTATCTTTAGAACAATCAGCATCAGAGTAAATTAGACATAAAAAGGATTTGTAAAGAATAGGTGGAGCTATTCTCCGTCGCTGACCCACTTTTCCGATGTTCATTGAAAAAAGGACACTTTTCAATGAATTGGCGTCACCCTACCACGTGATATCACCTTCATCCTTACTACTGCCAACATAAAATTAGATTAAAATTCTTCATCCCAAAATGCCTTCAAATTTTCTTATGGTGGCACAAGTCCCCCACTGGACCATTTCCGATCATCGCAGAAGTTATGAATTTTTAGTTGCTGCAGTAAACCAGGTAGAGCGAACCGTGAAGTTGACAATTACGTCAGAATCCTATTTCCATGGAGTGTCTCAGGGTTTGGCGTGTATTTACGCGGATGTCTAAACAAGGGCCATGGTGTACGGTAGAAAAGCTCAGTTCCTCATTATTCTCACGAGGCATGCTTGGATTTCAGCACATGGTAAGCTTGGCAGCGCGCAGCGTGTTACCGCGAATTCGTCAGCCATGAGGTCAGTTACCTCCCTTTACAATGATTTAATATGAAATAGGCAAAGCCTAGGGACGAACACAGTATGTATGTAGATGACTTGAGGTGTGTTAAGCACATGCCCAAAAGTGAAAACAGCCGACCGGTAGACATACGATCTATTCAGTTATAATTCCAGTACCTTCCATTTGTAGTCAGGGATAAACAAACTTGTTATTTTTCATGTATTTAATTAGTGTTTTACAAGTTGTTTCACTTATACCGTGGCGTCCAACATTATGGCAGCAGAAAACTGGACAGAGCCTGGAGGAAACCTGCGGCCATCTGCAGATTACTGGTAGACTTTCCTACTTATTCCCATAGAGGAGACCAGCTTGGCTGGACTTCGACACACAGCTACTGAGGGAGTCTCTTGATCCATTGTGCTATGATAAGCCCTGGTTTAACTTATTGTTCAGCTAAAGCTAAATTAATTGTCTTCCTCCTTGATTCAGTATCTGTCATGTACGTTTTTGGCAAACCAATGAATATCAGAATATAATGAGAGGTAGACACTCCAACTTGTGGAAACTGCGAACTTGATGCAGGTGTGTGCAATGAGTAATGAATAATGCCTGTGATTATTATTCTCATTTTTATTATTATTTTCTGGTTACCCCTGTTGTATGAGCAATATGTTTTATTCTGACATAACTTACACACATCTTTGATTCATTTTTTTAATTATTTTTTTTTTAATTTCTAAATTGAGGGAACAAATTTCCTTTCTGGCGTCCTGAGGAAGAGAAACTACAGTGAAGTACTGGTTTATGCAGTATAACCAGTAAAATGGTAAAAGTTTGGAGGTATGGCTTTTACTGATGCATCAGAATGGAACATCAGTTTTAGACGATCAAAAAGTGGGTCCCTTGCAACTAGATGGGAAATCGTTGCATGGAGCATGGTTCAGTAGTCAGGAGTAATTTTTTTTTTCAAGCAGAATAATAGAGAACAGGTACTTTAATCTGAAATACAATTACTCTACAACATGTTCTTGAAAAATTGAAGTGATGCGATTCATACTCTTTCTTTTATTACAAGACAAAAGTAAGGTCCAAAAATATATATTTTGGATAAGTTTTAATATAATAAATATGCATGGATCTTATATGGTTTATGTGTCCAATCAGTTTATTCAAAAATGTGTGTATAGTGTCCACGTTGTCAGTTTAACATTTCACATATTGAGTGTCAGCAGATGGTACACATATTAACTGCCCCCAAAAGATACAATTCGTAAAACACAACTTTTTGTACATCTTACGAGAGGAGATATTAGCGAATGTGTTTTTGAAAAAATGGATCATGGTTACATATTGTGATGAATATTGGTTTAGTTGGCCTACATATATTTCATTCGCTAGACCTGTCATACAACTTCCACCACACGCCGGGGAGCCCTTGCATCATTTTGCAGAAGATCTGAGCAGGTTGGTACTCTGCCTGAGTAACGAGAACAATCTTATAGTTACAAGGGGTTGTTTCTTAATTTGCCAGAGCAACATGGTTTCACCAGAATAAAGGTAGTCAAATGGCTTGATTGTATGGTGGGTTTTGGTATAAAAAAATCTAGAAGTGAAGGTATTCTCAGATACCGTTTTCAGTGGTCTTTTCACTCACCATAATGATCTGTTTAAATTTAATATTATTAATGAGTTTTGCCCAGAGTGTGGATCATATATGAAAATGCTCGACATTATCTATCCATGTCCCACTTTTGCTGCCCTAAGGAAGCACATGCTCATTTTATTCAATTGTGTCCTTTGGCCTGGTGCATATTTTTCTATACGCGAAGATCTCTTTTCAAAAGCACATGTTTTATGAAATGGGTCTACAGAGTTGAGTATTTCCGACAGTACTTGCATCAGTACATTGGTGACACTCGACATTTCTCCAACTGTTAGATTAAATTTATTTAGTATCTATTTAATAATTGCTTATAATCCATTTAATTGTTTTCTTAGAATTTTCAATTATTAAATTTCCATGTCTTCAGTATTATACTATTTACCTATATGTGCATACTAGTAAGTGGATGTGTGCATGTTCATTGTTGTGTTTACAGAATTGTTTTCATTGTATTACTGTATAACCCTGTATATTTGTATGCACATGTTGTTGAGAGGTGATCCTATAGGAACCATTGGCTGTGGGTCATCGTCACTAAAACAAATAAAGAAATTTAATTCTGTAAACATTGAGACCATAGTAAAACGTGACCGCGTGAAAATACACGACGTCCAAATGCACGGACAGAGCAACATGTAAACATGATCATCAGCATTACAAATCTCCCTGCTTTTTTACGGATTCTGATCTCCACCTTTGTGCGCGGGTCTGTCAGATATAAAACATAAAGCATTAATGTTTACATGTAGCTCGCTGAACTATGTGTACCCGTGCAACATGTATGTAGTCCTGTGCAATACACAGCACAATCAGAACTGTAAAACACGTATTGTGTTCACACACCCTATGCTTGCTGTCAGACAGTGATCTATGCATAGTCTGATTAACAGATGAAATAGGCCTGTAGCTTAAAGTACTTGTAGGTTGCCATAAGTTTAATTTTGATTTTGTGTTATGACAAGACATTGTTGGATGATCCCCAGGATGATCAGTGAGTTTTAATGGCAGAGTCAACAAGTCAGCATGAAGTGTTGATGATGTGAGTCTACTCCATTATCAGAAAGAAAGTTGTCTTGAGGGCTCTCCTTTTTGTATTCCAGTACACCGAGCTATGTATAGTGCGAAAGCTGACCTATAAATTAGGCAGTTAACTTTAGACACAGTTTAGACACAGTTTCTTGGCTGAAAATGGCAGGAAAAAAGGAAGAGCTAAAGTGCTGTGAAAAAAGTTTTTAATAAAGCTGTGTCCTGCACCGCCTTTGAAGGTATACATGTACATGGAGTTATTTAGCACAGTTTCCATACATTGCTAGCATTTCTGCTCAACAGTATTTAACCACTTTTCCAGTTGATTCAATCATGATATGTATTCATATAACCTTATTTTAGATTTGGCCAGAGCTGTCAGTGATTAAAGTTTTGGCAGTGTGGTTCTTCATCTCTGGCCCGAATATAGAAAAAGGAGAGCTGTTTTTCTGTATCTAATCAAAAGTGTAAGGGTATAAAGTTGTGAAGACCCTACCTGGTTAACATTTATGGTCTTTTATTTTTTTATATTTCCACTTGACGACTATAATGTGAATTGATTGAGATCTGTCATTGCTAAAAGGTTGTGAAGTTTACCTTAGTCTCACCTGTCTGTTTTAGAGAAAGCCTGCTGCCGTTCATTTCAGCACTGGTCGGTTGCAAATTCACATGCCGTCAGCCTTTGTGAAAGCAGAAGCAGATGAGCACTTGCTGTTCCGATGTCACAGAAATTCTCTTTTCTGCAAAAGATGCATGAGTGAGAATAGTAGACCGCCGAAAAGAGAATCTCCTAAAGACAAAGGGAAAGGGGTAAGTGGACAATCAGTTATGACAAAATCCCTTTTACTTTTAGGCTGAAGTACACTGATTATGTTTTCTTGCTCTTTGGTAATAATCACTAGAGAGCCATTCTCACTATACCAGAGGTGAATTCAGTGTTCATTCCTTCTGTGTTGACTCTGGAATCTGTGGTGGGTGATTTGAGTTCAGTTGAAGTACATTCACCCAATGAAGTACGAGAGGAGAGGAGGTGTTGTGACCAATCAGGGCATCCCTCTTAAATGTGCACTTGAAAAAAGATATTTAATCTAAGGTTTCATTAGGTGACCTAGTTACATTTAAGGATAATCTGTGTCAAGAGTCATCCTGGAGCAAAAGAGAACTTTTGACTTTATGAAGGTGTTGGAAAACTTGCCAAAGGTTGGTGGTTTACACCTGGCTTTCAAGATTCCTCCACCCGTATCAATCTCAAACACCTTTGTTTGAATGAAAAATTCTTGAACAGTGCTTTAAACAACCATCAATTAATCAGTCACATTAAATAAAGTGAAAATAATCTGACGCAGTATCTTTTCTGTTATAGGACTACATGAATTTGCCACCAGGGCAATTTTTTCTGCGGTGTAGTAAAATTATTGATGATATTCATATTGTAAAGTTCTTAAATAAGTGTATTTTTTTGTAACTTTCAGCCAATTACCTGGAAATCACTGATTGTTACCCTTGGTATAGGTGGCGTTCTGATTGCTGGGATACAGTATGTCAAGAAAGAGAAGGAACTTGGTGAGTTTAAACTATATTTATCCAATAAATAAATATTTATGATAACTTAACCTCAGTGTTAGACATTTACTCAGTAAATTATGCTCATTTTAGCTGTGATATTAAATGTCAGAAAGTTCGTCCAAAATCAACTTCGCAGCAAGCAAACACTTAATTTATTTACCCTTTTATTATACTGCAAGCTTAGCAAGATGGACCTGAAAGAGAGTTAAATAATAACTTGCAGTATATAACTTCAGGACAAAAATTTGATTATTACAATTTCTAGGATAAACTTTAATTAGTTCTTATCCTGTCTCAAGGAGCCTCACTTTGTTCAGATGCTTTAAAGCACTGGTTCTCAGCAACTGGCAGGCCCTTGATCAGTGAGGTTACGTATTTGAGGATAGCTCTCTCTGTTTTGACCTGGACTTTAAGTCAGGAGATTTGTTTGGTACCTGCTGAAGGTCAGTGCTCTATCTCAAGAACTATTGTTTATTCTGCCCATATAAGTAAAAAATTCTTGAGCAGGGTTTCAAAATCCAAATAAGTATATAAACATCCTTTGTCAGCTTCTTGTAAGTGTAGCAGTCCATTAGTGGTTGGACCGTTGTCAGTATAATGCGACTGTGGGTGGGGTGATGTATTTGGTGTGTTTGGCCTGGTGTCAGTGTAATGCGACTGTGGGTGGGGTGATGTATTTGGTGTGTTTGGCCTGGTGTCAGTGTAATGCGACTGTGTGTGGGGTGATGTATTTGGTGTGTTTGGCCTGGTGTCAGTATAATGCGACTGTGGGTGGGGTGATGTATTTGGTGTGTTTGGTGTGTTTGGCCTGGTGTCAGTGTAATGCGACTGTGGGTGGGGTGATGTATTTGGTGTGTTTGGTGTGTTTGGCCTGGTGTCAGTGTAATGCGACTGTGGGTGGGGTGATGTATTTGGTGTGTTTGGCCTGGTGTCAGTATAATGTGACTGTGGGTGGGGGGATGTATTTGGTGTGTTTGGCCTGGTATCAATGCAGTGCGACTGTGGGTTTGGTGATGTATTTGGTGTGTTTGGCCTGGTGTCAGTGTAATGCGGCTGTGGGTTTGGTGATGTATTTGGTGTGTTTGGTGTGTTTGGCCTGGTGTCAGTATAATATGACTGTGGGTGGAGTGATGTATTTGGTGTGTTTGGCCTGGTGTGAGTGTAATGCGGCTGTGGGTGGGGTGATGTATTTGGTGTGTTTGGCCTGGTGTTAGTGTAATATGACTGTGGGGGGGGGGTGATGTATTTGGTGTGTTTGGCCTGGTGTGAGTGTAATGCGAGTGTGGGTGGGGTGATATATTTGGTATGTTTGGCCTGGTGTGAGTGCAATGCGACTGTGGGTGGGTTGATGTATTTGGTGTGTTTGGCCCGGTGTCAGTGTGGGTTGATGTATTTGGTGTGTTTGGCCTGGTGTCAGTGCAATGCGGCTGTGGGTGGGGTGATGTACTTGGTGTGTTTGGCCCGGTGTCAGTGCAGTGCGACTGTGGGTGGGGTGATGTATTTGGTGCATTTGGTCCAGTGTTAGTGTAATACGACTGTGGGTGGGGTGATGTATTTGGTGTGTTTGGCCTGGTGTCAGTGTAATGCGACAGTGGGTGGGGTGATGTATTTGGTGTGTTTGGCCTGGTGTCAGTGTAATGCGACTGTGGGTGGGGTGATATATTTGGTATGTTTGGCCCGGTGTGAGTGCAATGCGACTGTGGGTGGGTTGATGTATTTGGTGTGTTTGGCCCGGTGTCAGTGTGGGTTGGTGTATTTGGTGTGTTTGGCCTGGCGTTCCATGAGGTAGCTTTATGTCCACATTGTATCTGGCCTGCTAAAAAGAATCATCATTGCAAAAATTTTTTTGAAAGAGTTGTTCAAATAAACCCTTAGCAAGAAATCTAAACAGACTTTCTGTGGTTTCAGCCATGGCCAAGGAGAGAAACCGATCCTTAGGAAAGGCAGCCTTAGGTGGAGAGTGGGAGTTGATTGATCACAATGGTAACCCGAAATCCAGCCAGGACTACTTGGGAAAGTGGATTCTCCTGTACTTCGGGTTTACTCATTGTCCTGACATTTGTCCAGACGAGATTGAGAAAATGGTCAAAGCTGTTGACGATATAGGTGAGCAGAGTTTTAAAAGATAATGGCTGCTCCAGTCTAGCCTGATAACTGACCTCAGCTTTATTTAGTACTATTTTTCTAAATGCATGACCAAGTTTCAGTATTATTCGGTCATCGGCCATATTAAATCGTCCTATTTGTCCTTAGAGCATAAACCTTGATACTGAGAGGTTGCTTATGGTTTGCGCTTATTTTGGGAACAAAATCATGATGTGATTTTGAAGTTCAGAATTGTTAGAGTAGCAAAATTAACCCATGTGTTCCAGTCCTATTTCTCTATTTGAGGAAAGGGGCATAATGGAGAACAACTTCTTGCCATAGTTTATTACTATTATGAGAATCTGGTTAATTAAAGGGGATGAAGAAAATCACATTGATTTATCCATGTGTGAATTGATCCAGAATGTGTATAAGACAGCAGATGGGTGTAGACAATTCTGGGTGTTCTTGGAAATTCTATAGGATCTTATGAAAAATTCTTGGTGATCTTAAAACATGCGGGTGATCTTAGAACATGGGTGATCTTAGAACATTGGTGATCTTACAACATGCAGCTGATTTTACAACATGGGTGATGTTACAACATGCGGTTAATCTTACAATATGGGTGGTGTTACAACGTGCGGTTAATCTTACAACATGGGTGATGTTACAACCTGCGGTTAATCTTACAACATGGGTGATGATACAACATGGGCGATCTTACAACAAGGATCATCTTACAACATGCGGGTGTTTTTACAATGTATTCTCTTTCAGCTCATGGGACTCCCGTAATAATCACAACTAGTACTTAAGCAAGTTGATAATTTCTTTGATGGTGATAATTGTTTGGGAGGAATATTTGGTTTTTCTACAGACATTGTTTAGTTTCCCTACTCTGCTTGTCTAAAAATTGTTTCACATATGAGGTGTGGCTTTGCCTGTACATTTGGTACCTAAAGAGGATTATATTATGTTTTCTCCGGGTTTTGTCAGGTTTCCTCAGGGTTATACCATGTTTCCTCTGGATTATGGCAGGTTTCCTCAGTGGTGTGGCATGTTTCTGCAGGGTTATACCATGTTTCCTCAGGATTATGGCGGGTTTCCTCAGTGGTGTGGCAGGTTCCCTCAGGGTTATACCATGTTTCCTCAGGGTTTAATATACCACGTTTCCCCAGTGTTACACTAGTATCATGTTTCTGAAGGGTTGTGTTGGGTTATTTCTAGACTACGATCCAATCATAAGTGACATGAGGCTCAAGTTCAATCCTGGCCTTTTTTTAAGGAATTCTTTAGTTATCCTGCACTCACTGAATGACAATATAAACTGGTTGACGACACTCCTCTGACTGTTTTTCCAGTTTAGTGTTTGATGAAAACCTCTTCTCTTCCACCAGTATATGGTGATATATTTATTGGCGTGTATGTCATGTCCTCTTGCATTTTCAGAGAAGTTGCCTCGTATCCCCAACGTCATACCTCTATTCATTACAGTAGACCCAGAGAGAGACACACCCAAAGCCATCAAGCAATACTGTGAAGGTAAACAAATGTAAAAATGTGGAAGACAAAGATTTGTCAGGTTTAGCACTGTCAACCTAAAGGATGATTTCTTATACCCCACTACATTACATTCCATTCATTTCACAGGAAAGTATTACGTTGCAGGTATGCTTTTAGAAGCATATAATACTTGGGGGGCATCCTTGGCCAAGAGAGTTAGTGTGTCAGCATGGTGTAATTCCCCAGATTCTTCTCACCAGTGCAGTGAGTCTGGCTCATGCTGGTTTCCTCTCTGGCTGTACGTGGGAAGGTCTGCCAGTAACCTCCTCATGGTCATGGGTTTTCCCCAGGCTCGGCCCTGGTTAACTCCCACTCCGCCATGTATAAGTGACATATACTTTAGTATGGTGTGAAACACAGATAAAATAAATAAATAAATAAATAATATACTTTGATGGTCAAATGGTTCTTAGGTGCAATCTGCAGATGTTTGTGAGTTTCCCCGGGTTTCCTTCTACCATAATGCTTGTCATCATTGTTGCATGAGTGAAAATTTTTTATACCCCTCCTTGGCTAGAAATTTTAAGATAAATTTTAAGCATAACTTGCTGAGTATCGTTGGTTTCCTATTTCTAATAAACAGCTGGCATCCTCCCAGTTTCTTTTTGAGAAGAAGAAGTCATTTTTCACCTGCCCTGCAGGGCAGCGGATTGAAAATTTACCCTCGCCATATTTCGGGACAAAAAAGTTAGATCTGGTGCAATTTTGAATGATCAAAGGCCAACAACCTATTCATAAAAGAAATCACTATTGGACAGAAGTGGCCATTGTTAAGTTGGCAGGCATTTCAAATCAGACAGATTTGATTCCCTTCACAGCGCTGGTTCGAGCTGCATGACTGCTCAAAACCCTGCTCGCATGAACAAGCAACTTTCAGTGTGATTTATGCAACTTTTTAGGGCTTGCAAATTTACTAGCCCGACGTCCCGGGATAACCGGCAATTTTTTCGAGCTACCACAAATGTAACATGAGCTGCCTGATGGGCAAGCAAAAATTTCAGCAGTAACAGCTGAAGTTGTTCCATTTTTATGTTTACTCAAAACTCTATTCAAACCATGACGACATAGTTTACTTCTGACTAAAAACGAAATCCCTGAATCGATTCAAGTCAAGGTTTGTCCCCACCGTGTTTTCCAACAATACAAGAAACGTATGAGTTAGCGTGTAAAGCTACTCCAGTATTTTTGTAGTGTAACTTACCTCTTTGAGATTGGAAATGTAGGAGTGCACAAAATAGGAAACTGGCAAACATGAGCACTTTGTGATCGTGGACAAGTGTGGTCGTCTCTGACAGCTGTCAAATGGATCTCCGAAAATACTTTACCAATGATACACCCAGCCAACCCAGAGTGGTACTGAGGCGACCAACCAAGTGGAAAACCAGTTATGAAAGTAACTTGGCTACTTAGAGCCTTGGAATATAGAAAGTCATGTAGTTGGGGAATGACCTGGAAAATAACACAGTATTTTGCAGTATTTGTTGCATGGTTCCAAATGTTTTTCAGTGTCAAGAATTCATTTTTACATTGCCACTTATAATTATTGAAAGGACCCAGTTTTGACTCACAACAGCATGAAGTGTGTAGAGGCCAAAGCTGCTGCAGAGATCCCTGCAGAAGCTGCCATGGCAAAACTTTAGTTGCTAAAAAGAACAAAGAGCCCTTTGACGTGTTCACAAAACTTTTTACGACGGCTTATTATGTTGCTAGAAAAGAACTATAAAAAAGCCCTTGGTGAAGTCTGCAAATAAAAATAAATAAATAAAAATAAAACAATCTAGATACATGTAGCAAATGCACGGGAAATTAATTGACTGACAGTAATATATAGTCTACTATTAAATGTTTATAAATGACAGTAGAGAATGTCATGCACACATTTAACAACGTTTTGGATAAACTTCATGAACTGTTTTTCAAAGGTGTGCAATATTGAAATATACATGCAGTTAAATGTACCTGAATTATATTAAGTTCCCTGTGTTTTAATAAATACATGTACATTGTGTACTTCATTGACAGAAATTGGGCGAGCAGAAAATTTTTCGGGCTACCAAAGTCTCATCGTAGCCCGTCCGAAGAGCTAACAGAGATTTGACTGTTTTGCGAACCCTGCTTTTCAATTTGTATTCGGAGATAAAACCATGTTGTTTAAGTTTGTCAATTTCAGGGCTTCATAAAAAGTATAATTTATCAGAATAATGCTCACAGAATAGGATTGAATAAAAACATCATGCAAACATGAGACAATGTTGAAGAATTGGATTATATCAGATATATCGGTCATTGTCACCTGATTGCTGAGAAATCTCAATGCTTTTATCTTTCAGAGTTTTCTCCAAAGTTGTTGGGATTGACTGGCTCAACCGAGCAGATAGCTCAGGCGACACGGGCCTACAGGGTCTACTTTAGTCCAGGACCCAAAGACGAAGACAACGATTATATAGTGAGTCTTCTGTTCATTATGTGCTAATGGCTGTTATATAGTGAGTCATCTATTCAGATTGTGCTAATGGCTGTTATATAGTGAGTCATCAATCAATACCTTTGTTAATGATTACATTTAATTTGGTGAGAAAAAAATCTTAAAAATTTAGTGAAGGTATTTTCAGATACAGTTTTTGATGTTTTTTTACTCACCACGACTTCTGCAGTTTCTGTCCCTGTATGCATATTTTTGCGATAACTTTTGACACCAGTGTCTGGTTCTACACTTTCTTGTCTATGATTGGTTGTTTCAGGTGGACCACACAATAATCATGTATTTGATTGGACCAGATGGGAAATTTGTGGACTATTATGGACAGAACAAAACTTCCGATGAAATTTCTACAAGTATTGCTGTCCACATGCAGAAATATGACCAGCTTCATAAGTGAAATACATTGCATCATAGATAACAACAACAACAGGAAGAAAAAGTGTTGAACCTCTTTTCAACAGCTACCAGTTTATGGAAAAACATTGCATGGGAGTGACAAATAAATCAGAGCTTGGTTCTTCTTCTCATAATACCTGTAAAAATCCTGTCTTGTAGACATCCAGTAACACTCAGTGTGTGAATTTGATGATAATTGTGCATAATGTCACAATCACTTTCTACATCATGGGAGACATCATTTAACAGCATTTGCAACATCACTGAAGTATCACCATTAATGATGTCAATTGGATCAGCTGCAATTTGTTCAAAAGGTCTGTAGTGTGATTTATTTGCATAAATATCCATCTGATTCCAATCAGATTATATGCAGACTTAGCTTTGTTATCAACCATGCTTCCCTAGCAGAGTCTGTTTAGTGCATTATCTAATGACTAGTGGTTAACTAAGATATGAGAGTATGGTTACATCACCGAAAGTCAGATTATTGACTTCTAAATGGTAGCGGATCTGTGATTGGCTGAAAGGGATGTACCTATTTAACATGCTCAGTTGAATACTGACAGTACACCAGAGAAAGTTGTTTCTGAGTTGAAGACCTTGAAAGACCACTTGTAAAGAATATTTGTACCTGTTAAAGAAGAAAAAGCTATTTTAGTCACATGAAGTATATTCGTTCATATATATCCAAAAAAGTCAACTTAAAGAAAACTTGACACACGTCACACAGATGTCCATTTGTTTGTTGTCCTCTCTGTTTGTGAGAAGCTTGATCTGCCTTTTGTAGCAAATATACAGTTTTTATGCACATTTTTGAAAATGGTGGTCTTTCTTTTTGATCCCATCCCAGCAAGATGTAACTTATGTGCTTGGGGCTCAGTACACCATTATTGACTGCAAGTTATCAGAAATCTACTAGGGGATAACTATACCATTATTGACTGCAAGGTGTCACATGTGCTTCGGGCTCACTAAATCATCATTGACAACAAGGTGTCACATGTGAACTTTGGGCTCACTAAAGCATCATTGACAACAAGGTGTCACATGTGAACTTGGGGCTCACTAAAGCATCATTAACAACAAGGTGTCACATGTGAACTTGGGGCTCACTAAAGCATCATTGACAACAAGGTGTCACATGTGAACTTGGGGCTCACTAAAGCATCATTGACAACAAGGTGTCACATGTGAACTTGGGGCTCACTAAAGCATCATTGACAACAAGGTTTCACGTGTGCTTGGGGCCCACTATACCATCACTGACAGCAAGGAGTCACATATATGCATGAGGGGTTCACCAAACCATCAACAGCAAAGTGTGATATACATCGCCATATGCTTGGGGCTCAGCATACCATCATTACCAGATGTTTTAGGTCAGGAGGTTTTAGTGATAGAGGTCTGATGAACGTCAGTGGTTAATACTCCTGGCACTCTGGTTTCCTCCACCCACAAATCGGACAGAACATATCAGGTTAAATTACTTGAACCTGGCAGGAGACCCCAGTGCCGATCAATCACACTAATCAAACAATTCTGTCACACACTAAGAGACTATAAAATCCTCACATCTTGTATTTCCTTGCTTGGTGCTCTTGCCTTGATGAAAATACAAAGTGTTAGGTAAAAATGAAGTTTATTTCACTGTATTCCAAAAATAAAAATTTTGCTCATTTTCAAACTCTTTCATGCAGAAAAACTTTCAGAACAACTCATTCTAGCTGTATAGTTCTGAAAGTGTGAACATTCAGGTGTAGGCCTAAACTGCCTAATAAGTTAATAAGTTAATATTCTATTGAACTGTATAAACAGAGTATCTCATGATCAGCCTGATGAAATTAACTCCATATAACATTTATAGTAGTAGCATAGAATGGGAAAGAATTTGAAAGCTATATAGGCTCGCATTTGTCAATATCATGCAAGTATATAGAGGCAAAGTGGAATGAGCTGGATTTGAACCTACAGATCTTCACTCATTCTGAGCCTGATGATTAGATTGAACTCACCAGTATATCATCCTCCTTGAAATGCCATTTTGTACACAATTAACTGACTCAGAGCTTGAGTAAATTTACTTTATTTTCAAAATCTTGTATAAAGGCTGTAAGGCCAAGGGAAATTATTAACATGTAAGCATCACGTGTGTAGATGATCTGGACATCCAATACTAACGCATTCCAATTCTAATATTTGTAAAACTATTTCAATTCATTCAGCAGAGTGTATCACAGAGCAGCTGTGTGTCATTATATCAACAATCTAAGTACTTCACAAGCTCAGGGATAAACAGAAAGATGGTATATATCTTAAATCTGTATGTGTATACATGTAGATCTCATACTTGTGCAGGTAAGGCCTACAGTAAGTCATGTATGCAAACATTCCATGGTTTGGATAATACAAGTATAAAATGTGGGTAATGTAGATATAATTGGTAAAGTACAATGGTTCTAGACAACCACAAAACTTGTCTACATGTTCATAAAGGCTTCATAAAAAGTAATGTCTGTGGCACCACAACAAAAGAAAGCACATTTAACAGGTTATAATGAACAAAACTTATCAAGAGCGCAAAAGTTAATCTGCAACAGATAGGTTGTTTAGATTACTGAGTTGTTCAGACGGCTGTTAACCCGCTATTTTCAAGGAATACTGCCATGAATATTTTCAAAGTTTCCAGCTGTGAACTTTCAAAATTTTCTCAGAAATACAATAATTTAAAAAGAAGATTTTTTCAATTCAACTGATGACAATTAATGGTGGATCTACATCATTAAATTAATATGATTGATTTCTTATAATACCAGCCCTATTGATCCGAACTAAAATACCTGTCCATATACCTGGTAGCCCTACTGGTAAAGCAATTCGCTCTAAAGGAGCCTTGTGTAGAACGAATCCTCACTCCAATAATTTTTTCCACTTAATATTTCAGGAAAACTCTTTAAAAAAAATATGGTGTATTCAGCAATTTTTTTATGACAGTTTTTATGACATGGCCATTTCACAAAATAAAAGAAAATTATGACCAGAAAGCCACAATTTCTAAACCATAGTTTCTATAATTAATGGGTTGTTCTGAAAAATGTCACCTTTTAAAACATACATTAATAAATTTGGAATGACTGAGGAAGAACCATTCTGAATGAAAAATAACATCATGAAATACCGTACCAATTACTTGCCCATATGTAAAACATTTTAGATTATCATATATAAACATGTGTATTTGTAAATACCTTTGTTTGTTCAAAGCATAAAAATCACATTTTATGAATTGCACAATGCATACCACTCCAAAAAATATGTATATATAGCATGTAAATATGGTGATCCAAAAACAGTGTTAAAATTGTACAATCAGATAATTGAAAGGGAAAGCTGTTTGTTCCACTGGTATAGTAACGATACTTTCTATAAGGACAGCAACATGCAATCACAACACTGAGATATGTCAGCTAGAGGAATAAATGGATGTAAAGTTTTGGTACTGGTTGGATAAACATTTCAGATTAAACTGTTACATAAAAATGTATCACAGTTTCATTTGTCATGTTGGAGAAAGAAGAAAAAAGCAAAAGTGTACACTGTGTGAAAAAGTATGCAACTTTGAATATCTACAGATTTCTACCAGTCTACTGACGTCATGCAAACCTGTCATGAACTTATCATAAACAAAGTCATGTTAAAAGTGAACAGGCTAACCAGCCGGGGATTTGAACCAACGATCCCTGTGTTTTGAGTCCATGCCTCTACCACTAGACCGTGGGAAAATTCCCTACAGCCTGGAATTAGCTAGTGCTAATATTTCACCCTGTTACATTAAGTAGAGCGAAAACAGAAGACTTGCACTAATACCTACACCAAAACATTGATTCTGCCTAATGCAAAACATTTTTAGTACAACTACATGTAAATGTGGGGTATTATACAGCATTAAAAGTACTGGCATTTCAGATATACAGTAGATTGCTAACAAAATATTTATCACATTCTTTGACAACCTTGGTTTGCACATATATGAATGTTAACACTACCGGTATTCACTTAGTAAACTAAACATCAATGAACCATCCAAACATATTTTGGAGTAAAACCAAAATGTCGCCAAGTATTCAAATATATATTTTAAAATTTTAT
Source organism: Acanthopleura granulata (assembly GCA_016165875.1). Taxonomy (NCBI): domain Eukaryota; kingdom Metazoa; phylum Mollusca; class Polyplacophora; order Chitonida; family Chitonidae; genus Acanthopleura; species Acanthopleura granulata. Next base: position 16,993,655 of record JABBOT010000080.1, on the reverse strand, counting down.
TTATTTTTATTTATTTATTTATTTATTTATTTGATCTAAGCTGTACTCTAGAATATTTTACTTATACGACGACGGCCAGCATTATGGTGGGAGGAAACCAGCCAGAGCCCAAGGGAACCCACAACCATCCGCAGGTTGCCAGAAGACCTTCCCACACATGGCCGGAGAGGAAGCCAGCAAGAGCTGGATCTGAACTCACAGTGACGGCATTGGTGGGACACTTCTGGGTCATTGTGCTGCACTAGCGTACTAACTGAGCCATGGAGGCCCCATATAAATTTTATATTTTGTTTCTAAAATAACAGAAGTAAATGTAGCCAGGGAAATCTACAACTGATACATGTGCACAGGCACATATGGTGTGATTGTTTGACTACATGCTAATTTGCATGAACTGTTTGGTGAAGTATTAATACAATAATTTTCCTTTTCCATGTATGACACATGCCTTATATTTTGCTTCGGAAACAAGAGAACCAAATAAAAGTACCAGAAAAATCTCTCTTAATTCATATACATGTATATATATATATGAATATATACTGTGTCTTATGAAAATCTGGAAAAAAAATCAAACACAAAAACACCTAAAATTGGTTTGATTGTTATTTGATTTGTTGTCCACTGACAAGAGCAGAGTAAGCTCCCTTGGCTGAGAGTAGCTCGGCGTGAGTTCCCCTCTCAATGATCCTGCCCCCTTCTATCAGGAAGATGATGTCCGCGTTTTGGATCGTGGACAAACGATGAGCGATGACAATACATGTCCTCCCCTCCTGAGCCGAGTCCAGGGCAGTTTGAACCAGCTGGAACCAGATTGGACAGATACCCATGAGTCAGATTCGGTCATTCTTCAAACATCTATAATGACCATATAGATTTTTTGATTTGATAGCTGTTTAATGCCACACTTCACTTTATACAACTGTGGTCACATTCATGGGTGCAGGAAAATGGAGTGCCCTCCTAACCACAGATCATTGGTAAGTTACGGATGAACTTTCCCACATTACAGATATAAACACACTTGCCATATTGGTGGAAGACAAATAGTCAAGCAATTAATAACCTGTGCTAATGGCCATCTGACCATCGTTAACCACTGTCACTGTTACTGTCACCAAGACTACAACCTGACAACAACAGTGAAAGGTAAGCATCTTTAAGCAGTGAACAATCACTTGCCCATTGTGTGATGATGTCACTATCAACTGATACTAACTTTCAACAGATCTGAACACAACTTTTTCAGATAAAATCAATCTCTGCTAATATCCTGACTATAGCAAGTAGCCAATAAGTGTAATGGTGCTTGTAGATTGATGATGGCCTGTGTCTACTCACCTTTTCACTCTCTGTATCCAGAGCCGATGTGGCTTCATCCAACAAGAGGATTCTGGGATTGCGCACTAAAGCGCGGGCGATTGCGATTCGCTGCTTCTGGCCACCAGACAGCTGAGTGCCTTTCTCCCCTACCATAGTCTCGTAGCCCTGGAGATAGACAAGAAGAGGAGATAATTCATAGTGAAAGACCTATCTTTTCTCAATGAGCACAGGAAGAACATTTATTTAACATATACGCAGGTAGCTGACATATGAAACAATCATGCCTGATGTAGACATACTCATGAACAACACACAGCAGAATGTGATGTACAACTTACAATAAAATGTGATGTGCAAAACACAACAGAATGTGATGCACAAAACACAGAAGAATGTGATGAACATAACACAATAGAATGTGATGAATGTAAAACCATAGAATGTGATGCACAAAACAAAACACGACAGAATGTGATGCACAAAACAACAGCAGAATGTGATGCACAAAACAAAACACAACAGAATGTGATGCACAAAACACAGCAGAATGCAATGTAAAAACACAACAGCATGTGTTACACAAAACACAACTGAATCTGATAAACAAAACACAAAAGAATGTGATGTACAAAACACAACAGAATGTGATGCACAAAACACTGCAGACTGTGACACACAAAGCACAGCAGAATGTGATGCTCAAAACACAGCAGAATGTGATGCTCAAAACAAAGCAGAATGCGATGCTCAAAACACAATAGAATGTGATGTAAAAAACATTGCACACTTTGACGCACAAAACTGCAGAATGTAAAGCACATAACACAGCAGAATGCAATGCACAAAACACAACAGAATGTAATGCACAAAACACAACAGAATGTAATGCTCAAAACACAACAGAATGTGATACAAAAAACACTGCACACTTTGACCCCCAAAACACAGCAGAATGTTATGCACAAAACACAACAGAATGTGATGCAAAAAACACAGCACAACGTAACGCACAATGCAGAAGAATGCCAATATCAATATTACAATTAAGCTTCATCAGACACCTTACAACCTCAATGAACTCCGATCTGATCACCACTACATAAACTGTCTTAATTGTTGCTACCTAAATCTGAAGAACCACATACTCCCTGTTGGTCTGCTCTTGGTTGAAGCCAATTCTTCCCCCCATTTAGTGAAGTCCTACAATCCTCCTCCCATAATTTGATGACTGAAACACTATTTCTGCTGACCAGTTTTTTGTTATAAGCAAACAGGAGTCTTGAGACTGCGTGGGCATGAACAAGTGTTACTACATGTACGTATCTAGTTAGTAACAAGTCTAGATAGTGAAACACAACTTCGATAGGACTTCACAACGGGATTGTCTCGTAAACACGAAAAGATCCAAACCAAAATTTACCAGTGGCAAACTGGTAACGAACTCATGGATGTTAGCCATTCTGGTGGCCTCGATGACTTCCGCCATGCTGACTGGACGCTCTAACCCATAGACGATGTTGTCAAAAATTGTCAGGTCAAAGAGGATGGGCTCTTGACTGACCACGCTTAGGAAAGCGCGATACGTCCCCAAGTTGAGGTCTTTGATGTTTGTTCCGTCTATAATCTGCAAACAGTGAAACGTCACAAGTTTTATTCAACATTTCCTTCCTCATGGAGATTATAAAGACACCACAGTAACCATTATTTCACTTCCTACTTGTTGCCATATCAGATTAGCAGAAAGTTCATTGAACTGCCTTCACCTGAACAAAGCTGATATATTACTCTTGTGATATCATGCTACAGCTGATCGACTGACAGACTTTTTTTTACAGAATGTCTATAAACAAAGTCAGCAAACAGCTGATATCTTGCATGTGACACATTCACTCTCTCACACTTTCAAATTGTCTAAACTAAGCTTAACATTAAAGAATTATTACGGTAGAAAGACAACAACATAGGCGCCACGTTAGGCACTGAGACTGAACGATGATGCATAAATTAACCAGTATTCAGACATATTCAGACATGTTAATACAGATTGACAGTCATGAAAAACAAAACAACATTTACATGTTCATACTTTTGAATTACACTTTATAACATGCATGACTAATGTTCCTAAACATTCATTTTAAATGTTTCTTAAGCTCAAGTATTGTTAGAAACTGATTTAGAATAATCTAATTTAAGTGTACAGACCTTTCATGAAGATAAACTACACTGGGATTATGTGACACAGGGGCTGATTAATCATGAGACTCAAGCCACAATTAAGTAGAAAGTCCATCAACTTGCAGTACTCACAATTTCCCCGCTTATAGGGTCATAGTACCGCTGAAGAAGGGAGACAACTGTGCTTTTCCCACAGCCACTGACACCGACCAGTGCCACGGTTTGCCCTGCCTTTACGGATAGGTCCATATTTGTCAGAACAGGCACATTGGGACGGAAGGGATAGCGAAAGGTCACGTCCTTCAGGACAATGTTTCCCACAACCTCAGTCTGAAGTCACACATCAACATGACAAATTAAATACACAACATGTACATTCAGTTTTTACTTCATTTTTTTTAATCAAAGCATAAGAAAACCCAGAAATGTGAATGACCTATTATCATAACTCACCACGTAATACCCTGCCTTTGAGTAGATGTCAATTCGTGGCACAGTGTCCAGAAGTTTAAAGATGTGTCCAGCAGCAAGTCTGGCCTTGGAGTAGTCTGGTAGGAAGGAGGACGCTTGACCGACAGCTAGCCCGGTGAACGTGATGGCAAAGAACACTCTAAAATCAGAGATCAATAATAAGCTTCATTCACTTTTATGTGCTACTGGGTAAAGAACATTCACATGTAGTACTTACAATAAAGCAAATGACATAAAATTTCGACCCCAAATGCACACTTTTAGAGAAATATAAAATGCCATAAAATACTACTACTTTTGGAGTTGAAACATGGCTTTTTTCCTGTAGGATATCATGGTATTTTGCAAACAAACCTAAAACACCTTCCTATAGTCAACAAAACTTTCAGAATGAGGAAATATGAGCAGATTTGTCATGGGCGATATTTCAGGTCATTTGGGCTGATTAAAATAACCAAACACGCTTGGTTACGATGATGACCCAGAAGCAAAACAAAGCAAAACTACAAAATGACTAGATTTTGACGCACGACTTAAAGATAAGTTTTCTAATTACTGGCGGCCAATATCCACAAACCACTCTTGCCCTGTGTCAGAGGTGATCGCAATCAGAGGTGAATCTTACCATGGACTGAAGTGAGGCAAATGGATCTTACTATGGACTCAGGTGAGCCAAATGAATCTCACTATGGACTGAAGTGAGCCAAATGAATCTTACCATAGACTGAGATGAGCCAAATGGATCTTACCATGAACTGAGGTGAGCCAAATGGATCTTACCATGGACTGAGGTGAGCCAAATGGATCTCACTATGGACTGAGGTGAGCCAAATGGATCTCACTATGGACTGGGGTGGTCACAATGGATTTCACAATGGACTGCATGTATGTATATGTATGCTTGTATTTTACATCATACTCAATACTTTCCTAGTTTGACACTGTGGTGATCACAACTAGTGGATCTTACCACAGACTGTGGTGATCACAGCTAGTGGATCTTACCACAGACTGTGGTGGTCACAACTAGTGGATCTTACCACAGACTGTGGTGGTCACAACTAGTGGATCTTACCACAGACTGTGGTGGTCACAACTAGTGGATCTTACCACAGACTGTGGTGGTCACAACTAGTGGATCTTACCACAGACTGTGGTGGTCACAACTAGTGGATCTTACCACAGACTGTGGTGGCCACAACTAGTGGATCTTACCACAGACTGTGGTGGTCACAACTAGTGGATCTTACCACAGACTGTGGTGATCACTACTAGTGGATCTTACCACAGACTGTGGTGATCACTACTAGTGGATCTTACCACAGACTGAGGTGATCACTACTAGTGGATCTTACAATGGACTAAGATGATCACAGCTTGTGGGTCTTACAATGGACTGAAGTGATCACAGTTAAACGGTCTTATAATGGACTGAGATGATCTCAGTGGATCTTACAATGGACTGAAGTCATCACAGCTAATGTGGATCTTACGATGGACTGATGTGATCATAGCTGGAGGATCTCACAATGGACTGCTGTGATCACTGCTACAGGATTTCGCAACGGACTGAGGTGATCACAGCTAGAGGATCTTACAATAGACTAAAGCCATCACAGCTACTGTGGATCTTACAATGGACTGAAGTGATCCCTGTTAGTAGATCTTACAATGGATTGAGGTGATCACAGCTGGTGGATCTTACAATGCACTGATGTGATCACCATCAATCTTACAATGGCCTAAAGTGATCTCAGTGGACCTTACAATGGACTGAGGTGGTCACAGCTAGTGGATCTCACAATGGACTGAGGTGATCACAGTTATTGGATCTTACAATGGACGGAGGTTATCACAGTTAGTGCACCTTACAATACACAGAGGTGATCACAGTGGATCTTACAATGCACTGAGGTGATCAGTGCAAATCTTACAATGCACTGACGTGATCAAGATGAGTCTTACAATAGACTGTGATCTCAGTGGATCTTACAATGGACTGAGGTGATCACTGGGAATTTTACAATGGACTGAAGTCACCACAGCTCCTGTGGATCTTACAATGGACTGAAGTGATCCCAGTTAGTGGATCTTACAATGAACTGAGGTGATCCCAGCTAGTGGATCTTACAATGGACTGAAGTGATCACTGCAAATCTTACAATACGCTGACATGATCACCATGAATCTTACAACAGACTAAAGTTATCTCAGTGGATCTTTCAATGGACTGAGGTGGTCAGAGGTAGTGGATCTTACAAATCTTACAATGAACTGAGGTTATCACAATGGATTTTACAATGGACTGAGGTGATCGCAGCTAGTGGATCTTACAAGGGACTGAGGTGTCTAACTTGATCTCAGTGGATCTTACAATGAACTAACTTGATCTCAGTGGATCTAACAAAGAATTTAGGTGATAACAGCCAGTGGATCTTACAATGGACTGAGGCGAACACAGCTGGCAGATTTTACAGCGGACTGATGCGAACACAGCTGGTGGATATTACACCTGTTTGAGGTGATCACAGTGTTTCTTACAATGCACTGAGGTGATCAAAACATATCTTATAATGGAGCTGAGGTGATCACAAAAGATCTTACAATAATATGAGCTAAGGTTACTTGCAATGAATCTAGCAATGGGCATAATTAGGTACCCTGAGCAGAACAGATCTGTCAATGAGATTAAATAACCAAAAATATGCAAATGGCTTCGGCTATTAAGGTAACCACTGCCAAATAATTCTCCATGTTTCACTGTCTAGTCATTTGATTTTCATAACAAGTGTTATTTCTTAACATTTTAATTAATTTCAGATATTACATATGTAATAATGTGAATGTAAGCATTATGATTTTAAGAAATGTCATTATAATGAGTTTTTTTACACACACATTTAACCAAAAAAAAAAAACATCAGTAAACAAAATGTAAGCACTCATATCAAATTTTGAAACCAAATTTTTTAAATGAACACTTTAATTAAACTGAATCCTTATTTCAGTAGTACAAAAAAAGCCTTCGCCTCCTCATGCAGTTATATGTTAGGAAATGTGAGAGGTACATGCAGAACATGTTATGATGTGACCCCAGAAATCGTCTTCTGCCACAAGCACATAGAATCCTTACACCTCTCCATCCCGTCCACGCCACTATACCACAAGAACTCTGTCCTAGCTGGCAAAAGTGAAGCTGTGCCACATGTATTTCACTAGCTGATTCCGCTCACACCCACAAAAAAATAAATGTCAAACAAGGCAGAGTGAGAAAGGATGTCTTGGGAAAGTGAAAGTTGATATAGAGAGAGAAATAAAAGGTAATCATGGCATGGAGCTGACAGAGACAGTGGGCTCTTCAGGGGGTTTCAACCTGCTAAATCCAACTAAGTGCTGTAAGTACCACTTGGTTCTTATTAGGCAGACCAATGTCTCAGATTAAATACAAATTTTATATTATATTGATCGCGCATCCCCTGTCATGCCTGCAGAAATCCCCGGTGGGGTGGTGTGGGGTGGGGGCGTTAAGGCAATGAAATTAATCTGCTTTCTAAACTTTTCTCAACTCTCTGTTCGTTTACAATATTCCAAAATTTCAAAGGATTTACTGACTTCGCCTGCAGGATTATATTCTGCCAAGTTAAATTATATTTGAAAATGTTCATTAGCTAGAGTTTGCTGGTTTTTACAAATCACTTTGCTTACAATAAATATAAAAGACACATGTGTATAATTATTATTTCATCTTCAAGTCATGTCCTTAGGGTATCTGATACATATTTCAGCCTTAAGAGCTATAAACATGCGAACTAAATAGCAGTTTACATTAACTGTTGATTTATGTTCATGTGTAGGCAAACATCTGTTAAGCTGATGTTCAATTAAAAACCAAACAATACCTTCATTGTAATCATCATAATTCTCTGAAATGCTACATGGCATTAATAACTCTGTTACATCAAGCAAGTATAGTCAAACATGAATGTTTTAGAAATTCAGAAAGGACATTCTGCTGTCGACCTTCACTTGCCCCCCACAAGAGCCCCATTACATCGGGTGTGCTTCTCCTCTCAGAGAGAAGAACCCTGGCCAGCTCTTACACAGTTCTTATCTGACAACACCACAACTTAGGGTCATGTGACCACAACATTCTCCACTAATGGGGCATGGCATTGCATTCTCTTGTAGCCAGAAATATGCATGGAATTTTTGGACCAAAGAATGCACCAAGGCTAAATTTATAGTTACACATATATACAAGACTGATCATGCAAATTGCCTTTTGTCTGTGCAGCGATCCTAATTTTGAGAGTACAATACCTGTCATCCTGTCTATTAATGTACTTATTAATTTCATGAAAATCTGAGGACTAAAACTGTCATCATTCTACACACACACACATAATGCATTTGCATAATGCAACTCCAGAGAACTCCTGTTTACACATTTGTTTCGATCCAAAAAGTAAATTTACTTCAACCCACATGTATTGCAGCCACAATGTTATTAAAACAGTGAGTCAGTAGCATTACAACAATTACATGCTCACAGCAATACGGGATAGAGAATGGTGTATACACGTCAGAGCTCTGTACATCAATCTTGATCTTCACCACACATTTTCTTTTCCTTCTTCTCTTTATTTTTTGCCTTAAAAATTGAATGATTGAGACATCTTACTAAGTATCACGTATCAGAGGTATACCATAGATTATGCAAATAGATACACGTAGTAACGAAATGCAAATCATTATTTATATACACATATACTTAGAGCACATATACTGGCAATGAAATTCAGTTTTTAAACTTAAAATGATCCACACAGTTTAATTTACAAATTAATTTGATGTATTTCTATAATCATTAGCACCCAAGTATTCAGACTATGGTGAATTCGTGTATGAATATGACTGTATTATGAAGCTAGGTATGATCTCCAGCCGTCCAAAGTATCATATCTATAGTGTAACCATTTGGCTTTTACCTGCCAGTGTGTTAAAAAGGCTTCCAGGTACATGTATATCACCAATGTTTCCAATAACCAACAGCACTATTCCACCTTTCAATAGCAAGGAGTTTATTACTTTTCTAAATTCTTTTGACCTCCTGGACTCCTCTCAACATGTCTGATAACACAACTGAATGAACATGTAAAACGACTCCTCTTCAAATGCGTACAGGTGCACTGATATATATCTCAAATATTTTGTATTAAAGGAACTAGAAAACACGACACCAAAGACAATATTCTAATACAGAATCTGATGAACCACGCCTGTCTGTAACTGTCTTTTACCATTCTTGGCTTTATCACCATTCTTGACTTACTTAGCAGGTCACCTACCTCTCTCTGAATTTTATACCCTGATATCAAATTTAACATCTCTGGAACACAAAACTTAATTCAACGGATGTCTTCTGAATTCATTTTGGAATTCACAGGAATGAAAATATTTGCCCCCCCAAAATTAAAGCAATGAACAATTCTGCCATGATTTTTGCCGGTAATGTTATAAGGAATGAAAATACCCTAAATAGTCCAAAAATCTGACCACATGCATTATCTGGCATATATAAGAGGAATAATAACAGGAGAGCTAGGTTATTTCATAATTTTTGTGAAGTTTATATCTGCTACAATGTCGTGCGGCTTAATAAATACATTTTGCTTTCTAAAAAGTTAAGAATTACATTTTCAAATTACATCTAAATTCATGTATACTTTACTTGTTGAATCAGTCAAGGATGTCAAAGAAATAATAAGTGTGAATGAAATATTCAGAACCTTTATACATGTTAAGTCCAATTTTTCTACAAACATATCGTATTAAACTTGATAATTAAATGAAATACTGCGACACGAAAGATGTGCATTAAGTAAAAGCTAGGATGGTAATGTTTTCAAGAAATTCAACATACACATTAGAGGAAAGGGTATTATATATAATTGCTGAAATGTTTTAATTCTAAATTTTTATGATAGTATAATTTGTCACTATATGCAATAGTGCCAGGTATAATAGGCTGTCAGAAAAATAATCACATTCTCACTATACAGTATTAAGTTTGCACCAGCTCTATTTCAGCATTTCCCATAGACCTATAAGGTCTTATTTCTCACATACCACACAGGAGGATTTGGTTACAGGGTTGTGAGAAAAGGCAAATAATTCAGTGCCAGTTGTGTATATCACACTCTTAACGGGACGGGAAATCACAACCTTACCATAAATACAGCAAAAAATTGATGTGGGTTTTCAAACGTGGCCATTAATTATGCATGTTAAAATGGGTCTCTCCAATTTCCAAATAATTTGTATGAAATTCGTTCAGCTAATTCAGCATTTGATTAGCAGCACAAAAGTCTGCTTACTGACTCTTTAAATCTGTAATACAAACTCTGCATACATAATTGAAGTACTATTTAATCGTACAACATATATCCAGGGCTTAGTCGTTCAAAAGTGTATCAGCTGTATTCATCAAATTTGTTTTTTTTTTTTCACTAAAGCTAGGCTGATATTAACATTTAAATCTAGTTTAAATTTTAACCCTGATACTTTTGAACAACTGGCGATTTCTTGGGTGTAATTTTTAGGGCGGTACAGAAGGCCTCACAAGGAAATGATCTGTTGATGGAGCCTTTAGGTTTGCATTCAATTGTTAAGGTGTCCCTTACAAAGGCTGTATTGTCAAGGGCAGGTGCGATGTATGGAAATAACAGTACTTGTGTCCCCACCCTCCCACAGGTCACTTGAGCACAGTACTATACTCTAACCTGTCTATATCATGAACATCAGCTATAATAATGTTCTCCATTAACATACACAACCTTACCTGTACAGTATATATATATAAACATATATTCCATGTCGATTCCTATCTCTTTGCCTGAACTGAAAAGTTCCAACATGAAGTGAGATCATTACCAGTGCACATTCCACGGATAAAATAACTGGTATCCATAGCGTAAAATGAGAAATAAGGACTGCATACTTATTTATTACAAACCTACACGCTCAACAAGCGTATGTCATGCACATGTAGTGTCTGACAAGGAAGAAGTCACTAGCTGTCATGGTGACGTATGTCAACATTTCCTTGGTCCTCATACCTGTCCCACATGTCACAGAGTAACCAGGCTGTGTTAATGTACACCTGTGACAGTATTACACGAAGCTTTCTTGGCTGATCACCTTTTACCGGTAAGATTATAGTGCCCTCTTCTAAATTATACTTTGTCATGACTTCGGTGTCCTGTATTAAAATCTGTGAAGTGGAATTTCTAAAGTCTAGCTGAAGATATACACATATTATATTTGTACAAGTATTCAGAGCAGTCTTGGACTAGGCCTGCATGGATATTATTTTATCATAGTAAAAAAGCATAGCTCTTCAAAGGGGCTGCTCAGTCCAGTGTACACTTAAACACGTACATACATGTTGTGTCAGGTTTAGAGCCACCAATTATGGCATGTCAAGGTTATATATATGAAATTCAGAGATATACTGCACCATAAAAAGGTTTAAGAAATTCTGATATGATCAAGATTCAAGTAAACAGAGCAATGGAGGCAACATACAACTGCATGCATCACATCTGACTGGTAACTGAGGTGCCCATTTATTTATTTATTTGTATATTTAATTACTTGACTGGTGCGTTTGGGAATTTTTCTCATATAAACATGCAGTCGGGTTTATGGTTTGAGCAAACTGTATGGCTCTTCACCAGCCTCCAGTAAACGCAGATGTACACATACATGTACCTGACAACTAAAGCTCTTAACCTAACCCCAATATACACAGTCTGAAATACAGAGAACTGGGGACAAGCTCATGATGCTGACGCCTGGCTGGATTTCCCTAAATGAACTAAAACTTCATCGAGGACTAAGCTGCTCATATTTTCCCCATTCTGAGAGTTCTACTGGTTTTATTCGGAGTTTGTTTGGAATGCACGATGAAACCCTACCGGTACTGAAAACAAATATAAGTTTCAGCACCAAAAATCATATTTTATGACATTCATTAACCCCCTAAAAATGCACTTTCAGTCTTGGTACGAAAGTTTAAGTCATTTACAGTAATATTATAAGCCTTTCGTACTACAAATAAGAATTTTTCAGATACTTTAGATGGGAACTATTCATACAACTGTATGTGCACAATACAGTTATGTCCACCATGAGCAACTGGGTTGGAATATTGCTGACTGTTTTCACAAGAAGCTGCATGTATATATTCCCTATGTTCATGTAGGATGAGCAACACTGTCTGCAAAATAAATGTTTTAAATTTATCCAGAAGAACGCTTGCTGAGAAAGGCATATTAACTTTGCGGCTACATGCAGCTTTGGTTGCCACAGGAATTTTATCCTAATGGCTATTTACTTTGTGCAGGCTGGAAGAGCATGAACTGTTCAGACTGGCTTATATGAACCAAGATCTTTTTCTGGTCCCTTTCTAACATTCCATGGCATAAATACAATTGATAAGAACTAGCAAGATTCCTGTAATGTTAACGGACATTTTTCTACCATTATGATGCAACACTGATACAGTATATCGCCATGGAAACCAGCTAGCTTACAATCCTAACTTACTGTCTAGGAGCATAAAGTTTGATGGGACTAAGGAGAGCAGCTGCAGTTAAGGCACATGGGGACAGGGTTGGACTGCCATGTCACCTGACTGGCTGGATCAATGAGATGAGTCAACTGAAACGGGGTCAACTGTCAGAGGTCAGAGGTGGTTCAGGATTCAAAAATAACTTGTGAGGAGATGGCAGATGTTAAGGAGTGTGGCGATGAGCACATGTTGTGGAGGGGTGATGTCAGGGAAGAGGGAGGCTGAAGTGTAGTATGTGTGTAGAGGGGCTGCCAGGGTGCTGCACACCAACACCCAGGACATTTTCCAGACCTCACTTGCAGAGATCTAAGATTGTGCCCCTTGCCAACGGAAAGAGTAGAAGAAACATGCAGACCAGTGAGCTGAGGCACTGGTTAACACTGGTTATAAATTAATACACTGCTAGAAACAGCTGCTGTTTGGAGAGCATGGGAAATGTGTTTGCTTTCAGCGCTGGATTCACCAACCAATCGTAACTGTCATCCTGTATGACTTCACAGCGCAAGGAAGACCAGTGAAGGCGCTGTCTTATACAGTGATACATGGGTCACTGATTCACGCAGACATTCAGACCAGATCAATACGCACAGTGACTGATCATGACCACAAACAGCCAGTCACTATACAGTGGGCAGTGCATGTTCTGATAAAACAAACAGTCAGAGGACAACACCGAACACAGTATTTCATGGTAGGTGTTTCAACTGTTACATAATTTATTTCCTAATATTTTAGCAGGACTGTCATGCAGCATTACAATATATATGTTTTAACCATGCTGTGGTTTAGTATTGACATTTTAACTGACAGTTACATTGTTGATGTATAGCTTAAGCTGTTCTATGGATATATGCATGATACCTTCATGTATGGATGTATGTATGGATTTGCACCTGCCTTGCGCAATTAATTACAATTATGTAATGGGGTTCGAATGAACATGTTTATACATGCATTATCAAAGCCTGCCACCCATCATGTGAGCGTATAATCAGGAGAAATTCAGAAGATTTGGTTTTGAGCTATGTACTGTGGTATTTATATTAATGTCTGACCCAACAGACAAATTTGTTGAATACTGCATAATACCATGTCTAAAAAAAAAGCTTGCAAAAATCATGCTTATAATTATGGAACTTATTACGTAACACACCCCAGATGCATCTGTCTCTGAGACAAGGTGGAAGTCTGAGGTATGAGCTGGTGACTTTGTGCAATTGCAAACCTTTCTAAACACTGATTACTTTTTTCACCTGACAGGCTTCACACAGAACTATAACATATCTACCTGTTCCACACTGGCACAATTTTTCTGTTACAAAATTGTTTTACAGCTGACCCATTTTTTTCACTTTCCCATATCCATTCATAACCCTCGGTATCCAATATCTTTGAGACCTTTGCTGATTATATAAACCACATGTCTTTTTGATTGTTTTGGCATATAGAGAAAATATACACTGACTGACTTCAACAGAGATGGCAACTGCTTGGCAAGCTCAGGCCAAAATAGCCATGGCAAAAACAAACATGCTCAGAACAATTAAAAATACTATGTAGTCCATGAAATAATATGCTTCATCATGCCTCTGTTGTGAGCCTATGGGAACAGCCAGAGCTGGCTACATGCCTCTCAACTCTGGGGCACACAATCTGTGGTTTTCCTCCAGCCACATCCAGTCAGACAGTTGTATATCCAGCCTTGAAATTTTACGTCCTACTAAAGAAGCCTGGGGGCACGCTGATGCTAATGCCCTACCCCAGGTACCCTTATCACCACTTCCCCCAAGGTCAATGATTTAGCAGAGCACTTGTACATTTTTGCTGGATATAGGGCTAGCTATGTTACATGTATCTACTCGCTCAGTGGAAGACTATGTAGTTCAGAATCAGGCACTGAACTATACCAGTTCTCTTGGAATGGAGGTTGAACATATGGAAAAGCCGAGTCTTTTCACCCTAAAAAAGTGGATGAGAAAACCACATGTGTCTGAACTGTACATCATCAGGTGTCACCCGAATATATTACGCTATTCCAGTCCGCAGACATCCAGGCACTTGGTCTTTTACCTACAAGTATTACCCGTGCACTTTATGGTCAAAATATTGTCTATATAACCTGGTAGTAATTAAAATAAAACTCTCGTTGTGGCTACACTTTGTTGAATTGAAGTCACTAACGTTGCTGTGTACATGATATGTTGTGTAGCACCTGAAAATTTCTAGCTGTAATCACCCCTATAGTTTTCAGAATATCATCCATTGTTTCTTTAAATTTCCTATACCTTTCCATGTTACAACTATCGATTCATTGTTTTCTCATTACCTGGCTGCTTCAGGTGAGGGAAGCACCTGGATGTGCACAGCAGTCTGACCTACATATAGTTCATTTCCAACATGGCCGACAACCTGCTTGATGCTTAATGGTCTTTAAATCAACTGCTTTTAACTAAACCTCAGCTGTGATAATACTGATCACTGTTCCTCGGAATTCTCGAATTTGAGGGTGACAAGTTCTGTAGTGACGAACAGCAGAGAACCTGGTATGCCGACAATGGTAGATATCCAACTCCCCGACAAGTTTCCTGGGTAGACGGGTTGACAAAAGTGTCCGTAATGCCGAGCTGGCAATGTATGTTTCATTCCTCGGAAATATACGCAAAAGTCACTTTCAGGGTAAACTGGGATGAAATGTACGTAATCACACAAAGAGACAATGAGCGATTCAAGCTCTAAAAGAATGTCTCACACCAAATAGCAAGTGGCAAAATACAAGCTCACAAAGTCTTACGTATCGAAAAATGAGTACAAAATGACAAAATTGTCGAAAGGGGTGTAAGCTAATATTTCCAAAATCCCACAAAAATCCTTTTAACTAGACAAGAACAAATATGACTCGAGTGGACACAATTAAAATGACTGCTCTCAAAGTGGACATTAGTAAATGACTGCAAGCTTTACAACTTCGTTGCTCATATTTATAGCCTAACGTAAGAAATTTCTGGATGGTCTGTCCGTTAACATGTTTACAATACTGGTACATCTTTCCACAATGTACGCTCTGTGTAAAAGGACACAAACTCATAAACACAGAAGCTTCCAGAACATGCGACTGAATTCCAGCGCAGACCATCACGTACACTAAGAAAAAAATGTAGGTCAGACACAGACCTGGTTAGCGTGAAAACAAATGAAAAAATTACAATACAAAATTTTAAAGACAGGGTTCATAACACATGTCACACATGCTATATTTACATGATTTTTCAACATCACGGTATCTCATGATGCTCTTGGCATATGTAACTGTGTTTCCTCATACTGACATCAATTCAAAGGTCCCAGGGGACCACATCACACCTCACCACACACTGAACACCTAAAGCCTGCCTGACTGGACACCTAAACCACTGACCAGCCAGACAGCTAGAATGCAAGTCTCCGAAAATCGAACCTTAGTTCAATTCGCTGGGGGTAACAGACTAACATGCCTAAAGCTGGAGTACATGTACCTGCAGTTTCCTCACTTCATCAATATGTCAGCCTGAGTTGAGGTAATAAGTCTTTATGGTATGTTCTAGTCTATGGTGCAAGTTGCAGCACCTGTCCTCATGATGCCACGGGCCTCCATGGTTCAGTCAGTTCGCGCACTAGCGCAGCGCAATAACCCGAAGCCTCCCACTAATGCAGTTGCTGTGAGTTCAAGTCCCGCTCATGCTTGCTTCCTCTCCAGCCATATGTGGGAAGGTTTGCCAACAACCTGCGGTTGGTTGTGGGTTTCCCCCGCGCTCTGCCCGGTTTCCTCCCACCATAATGCTGGCCGCCGTCGTATAAGTGAAATATTCTTGAGTATGGCGTAAAACACCAATCAAATAAATAATAAATAATGATTCCATACTTTAGTCATTTTAGACAAAGTCAACACGCGAGATTTCATTAAACAATATTGATTGGTCTGATACACATATTCGACAACTGGTTGTCGGGAAATTCCCAAAATTACACCACGAAAATCTGAACCAGACCTAAGTTGGAGCAAGACACAAAAATAATACTTGGGCATTTTTTTTCTTTCCAAATGTTGTCATGCAAACAACTCAGATTTGATTTGGACAATTCTTAATTGGTCAGACTTAATTGAGAGTTTCATTTGTGCAATCAAGCAAATGCACTTTTAACTGGCCCGTCCACAAATTCCAAGCCATGAACCAGTGTTCAGTCTGGATGTTAACCTGCATCATGCATCGTTCGACACCACTGCTAAACTCCACTCTACCCATGTATCGTAAATTCTATATTTCTGGACACATGTTCATATGACATTCATCAACCTAGAAAATGCACCATTTTTAGGCCCGAATTAGGCATACCCTATACATAAATCTCTAAGCATAACTAACATACGCCATGTTCTTTTTGTGCAGAAGACTTCAAGGGGTTATACAAAACTTGGGTAAGTCACACCATTGGTCCTATATAACAGTTACATATGGTGAGCTGGAATCCCAAAAGATAAGCTGGCACTCAGCCTGCAGGTGCATGAATATATATACATCCTGAGTCAGTATAACTGTAATCTAACTGCAGTTGTTGATCATGAGGTCTTGTACAAAGTAAACACTGTGGGTCTCTATTTGGTACAATGATCTTGTCTTCTGAGGTGTGTAGACTCTCCGATGAAGGTTAGGTAAACAGGAAAACAGACGTGAATGTATATGATCACGTTCACCTGAAAGGTGTGGATTTAGCCGTGTCGGCAGTTAGCAGGAAATGAAATTTTACAGTGAGACATTGATTTTTACCGAAATTTGTGTGTAATAATGCAAATAATCCAATTACCTGTTAACTTTTTCATAAAAAATTATTTGTTATCGTGAAAGAAAACCTCAAATTGAAAAAAAATGAACACCATGAGTCAAAATTCTATTATCAATTACACTACCTAGCACTTGACTTCTTTCCCAGATTTTATATGCACTTAGTTTTTCAAAAATGAAAAAACATGAGAAAATTCTGTCACCAAAGCAATGGGATATCTTTTTCCAGCGCAATGGTGATTCAGCCCCAAGCTGACTGGACTGGCAATTTTTCTCTTGCACCGCACGAGTAATACATTGTCAGTTTGCCCACAAAGCGTCACTGTAAAAAGTTAGGAATGAACAACAGACTACACAGTTTTGACCCGAATTATCCTTGATGGGAAAGATTCCCCATTCATTTACATGTTTATGGAAAAAAAAAAAATTGAAAATATAAAACAACTACGACATGTACGTAAATTGCACATATAAATATGCAAAAGTATTAGGAGTAATCTGAAACAAAACTATTTTAAACTTTCTTGGTATTGGAGCAAGGTGTATAAGAAGACATGAAACTCCTGATGTATGACCTTTCTCCTACAATCCCCCATCCCTCCTCACCCTTTCTGCCCTTGAGTCTATGATATTGTCTGTATGTTATTTTCTCCAAGGTACAGCTGGAAACGGACAAGATGCAAGATAACCTGACATGAATGTAACCTTGTGGTCTAAGGCTGTCTAAGACCTAGCTATTATGTTACTGTCTGACTGGAATGACTTTGTTTGTGTTGGCAAGGAGTCAGATAATGCATGACTAGGACTGAGGGGTGGGGGTGTACGTATGTATGCTTGGGTTTTACGTCATACTTAACAATTTTCCAATTACATGACGATGAGGAGTCCTTGGAAGGTATATTTATTGTGTCTTCTTGTGGCCAGGCTAGTCCATGCCGCCGAAGTGCTGCTGCCACTGAAACATCATGTCGAAGACATCAGACATGACACCCCACCCAGTCACAGTATACTGACACTGGGCCGACCAGTCCTGTTTCCTTGCTCTACCTCTCAGTGCTGAGTGCCAAACGGGGCAATAACCAGTACCATTTTGAAAGTCTTTGGTATGACCAGACCCAGCATTGATCCTGGGTCTCCTGACTTCGAGGTGGATGCTCTAAGCACCAGGCCACAGAGACAGTCGGGCATGAGGGTTAGGGCATGATATGACTATTATGACCGGGACTACTATGTCACATCTATATAATAATTCCAAGCTCTTAAAAAGACATGATTGCCCAAAAATTGGATTTTTACAAATATTCTGGTTGTGAAGTCTTAACGAAGTTCTGAAGTTCTTTCATAAACTAAATCTGTCACCTTGAAATTAAAAATATTCATTGAGCATGTAGCTTGAATGAGCCTGGAGAATTCCTGTGGGTATTCGAATTCAACACAAAGAGGGTGGGCCATTTTCCCTCATTAATATTCAACCGAAAGGATCCTCAGGCCTTCTAGATCAGTCGATATTGGCTACATAAACTCGGATAATTCTGAACTTTGAGATACTTAGATACATGTAGAGTATAGAAGAAAAGCTTACCAATAACCTTCTCATTAAACCATGAGTCTGAAACGTGTGTCTATTCGAAATTTAACACTGCCACAACAACAACATTTGCACCCTCCAATGAAGCAGTCAGTTTGGGACAACCAGCCCCCAATAACAACTCTAGACTTGCTTGTCAACCTGCTGAGCTCTGTTTTACACCTCTGTTTGGCAGATCCTCTTACGAGAGAGCTGAAAGTCCTTTTTGTACTGTCATCAGCCATGTTAGTTTACATATGAAGTTTACCGAGTGCTGTGTGCATGCTTCATTTCCACTGAACTGACAGCCCCTCATTTAAATATTCTGGCCAACTTTTGAGTTATTAGTTTTTTTTGTTACTTTTAAACATTCAATTAACGTAAAATGCCGGTGGTGGGATTAACGTACAGCTTGTAACTTTTACCTCTTGACAAAAATACCTAATACTCATGTCATTTTGTAATAATGCAAAAATACCTACTATATTGGCGACCATGTCCCTTTAAGGGTGTTCAATTTAGCAATTTAAAGTGAAGACACAAACACAGTCTGTATCATATTGATGGCTTTGTAATAGCCAAAATGAGTGCAGGTTTGATGTTGATTTGATCTTGTGATCTGCTGGTAGCTGATCATTTGAGATTGTAAAATGCATAATCATACACCTCAGTATATAATGGCAAAGTCTCTTCAGGGTTTAACCACTCAAAATGCTCATTTATATAATGCCAAGCAACAGATTGTCATCATCAGACGACGGCCTCAGACGTCAATATTGATTGAAGTGCATCCAGATGAATCATCACACTAAGCATTTAATACAACACAGCAAATATATAAATATTGACATCTTCTGGCTAAGCGTTTGAAGAATGCTCTTTCAAATATCTTCTTAAGCAATCAATCAGTGAACTATGGCACGGGATCAAACAGTCAAGTCAGGGGGAAGTCAGGGTGAACCCTGCAATCTTAACGATCTGAGCATACATTTAAATGAAAATCCTTTTCAAAGAAATATCGGTGAATGATGTATTTAACCTAAAATTTCAGCCTCGTTTTGACTGATTCTGAGAGTTCCGTTGATCTTTTAGACGTGTTTGGAGGTTTGTTCATGGAACATGTATGCGGGTAGATAACCTACCAGAAAAAATGTATGTTTCAACACCAAAAACCATATCCTATTATCTTTACTTGTCTCTATAAATGCTCTTTGTTGGTTGAATTTTCAGGCCAATCAAAGCAACTCTTCACATACATGTTGACAATTCCTACTTATTAATCATTATTAATAAATTCCTCTCCCTATTTATATGTTTTTTTTCACCTGTATAATCTGATAAATACAGTAAAAGTATTTTCCTGAAGCCTTAATTCAGATCACGCTTAAACCCTTTAACACCAGACAAATTAATCTTCCACCGAGAACACCTTATACCTGGCATTGATAACAGTCATTTAAATCCTTTAGCATTAGCTCTGTGTGGAAGATTTAACAGTCAGTTATTCTCTCACAATACAAACTGCTTATACTGGTATTTAACTGTTTTAAGTCAATTTGTCACAAACTAACATGCTGAGACCTGACACAAACAGGATTTCACTTTTACCTGTTCTAGCTATCAAAGTCTATATCTTAAAGGATCACAGGATTTTTTTGTCCAGCAGATTATTTCTCTTTTTTTTTTTTGGCAAAAGCGAGCTGACTGACCTCTTTTTCACACTGCTATAACTTTTACTGGGTCATATCAATTTGTTTGGGGATTGTTTTTGTCAAGCTCACTTTCTGGGCCTTTGGCAATAAGTGCGTCTGAGCCCTACACATTTACTTTCTGGGCCTTTGGCAATAAGTGCGTCTGAGCCCTGCACATTTTACTTGCCAGTATGAGCAACTGGTCAGACGCTTACATACCTGGAGATAACCTGCCATTTTTACCTCTCTGATCTGCCTGCTCTGTCATCACTGATTACAGGTAACAAAACACACAGTGCTTTAATAATTAGCGTATACTTCTCCAGCACAGGTAAAAATACCTGTTTTATGCCGTGAAGGTAAATGTGGCTACCTAAGTTCTGCGCCTTTGTATTCTTATTCTCTATTTACAGATCTGAGGTACAAGTATAGGCCACCTCTTCTAACTTTATCTTACTAAGAGCCATTAACATTTCGAGTGGAGTTTATTTTCAGTTTGCTTACTGGCCAGAGAGACAATAACGACCCAGGTCTAATGAAGTATTTGTGAATAGTTGACCTGTATCAGTATACGTTCTGGTATATCTGATAGTGATGTACTCCATAGGTTATTTTACAGATCTTTACCGTGGAGAAACATTTCATGACATGACATCTAGCAGCTTAACACATCGAAAAAGATTAGGGGTGACACTGACTGACTGACTCACTGGCTGAACGATCTGCTAATAAACCCCCCAGCCTACCTGGCAGGTACTGATCCCCTGTTTTGTATGTTGTAGATGTGGACAGTACACAACACCTGTGGCATGTCTGAACACTACAGTCAACCTACCTAGGTAAGTCACCTATGTTTTTACCCGGTGTTATATATTCCCTGTATCATATTCAACATTACTTGATAATCGTTCCCTATTATTAACCTCAAAATAATATAACTGTATTAGGATATTTTTTTTCAGGCAATAACTCAGAATAAAATGTGGTATTTTTTTATTACTTCCGATTAAATATGAGCCTTAACCACATGTGGTCAAATAAATAAGGGTTTTTTTTTTATAATATATATGTGGAAGGAAGGCATGCATTACAGCATTTCACCTGAAGTTTAACTTCTTTAAGAGACACATTTTCTTTGCTTCTGATTGATTCATCGGTCCAACATAGGGCTACGTAATTAAGAGTTTTTGTTGTTTAATGTTTTTGTTTGATTGATTACTTATCAGAAAAGGTGAAGTACTGACCTCAAAAGCACCATTCTAAGGCTTTTGCAGCCATGCTTAAGGTGAAAATACAGTACACTGTATATGAATTCATCAGCCAGTAATACAAATTACAGACTTCGAATGCATATAATCCAGCCTGAGATATAAGACATATACATACTAGCACAATGTCTTGTCTTCCATTGGTTGGTACAAAAAATCAACCTTACACAAGATACTTATCAAGCAGATTACACCTATTTTCGCTCATGTTTTACCACGAGCAGAGCTTTTTACTCAGTGAACATCTTCTATAGAATTAGGTGTGATCTCCAACATACATGATACACGGCCAGACTTTTACCTGTCTCTAATTTTCCTCATTGATAATTGATCTACCTGACATTTAGCTGAACACAAACTGTAACTGAATGCACACAAAACCTTATTCAGCAGTATGCATCTGGGTCAAGTTATTGTTCACAATTTCCTCGGATTATTCAAGCACAAAAAAAAAAAAAAATTCAGCATGACAATTACAAGTTATAAAGATGAATATAAAGTACGAGTTAATATACATGTATACTGAATCCTTCTGCCATGACCAAAACAAAGGGAAACGGTGATGCTCTTGGGAGAAAACCACGTGAAAAATTAAAGTATGCAAATGAGTTAAAAGTAATTATGTTAATTGTGTGCTGTCATGACTTAATATTTTCGTTATTACTGCATGACTGGCATTTTTTGGAGAGGTCCACATGAAACTTGAAAAGCTTTCTTATATGCCTTGAGTGTTGATCACCTAATTATCACCTTTTGTGACCAATTAAGAAGACTTATTTGCTTGTTCTGGACAAAACCTCAGCGAGTCATACACGTCATGACTTCCTGACAAACTAAGAGCATTATACAAAATTATGCAACAGAACGTGAACTGAAGGCCGACGCTAGATCTCGGCCACACTTCTTAAAAAAGCGGGTTTCATGTACTTCAAGTTACAGAGATGATGAACAGATGCAAATGTATGTGTGCACATGTTTACATTACTTACTGCATGATTCAGATAGCATATGTTTTGCATGGCTGTATTTGTTAAATTGTCTTGAAATATCGAAACAGCCATAAAACATTACGAGGCAAGCATTTATCATCTCCGCAAGACATTAAATATATCGACTGTTGCTTTGTCTTGGCTCCTATTTTCCAATCTTCTGACATGTTGGTTGCTTATCACAAGACAATAACAAATCCATCACCTGGTAGACTGGAATAAATTGAAACGCATTATCCACACCAACAACATTTATACGATGGCAGTCAGTAATCAGAAACTGCAAAACTGTGTGGGATTAAAGCTGGATTTAAATATCTGTGTTGTTATGGAAACCATGTACAACATGGGAACGTGGAAAACAGTTGTATCTGTTTAAATGATGATGCATTTTCGACCCAGGCAAACCACTGTTCGTTGTCTATCCAGACGAGCATGCTGTGAAGGATGGGATCAAGGTAAAGGAGCCGTTCAACATATCAGTTGCGGTTGAAACATGATAATTAATTCCTACTTTCATCACACACATATCTGATCAAAAGGCAGTGGGCAGTTATTGATCAATATATTTATAATCCCTGGGTTCTTGTTAAATGTAAAACTTAATGTGAAAAAAGCACAGGTCCTATTGTTTACATATATACCAAAAAAGAAAAAAAGAAAATGGGATGAAGTGCATAGAAAGATATGTGCAGGATTAAACTAAAAGGCGAATGTTTTCCTTACAAACACTACACTGATATGACATACATGTGCATGTAACTCTGAATGCATTACATACAGTAAGATGAAACATACAATCTTTGTGACATCTTACATGCAGTATATGCCAAATACACTATATTATCCAAAATGTTGTCCGTGACTGTAAGTTTCTCGTTTTTCCGGATTCTTAGAGCTCTGTTGACTCCACAAAGGTATTTTGGGGTTTGTTTGGAAAGTAGAATGATGTCCTATTAGAAAGTCGTACGTGTCAGCAACAAATATAATATTTTATAACATTAATATTTGCCTCAAAAAGTGCAGATTTTTGAAAGAAATTTTAGGCCATTTACTTTTAATGCTGCACTATAGATTGCATTAATTTAGAACTTTACGCTGACTTCAGGTCACAATCACAGATATTTACACAGACAACTCTGAAACATTAATGTGTACCCAGGTACACAGATCTGTGTCAAATGCTGCGTAATTAGGTGTCTGAGAGAGAACAAAGGCCCATAGTAATCCCAGCCAAATATTAAGTAATTAGCCAAATAAGACACAGGTGTTAATCTGCACGAGCAGACAAGGCATGCTCGTTAGCTAAGGTGTGTCTCCCTGGCGTCAGTCAAGCTTATTTCCCTGCTCTCAGACAGGGATAACACGAGTCAGAAACACAATGGAAATAAAAAACTAGAAAATTCAGAGAATTTCTACCAGCTGTTGCAACTAGTTAAACAACCAATCACAACAGGAGACATCATTGTAAAAAAATGTTATAAACATGGACAAAACTGAATTCTTCAAACCTCATCTGAGGAGACAGAAAATGAATCTGCAGACAGAAAACCAGATAATACATGTATTTGAATCAGTTAATGCAAAGTAATTAAAGCATAGCAGACAGATGGACAGACAGACAGGCACTAGAGTAAGATGACAGACATGTTTGTATCACTCATCTAGTAAACCACTTTTCACTGATTAAGCGTTTAAAGCTCCCCCTTTATGGCGTCTACAACCCTTGATAATTGACGTAGCATATTCCAATCAAACTCCAGCTGCTTCCTCTGCATCTTTACGTCATTAGGATATTCATTATGTACCTTGACTGGTGTGCTGGCTTCCTGCAGGCAGACTCATTTCGTCCATCCGTAACCTTCCCAGAATTGTCCACTCATAAACAATCATCAGGTGAATATTCTTGTGCACAATAGCATAAAGCGCCAGTCAAAAGTTACAAAAACAAACTTCGAAGAACACTGCCTTACTTTTCCTTCCCTATAAATTTTCACAAAAATGAAAAGGTAAAATATAATCTACACAGCTTGATACTTATGTGGTTGCTTTTTACATACCTTTGCTCGTTTACCTTCATTTATTTATCTTCATAGTTTATATGAAACAATTTTCCCATAAGTATGAAAAAGAAATAGCTTTATTCCGTAGATACAGTTTTCCACTTCATACCATCCACCACAAGTTTTCCACCCAGAGCAATATTACAGGGTGAAACATGTACACAATGACTTTGTTTCTTGCCACTGAGTTTTGTGAGTGAGAGAGAGTATTTCAGCAGAGCCCAACAGTCATGACAGTGACAAATACACAGCCATGAATCATGAATCTAAAGGGACTTGGGCAATTTGCCAACATCACAATGATCGTGTCAAAAAACAATTAAGATCACAGTGAAAAACAATAAACAAACCTGAAAGGTAGAAAAGCGTGCAGCTGGTGTGACAGAGCAGTTACATGCACAGATTCCTGTCAGAGTACATATTCACGTGAGTATATATCACATGGCTACATAAGTATATGACAGGATTCATTCCCTGAAATTTTGAAATTATCATGGTAAGTTTCTTATCCCTCTTAAACTATGGGGGATTTAAAAACAGAGTTTTTGTATAGACACATATGGTAGATTAAAGGCCCTTACAGGTACATGAAGAGTACATATGCTGGAGTTTTTTAGACAAATTTTGTATTGAGTTTTCCTGAAACTGACTGAGTTTTTGATACACTGATGATGAAAAACTATTGAGTTTTCTGAGTTGTTCAAACTGAGTTTCTAAAAAGAAACTGAAAAAAACCCTGATATATATATGAAGTACTTACACTCCAAGTATAATCCCAAGGTACTACAATTCGTTTACACTGTATAAATGTATCCTGCATGTTGACAGCAAGTCAGGGTACAATTATTAACTACCATTGTTATAACAGTGTATTAGGAAATAAAAATCTGTTGCCATAACAACCAGTTTACATAGTAAGAACATGTACCTGACGTAAGTGTGCAAAAGGCTTGTAAGAACACTTTTACAAGCTTTCCACAATTAAGCAAACAACTGAATCCTGACCTTCACCCTGCTATTCCTTCAGGAAGTCAAGATTTTTTAGTTCATTGAAGGATGTTATGAAAATCAATATGAAATATCACTCCATTTTACTCCAGATTTTCTCATCCTATTTTACCTTTTGATTAACACTTCTACATTTTCAATACAGATCAGAAGCTGAAATGTATACCACAAGTAGCTATCTCACACATTATTCATCTATTTTCTTGTTAATTACCACTGAAATTCTGGGTTACATCTAGGGGCTAGCTACAGCAATGTAATAAATCATGATGTGTAGATATCTGTAAAACAAGCGGGCCCAGAGGTGACCTGAGGCCAGGTGTAAATCATCCTACTTCAGGTGTGACTGCTGTGTGGTTAAATCCATCAGGTACACTCTGGTCATAAGACTCAGTAACAGTAAACCTTCATCCTTATGTGCCACATCTACATACAGTCATCAGGTAAACTCAGGTGAGAATGCCCGGTAACAGTAAACCTTCGTCCTTATGTCCTACATCTACATACAGCCACCAGATAAACTCAGGTGAGAGCACCCAGTAACAGTAAACCTTTGTCCTTATGTGCCACATCTACATACAGTCATCAGGTAAACTCAGGTGAGAATGCCCGGTAACAGTAAAACTTCGTCCTTATGTGCCACATCTACATACAGTCATTAGGTAAACTCAGGTGTGAACACTTGGTAACAGTAAACCTTCGCTCTTATGTGCCACATCTACATACAATCAACAGGTAAACTCAGGTGAGAATGCCCGGTAACAGTAAACCTTCATCATTATGTGCCACATCTACATACAGTCAGCAGATAAATTCAGATGAGAACAGCAGTTAACAGTAAAACTTTGTCCTTATGTATCACACCTACATATATTTCTGTCAGCAGGTAAATTCAGGTGAGAAGAGCAAATAACAGTAAAACTTTGTCCTTATTTATCACACCTATGTACAATAACAGTAAAACTTTGTCCTTATTTATCACACCTATGTACAATAATGTCAGTTGGTAAATTCAGTTGAGAATAGCAAATAACAGTCAAACCTTGTCCTCACAGGTATGTGCCACATCTATATACTGTTAGCATGTAAATTCAGGTGAGAAAAGCTTATATATTTATTGTAGGTAAATTACAGTGAACATCTGTTCACAATTTGTGGAATATCCATGTCACTCTGGTGTCTGCATCTGTCACATCCAAAATACTGTCATCAGGTGCACTCAGGTGAGAGCAGTGAATAATTATAAACATTTGTCTATATGTGTCACATCCCCATTATTATCACCAGGTAAATTCAGGGGAATAGCTGTAAAAGTTTGCCCATATGTGTTACATTGATGTTAAGGTCACCAGGTAAGACTGAGGTAAAAACAGTGAATATCAGTAATTTGACATGTGTCTATGTGTGTCACATCTACGTGACTGTCACCAGGTAAGAACACGGTTAGAGCGTTCATCAGGTTATTTTCTCTAGGGTGTGGGATTTTGGCTAAACTGAGAATGAAAATGGCACACTGTACACATATGTAAAGTAGATATGGAAGTCCCATATAGGTTGGGAGTTATTATACCTTTCGGTCTCTCTGACCTTATTATGAATGATGAATGGGCTGACTAGTTTTAACTCATAAAATCTCAAAATGCATGAAACTTAGTGCAAAAGATTGAAGGCTGGTCAAGTCAGACTGACCCAGGTCAGTCAGCTTGTCCTTACTACATGCGTACACTGAAGGGATGTGAGCATTATCAGCCCATACCAGTACACAGTATACAGTGCAGGAAACTCAAGCCACAACCTAAAATGATAGGAGGAATTCCAAGGTTAAACACCAGAAGTACTACAGCAGGTTCCCCTCATCCTAACAAATGGTAAATTTGATATTAAGTTGCTCCCTCCCATCCCCCCATGTTTGATATTAAGTTGCGCCCTCCCATCCCCCCATATCTGATATTAAGTTGCTCCTTCCCATCCCCCCATATCTGATATTAAGTTGCTCCCTCCCATCCCCCCATATCTGATATTAAGTTGCTCCTTCCCATCCCCCCATATCTGATATTAAGTTGCTCCTTCCCATCCCCCCATATCTGATATTAAGTGGCTCCTTCCCATCCCCCCATATCTGATATTAAGTTGCTCTCTCCCATCCCCCCATATCTGATATTAAGTTGCTCCTTCCCATCCTCCCATATCTGATATTAAGTTGCTCCCTCCCATCCCCCCATACCTGATATTAAGTTGCTCCTTCCCATCCCCCCATATCTGATATTAAGTTGCCCCCTCCCATCCCCCCATATCTGATATTAAGTTGCTCCTTCCCATCCTCCCATATCTGATATTAAGTTGCTCCCTCCCATCCCCCCATATCTGATATTAAGTTGCTCCTTCCCATCCCCCCATATCTGATATTAAGTTGCTCCTTCCCATCCCCCCATACTTGACATTAAGATCCTCCCTCCCACCCCCCCATATTTGATATTGTTGCGCCCTCCCACCCCCCCATTTTTGATATTAAGTTGCTCACTCCAATCCCCTCATATTTGATTTTAAATCAGATAACAAGAGGTTTTCACAATAAAAAAAACTACTCCTCTTCCTTTCTTGTACAGTATGGTATTATGTAACATGCCGTTACATAAGTTTGATGCGGTACTGTAATAGTTTTACCCTTGGAATAAGAATATTTATACACTGGCCACATGGGTAACATTCACCATAATAAATGTTTACCCTAATTCTTCAACCTTTTTAACCATCTCTACAACTAACACTTTGAGACATTCTGACAGAAATATTGGGTGTAGAGAAATAATTTGCCCAGTGTTATGTGGCTCAAATCTATAATCACACAAACAAATTATTTTAGCAACATTTTCCTAATCATTGTATGCAAAAGTTCCATTGAAAAAAGTGCTTCAGTGATTGAAATGGTCGAAGACTGGCAGTATTACGCCTCATAGAAAATGACAAACAGAGATTTGGAATGTTTAGTAACATAAAAAACTACAAGCACAAGTAATGTAATAAACATGCAAATTTCTTCATCCCTACCAAGTTCTATAAAATTCTACACTAGTACACTTCTTGACTGTTTGTCTTCTTTCCTGGTGAACAACGCGTACATCTTACACCTTAAACACCAACAACGCACATGGCCATTGCACACTTCTCTATCTGTACAATACTAACTTTAATGCCTGACGGTCGGGCAGTCAATATTCCTGTAATTAAAAGTTAATCCATTCTGGTTGTAACAATGTAGGTTTGGCTGTGAAGTTTCAAGCTTTTGTCACAGTGGCCCAGTCAGAGGCTATATCAGCTCCCCTGTGACCTCAAATGACCTCTTTGTATATAATGTAGCTTATCCCTAATCTACTTACAAGGTTTTGTCACAACAGGTCAAGAGCAGACCGCCAAATCTTAGTCAACACAAATTCTATTTATCATGAACTTTGAGGTTCAATTCAAACAGCAGATTATACTGATATGAATGGCCTTAGAGCAGGCATGTGCATATATATTATAACATGTAGCGACTGGATGCTGCATGGCAGAGAGCATAGCACAGAAAGGTTGAAATGTATTTCACAGCACAATTACAGAACAGCTTATATATATATACCAGCTCAAATACAGGTGTAGTGATCAAATCTAAGAGGGCTTAATTAATTCATACTCAGCATAAGTCTGCCGTGTCTCAAATGTTCACTCAGGAGTGCAACAAAACACTGCCAAAAGATTACTCTTACAAACCAAGTGTTTTGTTAAGAAAACCCCAAAAAACGTAAGCAAATGTCAGCTTTGCACCATGGACACATCACAATGTGCATTTTTTCCAGAATGTAGTAAAATTTTCTCAGGAGTTACACAAACTGTAGTCTGATGTCTCTGCAGAACTAAGAAACGCACACTGCATTTCACTGTCCAACATGCCTCCACAAATTACCTTATACATTGAGGTTTCAAAGTACAATCAATGATTACAAAAAAAAAAAAAAAGGCTGAGGCAGGCTCACAAAAATTAAAGTTTCACCAGGAGCCAAGGAAATAAAACCCTTTGTTCTTGGTCTTTAAATAACTTTTCTTTCTTCAATCCTTTAATTTATGTTTGAAGTGTGTGAACTGAAACCAGTTTACAAAAAAAAAAAATTTGTCTTATACATGTACTTTATAGATTGGGTGACTTAAAAACTCCACACAAAACTTGATTTTGTATCTGAAATGTTCAGTTAGTAAAATCTCCAAATTACATGTACTCCCCAAATAATCTGACAAAAGTCTTTATACATGCAATTTTTAGATTGGCCTTAATAAAATTTAAATTTAAAACCTGCACAGAAAAATTTTGATTTTACTTATTTGACTATGTATTAAGTTCTTTAAGAAAAGCAATGCTAAACGTGGAAATACATGTACTGCAAAAAGAAAAAAAAAAGTCAACAAATCATTTGCTATTTACGTCAACCTAATTTGGTTTGTGGAGTTAATGGTGTGTGATATGGATGAGCCACAAGCAGCTTGACAAGACACTGAGCTGTTATCACATCTGGTCACAATTACCTACAATTACTGTCTGAGAAAAGTAACATTTGCACAGACTGGCAGGCCGAAAACCACCCCCTGGTCTTATCTTATCATCGCTATAAACCCAGTCTTCCCCAAAATACCTGCAGCTAGTCTCCAAACACAGACTGCACACTGAGGCAGATCTGCAGCATCAAAGACAAAGCTGCCCCATTTGTGGAAATTCTTGCTCTTTGATGATCCAGTTTATTTTCAGCCAAACCGTTTTCTGATAAAGTTGTGACTGCAACTGCGTATTCGTGGGAAAGTGAGTTGATGTTGTACAGCCACAAGTAGTATATATTTTACACGTAAGATATCATATACTAGCTGACAGGCATCATCCAGCTGTCTTTTCTGTTCATACATGAATTCTGACAGGGCACACACTTGTAAACATGCAGAGACAGCATGTAACATTTAGTTTTCCATAAATACCTTACTTATACTATGTTTCAGCAAAATCCCTTATCTCTTTGGTATTATAAGACACGTACCTACATGAATATAGTACTGATCTAAGATGACATAAATGTAACTTCACCCATGACCAAGTTACTTATCTTTCCTGATAGTGAGAGTTCTATTGACCAAAGAAAGGTGTTCTGAGGTTCCATATTGTTTGGAAGGTAGGATAATAGTTTACCTAAGTAGTACCATAATGATATTTATTGGCATCTAGAAATACCCTTCTTTGAGCGTAATTTACCACCACAAGGTCAAAACCTGACTCAAAGTGGATTTGAGCCAGTGGTCACCAAATCCTTGAGCTTATATACAGCATCATCTCTGAACACCCCATAATACACAGGTTAAGCCTACCTCTGCATGGGCTCTGAGCTGATATTTGAGGGTGGCCCTACATGCCTGAGCGAAGTTAATACCTTGTTTCCCTTCAAAATCCCCAAATAAATTTTTGGACAAAACCCACAGTGTTAAAGTGGTGTACTTTAGCAGATCATCAGACCAAATTGGCTGCAGATTTAGCACGGATACATGTGTGCATGGGTTGGGTTTGTTTTTTTTCTAGCCAGTTTCAAAGCCTGAGCATAAACTTAGCCCGAAAACAGTCACCCATATACAAATCTCCTATTTTTTCATAAAATCCCCAGTGAGATGACAGTTTTGTTTACTCTCCATCCTCAGAATTCAGCCTGGAATTCATCTTCCTAATACTAGGGGGAGCTGTGCTCGTCCATGTTTTTTATCCTCCATAAGCCGAAAGAGAGAAAATGCGAACTGCATTTTGACTGACCGCAGCTGGCAGAAGAACAATATTTACAGTGGGGTGGACAGAAAGGCTGGAAAACTTTAGAAAACCTCCTGTTCACCTTCCCTCTAATGACCCCAGTGTGTACCTGTGTTTGGGCATCAGCTGTGAATCTAATGGATCCCAGACTGTGCAGGTTAACAGGCACTGCACATGTCATAGGCAATAATACCCACTAGTATACAGGGAATAACACACCTCTATTTTATAACTAAGTTTATCACTAGTCATTAAGTATCAGATCAGTTTATAATGTGCAGATTTAAAGACCTGGTATCTGATGATACAAAATATGTTTAGAATAAAACAGAACATTTAAATATCCTTTGTGGGACAGATCAGGTGTATAATTTTAAGTT
This sequence comes from Acanthopleura granulata, assembly GCA_016165875.1. Taxonomy (NCBI): domain Eukaryota; kingdom Metazoa; phylum Mollusca; class Polyplacophora; order Chitonida; family Chitonidae; genus Acanthopleura; species Acanthopleura granulata. The sequence goes on along the minus strand of JABBOT010000080.1, from coordinate 16,961,456 downwards.
ACTGAAAGTGCTATAAATATATATATATATGTATATATATATAAGGCTATTTGGGTGGTCTTACATGAAGTTTATTGAGATCAATCAGCCTTTCATCAGTATGTAGTGCTGATGTGACAAAGTCTGGTACAGCTACAGCTTTGGAATTACAAGATAACATATATACACATCAGGCATCCTGAGTCACGGCTCCATAATTCATGATAAGGTACACATCTCATGTTTTGGGCATTAACATAAAGGTATCTGGCTGTTATAATGTGGTAAATCTGTAATACCGAGTGGTACATGCTTTAATAGTGTGTGGTGCTGATTTGACCTTGTGCATATTTTGCATTTGTGCTGGCCATTATAAGGGAAAAGATATGTGGTACAGATAAGTGGTACAAAGGAATAGATCTGACGTTATACTACGCATTGCACTTAGCTGTCACTGAAAGAAATAGCTCTGGCGTTGTGTGACACAAATGTGGCATTATGAGGAATAGCTGTGTGGTATTACAAGAACTCACAGGTCTGATATTATGAGTAACTGATTCACACACAGATGTGGCACACAGGTCAGTTATGTCTTACAGATGTGGCAATGTGGCATAGCATTGTTTTCCATTATTATAAATCTATTTAAAAGTATGAAGCATTTTGTGGTAAACCTCTGACGAGGCATGTCCAGTACATGTCTAGCATATGCTCTTGTCAAAGGGCAGCGATAGTGCTACATGTAGCTAGCATCATGCACAAATGTGGCTAGGTTAGGTGTTTACCAGTATCAATTTAAGAGGTTCAACTAAGCTTGCATTATTAATCCAAGTAAAAAAAACAACAAAAAACCCCAAAAACCACTACAGTAGGTTTACATTTTCCATTATAGAACACAGCTGGATTTTTCAAGACAATATCGCACATATTAATTAAAGTCCTGATATGATTGACACTGAAATATGTCTAGTGACAGTCCAGATAGATGCAGACATGGTAGAATGGTAGACAGCACGGGTAGGGTTGGGTGTTGAGGGTAGGGGATACAGTGAGACAGTATACAGTGAGGTTTGGTATGGGTCTGCTGCATGCTCCCACAGCCCAGCATCTGGCTTCATGAGGCCAGTGAACAGCATGTAGGCATTGCTGCTCCAATCAGTCTGCAGTCGCATCAGTCTGCATGGTCAGATATCCCTCTGTATACCTCCGCGGCTATGAGCTTCTGCACGCACCGTGCACAGTTGGCAGCAGAGCTGGGATGAAGGGAGATGGGTTGTTATGTCTGCTGGGGCTGGAGGAGGGTGAAGCTACAGTACATGAGGACCTGAGACTCGGAGGAGAGACACTGACAGCACATCAGTGTCATGTACACAGGTGGGAATTGCAGTCGTCAGGATATACAGGTGTGCTTCTTGTGATTTGCTCTTGTGGTCTTTTGGCACATAATTGTCAGTATGAATGGATAGATGATGGTCAAGCCACATGCTTGTTTATTATTTACATGTAGATGCTACGAGAACTGAAAGACACAGCTTTAATAGGTATACAACTGCATGCACTTACATTCAAATTCTTTCACTTAATGATGGCTACTGGGGCATTTAACAAAGGTATCTCTATACCCCTGATACAGCTGTCCAGTGTTGTTACATAATCAATACCTGGACTCTCACAGTAACCTTAGGATATCACTAATGTAAACCTCTGTACAGGAATCTGGGCAGGATGCAGGTTAATAGATCACATGTATGCAACAGCATTTGGGTACATGGCAACATGTAGCTGTATCACTGAAATGCATCTCGTATATGTATATCTGTAATACTCCTGAGTGTATAGCATGTTAGGCATTTGGGTGTATAGCTGTAGTGCAACTGAATAAATGGCTGGAATGCATTTGGATGTGTTGCATAACTGAAATGCACCTGGGTGTATAGCTGTAATGCATATGGGTGTATAGCTGCAACATATCTGGTGTGTAACTAATGTATCTGGGGGTATAGCTGTAATGTATATGGGTGTATAGCTGTAATGTGTCTGGGCATATAGCTGTACCGTATCTGGGTGTATAGCTGTAATGTGTCTGGGTGTACAGCTGCAATGTAACTGGATGTATAGCTGTACTGTATCTGGGAGTAAAGCTGTAACGTATATGGGGGTATAGCTGTAATATATCTCTTTCTGTTGCTGCAATGCATCTGGATGTGTAACTGTAAAGCACCATGGAGTACACGCGCAAGGCATAAATCAGATAGTATTGTATCTGTGTACAAATACATGTCCTGTGCACATATTTGTTCAAACACACTCAGGCATATTAATATACACGTGTAAAGAAGGGTCTCTGTCAAAAGTTAAACATGCAAGTGTATGTACACAAGCAAACGACTATGTTTTGTATGTGTGACTCTACCAGTGTCGAAGTAACGAAGCTTATTCAATCTTCATCTATCCATGTCGCACTACGTAAACATGTCTAGAGGCTAGCAAATAACTACAAATACCTTCAGCACGTATTTCAAATGTCAATCATTACTGTCATATGTCAGCAAATATGCAGATTACCAAAAAGAAACAATATTTGTAATATACATACACATTATTAAATATCTATGAATCCTATACATGAACAAGTATTCCAAATGTCCCAGACATTCTTACTATTTTGTCATGTTATGCATATATATAGTTGTGTAGCCCAAGGCTTCTGAAACAGCTGACTTATTTCAAACATGTCCGCTATGTTTGGCTTACCGATACAAATAATGTGGCACTGGCCACCGATTTTAGCCAGCTGACAACTGGAACAAGACTACATCTGTGAATCAGGCAGGAGGGGCAAGTATTCTATTTGGATATATCAGGAAGGGGTGGGGGAAATAGGAAATGGTGTCCTTAGAGGCTGGTTTAGAGTTAAGTTGGAACAGAGATAAGGCATGATATGTCAGCCCTAGACAGGATACCATTACAATTGTGCATTACAGTTATCAGCAGCTATTCACAGGTATTCTGACTGTCTGGGTAACACAGGGATTCAGAACCCCACAGCCACATTGCTGAGATGTGCAGGGGCTGGCTTATTTAGACAGTTGAAAGTCTTCCCAGTGATGACAGGCCCTGCAGACCAAGGATACCCCAGGGGCCGTATACCCTTGCTGGCATCAAGCTCCAGGGGGCTGTATACTTTTACCAACAATTCGGAGAGAAAAGGGTATCTATGACATTCCACAGAATGTATTTGTAATACAGCTTGGGCTGGAGATTGACAGTTGCTGCTGAACAATGAAAATGCAGATGAGTAGTGTTTATATTCTATTACATTCTCATTATTTAAACTCCATACAAATATATGGGATCAATCTTAACTGAACTGCTCATTTTCATCACAGGGACAACTTTGATTCCAGAAACAATGATTTTCCTACAGATAAATGTAAATACGACAGCATATTTTATGCCAAAACTGACTTGAATTTTTTTCACAACATTCTATTGAACTTCAGGCAAATATTATGCATATTCATTACACTAAAAACATACTATATTCTACATTCTTTCTGTGAGCATCAAACGTTCCTCCACATCATAAAACAGCTTATTATATATTATAAATAGTCTATACTAGACTGGAAAAAAACTTCAGCATTACAAAAAATAATATCTTTTTTTTTTTTTGACATTTATCGCTTTGAAGTATTGCTTTCTGAATTCCTCGCTTAATTGATTACCCTGAGTTATATACATACAGGCAATCTTCAGAGGTGATGAACCACACCGTAGCCATCTGTCTATGTCTTCACCAATTAAAGACTAGCTGAAGAAACAGGGAGATACCAACACAATGTAGCCCTGTGTGACCAAGGCTGTAAATCCATCATTAGTTTACCAATATGGCACTAAATATAGAAGACAAATTGTTAGTTCGACATAATAATGAACAAAAGAAAAAAAAAAAGCAAAGGAAAAGAAGGCTGTAGGAATCTCTGTAAACTATGTGAAGGTAAGTTAACACATAGTCACTGTTCAGGCTGGCAACCGTTGCCATGGCAACTGGGTTACATAAGCTGTTAATGCTAGGCGCATGTTATTTTTCTCCCAGAGACAGTTTTGTAACCATTGCAAATTTGTTTCTGGACTGTGGTTCTCCAGTTTTCTGTGAGAAAAACAAAAGTATAGAAAAAAATATAACACACACACAAAAAAAAACACATGCAACAAGTAACCCAGGTGTGAAAAACCAGTCACTCTTACTAACATGCTTGTCTTCATCCATTCATCAATTATGCAGTGTAATGAGATACAATAAGACAAGTACAGCTGGATGGTGTCCTTGAAGAACAGTTACCTAGTGAATGGCACTATCTTGTCCCACATGTGTGAATGTTTTTTTTTACACATACTGAGAACAGATGTTTTCCCTGGAATGATGATCACTTTGTATAACTTACCTAAATAACCTGAAACTTCACCCATAAGGATATTGCTCATTATGCCTGGCTCTAAGAATTCTGTTGATCTGTCAAAGTTTTTTAGAGGTTTGTTTGAAAGGTAGGATAATATCCTATTGGATAAATGTCGGTTGAGGCAATGATGATAATATTTTATTACATTGATTTACATTTTACAATTTTTGGGGCGAAGTTGTAGATCATTTCAGTACTAATAAATACTTATTTAACCTATACCCAAAACATACATTGAACTTTTATCCCAAAATAGGACTGACATTTTCTGCACATCATTCCAGTCCTTCTTTTATGCATTTTGTATACATGGACTTGTAGCTGAAAACATTCCTACTTCTATTAATGTTTCTAAGTTGCTTTAAGATACACAGAAATAATCACCATAATACATCAGTCATCATTAAACAGACTGATGATTTCTGTGTGATTAGATACATGATACTGTCTATCTATATTGCATGCTTATACAGAGCTAGTGTTTGGAGACTGGAGCAGGAATTGGCATCTGTGAGCTAATCCCATAAAGCAATTTTGTACTTGAGTAAAACTTTCCCAAGAGTAAACATTGTAGGAATTTTAAAATAAGGGCATGGATGGTGCATGTATGTCATGCCAAAGGACAAGTGACACAAATTTCAAGATCTGTAAGTATGAATAAGCTGAAAAATTGAGTTTAAAAGTTTTGACTTAACTCAAAAATTGCTTTCTGGAATTGACCCTTGTACTGTGTTAGAATAGGAAGGATGGCATGTAACTAAGGGTTTCGGGGGTGGGGTGGGGGATAAATGTAGATGTTGTAAGGCGGCTATTACTTACATGTAGTAGACAGAGTTACTGGGTACGACAGCTGTCTACAGCTGCAGCCAGTGTGAGTGACCACTGGTCGAGCCATCAATCATGGCAGAGCCATCTTACAGTGGCCAACTGTGTCTTTTCTGCTGGGCGTATTGATGTGAAGACTAAATAGTCCATTATGGAATACATACGCCCACATAATGTGACATTTCAGCAAGTTTTTTTCTGATTTTAGCTCCTACGAAACAACTCTGCATGTTGGTCGTTCTCTCAGTTGGACAAATTTTTCATGTTCTACATGTATCTGTTAACATAGGCCTAAATCTTGTTGTTTAATATGCCACATTCACCTGAAATATTTAATATTTGACACAATTCTTGCAAATTTTCAAATATGAAACCTAATCACTTTCTAATGCCTACATATCCTACATAATGCCTACATATCAGTTTTCCAGGAAAGTTTTCTTGGCCAGGATGAAATTCCGGAGCACTCTCTAGACCTTCCTGTTTAAATTCCATGAACTGTATAGTTCTCCCTCCTGACTTTCACTTCCCCACCTGTACTTTGTGATAAATGCACTACCATCCAACAACATGGAAATAACAAGTTCAAATATAAAGAAACGTATGTGCAGACATACCGATTTTCCTGTGGGCACATTTATAAACGTGAACCCATAATATCAATTAAGAATTAAAAAACTAATGAAGAAAACAAATGAACAAAGGTTATTTATGATTAAGATTTCCATGTAAGTGAAACGGATCAGCTTAATTTCTATTTAGACTATGGCCACACGTTTATAGAGTCAAGGAGAGCTAGCCATATAGAAAAGTAAAAACTGTAGGGTTTTGCCCATTCACTAGAATGAGTGAAACCTCTCTTCACTGTACTGTTTGTCTCATCACGCCAGCTCTGCCAAATCAAGGTCTCTATTATAAATCGTGTGTATATTTTAACAGTAGGGACTTGATAATGGCCCACACCAGCTGGTATCATCAGAGTGTTTATAAACTTGGCTATCAGTTCTCTGGAGTTATCCACCCCTGTTTTACAATACTTCACTTTGTATATATCAGTGTAACATAACATCCACCCAGGAGATATGTGAGACCACAATCATGTGATGTTACAGGGGAGATTCAAGGAAAGCATTGGGTGTTTTATCTCTTGGGTGGAGAAATAGGACAGTGTAAGGGAAAACTGGACAAGTACACCATCCCTTGTTTGTTCTATTATATTTTTTTAAACACACTTGCAAGGACCACCCAAAAAACTCCATCTGGTCTCTGAGAGATAAGACTTGCACTGGCACCACCAAACTGCATATATATGTATAATCTTCATTCAGGTGCAAACACTCAATACATGTCTTGGCAATATTTTTCTGTTCCCTAGCTATATATATATTTATTTTCAAGTGGCGGGGGGTGGGGGGGTTAGAGTGCTAGTGCAGCATCATGACCCTGGTACCTCTCACCAATGCGACTGCTGTGAGTTCAAGCTCAGCTCACGCTAGCTTCCTCTCTAGCTGTATGTGGAAGGTTTGCCAACATCCTGATCTGATGGTCGTGGGTTTCACCCCCGGCCGTGCCAGATTTTTGCCCAACATGATGCTGGCCGTCATCTTATAAGTGAAATATTCAAACAATTTTCAGGCATTCCTACATGTTGTCACACCTGTCAACTCTCTCGATATTGTCGGGAGCCTCTCGATTTAGAGAGTTATTTACCGACCTCCCGATTAATACTAAAGATCTCCCAATATCAAGGTCCACTAGTGAGCTCTGTCTGTCAGAGCCGTTCCAAAGCGCCAAGCCGTCAGGTACAAAATAACCTGTTTCGCATCACAAATCTACAACTGATGCAGTTGCTAATCATTTTCAACAGTGTTCAGTATAGGTTAATTTAGTACTGGTTGTTAATTTTCTGGAATACTTTGCACCTTGCTTTACTGTTTTACATATTGTGCAAAAACATTACTTTAGGTAATTAAGTAATAATAACGAAAGAAATAGAAAGAAAGCACAGCGCTCTACAAAGCTCAAGGGTGGGTTGCACATTCATCTATCGCTCCCCCCAAAAACCTCCCTCTCTGACATTTCCCAAAGTTGATAGGTATGATTTTATATTAAACTCATTTTGCATAAAAGGTAAATATGCTACCCACCTCACACCTCATCCCCCACCCTCTGCTTACATGAGATCTGGCATATGTACTTGTTCTTGTAACCTTTGCCATTTGTTAATCACTTTGTAATCCAGGTGAGAAGATTAATCACCTATTACACCTGGTCTTACACAGCAAGTAGCCTATACTTAACATACTGACCCAGGCATCAGTGACAAGATTAGAGTTATTCAGATCAAAGAAGAAAGACTTGTAGAGCAAAATCTGAACATATGGAAAAAATAAACAAGCAAATGTTGGCACTCTATTTAGGTTCTTTGCATGTCTTTTTATGTCTATAGCATAGACTAATAGTTATTTGTGGCATTTAACATAAATGGATTTGAGGTGACATTCTTTCCGGGTTTATTTCAGACCCCATTCCCAACTCTTTACTTGGTGCTCCCTTGTTGAGGTCAGTCAGGCATACATTATGATTATTTTCACTTAATTTTAACTTTCATCGAGGTGGTGAAAGACTTACAGAGTTGAAACTTAAAGAAAATTGTCCTTCAGCCTATGGTTTTGAACCCATGAAATTCTCAAAATGCCTTCAGGACCATTTTTATTATGACTTTTAACCTCTGAATTTATACCCCCTATCATTTCAACAAAAACTTAAGGAATATAAGCATTTTCATTTTGACTTTCAACCCCTACACTTCTATTAAAAACTGAAGGAGTGTTTTCCTTATGGCTTTCTTACACCCCCAGATTCACCCCCCACCCATCCACTTTGTTCTGTCAAAGACTTAACAAGTAATGTTTTATGGTTTTTAACCCCTGGAATTCACAGCCTTGTCCCTCTCTAGTTCTATGTCAACTAGCCTTGGGTTTTGAACCCCAGGAGATCACCAGACTTCAAAGTGCTGTCCTGGGGCCCCTTGCTGTTTTCTCACTGGCTTGTGGAAATTCACTCACACTGTCTATACTTTCAACAAAGGAAACACTTCCTTCTTCAGTTGTCCCTCTGCTATAATGGCAGGTGGCTTTTGAACACAAAGGCCAAGTGACCTGGCTATCCCCATGGCATCCATAGCTGTGATTGGCTACAGCTTACCCCTTGACCATGTTGACCATTCAAAATTTGTCTGGTCAGCTTGGCACAGCTGGCAAGTCTATATACATACACTCATGCATTACACAAGGAGCAGGGCACAGGTCCTGGCTGTTAAATTGTCAGGTTATATCTTGCTGGGCCTTTTCTAGCCTCAAGTGCTACAGAAGAACAGACCAGAGAGTGCCTAGGATCACTGTACATGTACCTGTACCACCCAAGCAACGGATGATTTAATGAAACCAGGGATCAAGGGCACTGTTTATTAAGTATCAAAAATCATTCTGAAGGAGTTGTAGGTGTTACTGCGGTACCATGGGGGAGTTGAGACTCCCTTGTCCCTCAGACAGCTTGAACCTGTCCCAGTGGTTGGAGATCTTGGATAATGTCAACGATGATACGGGTAGGATGTCACATCAAGTAGTGAATCATCGTCAACGTCTTAAATGTACTATTCAAGCATGCTATAAGAAACTGGCTATTAGCTGAATTGTGGGCAGTTGTAAAGTCAAGGTTGACGCTTTGTGAATGGCTGAACCACTTTGATATTCATTGTGAAAAGCAGGTTCTTCAATGCACTGATGTCTCTACCACATGACCGCCACCTCAGCTTTGAATCTTTTTGCATCAGTTTATAGATCTGGTGGATAACTTTTCATAATGCCCGTCAGCAATGGGTGGTTATATTGCAGTGTTGCCTTGATTCTCCATCTGTAACTTGTTCTGGTGTTGTCACTATGACACATACATGTATACTTACTCAAACGCTTAACTGGACTTACAAAAATTTGTAGACTTTCTGTACCACCACAGCTGAATATTGAAAACAGTTTTGAAATAAATTTCCAAAGTTATATACCCAAAATTTGTCGCAATGTTGCATGGTTCAGTTTTCATCTCCACACTGCATTAGAAGAATTCCTTCACGTACGAGTATGAAATAGAATGAATCATGTACATTTTAATCATGAATAGGATGCCTGATGGCACTGTCTGTTATTTACTGTGCGTTATCTAAAGTATACTGAGATTCAGAAATTCTTGTTTAACATTAACTGTCCACCTAATTACCATATGTTTTCACCGCCCTGTCTGTGTGAGGAAAGCGAGTTGGCGGGAGTAAAACCCCTAATGCCCTGATGTCCGCGGTCTCCAATATGTTTAATACAGGGTACAGACTGAGAAAGCGAAAATAAACAACCCTGAAGAACCATCACATCACTTTGACGCCACATCACATTACACCAGTGCTGTAGTAATCTCATTGTGCATTGACCATATCAGCACAGCATTCAATATTTTTGCATGCAAGATTTAGTTCTTCAGTGAAAAGCATCTTCATACAGTGTATAGGGATCAATTTCACTCACTCAATCATTTATTATAAAAAATGTTTTAAATTTCTTTAAAGCTCAGAACACTTAGTTACATGCAGAATTTAATTTTCACTTATTACCCCTGCAAGACCACATATGTTCCAACATACACTTTGACTGAAAATTTCTCCCTTACATAGTGTAAATGTCTTGGCAATGAAAGCTAAATATCAATCATATTGCACCTTAGAGAAAACACTGTCATGGAAAACATGCATTTCACTTTTCATTTGCATTTATCGTTGGTGTTGTTGCAGGGTATGAAAGCCACAGCAGCACAATGTTCACTGAGACCCTGAGTACCAGACAGGAGCTGGTCGAACATCTCGACACAGAGCCTCTTTATGATTATCTCCGGCAACATGGCGTGCTTGATGATGAAGTGGAGAGCAAGATACGCGAGGAGAAATCCCAGGCAGATCGCAACATAGCAATCCTACAGCATTTGGACAGCCATGGGAACATTGCCATTGGTTTGTTCATTAATGCTCTCCGCCAATCAGGTCAGCTCCAGTTGGCCAGTTCCCTGGATGTGACCAATCGGATTCAACCTATCTATGGCACTGGCTACTGGCAGAAACCAAGGCATAAAGGTTAGTAAGAAAAACTTTGTGACTAAGAACAAGTTGATAACTAAGAACAAGATTATAACTAAGAACAAGCTAGACATAACTAAGGACAAGCTAAGTCATAACTAAGGACAAGCTAGGTTGTAACTAAGGACAAATTTGTAACTATATTGACAAGGTCAAAAACATTGTTACCCAAAAAACTATAGCAACCAGATCATCATTACATTCTTTAGGCTATAATAACTGATTTACGTGAATGTCACACACATGGGATGGGTGGCCCTCTAGAGGGCGGGTCAATACGTTAACACACCACAAATTATCTCTCCTCTTTCCTGGACAGGACAAATTGCTGTGGAGATCCAGGTACTAGCTGTCAAGACTGTCCTCACCAAATCCCCCAAATCCAAAGACGACCCAGACGGAACAGACCACTCAGAACGGGACCATGACAACACAATCGACCAATCAATGGACAGGTGGATCAGCGTGGAGGATGTGCGTCATGCCATGGAGACAGGACCCTGTGGGCTGTCTCCCAGGAGCAGAGCATACTACAAATCCTTTGAGAACATGACCATATTGGAACAGCCGGAGGAAAGTCCGAGCCCAAGAGCTCACAAAATTCAACAGTTTGCCTACGACGAAGACGAAAATGAAGGGAAGAAGAAGTCTTGCTTTTGCATGTGTCTCCCAAAGCTTTTCGGCCACAAGAAGAAGGACAAAGAGCAGCAGCACAAAACCCAGCCCATAGATACGAGGAAACCGTCCAGTGCTTATGAACATTCACGCTCGCCGAGCCGAACGTCTAGACAGGGAATTCCATGCCGGCAACTGTATCCCGGTCGGAAGGGGTCTAGTCAGATGAACGGTTCAAATCTGGACAGCAGCATGGTGGCCAAGAAAAACAACATAAACCAGCAGAGGACGGAGGAGAACCACAATCTGCTGGAGGACCAGAACAAGTGGAAGGAGAAATCTGAGGACATTCTCATGTCTGACTGCAATCCGTCTGCAGATGGTCAGACGGATGTCATAGATGGCATTGAGCAGTGGATCAGCAGTGTGGACATTCTCAAGGACACTTCTCGCAGGTTCTACACTCTGTTCGACAACACGGACGGCTCTCCTTACACCCAGCTTTTGAAATATTTCGAGCAAGAGCGGGGGCTTTTGACTTTGGAGACCCACACCAATGACCGCCTCGTTGTGGTGACCATTTGCATGACTAAAGCTCAGATGAACAAACTTAGGGAAGACTCTGACAGCGGTTCCTTGCACAGTGACCTTGAAAATTATCTGGTGACCCCTAAGGTCCTGGAGGCTGTTGGAGTCAGTGGTGTACAGCTGGATGTACGGATAGCAGATGAGCAGTTCACATTGGTAGAGCAGGAACTCAAATAAAGGGAGACAATTCTGATCATTGTCTGGTGTGCAAACAGTTAATGCTGCAGAAAAGTAACTTCTGCCGCTAACTTAATGTTTGCTTCTACTCTGAAACATGGTACACAAAACAGTGATGTGCTGTAAATGCTGCTTGATGATGATCCTGAGAAATACCAAAAGTGTGTAATGCGTGATGCCTTGAAAAAATTGGTTGTAAAGCCAACAACTTATGAAAAATTTCCTCAAATCAGCTTGCTGATTTCCGTACAGGGCATATGTGCTTCTAGCAAAGTTTTTTGAGCCTTTGCTCTATGGATGACATTCTGTTAAAGAGGACCACTGGCACACTGGATGACATTCTGTGCTACTTCCCAGCATGTACACAATGCACACTGCATTCTTTTGAAGCTAAGCTTCCACGTATGTAGTGTGGAACGCATGCAAGTGGACCATGCACACTCCAAAAATCCCATGCTGTGAGACAGACAGAAACATAAGAAAAGCAATCTTGATAAATTCAGGATTACCTTTTCTTGAAAATAAGATACCATAAAACTGCTACCTTATGGAACTCTTCCCTGAGGGTCCTGCATAAGAGCATTCACACTGTGAGACCATGTCATGGAACTGTTCCAGGAGGTTCCTTCTTGAGAGCACCCACATTGTGAGACTGTGTCAAGGAACTGTTCTTAAGAGAATCCACACTGTGAGACAGTGTATAAACAAGGTTTCCTACAAAGAACGGTTTTCTCAACACCACATCAACTATCTGTGATTCCGAAATGTGTCGATTATGTGCTATAAACAAATACTGTGCATCCAACAGGAGTACTTTCGTGGGGTTCTGATTTTTGTGGTGCTGCAATGACGAAGTGAAACGGATTAATTATACTACAAGATATGTATGATCCCAGTGAGGCCCATAGACCTGTGGAGGTTCTCACATGCAGCCGTATGATATGTGTTCTTGTGCTTCTTATCTTACGCTTGGCCAGTGATATTCTGGAAGGGGATGATGATTACAAATAATAGTGCTATTGTTGCTGCTTTGAGTAGTGAGCTGATACATGTGATTAGCACTGGTGTTCATTAATGGTGTCTTCGCAACTCATCTACTCTGCATTCTGCCTACCTATTTTGTGGACAGGTGAAATGCAAATAGCTGCCGGAAACGGTTAGGAATAAGGCCCAGGGGGTCATCCATGTATATTGGTCATGCGAGCCAGATGTGCAAGATTTTGGCATCAGTTATTTTATTTACACTGTAGAAATTTAGCATATATTTTACACAAAGGAAATACATTTCAGCATTTACAACTCAGTTACGTTTTTAGCCAGAATATGTATGTTTTGAAGATACGTACATGTATATACACATTACAATTTAATTAAGGATGAACTTGCACCGGCGGACTGAATTGGGGTCTTCTCAGTATCAGCGAGCTGTGGTTTCAGTTTACTAAGTCTGTCATCCATGTTTCTGTACTTGTGCTTCTTAAGTGGTGGAGGGGTTCCTCTTTCAAGCTGTGCCATCTTTATTTCATTGGTTGCCTGTTCTTTCTTGAAGATGTTGATAAGTTCGATATGCCTTCATGACTGTACACTTTTAGCTTTCTTTGCCATCCTTCCAAGTGGTTGGTAGTTCTTTGTTCTTCACTGTCATGATTCCATACTTGTTGGGGAAAGTTCCCCTCCATCCACGTCTGGGCCACATAGTCTGCCAACTCTACTGATGAAGGGGTTGCCTCACTCATGGTTCCAATCCATATATCACCCACTAGGTGCAGGGAATTAGTGGAAGTATGCTGATTCTCCGGATTGGTAACAGTTTTTGCTACTGGACCTGTCTCCAAATACACTGATTATAGTGGAAATAGCACCCACTCACTTTGGCATCGGGGAAGACTTAACTCATGGCACTGTGAGTGGCTAACTCATAACTGAGGTTGAAGGTGATCCCATGGGCTGCCATGGAATCCATGACTGGGATTTGTTTGGCAAAAGGCGAAACACTAGTGGGAACATCTGGCCATTTACAAACGCGTGGAACGTGTACATTTGCTGGAAAAGGTGAGGCGCTGCAATGCATGTTCCACCTGCGTAGACGACGGGAGCCGCAGCTAAACGTGTCATGTTGGGAACTGTGCTGAGTACCAGGGTCTTGTTGTTGTCGTCGTAATCACCATCTTCTACCACAAGGCAATTCCCCTCAGTCCAACATTGTAGACTAATAGCCCTCCAGCTTGATGCTGGCTGTTGTAGATGGTAAAGACGGGAGGTTCTTGCGGTGGTTGTCTATACCAGGTACCTTTCACTTGAGCAAACGTCAGTGTTTCTCTCGCTACTTCCAGATCTATTGAATCATCCGACTGAAAGCTGTTCATTACTTTGGCGGTTCTGTATAACGTGACTAACTGCAAAGACAGCAATGTTCCGGAGGATGACAATGTTCTGGCCAATCCATGCTACAATGTCGTTGGTACTTATCGTTGCACTGCACCCAGTCTCTCTTCCAAGAAATCCAGCTTTCTTTTTTCCCCATTTACCCTATATATATAACCATTCCTTACTAACGGATGCCTGATACAATGAAATGGATCTGCGTGATTGCCTGTGCCATGAGAAGAATTAGTGCTCCACTGTGAACTACAGGTATCCCGGCGATAGCACGCCTCTGGTGATTAATTCCGCACTAATCCCGCAAGTAGGCGAGTCGCGAGTATGCGAGTTTAGAAAGTAGGCGAGTTGCGAATGAACCACATTCACATGTCTTCTATGTAAGGATTCTAGTGAAATATGCCAGCAGCTGGAGACTTACGCTAATCATAATGCCATTTAATACACGTGTGATATAACATGATATCCAAAGTGTCCGAGAACTGTTTGATGTCTGTAGAAATGATAATATATATATATTTGAGCAGAGTTAAAAATGTAATAGAATAAATTCTGATGTGCTTCCAATCTGACATACCTGTGTGTAAGCACACTTTAATTGCTTACTGCAGCTTTTAGTGAAATTTGACAAATCCTTTTTCGTGACTGAGAGACTCCCCCAAATCATTTGATAGCTGAATCTTTTAGGTTTCATGAGCGCCTTATTTTGTACACAAGAAATTTTGTTAACAGCGAGTTCATATACATGAACAGCAACTTACCATTCATTCGTAAATACTGTTAAAGTTACCTGAACACAACACTCCAAGGTATGCAGTCAAATTTTTCCACCCACAATACACGATATCATGTATGTATCACAGATACACTTGCATTCCCTTGACATTTTATGCTGCAATTTTTATTGTCCATGAGCACCTAAAGTACACAAATAATTTTACACACTCTTTTTTTACACATTTTTTAATGTTTTTATTGACATTCTGCCTTCTGATTTTCTCTCTGTTCTGACCAGTAATAATATCCACTGACAATTAACTGATTACCACCACTGTCAGAGGTGAATAAACAAACAGAGGAAACATGAATAAAAGTTTATATACATTTCTTGAATTATGTTCAAAAGTCAAAAATGTGTATATTTCATTTTTAAGCAAAGAAAATAAAAAGAATTCCCTTGGGAGAGATGTGTGATGTTAATTTTTGAGGTCAGAACACAATGACGAAGAAGAATATGTGGGTATAACCTACATGGTTACAAAAGGTTACATTGCAATTCAATTCACGTGCAGGCCCAGACTTTGTTATAATAATACTATTGAAAGCAAATTTCAAGATGACTCCTGCATGAAAGCCCAGCATAATTGTGACAACTTTGCCAAAGTGAAACTATCAAAGACTATTAAAATATTTTTTTTAAGTAATTTATTTTTATTACATGGCATATTTACCTTGGTGCATAAGTGACAATGCTAATTTCAAAAGCCTTGTCAACCATAATGGAAATCACATGAGAATTGCAAAATACATGAACACTGTCCAACATTGTTACACACATATGTATACATACATTAACAGTAATTTATGCATATCTTTATTTGCATGATCATTTTTGGTGTCTCCCAAAGAAAGCCAGTCATCATTAGCTTCGAAATTATTTTTAAAAAAAATTCAATATTACATATATAGAAAGATGTTCAGTTCATGTGTGAGAGTTGTGATGTTGACTTTATGAATATTTATTTAATCCTTGAGTTTTACATTATTTAGCAATGCCTCAAAGTAGGTAGAAATATTTTGTTAATTTTTACAGAGGTTTTCCATATGACGTTGAGTTGAAATTCTTGTGTCAATCATGTGATATGAACACACAAATCTATTATTGTAGAGATCATTTCTTGGGGCATACTTTGTGCACATGTAACACTTCCCAGCACACAGATTTGCAAAAATTTCATCCAGGTTTACAAGCACAGATCCTTATAAATTGTAAACATTTCAATCTTCACACTTATCACTGATAATCATGGTGCATATTTATTCGTGGGTGACATTTTTCTGCTTACGTTGCACATGTAAAATTGCCCTTTCTCAAAAATGGTTGATTGAGGATATACCTTTGAGCTGTTTAACTTTAATGGCTTAATGATGTGACAAATTCATTGTTTATTCATTTCAGGGCTCATTTTTATTAACTGTGCCTATTGATAAGATTTTCAGGATCTAAAGACACAATTTTTAAACCATTTTCTTGAGAAAATTCCCTTACAAATTTACACCAACAGCACTACTAGCTGGTACATCAAATATTTTCTTGGCTGTTAATTGGCTGCATTATTTTCTTTGATTGGCATAGGTAAGTGTGAACACTTAACAGTCGTCTAATGTACACATGTATGTACGCTGCTTCACCTGAAACTGTGTGTGCATGTCATCTATATATATATATATATATATTCCAATATAGCATGTGTACTGGTGAATGTGCTAATGGCATCAGTTGAATGAGTACCTCCATCAAGGTTATGGACAATATTTGTCACGATGGATTCAAAGGGAGGTAACTATATGTGAACTCCAGTGCATGCTTACCCAGGCTGAATGAATCAACATTGTCTGATGTGGTACAGCAGTGAGAGCAATAAAAGTTGTGAAAAAGAGTACATTAAAGAGTTTTCCTTTTGCTTCTTTTTTATTATCCATGTTATCTGAGTGAAACTCAATGCGTTATCATCCTTAATTATAAAACTGTGATACAATATATAGATACGTGTAAATCACATCAAATTTCATGTGATTTTTTTACCCAACTTCAGTACAGCTGGGGAAAACTCACATGAAGTAATAGTCGATTGACTGCGATCTTGATCAGGGTTATCTAAAAAGAAATAAAAGATACAGATTTAAGTAACACCCCTACCTGTAGACTTCATCCCCGGACATTCTCCCCAGGGTCACCATATACGCCCCAAATCTGAAGGCCCCACCGTACAACATGAAAATGATGCCCTGAGAGAACGCAAACGCCAGTGCATACACCAAGGCCTGCTTTAGGTTTTCTCTGTAACATAAGTCAAACATAAGTTCAGGCAAAGTGTTTCATGAAATCAGGTTTATATTAACATTATACTCAAGAATTTACCACTTACAGATTGCAGTCAGAAAAAATACAGTGGGCAGTGAACTCAAGAGCCGGGAGTCAATGTACTCCATCGACCCCTGGCAAGATATGCGTGTCATGCATCCTATATTCGTAGAAAACAGGATGTTTCCAGTGAAATTCACGTAACACTAAAGACAGAACAGCACTGGCAGCTTCAATATTGCCACAAAGGCCCTGGGAGAACAATAGAAGGTGTATACTGCTGGTAGATGTGGAATCTTATATATGGTACATGTAATTTACCAGTCCAAGAATGGTACATGTACTAAACTTTTGTATTTTTCAGCTGAAGGGTTCTCAGATATCCTGAGCACTATTGCAATGGTTTCTCAAGACTGCCTGAGTTGTTCACGAAGACAGAATTTAATTATTTATTTGATTGGCGTTTCACGCCGTGCTCAAGATTATTTCACTTATACCACGGCAGCCAGAATTATGGTAGGAAGGAACTGGGCAGATCCCCGGGGAAACCCACAACCATCCGCAGGTTGCTGATGGACCTTCCCTGGTATGACCGGAGAGGCAGCCAGCATGAGCTGGACTTGCAATCACAGCGACCCCATTGATGATTGACATCAGGGTCATTACACTACACTGGAGCGCTAACCCCTTTAGCCAA
Organism: Acanthopleura granulata; assembly: GCA_016165875.1. Classification (NCBI taxonomy): domain Eukaryota; kingdom Metazoa; phylum Mollusca; class Polyplacophora; order Chitonida; family Chitonidae; genus Acanthopleura; species Acanthopleura granulata. The sequence continues at coordinate 16,943,472 of JABBOT010000080.1, read as the reverse complement.
GGATGCCTCCATGAAGACAAAATTTACTTATTTATTTGATTGGTGTTCTACTCAAGAATATTACGGCGGCCAGTATTATGGTGGGATGAAACCAGACAGAGCCCGGAGAAAACCCAGGTTGCGAGCAGGCCTTCCCATGTACAGCTGGAGAGGAAGCTAGCACGAGTTGGACTTGCTTACAGCGACTGCATTGGTGGGAGGATTCTGGGTCATTACACTACTCTAGCACATTAACCAACTGAGCCTGGAAGGACCCATGAAGACAATAGGTCTTAGATGAAAAATATGGATGTGCAATTGGTGTCACTAGCCCCTTATCTTCATCAATTTAGACCCCACAAAGAGAGATAGCCACCAGAGAATCTCCTCCTCTTGATGATGTTTATCATAAGTCGTAACAAAAACCCATGGTATGGGTGCAGTCCTTACTTGTACGGTTTCTGCAGGAAATTGGCATACTTGTCGTAGAAGTGTGACTCCTTGGTCAAAGACTGAACTGTCTTCACATTGTCAATGGCTTCACTTGCAATCTACAACAACATAAAGATGGTCCCATCATCATAACTGATGGATTGATTCATTGAGCAATACACTTCTTTCATTGGTGTTTTGCAAGATACTCCTGAATTTTTCACTTATGTACATACAACTGTGGTCGTGTTTATTGCTGGTTTGTGGAGGAAACAATACGAGTGTAATTAACTGGTACAAATAGTAACAGGGTTCTCTGACCATCCACAAAGGCAAATCTTGTATCTCATAAAACAGTGTTGCCCTCTTCCTGCTTGAATAAAAATGTCAGCAATAATTATTCATGGTGGCTTTCTATGTTATTGGGTGAACGTAGAGGATATGTTTCTTTTGTGAGTTACACGATTTGTCTCCCTTAGAAAAAGGCTGGAGGAAACTCAATTTTTAACTGAATGTTTTAAAGACTGCTGCTAACAAATATACTGTCTGTAACAAGGTTAGCCTCAGCCCTGCAGCACTGAGCAGCTGAAGATTAAAAGAGGGCCCTATCATTCAAATATTGATAGTTTGTCAACAAAACTCTTCCATCATGTGGCTACTGTTAAGGTTAAAAAAAAAATATATATATATATATATATATCTACCAAAAAACTAAGGTTCATGAACTTGAAATCTGTACAGAAACAAACAAGGATAAAGTTTTCTATTGTATGCTGCTTACCAGTAACTTTCTACCCTGCTTCACTTGAGAACTATATTAATTCAACATACTGCGAACAGTTGTAGGTTTCCCCTGGGCTCTGCCCGGTTTCCTGCCACTATAATGCTGGCTGTTGATGTATATGTGAAATATTCCTGAGTATGGTGTAAAACACCAATCCAATAAATAAATAAATAAATAAATAATTCAATACATATGTACCAATGTACAGCACATTTAAAACAGTTATTTATTTATTGATTTGATTGGTGTTTTACATCATATACAAGAATTTCACTTATACAATGGTGGCCAGCATTATGGTGGAAGGAAACTGGGCAGAGCCAGGAGAAACCCACAACCATCTGTAGGTTGCTGGCAAACCTTTCCACATATGACTGGAGAGGAAGCCAGCTTGGGCTGGACATGAACTCATTAGTGAGAGGCACCTGAGTCATTATGCTGTGTTGGAACACTAACCCACACACAGAGAATAGTGCATGAAAAGCTCAAATCATGCAAGCTAGTGTACTAATGGTACACTACTGGCATGCCATCTCAAATATTTCAGCGAAGCTTTTACTGTATGTTTTTCTGCAGAACCATCTCAACTCTTACCTTGCCTGCATCCTCCATCAGTCCTGAATCTCTCTTCTGGTTACCTTGAACAACCCTCATCTGTATGAACCCTGACAGCAAAAGTCACAAGTTAGTCAACCACATTTACACGTACACTGTATATGCTCTGTTCTGATCAAGTCTGTCCTGACAGAGGACCAAGAATGGAAATAGACAGAGGATATTGTGGAGTTAAGCTGCACAGAGTGGGTTATCATTTCCAGATTTCGCCAGAAATATATGATTTTCATCCCTGACATGACTTTCATAATGGCTGTTATCCAATAACTAATACTGCCTGTTAATCCCAAACTGACTTTTCCAGTGTATCCAGTTAACTACCATCTGACTTTTCAGCCACAATGAGACCCATTTCACCGACACCTGACTTTTCAGCCATGCCATCCACTGAACCAACAGCTGGTATTTCTGCCACAACGGGGTCTGTTTAACCAACCACTGGCTTTTCAGCCACAATGGGACCCATTCAGCCAACAACTGGTATTTCTGCCACAGTAAGGTCTATTTAACCACTAACTGACTTATCTGCCACAATTCAGCATGTTTACGTAAGAGCTGAATTTTCATTCACAATGGAGCCTGTTTAACCAACAGCTGAATTTTGCTTTCATCAACAATTGAATTTTCAGTTGCAATGGAGTATATAAACTAAGAGTGGGCTCACCCGCCACAGCAATGATGGGTACTGAGCCCATCACAACCAGACTCAATTCCCACCCAAATATAAATGCAATCACCAGGCCTGCGACTAAGCTCACTGCAGACTGGATGATCGTGGCCAATCGAATGCCAGTTGCCTGGAAGAACACAAAAACAATGTTTGCTCATAACCTAGTAAAAATCCTTTGAAAAGCTGAACACTTTGCAATGTTATCATTATTATGGATTTCACTTTCTTGAAAAGGCACAAATTTTTGAACTGAAAATTATTTGAGACCTCTCCAGGATTTGAGCCAGCGACCTCAGAGTCCAGCACCTACTTACCAGCAACATGATTTGATCATTTCACCAAGACACCTCCCCATGCTTATTTGCTACAAATTCTACCTCCAATTTTTTTAACTGCCTGTCCGTCAAATGATCTAGACGGTCTCACCCAATTTCAGTAACTGGAATCTGTTACACTGTAGTAATCCAGAAAGTGCAATCCATAATAACAATAACATAGCAAAACGTTTAATTTTTCAAGGGATTTGACATAATGACAACACTGTTAATTAAAACCACTTTCTAAAAGCCTTCCACCCAACTAAGCAGTGACAGGAGGAATACTGTGGGAAAATTCATTCCATTTCAATGAACGATGTGAGGACTATCAATTATTTAAGGGATATAAAACTATATTTATTACAAAAAAATTCTGCACACATTACATGTAGAAAAGGGTATAATAATGTGAAAATGCTGATGAGCTTAATATACCAGTCACTCACATTCTTGACCATGGGTGCGTCAGTGGCCAGCCGGGTGGTCAGCGCCCCTGTACTGTGTTTCGGATCATCAAACCAGCCGATGTCCTGACGAATAATGTTCTGGAAAGTCTTCAGTCGCAGCCTCATGGTCATTCTCTCCCCGGAGTTCCCAAACATTGTTGACTGGAACAGATGAGAGTGTGCAGATTTTAGACACAATGACAGTAAATATCTTTGGTGTTTAAACGAGAAGGATATTTCAGGCAAAATTGAACATTTTTGTAACAGTTTGGCTTATCATCTATCAGATAACAGACATGTAGGTTGTGCCGGGCACAAAATGGGTAAATCTGAATTCCTAAGGTGATATTGGAAAGCCAGTAACTGCCAAAATAATACACAGCTGTAAATGTTTGGCACATAAGACAACATATATTTATTTTTATTTATTTGATTTCATTGGAGTTTCACTCCATACTCAGCAATATTTTACCAATCCTACGATCTTTAGTATTATGATGGGAAGACACCAGACAGAGCCCGTGGGAACCCACAACCAGGCTGCTGATTGACATTCCCACATGCCTCTAAAGAGGAAGTAACAGATACATGTATCAGGCATAAAAAATATTAAACAACAGGAACATTCTGTGTTTTCTTGAATACAAAAAAAGGAGAGAGGACTATAAGGGCGTCCCGCACAGGATTGACACACCTGGATTGAATTGGTTATGAAGTTTACTCCGCCTAAGGCCACAAACATCAAGCTCCAGAACGTGGCAGAACTTCTCATCTCCTCCCCAGTCTTCTGGAAAACCTAAGAGATGAAATAAAATGCCAGGTCATTTTACAAATATTACACTAATGGGCATGCTACAATGTCCTGCTATCTGGTAACTGGATATGTCACATTGTCAAGACATGGAGTTACTGGATATACATGTATTGCGCTCTGAAAATATGATGTTACTGGGAGAGTTACATTGTCAAGGCATGGAGTTACTGGATGTATTACACTGTGAAGATATGATGTTACTGGGAGAGTTACAGTTTCAAGGCATGGAGTTACTGGATGTATTACACTGTGAAGATATGATGTTACTGGCAGAGTTACACTGTCAAGGCATGGAGTTACTGGATGTATTACACTGTGAAGATGTGATGTTACTGGGTGACTTACACTGTCAAGGCATGGAGTTACTAGATGTATTACACTGTGAAGATATGATGTTAGTGGGAGAGTTACAGTTTCAAGGCATGGCATTACTGGATGTATAACACTGTAAAGTTATGATGTTACTGGGAAAGTTACAGTTTCAAGGCATGGAGTTACTAGATGTATTACACTGTGAAGATATGATGTTACTGGCAGAGTTACACTGTCAAGACATGGAGTTACTGGATGTATTACACTGTGAAGATATGATGTTACTGGGCGAGTTACATTGTCATGACATGGAGTTACTAGATGTATTACACTGTGAAGTTATGTCACTGGGAGAGTTACAGTTTCAAGGCATGCAGTTACTGGATGTATTACACCATGAAGATATGATGTTACTGGGAAAGTTACAGTGTCAAGACATGGAGTTACTAGATGTATTACACTGTGAAGACATGATGTTACTGCGAGAGTTACAGTGTCAAAAGATGGAGTAACAGGATATATTGCATTGTGAAGGCATGGTGTTAGTGGGAGAATTACATTGTTGAGACAAGGTGTTAATGGCATGACCAAGTAAGTTACATTTTGAAAACATGGTGTTACTGGCATGATCAGTCAAGTTATATTTTCAAGAAATGGTATTACTAACATGACCAGGGAAGTTACATATGTGACACCTTCATATCCTGGCATAAAATGTTACACATCATCAATAAAACCCAGGTAAGATCAGTTCTATGGGCACCATCTATAAATAGCACGGAAATGTCAGTGCAACTACTTCTTTATATGTATCGCCACGATATGGCTGAGATATTGCCGATGTGGCGTTAAGCCATAATCATTCATTCATTCTTTATATGTACATGTAGTGAAAGTTATTTATTTGATTGGTGTTTTACACCGTACTCAAGAACAACCAGTGACAGGTAAGGCTTTGGTTTCTTTATTAGGCTGTGAATACGGGTAGACAATTTCCAACTATTATCCCTTTATTTACTGATTTAATTCTTGTTCACTGTAATACTCGAATTTGATGACCATTCCTATTTGTGTTGTACAGATGTGCCAATCATACTGATTAAAGACAAATGGTCTTCAACCAGGAGTGCCATGGATAGCATACAAATGATCAACAAATCTCCATGAGCAATGATCATCATCTTTACCTTGACAACCTCACTGAAGAAAACAGCAAACAGTGGCATAGTACAGCCATTAATGGCTGCCGCTATACACCCCAACAGAACGAACGGCCATTCTGGTTTGTTCTCCTTGAACATTCTGCAAAAACCAGGCTTGTCCACGTCTTCTTCCTGAAACAAACACATGAACACAAATGTGCATTACACGAAGAACAACCCATCTCTCACATGACTAGAACGATACAAATAACAGAGAAGGAAGGTTGAAAATTGACATACAAGGAATTTTTTTAATTGTAAGCTTTCAATAAGTAAACAACTTTGCTCAATAAGGCCTCCAGCTCTCATGGAGATATCTCCTAAACAATCTTATTTATTTATTTGATTGTTACTTACAGTACTGCCATACTCAAGAATATTTCATTTATACCACGACAGACAGTATTATGGTTGGAAGAAACAAGACTGCCTGAAAAACCTACCAACCTTTGGTAAATTACTGATGAACTTTCCCTCATATGTGATGCACACGAATGTGCAAAATGTGGTCTTCAGACTGTGCAGACCACATAAGTGAGCGACATAGACTGCTTATTTTCATCAAAGCCTCAAAAGTGGTGTGAGTGGAGAAATCTACACATTTCCTGGGCAAGGTCACTCAATCTTAGTGTGAAGACTCACAAGAGATAGATGAGGATGACAAAACAGAAATTTGTAGTCCTACATGTAGACTTGGTAGTGGCTGCCAGCCAGCATTTTCACCATCTGAGCTATTTAACAAGGGCAATCTTTTCTCTCTCGATGTTTTCTTATATCTCTGACAAAAAAACACCTGTCAAATACTCACTTCTTCTTCGGCAACATTTTCCACCTTGGAAATCTTCCTAGACAACTGACGTTTCAGAATGGCCTTCTCTTTGTTACTGCCTTGGCGACTCAGGGAACGTGTTGGCGACAGTCTCTTCTCTGTAGTCTCTTCATCATCATCTGAGAAAACAGAGTTGTCATGTTCACACACAGATTAGGCTGTCACCTAATCAAATCAAATTTTGATGAAATGCATATTTTGGGAGGGAGTGTAGTACATTCTCTTGTCCAAAGAAACCTCAGAACATGTTTTTGATTATTGGTCCACTTCAAACAAAGAACAGTGTAATATCTGAAGCCTATAGACTAGGAAATGATCAAAAGTTTTGGCTTTAGCAATACAAACTGAACTTTATAATTCAATTTTAACCTGAACTACAGAAGTTAATGAGTAAAGAGAGCAGCATTACAGTGCTTATACTAGCATGAGGGGATGGGGGGGGGGGACACTGAAGGATTTAAGTTGGGAGGAGGGGAAGAATTTAAGTTGGGAGGAGGGGAAGAATTTAACTTAGGAGGAGGGGAAGGATTTCAAAGGGTAGGAGTGTAACGGGAGCAGCATTCCAGTGCTTATACTAGCAGTAGCTAGCAAAAAATTTCCCTTAGCTCAGTTGGTAGAATGCTGGACTATGGCTGCAGAGATCCCGAACTCAACTCCCTGTGTGACTCACAGAGTAAATGCTCCATCCTTTACAAATGTATGTATAAAAATTAATGATCATCACCAACTATGGATGCAGAATGCTGCTCTGCAAAGTGCGTGCAAACGAGACACTTATGATTCATTTCACTCTCGGAAAAGCCATTGTGATGTCCTGATGTCACAGAAAGAACATATGTAACCAATGTGTGTGTCATCCGGCAACGTATTTACAACAATGCTGACCTCATATGGATGTCCATGAGTGACAGTTCAGAAGATGGTCTGCCCTACACTTGTAAATCTATCTCTCTGTGCCTATTTCCCAAAGGTGCAAGAAAATTTGTCTACTAATACTTACATTTAAGCCTACAGCATTCAAAACTACTTCACTAAACCAAGACAGAAACAAGTCACAATATAGAAATTCTAGACTCTTAAACATAGGAAATCAAACATTTTCAAAGACCAATGCCAAATGAATTATTTCATCAAGGTTTTGAAATCCATTCAACAAAATTCATATACTTTGAAGGACTTTAGGGACAAGTGGGAACCCTAATATCTCTAACATCATCAGCCAACGATTGCTTTGTGAAAGAGTCCACAGATCCAAGAGATATTTACATTCTTCATTCTCGGCTGCCTGTGGATTGGTTTCCTCTTCAAATGTCTGCAGCGTGACTAGCTGATAGTATGCTCCTTTCCTTTCCATCAGCTCAGCATGTTTCCCTTCCTCCACAATCTGTCCCTCGTCCAGTACATATATCACATCTGCATTGCGCACCGTTGACAAACGATGAGCGATTACCACAGTTGTCCTCCCCTGACTAGCCTGCACCATAGACACAATCATCATCAGTTGTAAGGTGATATGTTTCAAACACTATTGAATAGACACATTTCACAATTCAGAAATTCATTTTTTTATCTACTGTATTCCTTGATTTACAATCGAAGAAAACCAGGTTTTCGACGACTGGGAGGCTTTGAATGAACAGGACATATGCCTCCTACGGGCACCCGTCCTCAGTAATAACCTATAAAAACACACCTGTAATTGAATGTGCTTGATCAAAAAATTCCATTTTGGGATAAACATTGACTCTGAAAAGAGCCATTGGGCAGTAGTGGTTGTTGTTGTTGTTCATTTACTGTTGATTCTATTGACGTGCCACAGTGTGTTCTCTTTGAGCTGTGTTAATCATGCTGTCAAACTTCCCAGTATAAAGCCTCTTACCGGAGAAGAAATACTCACAAGGAATTTCCAATCCACCCTTCCTGATATCTGATTGTCTTTTGTTTGTTGAAGTGATTTTGCATTCAATAGCTAGCCCTTTCTAACAGGTATGGCATTCGGCAAAAGCCACCGTAAAAGCTGTCGTTATTTGGATTAAGATGGCAAAAAAATGCCGTCATACGAGATATGCTGTGAATGACACCCTGCTGAATATTTATTGGTCGCAGCAGTCATTTGAACAAATAAAAAACAGAATTAAGTGGTATTTTTGTTTTCTTCTTCCAAAATTTCCTTCACGGTTGAAAACGGCTTGAAAACGCAGACCAACCACTGAACGTCAAGACAACCTGACACTGACTTATCAGCAATGGCTGTAAATTAAGACGACAGGATTTGAGACTCAACCGGAAAATGACACAGAAATGGGTAAAAAAAGTGAGTGGATGTGCCACTTTGAGTTCAGAGATCTGCAGCAACTTTTCTCAACAAGGATGATGGGCTTGGAGTCGCGATAACTGTCAGATTTTAAAATAACAAACATCTAGATGGACTCTCTGCACACGTGGAATCGCAAGACTACAGATGCTTTATGCACACATTTAACAATGTTTATGTGCCTTCCTCCACCTCTTACTGAAGAAAAACAGGTTCTCTGTAAATGGTGTCATCAAATCATGTTTGTCGTCATGATGCGATTTCCTGATGGCATTTTTTTTTTTTTGCCCTCATCGAGTGAGTCACCATGCGTTTTCACACACTTATCTGTGGTTACGGCACTGGTAGATGAAACTGTTACAAAACCATGCAACCAGTTATATGAACACACCAATGCACTTGATGACAATGAGAACTAAGAAAACATAACATAATGACCAAGTTAAAATGACAAGTAAGCAATTTTTTCGGCAATGTCACCTGTTACAAGAAAAGTAGATTGCTGTTTGAAACAACAACAAGATGAATGCCATGAACATATAACAGTATATTCGTAAATATTACTGTTAATATTAAATATAAACAGAACACAAGTAATAGAGAACACAGGTATAATCAGTCTCTAGCGTGGGACTCTGTCGGCTTAATTATGTCATCTCTTTGATCCAAGGAGCCCTCCGTCACTGATGGAGGCTTCTGGAACTATCTGCTGCAGCCTTGCTGTGATCAAACTTGCCACCAGCTGGTGAGTCACCTGACCATTAAGGTGTTGGTAGAATACAGTAATATTTGTTTGATGTTTAAAATTCATGCTCCAGAAGTTTTCACTAACATGCACTGCGGAAGCCCGAAAACCTTGCTGGCAGAATCGGTTGAGGCAAGCCCTGGAATACATATTCTCAAAACAAAACTGTTTTCTCTATTCTCTAATAAAATTCATACGAAAAGAAACTTTCATACTTTGCTTTAGAATATAAATATATGTGGTGTGATCTTTTCAATTTTTCAAATGTTTACTACATGTGATTTTTATTAGAGCTCTATTCCATCGAAATTAAAGAAAACATAAAACTTGAAGGTAAAGTGTTAGTACACCCTCATCGATGCATTTTACATTATACTGGTTTTTGCAGGGGGATATTTATTTTATTTCTTTGACTACTGTTTGCCATACTCAAGAATTTTCTAATGACAAGTTAGAAACAAGAGTTAACAGTGGAAGAAATTGGGCTGCATGAAGAAAACCACTGACCAGTGGCAAGCTCCTGGTGAACTTTCCCACTTATGGCAGTGAGGCGATATTTAAAGCAACTGTTCCGTTACGTACTTGTAGCAACACAAATAATAACATGTTTATTGCCCAGATATGGGATTAGTCGGAATGCTCATGATAATATGCACTCACTTTGTCCAGTGCTGCCTGGACAATTCCTTCACTCTCAGAGTCCAGAGCTGACGTTGCTTCATCCAACAGCAGGATTTTGGGGTCTCGCACCAGAGCTCTAGCGATAGCCACTCTCTGTTTCTGACCACCGGACAGCTGAGCTCCTCTCTCCCCTACCAGTGTCTGGTAGCCCTGGCAACAAGAAAAAGTAAGTATTTCCATCACGAAACAAAGACTTGTTTCTGAGCTCAGAAGATTAAAACAGATATGGTTGGGTTATTCTAAAATTGCCACTACACTAGACAATCTTCAGTAATCTTTAACGAGGATAGTCAATTCCTTAAAAGTGTTTATTGGGGGGTGAAGTCTAATTTACATGTCTCACATACACTACACAATCAACATGTTCAAGACTTCCAATAGTGATTCATACAATGCAATGAGACTGTCATCGAGGGCTTTGCCTTCAGTTTCTAAGACCGTAACTACATTTTTCAAATCTTTGGGCTGTCAGGTGCTTGCTGCAAAAGTAATTTGGGTTCCCCAAACCTAAACTTTCATTCCCACACACAGACACCTCACTCAGTTCGGCAAAAGTTATTAATGAGTACAAATACCATTAACAGGTCACTACATACCTCGGGTAGCGCGGAGATGAAATCATGAGCGTTGGCCATTTTGGCAGCTGCTATCACCTCGTCCATGGTCACGTTTTCTCGTCCCAGCAGAATGTTCTCCTCGATGGTGCAACCAAACAGTATCGGCTCCTGAGAGACCACCCCGATCTTACGCCGCAGCCAGGCCACGTTCACATCCTGCAGGTTGTGGCCGTCCAAGTAAATCTGCAAAAATTTTACAAGGAATCATACAGTGTTACATCAGTGATAAAATACACACTACACTCAATGTTCAGCCCAGAAGTGATTCTGATGTGTGCAGACAAAATACAAGTCAGATATCATTAGAAAAAAAAAGCAGCATCTCTGTCAGGGAGCACTTATAGTGTGATAACAGGTATTCTTAGGTTTCTTAGTATTTTCCTTTGGGTGTCAATATTTTGTCCCACTGTCAAGCCAATGGCTACGTATGCATAATAAACTACTTGATGGTACTAAATACATCTTTCTTAAATATTTATTATTTTCACTTTCTTCAACTTTAACAATAAATTCAGTTCATAGTGAACGCTTGTCTATTACTGTCATACACCACATTTTTGATTTATACTTGCCTATAAAGAGTTCACCTCTATTTGACCAAAAATTTTGTTGATCATTAATTTCCTTGTTTTACATGATTCAAAGTTGTACTGATCTAGGACAAGTATTTCGAGGTTTGAAAGGCAGGATGAGATTCCCTGGGAAAAATGTAAGTTTCAACAGAAATGCCATTGAAAATGCACTTCTGGAGGCAAATCTTATAGCAAATACAATGAACAAATGACTGTAAAGTGACACATCTGTACATGTAGATTACATGCTAATCCCAAAGCAACTCACCGATCCAGAGACTGGGTCATAGAAGCGGAGTATCAAGTTGACACAGGTAGATTTGCCACAACCACTTGAGCCCACCAGGGCCACAGTCTGACCAGGCTTGATTGACAGGTTAAAGTTCTTTAAAACCTGAAAAACAACAACGGCATGGGCCACAACAACATGAACTACTAGCACGTGTACCATTAGTTTTCTCCAAAAATGTTCTGAGGCCTAAACAAAAGTTAATAACAATCAGACAGTGAAAATGTATCATTTATAACAGACCTTGATAGCCAAATAACCTAACCACAATATACACACTGCTTTGTTTAGTTTTTCAGGTTTGCTGGTGTTTCCCTCTGTACTCAAGAATTTTTTTTACATAGATGACAGCCATTGCATACTTTGAAACAATTTAAACACTTTCAGTTTCACTTAAAATTGTCTATATCCACCTTAAATTTACACTTTCACTTACAGGAATTCTTGATGATCACACCTAGTATTTTTGATGAGACTTAATTCTCATACCTAACTTGTCTATACCATCGTGTATTCCCTAATCTGACTGTATTACCCTTCTTAAGAATGACCGCAAATGAAATCCATTCAATTCAATGTTTCATGGTCATTACCTTGACCTTCTTTCTGGTAGGGTATGCAAAGTTCACGCCCACAAAGTCAATGGTTCCCTTGACATCCTGTGGACGATCTCCTTCCGGGGACCCACTGTCAATGGACGGTTTCTGTAACAGTCACACACAAGCTCTTGCATTCTGGCTAAACACTAAACGCTAAATTCTGTCTTATTACAGGGCTTTTTCAAGCCTATTTCTGTTTAGAAAGTCAATATTTTTTCCTCATCAATGAATCAAAAACTCAATTTAGTTCATGAAAACTCAATTCAAAATTTGTCTACAATTAAGTTTTCCTAAATTTCTCACAACTGGAAAGTGGCTAGAAAAACCACTCTAGAATTTCACATTTGTACCACCCACTTCAATATTTCCAGCAATGACAACCGTTGTAAGGCCATGATTTGTTAATATGATGGCTGTCATTTTTACTGGCGAAGGACACTGGAGTGCCAGGTATAAGCCTCCAACCTTAGAGAAGTTACTGACAAACTTTCCCACATGTGATGTAGATAATGGTGAAAGACAACTGGTCCTCAGCAAACCTTAGACAGCCACACAAGCATCACTGACACCTTACTGTCACAAAGGTCTTGCTAGCACTGAGAACAGAACAGAACAAATTCCCTGTCCAAACGTGGATTTCAATCTACACCTTGTGTGTTCTAAAGATTGAACAGCAAGCACCTCAAGACCATGGCTTGCTCTCTATGACTCTCCTTGGGTCAGACCACCTGGTGAATCAGGATGGAACAAGAGGTCTATTTGTACTGTTTCAAGGAGAATGAAATGGTCCAGACTTTAAGCTGTTGTTTGGATTTTATAACAAACTTTTTTTCAGACGGTAAAATTAACAGGTGCAAAATGAAGATGAATTTACAAAGTGTGGTGTGAAATTTATTTATTTATTTATTTATTTGATTGGTATTTTATGCCGTACTTTCAATTATACGCCGCATTTCAATTATACGACAGCCACCAGCATTATGGTGGGAGGAAACCTGGCAGAGCCCTGGAGAAACCCACAACCATCCATAGCTTAGTGTGATGTGAAGCTATTCTATCTATATTTTGTCTTACAAAATACCTAATGCATCATGTGGATCTTATGCTATTAATTAAATGCAATACACAACAACAGTGGTCACCACTAGCAGTAATACTGATCTTCCTCAACTTACATTATCAATGATTTCTAGGAGGGTAGCAGCAGCCCCTTTAGCTGTGGAGACTGTGGTGATGTGGGGGGCAGCATTACCAATGGAGAAGGAACCAATCAGGACACAGAAAAAAACCTGTTCAAGACAAAAAACACAACCAGTCAAATAAATCCGTTGTTGTTTAACTTTCATATAAATGTCAAGACCTTTTATGAATTTTACCTTAGATGGAAACATATGAAACAGGCACAATGTAAGTGGTAGCCCATGGAGTTATCTTCCCTTAGTGCGCCTAGACGCCAAAGTTACTTCCCCTTGACATACCAAACACAAAACAGTTCTGAAGAGATGATCTTGAGCAATTGTTTCAAAACATGTCTAATTTAAATGGCTATCAGGTTCAGCAGAGCATTATAAATTAACATTAAAGGCATTAGGTTTTAAATTGTCAATTCAATATACGAAGGCTTTCAAAAAATTTATAAAATATTGTAAAATAAGCTTTACTTAACATGATTAATTATATGATCAATTCAAAACCTGCACGACTGAAATTTATTATGGACATAACTATAGTGTCACAATCGGTATAATAAGACAATTTTTTCATGTTGCAGAGTATATTTTTGAGAGCTGGAATATTTGCCAGCTCTCAACAGCTGATGTACAACTTGCATTGAATGGTTGTTTTACATCAAATCTTTTGAGCTGACAAATCACAATGTTTCAGTCTGTACCATACAATAACTGTATATCACACCTCATGCTAGAGGAAAACAATTGTCTTCAACAAACACAAGACAGAGCCGATAGCCATCAGCCACATACTGCCACCACGGAACAATGAGAGCAAAAGAATTCAGGAATTCTCGACCCAAGGCGAGGGATGAACAGGTCTCAAATGTGTTGACAAAACTCACAGTGAAGACTTCCCCAGGTGACAGTCCAATGCCTTCTTTCATTCCGGCTTTCTGCCATGCATCCACCTCTGTGGAACCAAACCTGCAAAATCCCAGACCCAGTTATGACACAGCCAAGTACATACAGCACACAGCATCTATTATCACAATAGTCATGTATATGTTGTAACACATGAAAGAAAACCAGCTTACCAGTTTATTCATGATCACTTTCACATGTATAAGTATTGAAATCAGTTGTACCTCAAATCAAGAAGATAAAAAGCACTACTGATTCAGGACTTACAGGACTGTCTTCTCTTTGTATTTATTTATAAAATTTTTCTATTCCATTCTTTTCTATTCATCCAGTAACAGCCATTCTCAATTTGTACTCGCCTATTTCTCTTTGTTGGACTTGTCACTTTCTTCACAAGGGGGATCATTTGCACTTCTACTGGCTGTCTTGTCAATGTTATGATAGTTGGCATGATTCAGAGCTTCACACTTCTAGTTCACACAACACAGACATACAGCTTCATGCACTCTATGGACATACGACTATACACACTCAGACATACAGCCTCACACACTACAGACATACAGTCTCACACACTACAGACATACAGCCTCACGTACTACAGACATAGTCTCACACACTACAGACATACAGCCTCACGTACTACAGACATACAGTCTCACAAACTACAGGCATACAGCCTCACACACTACAGACATACAGCCTCACGTACTACAGACATACAGTCTCACAAACTACAGGCATACAGCCTCACACACTACAGACATACAGCTTCATGAACACTACAGACACTTGACTTCACACACTACATGCATACACTTTCATGCATACTACAGACATACGACTTCCCACACTATAAACATACAACTTCACACACGACAGACATATGATCTTGCAGTTATTCCTCACCAGAATGCTAATCCATACGCCCCAAACATAATGAGGAGGGTGGTGCCGATGCCAAAGCCAACCACTGCAGACTTCCGGATTCCCAACTTCTTCCCGTGTTCTAGGGATTCAGCGTACCTACAGCATGACAAAGAACCATGACGAAGGCAAATATGCACCACAATCAGGGGTAATACACCATACATGTAGGCTAAGTATAGTAGAGTACGTGGAGACATCCTCCATATATCAGTATCAGTAACACCACTCACACTGTTACATGTGCTTGCATCAAGCACAGTCGTAACACTTTCAGCTTTTACTCCTACATGTAATAAGGTCATCCGTAAAAAAGTGTTGGTTTGGGGTAACCATCAACCCAATCAGCAAAGAAAATATTGTAAGTATGTAGGGGATTCCTTTTTAATTTTTTAGTCTGGCTAATGGAAAGATAGGGATTTGATTTTAACATAAAAATAAGAAAAGAGATTCCCTGATGTCACTCCAAAACTTCAAGGTAGGACCCAACAGGTCCAACAAACATATTTTTAATGTTCATACACATATCGTAAATGACATTAAGTTTAGCTGATAAATTCTAGCCGTTTAGCTGATTTGATTTGGCAGTAGAGATGAGAGAAGAGAGTGATCGACTCCCAGCTGTGCAGTAAGGGCCAGTGATGGTGATGCTGTCGGTGCGCGCCGCGTGGTGTGTACTGCCCAGACATGCATGGGTTAAACAGACACTAACTGATGCAGAAAGAACGGAACTGCCTGCCATCAGCGTAACATCACGACTGACCTGTCTATCTCCCTCTTGTGGCCATTGAAGGAGACAACTGTGCGGATACACGACAGAACCTCTTCTGCTACTTTACCAGCCTGTGCATAAGATTCTTGTTCTCGCTTGGTGAACGATGCCACAAACTGCAAAAACAACACAGAAGGGGGTTTACAGCAAATGGTATTAACTGACAACCTACAATGAGACTCTTTATACAAGTCAATGAGTGTAATGGTCCAAATTTTTCCCACAAAACACCCCAAGTATATTACAGTGACCTCTCCCACAAAACACCCCAACTGTGTAGAGTACTCACCTCTCCCACAAAGCACCCCAACTGTTTTCTCCCCTCACCTCCCCCACCAAATACCCCTACTGTGTACAACACTCACCTCCCCCACAAACACCCCAAATGTGTGATGCACTCACCTTTCCCACAGAACATCCCAACTGTAGTGCACTCATCTTTCCCACCTAACATCTTAACTGTAGTGCACTCATCTTTCCCATAAAACAACCCAACTGTAGTGCACTCACCTTTCCCACCTAACATCCCAACTGTAGTGCACTCACCTTTCCTATAAAACACCTGAACTGTAGTGCACTCACCTTTCCCATAAAAAACCCAACTGCTGCGTAATAACTTTTTCCAGCAAGACAACACCAGTGCACTCACCTTTCCCATTAAACACCTGAATTGTAGTGCACTCACCTTTCCCATGAAACTAGCACAGATGGCCAGCAGAGGGCTCAGTGACATCATCACCAAGGTTAGCTTCCAGCCTTTGATGAAGCCGATGACGAAGCCAGCGACGAAAGCAGCAAACCACTGAAGGCATATACTGAACTTATCCCCTAGACCTTCTCGAACTCTCTCCAAGTCACTGAAACAGTGCATAGAAGTATTCAAATATGTTTTACCGTTTTTTCTACTCAAATTGTTTTTTCAATGACGGGTATCTTTTGGTTTTAAATGGTAATGCTGACAGAATGCTGAAGATCTAGAAATAAAGTCTGACATGTATGTGTGTTTCGTTTCACTGCAAAACTGATCAATCTTTCAACACCAGTTGTACTACCTTTTTTGCATTTTAATAAAAATCAATGGTCTACATGCAACAGTCTTTAAACAATAAATGGTTCATCATCTGTCTTTTACCTTTCGGGTACTCCACCCCCACCCCAACTCCACCACCCCACCCACTTGTTTACTTGACTGGGGATAAATTTTCAACTTGCAACATTTCAATCATTATCATGATGATGTCTGGTTGTAGCTGGCCATGCCCAATAATGGTAAGTATACCTAAAGTTACCTCACTGGAATGCCATGCTATGACACCTGACATGCCAGACAAGATGCCACACCCACATTACCTTGACATCAGGCCAGCCAGTACTTTGGCCATTCCTCTTTATACACAAGTGAAGCAATGGCAAGATTACCTATGGTAACTGATGGATGGAATATCAGATATCTATCATTTACGAGGCAGACACTATGCCATTGCAGCCAGCTGGGTTTTTTGTTTTTGAAATATGTATATGTAGGTATTTGGAAATGAGGTAATCAAATGAGGACAAACTGTATTAGCTGATTAGGGACTTATAGTACACAATTATTTATTCTTTGTTTTCATTGCACTTAAAATTTCTATAAAAATCTGATTAAATGAACAATAATTCTATAAGTGAGGCCTATATTTTTTTATATATTCAGATGATTAGTACTAAAACTCACCAACAAGGAAATTCTGTTGTACCATATTAAATGATGACTTACTCTGCCAATCTTGTGGTGAGCTCTCCACTGCCATGTTTATCAAACCAACCAATCTCCTGTCTCAAAATGGCCTTGAAAAATGCCTTTTTCATTTTATGTGTTTGCCTCTCACAGGATGCAGTCCAGCAGTAAACCTTGATAGCATAAAAAAAGAAAAATAGTAGAATTATAACAGTGAAATTTATTTGTTCGTTTGATTCTTCCTTAATGATATGCTCATAAATTTTAACATAAACCAGTAAGGAGTCGTTGGCAAGCTTTCCCAGATTTAACATAGACATATGCCCACAATATTGACTGAAGATAAGAGATGTTCAGCTTATTGGACATCGCAAAGAGTACTGCGCCAGCAATGTCATTAACAAGCAATGGTAGCAGGGCAACATGTAAAATACCCTGTCCAAAGCTGGGTTTGAACCCACATTTTGTGTTAACAGTGAAGCAATCACCAGGTGGCAACACTCATGTCTTTCTGTCTAAGCAATCAAACAAAGGTATGGGGGTGTTGAAAGGCCAAAAACTCAACCTAGGTAACATTTTGTAACCATTTTAACACACTTAACTAAGAGTTCTAGGATCTTAATTGTCATGTTATACTTGTGGTTGAAATACTACCGAGGTCAAATAATTAAAGCTGTAATCATTCATTTGCTCACCAAAGTCCTTACCTTGAGGTATAAAACCAAAAACACACCTGCCTCAATGTATATATAGTATAGGACATATTTGGTCATTTCTTCATCAAAGTTCTTATCTGGAGGCATGAAGCCAAAAACACAATTCCACCAATATACACATAGTACAGGGCATTTGGTAATTTCTTCATCAAACTAATTACCTGGAAGTATGAAGCCACAAACCCACCTACACCAATATATACATAGTACAGGGCATATTTGGTCATCTGTTCATCAAAGTTCTTACCTGGAAGTAGGAAGCCACAAACACACCTGCACCAATATATGCATAGTACAGGGCATATTTGGTCATCTGTTCATCAAAGTTCTTACCTGGAAGTATGAAGCCACAAACACACCTGCACCAATATATACATAGTACAGGGCATATTTGGTCATCTGTTCATCAAAGTTCTTACCTGGAAGTATGAAGCCACAAACACACCTGCACCAATATATACATAGTACAGGGCATACTTGGTCATCTGTTCATCAAAGTTCTTACCTGGAAGTATGAAGCCACAAACACACCTGCACCAATATATACATAGTACAGGGCATATTTGGTCATCTGTTCATCAAAGTTCTTACCTGGAAGTATGAAGCCACAAACACACCTGCACCAATATATACATAGTACAGGGCATACTTGGTCATCTGCTTCTCAAACTCATTGACTGTCATGTTTGGGTTTGTCATATTGCTAAAATTGCCTGGTCCTGAAACAGAAGCATTTGCATCACAACAAAAAGCTTATTTTTTCCATGGCCTCAATACCAACTCTTTTTCTTGGTACCAAAGTACAAGATTTTTTGTTGTCACATTTCATGTTTTTTTTTAATTCATTCACATCTAATTTCATTTTTTTGGCAAGGTGACAACACATATAATTTGTTTTCAAACTTCATTCAATCCACTTTCTCAAAAGATTCATCAAAAATGGTTAATGTCTATGTATACATGTGTTTGAGGTCAATTCCAGTAAGAAGATGACGACAAATGTCATATTTAAGTCAAAACATCCAACTTACTCAGTATAGAGATCTTAGATGAAAACAAGACGGCAACATATTTATGTTTTAGATCAATTGTTGCTCCATGCCATACTCAATAAATTTTATCTTCACTTCAGTTTCTCATGTCCCCGAAATACAATCAATCAAAACACCCTTAAGTCTTTACCCTGGGCAAAATGAATGCATGCAGTTCCTCATGTCACTCATGTACAATCTGTGAAAATCCTCCGTATTATCTACTCCAGATGAATGCAGTTCCTCATGTCACTCATGTACAATCTGTGAAAATCCTCCGTATTATCTACTCCAGATGAATGCAGTTTTTCATGTCACTCATGTACAACCAGTGAAATCCCCATAGTGTCTCCTCCGAATGAATGCAATTTCTCATGTCACTAAGGTATAGCCTGTGAAATCCAGAATATCTCTACTCCGAATGAATGCAGTTTATCATGTCTCCAAATACCAGTCAGACTATCTTGCTGTTTCAAACATGAATGAATGAACGAATGCAATTTCTCCTGATCCACAAACAAAACCAGTCCAATCTCCCTTCATGTCTCTCCTGTAGATGACATCCTGGTTTGTCAGTAAAGTTTTGTTAACTCATATATACATGCTTCTACTCTGGACGATTGCGCTTTCTCCTGTCCTCCATGTACAACGCATGAAATCGTCCTGCAGTCTCTACTCTTTACGAAGCATGCGGTTTATCATGTCCTCCAAATACAAATAGTCACACCACCCTGCAGTCGCTACACTGGATAAAAGCATACAGTCTCTCTGGTCTTCAAATGGTACCGGTCACATCCTCCTGTTGTCTCAAATATGAACGAATGCAGTTTCTTCTGTTCCACCAATACAAGTCCAATCTCCCCTTATGTCTCTCCTGTAGATGACATCTTTCTATGTCAGTTGAGTTTTGGTACCAGTTACTCATACATATATGCTTCCATAACCTGAATCATATTTTTGTCTTTCTCTACATGAAAGAATGAAGTGTTTGTTACGTGCCTAGAGCATGCATAGACACAATAATAAACAAACAAAAACTAAAATTCCGACAGCCCCAAGACGCACTTACCTTCGATGAAGGTGTTAGTCATGTCCCCAAATACGATAGACAGTAGAGGCCATCCTGCTCCATGTCCCATGGCAAACACGGACCCCACAAACATGAGGAAGTAGTCCAAACAGGTGGCATAACGAAACTGAGAAAAACAACAACACTCTGTAGATCTACAAATTAACACTACAAATCTGACATGTGCATATTTTGGAATTTTCTGACCATGTGCAATAACTACATGTAGGTAGCATAAATTAAGACATGGTAAAGGTTAATATTCAAATGGACCCTAGTACCTCACAATCTCGGTAAACACCTGTACCTGTACCTTAATGTGATAATATGTCCATGTTTAGAGTGCTGCCTCACTTGAATATAATGTAGAAGTATTTCCAGTGCTGCCCACTTGAATACTATGTAGAAGTATTTCCAGTGCTGCCTCACTTGAATACTATGTAAAAGTATTTCAAAATCTGCCTCACTTGAATACTAAGTAGAAGTATTTCCAGTGCTGCCTAACCTGAATACTATTTCTTACACATCTGTGACATCTGCACTACATAAAAAATTTTATCTCAAAGATCTCAACTTAAAGTTTGGAAGTTGTTTATTTGGTAGATTACTTTTATCATTCATATACTTTATATAATGGTACAATATCAGGATTTCTTTCAGTAACGAAAGTGCTACCTCGTATAGTTTATGGATATCGCTTTTGTGGCTTCATTTATAGTAATTTACTCCCACATGCCACAATGTTGAAATAAGACACATTTTGTTTTATGATGTTCCATTCTCATCTCGATGAGAATGTCACAATATAAAAAAAATGGACCCTGTGACTGTTTTACATGGGCTCTCCCTTAGAACGATCGAGGCAAGAGAAGTGTATTCAAAATTAAGGGGTAAATAGGTATCAATCTGAAAAATAGAGAGGAAATAATAAATGAAAATTAGTGTAAAATGTATATGATTATTTCCAGAATACAAACAGAATAGAAATAATGGAAGCCATTCTTTCTTAAGTTGAAGTATTTCCAGTGCTGCCTCACTTGAATACTGTGAAAAAATATATCCAGCAGTGTCTCACTTGAATACCAGGCAGAAAACACCAACCATCCAAGTTGTTGTATTTACAGCGCTGCTTCACTTGAACACTGTTGGGGAAACAGTAAGCATATTGACACACCCATTTATAGAGCCATAGAATATAGAAGATGGGTTGATCCATGTCTTTAAATCTGGAGATCCAGGCTTTAATGCACCAGTGCCAAGTTTAACCTCTAACATATGTCCCAAAGCTCATAATCTGAGAGCTAATCACCCATCAAAGTACATTCAATTCAAAGTGTGACGTCAGACCTACAACAATAAATCAACAGGCACCCATACAGCAATGTCTGAAACTTCAATCTTCCATTGTCCTCAGTTCATACCAGGGGGCTAACAGTGCCTATAAATATACTTCCAGAAATTTGCTTATTAGCAAAGCACTGTTGTTAACCACATATACCTAAATAACACGGGAACAAAAGACTTACCAGTTCAGAAAATGATGCAGAAGTTTTAATTCCAACTCTGAAATGATGAAAAACATACACATTATGCTTATTTGTTTGACGGTAGGATGCATGCCATACTTAAGAATTTTTCAATTGTCCATCGGAAGTCAGCTTTACGGTTTGTGGAAAACAGAGTGCCCAGGGCAAACCAGGATGTCAGGGGTAAACCAATAACTTTTCGCAAGTTTCTTAGGCATAATCTCTAGTTATATTTGATTTGAAAATAAGAACTGGCCCCTTGTGAATTCTGAACTGCTAACTGTGAACTGGGAGCCAACTTCACACGTCTTGTAATATGCAACATGGTGTATTATCAGTAATGTTATCTGCAACATGTAGTGTACAATACATTATTTACTTGTTGGTTCATTTGATTGGTATTTTATGCCGTGCTCAAGAATATTTCACTAATACGATAGCAGCCACTATTATGGTGGGAGGAAACCAGCCAGAGTCCGGGGGAAACCCACGACCATCCACAGGTTGCTGGCAGACCTTCCCGTGTATGGCCAGACAGGAAGCCATCATGAGCTGGACTTGAATTCACAATGACCCCTTTGGTGGGAGGCTACCAGGTCATAACGCTGCACTAGTGCTCTAACCAACTAAGCCACGGAGGTCTCCCAATATATTATTATTCTAAACGATATTTATTATACACACTATTCATATAAACAATACACGTAGTTATATATCCACATATGTATATAAATATTTCTATACATAATATGGTGTATTATACATATTTATTGCAAGGCCATCATGAAAAATATGTTCATAGGTGTCTACTGAGGTTTTCATTGAGACTTCAACAGTACATTCATTTTTAACTTTTCTTGCGGAGTTGCAGGAATTCTTTAAACCCCATACCTTTTTCAGTATTGGTTGCCATAATAAAAAAATACCCTATGTACTTAAAACCCCTCGACCTTAAGCACATGTACAATGTAATCAAATAGACACAAATTCCAAGAAATATCATGTATAATACCAGCCATTCATAAATTGTGTAGGTGTGGTATAAATTTGGTGAACTTGGGACAAACTGTTACAGAGATAGAGCGTTTACAAGCCTTTTATAAATGACCCCAATAACCTTCGAGGTCAAGGTCAAGGTCACTAAAATTTAATGGGGTTCTTCCTCATAAGAAAGTGCAAGTATGGTGTGAGTTGGGTGGACTTTGGCCCAATATCCTAGAGACATCATGTTTACAAGCCTTTTATAAAATTTAACTCAAATGACCACATGACCTTGAAGAACAAGGTCAAGGTCGCTCAAATCCAATAGGGTTCTTTCTCACGCAAATTCGTAAATGTGATGTAAGTTCAGTGAACTTGGGCTAAACGGTTCTAGAGATAGATGGTTTACAAGAATTAAACTCAAATGATGTCAATGACCTTGAAAAAAGGTCAAGGTCGCTGAAAATCAATCAGGCTTTTCCTCATGTCAATGTGTAGGTGTGGTGTAAGTTTGGTGAACTTGGGTTACACCATTCTAGAGATAGAATGCGGGCGGGCAGACGGATGGACAGCGCCCGCTACAACCACGCCCTTTGGCCATAATTGGCCAAGAGGAAGAAAAGTAAGGATTACCAACAAACTGTTGTTCCAGTAGGGCTGGGTTACACGAACTTATGCCCAACAAAGAATTTTTAAGGACGGTCCAATATCGGAACTATTTATGATATACAATGTGATATGTGCAACAACTGTATACAAAACAAATCAAAGGTAGTATTTGCACTACATGTATGCAATATGGAACGTTATTATCAATATTAAATTATTACATATATAACATCCATAAGAATATATACAATATTTATGACATGCATTAGGGTGCATTATTTTTAATCTGAACGACATACATGTATTAACACACTGATACATGATATTTTGTATCTTCATGTATATCTGTTTAGTGTGTAAATTTTAAACTTGATATTGTTCATGATAGATACACGTAAGTATAAGGCTCGGTCCACCATTAACGTCTAAATACATGGCATATGGTATGTTTTGTAACTGAACTCACAGTGAGCAGAATTAAAAGCTCACGAGAAAAAAACACTACATCTATACTTGTACGCTGGAGCGTCACCCCTTGACTGTCACCTGCTGACTCATTGAGTCCATGCTGTCCCTACCAATCACCAACACCTCTGACAAGACTAGATTACTCACACAGCTTTTACACGCGAGTTACCTACAGGTCAACAGGTTCATGTGGTAATCTAGCCAACTTCTTACAGTTCACTGCTTATTTTTTTTCTTTTTCTTGACTTCTGCATGCAGTTCCTCAAATGTCAGAAGGTTCATCAAGTGTATGTACATGGCCAGGGGGAATATGGTGCTAAGACCCAATTAAAAAATTCAAACTAACGAGCCCAATAATAGGGCCTGCAAGAACACGTATAGATGTATACGTGTAGGGTACATCACCATGTACTGTCCTCAATGTCAGAGCAACATCTATGTGACATTTCAAGTTCATTACCATCTATCAGTTCCCTTAGCAAGATGACTGTCCATTGTAATTTTTATATTAACTTGTTCTAAATTATTTTTCTTTTTTCTCTTTGATAGCTGATACAGGATCTTTTTGTGAACATTTATTTAAATAAACTAAGACAGGTCATGGCTTTTTGTCCTGAAGGGTCTCTGACGGCAGATGAATCTGCAGCCCCCAATGCATCTCGCTCCTACAGGATAGGGCGACACTTTTAGTCATGACATCATTTAGTTTATCCAGTTCTTGCATGATCATGACAGGATGCGATGAAGTCTGTACATTCAAATTCTTTGATCTCTGACTGAATGGTTTCCTGTATCATGTGCACTTGATGACAGTACCAGTAATATTATAAATGAACTGATAGTTAAACAATTAACTCAATACCTGAGATTCTAATTATCATTAAATTATTAAGCCTCAACCTATCATGTCAAGGAGTTTTTAACAACCAGCTGTTCTTTCTTTCTTTTTTAAATATGTCTTGGTGCAAAATGCTTGAAATCTTAACTGGTACATGCAGGCCTATATACTAGTATATAAATGTGAATACCTTCATACATATTACTACCAAACAGTATATCAAAAAAACAAAATCAATTTCATCTTTCATGCATTTCAGCCTATAATTATCTAGATATTTTCCAATTGGCAAGATGTGCATATATATTTATTTTATACGTTAATTATATATTTTAAAGCTAGGTACATTTATATGCGGAGGGCTACAGGCAATGGTCTAGATATACCCATACATGTAAAGCTAAGTGTCAGATTTTGGGTTATACACACACTGTAAGGTTTAAATGTGGAACGACTGGTTCTCTTATACAGGGTCTCATTTTGTCCTTCACATCAAAGAACTCCTCCTCCAAATCAAACAGCTCAAAATTAAAAAGCCCTGCAGTTGCACATACACACAATACATTTTTAATGACTTTTGCACATTCAAACTGATTAACTTTCATTAAAGAATCAAACGTAATCAATTAAAAGTTCTGATTAAAAATTTTAAGACTTTAATTAGCCTACAGACATTTGTTCTAAATAATACCTAACTGTTTTCCTATGTCATTTGATTAACTTCATTTCTTCTACAAGTGCAAATAAGAGCCCTATAATTATTGGCCTATATGTTTGTTGAAGTCGGGTGAGGGGGGCAGGAAGGGGGTGCATACTATAGGCAAGTTAGACACGGTTTATGAACTTTGACCTTTAGAGCGAGGGGTATATGTGCGTGTAGGGCCTATCTGTAGTCAACACATGAAAGTTAAAAGAAAAACAACGAGAAAAAAAATATGACACCGTTTCACAATGTTTCAGTCGATTAAGTCTTGCATTCAGTCACCACCATGATTCAGACGGACAGACTTACGTTCCTTCTTCCTCGGAGTCGCTGTCCGAGTCGGTCGAACTTCCAGGCTTCTCATCGCGCCGATTCACGTTCCCATTCGTGTACTCCGCCGACTTATGCAAACCCCCGCTGGAAAGTAATGGTTTCTTTTCCTCCTCTGAATCCATTTACAGTTTTTTTCAGATTTACAAAGTGTTTCCAGCATGCACAGTATTTAATACACGCCTTGGACCCGGTGCATTTGAGGAGGATCGTGTAATGCTGAGCTAGAATTGCAGGTCTTGCTTATAGCTAGATGTCAAAGTCTAGAAGTGTGTGTTTCGTCGACCCAGTTAGTCTTACTGTGTGTGACGAAATACCAAAAATAGATCACTGAGAGAAAGGGACATAACTCTCAAGCAAAACACGATGACTGAGAGCGCGGTAATTGCCTTATATGGTATTTCTTAACATAGATTATATCATGCTTATTTGAACAAATAAAAGAATGAACTCATCAGTATTCAAACGCGAACAGGACTAGGTGCATAGCTACAGAACGTACATGCATATCGGGCTAGGGAAAAAAAAGGTAAATGTACATGTAGCCGTGAGCCTATCAGTATGCAAAATGTTCCAATTGCATGAAAGACTTTGAAACTGGGACACGTAATTTCATATGGTTATTACACACCTGTCATTCGTGAAATAAAAAAATCAGTGTCCATCACAAATGAAATTATTCAAACAACTGAAGCATTTTTATTTAATTTGTATAATTTGTATACCGCCTCAGCCACATCAGCTACATCAGACACATTGAACACGTGTGTTTCATCGTGTAATATAATAATGCACGAATAATGTAACACTCGCACTGTAATGTAATAAAATTTCACTGTTATGTAATAACATCGCGTAATGTAATAAATTTGTCGTGTTATGTGATAAAGCTAGTCCCCGGATATTGGAATGAAAGTTCGGTGTAAAGTAAAAATTAACACGCATAGTTAACACCAAGTATGCATTATTCCGTGCGTATTGAAGTGTCTGGAAGTTCTCTCAGTGTGTCCCATATACATATTTCGAACAGAACACGTGGTAGTACCCGACGGAGCCCTCAGGCCTTCGCTAAATTGCTGTCACACAGTGAAACGCACGTGTGTGTGCATCAAGAGCAGTTTTCAATATTAGTTTGGTCCCCGACAGCTTCTTGGTTACAATTACCTCCGCCGTTTGTTTGTCTGCCTGACTCTACTTTACGTGGCGATATTACATAACACGGAAAATATTATTACATTACACGGTAGGTATTACATTACTCAGGCATTATTACATAAAACGGTGTAGCACATGTGCCTCATCCCTGACGTTGAATGCCATTGGCCTATACATGTGGACATGTGCATTGAATGCTCGCGCGTTTATACTTGTTTCTGTTCTAATAGGCCTACTTGCATGATCACGCATGACACATTGATTTGTAGATATTTTTAATTAAATGCTTAATTTTATTGTATATATTTATTTTTTTTATGTGTTACCATTTTATGACGGCGGTTTCATTCATGGGTGGAGGAAACCATGCACGGTACTTCGTCAGGCACTTGTATATGTATATATGGAGGCCTATACAACTGTACATGCATGCATACCTGATAAACCTAGCTCTTCCTAACTGCCAAACCTGTCCTACACACAACCATGTCTAACGCCTATATCTGAATTCGAACACACAACCTCATTTGTCACAATTCAGACGGTCTGTCGTCTACAATTAAATGAGACCGACTCTTCAGAAGACTAAGCTAAAACACATGTAGTTACATATATGTGTAGGCCTTTTACATATTCATGTATATAATATGACCCAAGGCCGGATCATGAGTAAACACAGCTGTACATATATGCCAGCTCTATTAAGTTAAAAGTAAATATCAGAAAATGTCGAAGAAAGACCTCAAAGTTTAATTTAATCGAACTCCAAGATTGCAGGTGTAATAGGTCATTAAAAGAATGGATATGTCGTCAGTCGGAAACCGGTATACTATTGCATTATATTATTCAATTTTATATGTAAGCCTACAGTATATATTTGAACAGGATGAATACAAAAAATCACGTGGTGGTATATGGGTATGTAGAGTGCAGGTGACCCAAAATTTCACAACAACTTGCACTGACCCAGTTCTTTTGTCCTGTTATCGTGGGCGCAGGTATCTAAATAGATTGTATGGTGACACGTATATATACATGAATATTTCATTGTTATAGTCTTCTCCAACCTTGAGGTCATGTTATGGGCGACGTTTATGCATGTATCTATCTGTCCATCTGCCAGCAACTTATAATTACGGGAAATAATTTATGGAGGCATTTAATTGGAGGAAAGCACTCATCCATTAGTTTTCGGTGGTGAACTAGGCCTCTATAATTAAATCTGAATCCATAATTTGCCTCAGAGGCAATTTTTCATAATAGCGATTTCCGACACTAAAGCAGAGTATTTCCCCTTTGTCTGTAGTGGAGGACCTGTATATGCCTATATGCATAGGCATAAGCTGTATAATTATTTTTCTTTGGAATGAATAAAATGAAGTTTGTAGGGCTGTCTAATGTTAGAGTTCGATAAGCTGTCCGTCTTGCACGTTACGGTTTTGTGATATCACAAGTTTGGTTGTTTTTTTTTTTTTTTGTTTTTGGTTTTTTTGTTTGTTTTTTTACCACGGAAATATATTAATGCTGCGATTGTTCGTTTTAGTGCTGAGTACGGATATATCACTAATACACTCCCAAATAATTTCACCGAAAAGTCAAACTATACAGCAGCCCGATTTCCCGTCACTGGCATTCCCGTCACTGGTATTTTAACTCTGACCGGTAAAACCCACCGTAGACCATAAGCTTTTAACTGCATATAGTCTGTTTTGTGGAAATAAAACTATTCTGTAAGACGGGAAGTGCGGGTGACGTCTCCAACCTAACAACCGACAGCGAGGGCTGAAAAAAAATGGAAGCGCAATGTTAAATCATTAGGAGATTGGCATTTTTTCTCGCGCTCTCGACTGAAGTAAACAGACGAGGTTGTGAACAACACGACGCGTTTCTATTATATGGTCATTTTTAAAAAATTCTCACAAAATTCTGGGTTACACTTGTCTAAGACGAGTGAAATTTGTTTTCTACCTCATGTTATTGTTCAGGTACATGGGCTCATGCTGGAGATCAAAGAAAATCGCATTATAAATTCACCTGACAATGATCTAAATAGAACAAAAACAATTTATTTAGAATTGCCGGGATACTTTACCCTTGAGTATTCTGTCATAATCTGTTAACTATAAGCCCAGTTAAAAACCAAAACAAAACAAAAGGCCCTTTTAAATTATGACCTGAACAGAGAAGTCATCTTGACGGGAGTCCAGACTGGCGTGTCCAGTTTGTTACTGAACTCAGCATGGTAATGATAAATCAGCTCAGTAGATGTCGTGTTTTCAGTCCATTTTATGTAGAAAAATATTATAAGTGTCCCAACAAGATTCCTTCGCTCGGTCTTCATATTCGGGACCATTTGATGGAAGGTAACATCAAGCTTGAGGACATCTTCAAGGTTTCCTGGCTTCTTCCACAACCTAAACTACTATTCTATCTGCTTGAACATAAAAAAGCAAATACAAATCCTCTTACTGTTCAGCAAAACTTGTATATACCGACGTCTCAAGGAAGGGGACAGAGTTGCGGGTGCGACCGTTTCAGTTCTTTTCTTCCATCCTCATCTTCAATCTTCTCTGCCGAGGTCACACCTATACGCCTGGCCTTATCATATGTATCTTCTAGGATAAGATATAATTCATTTTACATTATACATACATTTTTTTCTAGTTTATATAAACATATTTATATTCGCATTTTTGTCTTGAAAGCCATATATACATTGGTGGTTTAAAACATGTTCTCGCCACGATATGGCTGAAAAATTGCCGATGTGGTGTTAAGCCATAATCATTTATGCGTTCATTCATTCATTCACAATGTATGAACATACACATTTTTATGTTTGAACTTATATCTCACAGTAATATATATTTGGTCATTTGGTTTGTTATAAATATAATTTTCAGAGAGGTCCCACACTGCAAAAACTAAAGAGCGACTTAATGAGGAAATCCAGGAACAAACCGATGAGCCCCTTGATGAAGCTTTCATCGGGAGTCCAGAGCAGTTGGAAAAGAGCCAACAGCACATCACTCTTGAAACACTCCTGCTAATAAGAGAGCTTGTACATCGTGTCCAGAATCTGACAGGTGAACGTGAGGAAGCCTTGCAAAGGGAACAGAGACTTCGTCACATTGTGATCAGTCATGGACTGTGTCCAGTCTGTGACCGACATTGATGAGTGATGTCTACTGATGGCTGGAATAAGCTTGATTGATTCTGCCAGTGTGTTTTCATTTCTGAGGAGACCCTTAGGGCATGGGGTTACTCGACACAGTTTGACTCTGAGAGACAAGTTTTTGTACACTGGTGTGGTGTCGTAGGCCTTTCCGAGGTAGAAAAATATCGACAACACATGATAATTATTAATAAAACCATGAGGAATGAAAGTTTCAAATCGAACAAGGTGATCTAAAATGGATCGATCTCGACGAAAACCACATTGTATATTAGATAAAAACTTATTGGTTTGAAGAAACCAAACAAGTCTGTCGTTAATCACCCCTTCCATAGTCTTAGAGACGCAGCAAGAGATATGGGACGTTGATTAGGCGAATCAGTATGGTCCTTATCCGGTTTAGGAACCGGGATAATACACGCTTCCCTCAATGATAGCGGGAAAATACATGTTATCCAAATATCTTTAAGTAAGTCCAAGAGAGTCTCAAGTGGCTCAGATGGTAGAGTGTTCAGAAGCTTATAATATATATTATTTGGACCGTACGCAGTATCGTGTGGCTTTTTTAATGAAGCTTTAAGCTCATCAGTGTAAAAAGGTCGATTATAATCTTCTAAATTCTTTGAAAAAAAAAGGAAATGTAATTTGCTCCTTTTGCTTTTTAATTTGCTGAAACTCAGCAGTGTAATTTTCAACAAAAGATTTCTGAGATATTGTTTCAGCTATTTTATTGGCTATATGAGATGGAAAAGTGAATAAAGTATCACCATCTTTCAAATGCTGAACTTTGGTCTTATTGTATTTGCCCTTAGGCTTCTGAACCATGTTCCAGACCATACACATGGGTGTTTTTGAAGTAATGCCTGAAACGATGTTCCGCCAACAAGATCGTCTCTTGCACTTCATGAATCGAGGAGCCTTAGCTCTAAATATACGAACCTGTTTTAAATTTGTATTATTATTAGGACAATGATTAAAATTTAGATCGATTATTTTGCAGTCCTTAATGGCCCTACAACAATCATTATCATACCAGGGTTTATTTCTGGATTTCTGATTTATCGAGGTTTTAGGTACAGTTCTATTGGCTGTTGTTAATATAAGTTTATTAAATTTTAGAAAAGGATCATCTGCCGCACTGAGATTCTCTGGAGTGATGTCAGCCTCACAGAACATCTCAAATGCCATCCAATCTGTTTTATCAAACTTCCACCTACCTACACGTTCTAAAGAATGAGAAGCGCGATGCTCTAGGACAATGGCAAAATGGTCAGTACCGCGGAGATCATCATGCACCTTGCAAGAAAAATCAGGGAGAAGTGATGGATCCGTGATAGTGAGATCGGTAGCAGAATATGAACCGTTACCTGGATGTAAATGGGTATTGGAACCATCAGTAAAATAACACATTAAAAATCTTCCAATGTTTTGCCTTTATTATTTATATTATCACTGCCTCTCAGGGGATTATGGGCATTAATACACCCCATAATTATGAAAGGGGTTGGCAGCTGATCTTTTCCAATTATGTAAATCAGAGACTGACAAAGAAGAATGAGGATGAATATATACTGAACACAAAGTAATTGTTTCCGAGAAAGAAACACAGACAGCCACAGCGTGAAGCACAGTATCGAGAGCAAAAGGGCTTTGAATAATATCATTATTCATGAAGACAGAGAAGCCGCCACAAGCTGTGCTATAAAGTTTATATTTTTTACGGCATATTTTATCTTTTTCAGATGTCCTCAGGTGAGTTTCCTGTAGACAAACGGCAATTGGATTTAAAGATTGAGCTAGCAGTGTTATTTCAATAACATTTACCTTAAGACCTCGTCAATTTCACTGTATAATTTTGACTAAGGAAGACGTTATGGAGGGGGGCGTATCGCGAATTTATGTTTGGATCGGTAGATTCTTGGTAGATCAACTAAGAGATCTCTCAGGTGCAGATGGTGTATCCATCACGTCTGCACCCGATGTTGAAGGATCAACGTCCTCCATCGATACAAACTTATTAAAAGCTTGGATACAGTCCCTAGTGGCCTTAGAGGGACCTTAAGGGGCCACTAGGTTTATCCCTTTTATGATTTGTAGCAGATTTATATTTCATCCGCTGCACTCTGTGAAAAATCGACGAGTTTATAGGACTTTGCACATGGCCTGTGGTCAGATAATAAACAGCAAAAGAATCAGGTAAAGTAGCACGTTTTACAATAAGATTTATGTCGTTTTGTGATGATGAACTTGAGGGTTTCATGATCAATTTTTGTTGATACCCTATGTCAATGTTCGAATGAATGATGTTTGAATTCCTACCGAAAGGGACACATCTAAACCAGATCAGCTTATTTCGGCATGGCCATGATGAAACCTCTGGAAGGAGAAACACCGTGTCGGGTTAGGTAGGTATAATTCTACCCTCACCCTACACGGACCAATAAACGTCCATGTTGGGAGAGAGGGTTTATTAAATGTGACGAGATTTGTATTTGGTTTTTACAACCTTACCATCTTGTTTAATTACAAAACGTTTGACGCTTGTCATTTTTTGTTTTGTTATGTCGGTAAGGCCCTTGTCCCTGTCACAGATAATGCCGTGAGAGCAGTTTAAGGTATTGTGTGGGGGTAACAGAAACAGCCTGTTCCCCAATGTTTTGAATTTTCAGTAAATTAACGTATTGTTATTTCCTATTTTCATCTTCACCTGACTTTCGTTTTTATTAGATATTACTAGAAAGGACGGGAAATAAGTATTTCACGACTCTAGTCGCATCTCGTTTTTCTTTTTTTTTTACCCACAACTGTCGAAGGCTGTGATAAGGGCATGGAAACATTAGAAGAAATGGAATTAGAAGAAGACATAACGAACCGATTTCATGATTCAAAGCACCGTGTTCCCCCCCCCCCCCGAGTGCCATTACATGTATCATTAAAGCCCTCCTGCTAGTAACCAACAGAAAGAGACGAGAGTTTCACGCCATTCTTGATAAGATGGATTTATCGCTCTTACTAGGGCAGGTCGAATGTAATTAGAAACGACAGACTCGATAGAGCCTACAGCCACAGCCCAGGCCCCGGTTTCATGACGCGCACTTAGCTAAGTATTCCATCAACATAAATGAGAAATATAATATAACTTTAGCTTATCACCTTACCAAAAGAAAGAAACGAAATGTTATTCCTATTAAGTGGTGGTATATACATTTCTATGCAGCAGAAGAAAAAAGAATCATACATTTCTATCCAGAATGAAAAAAAAATTAAAATGTCGATATGTACAAACTAAACGCTCACACCTGCAATCTCCGGTTTACGGTTTGACGGCCAGTTTCCGCAAGGTCTGACACTTTTGCCACAGTTTTACTCAAACAGTAAAGAGTTTGCGCTCAGAATTTTGCGCGAGTGAAGGTTCAAGAAACTGTGAATTGCCTCGCGGTAATTCACTTTGTGACCGTAGTGAATGTTCATGAGCGCCAGGGATGGTAGACGTTATGAGTCCATGGAAGCTAGGAAATACGTCCGAAGTCGCTGCATCGTTGAAAAAGAGCTCTCGAATTCTGCTGAAATGACTCCCAATGTGCAGGCTATCTGCAGGAGGACAAATAAATTTGGAAAACGGCTCTTGTCACGAAGTTGAATCGGTTTTGCAATCCAGTCAAGTTGATTAGGTTTTTCAACCTGCCTCCACTTGGTTTTCCAGCAGAGAAGTTCTATATCCACAAGATCAGGATTTGGCAGATCGTCTGCATACATATCAGCAGCTTCTTTCGCTGTGTAGGTTTCGGTGCCATCGTTACAAAATAATGATGATGTGAAGTACAACAACTGTGCTGCTGTCTGAGGCATTGGGCCAAACCTTGTTTCCAATACCCCACTGAGTGTGTCCAAAAGAGTACCCGTGATATTGATACGTTAGAAATACGGGACATCGAAGGCGTAACTCAAAGTTTGTCTGCAAGTCTCACAGCTTGAGCGTAAATATTGTGAGACTGAATGTCAATGTGTTGTGCCTTCGCCTTCAAGCTGACTTTAGTTTCATTAATGCGGCGGTACGCATAAACGATGTGAACGCTTTCCCCATGGAGGTGTTGAGTGAACCTGTGGACCGAATGCAGCATGGAAGAGACCAAAGAAACCAACGAAACCAAAGTCTGTAATTGACTTTAAGCGCCTGGTAGACTCGATTTTTGAGCCACTGTCCCATCCTAAGGTGAACTACTTTACAAATTCGTCTAGTTTTGGGTGAGTTCCGTTTACAATTTCAAACCACTCTACTAGGAAAGGAAGAGCAAGATAAAAGTGCTTATAAGCCTTATTACGCTCTGACCAAGGCGTCTTACACAACCCAAGAATGGCCTTCCGAGTACTCAAATGTTCCACCCTTTTCTCGGCTACCATTTCTCGTTAGGGAGAATAATTAATGAAAATGGCCATGTCTTTCATGGATGCTAGCACATGCGGGATGTTATTTTCTGAGCAACTAGAGGGAAGAGGAAAGTTTAGAATGTGAGCTGCAATGAGTGTATGTAGCTTTAACGGCATAGAGCAAAATCAGTCCTCCGACGATTTTCTTTTCTGACTCGACATATACTCGCGCATCCATTGTAGTAATGAACTCGGAGTTCTCTAATATCCAAATCCACTTTTCCATGGAATTGTAAGACTGATCCCCCTATTTCTTCATCCGTTATTCTATGCAAGAGTGACTGGAAATTCATAACACGACAGCGGTTGAAAGTGCTCCGTCGATGTTCTGTACCGCTCATTATCTTCAAGGGTTTCTGAAACGTTGCTTGTAAAGTATGCGTTGTCTATATACTTTTTATGCCCAAAACTTTTCCCATGGCATAGACTAATTGAGGTTGTGTGCAAGGGGTCAGCGAACGTAAGGGAACGGTGTGGCAAGACAATTCATCAGAGCAGCCAGCTTTTTCTGCTTCCTGGACAACCTATCGTTATTTCTTACCGAATCAGACCCCCGCCCATCCCGCCTCCATTGAGATAGACTTTATTGCCTTGTGCACTTCATTCTTGTCAGAAGATCGTTTTAAATATCGCCTTATGTCGAATGGCATTTTGACATTACAAAATTGACAAACAGACAAAGTGAGTTAAATACCAGGGTAACAGCTGTGTGAACTAATAATTGGAACAGATACCTGGTGCGTTCTTCAAAATGCTGTCCTAAGCTGCGAACCAAGGTGAAAAGCAGAAAAGTGATTTTCAGAATCTATAACTAAGCAATTTAATTCTTCCTTTGATTTGTCTTCATCATAATATTTCGATAGGTGGGCATTAATGCCGTCCCAGTGGATATTTTCGTTAATGTTGTCATCGGTATTTGTTCTGCTTTATTCGCCACGACTGAGACCAAGAGTTGAAGTTGACTTTGCGGAGGAATGGTAGGATGATGATGGAATATCAGTATATTCGTGAAAAGGGAGAGAAGAAAATGGATTCTCAGGTGGTACAAACTGGTCTGTTTGCCGACTAACCATTGGGTAATGTAAAAAAGTGACAATCGTTATAAATTTTATGGTGATGTGTTTTGTGGTCACAAGTATCAAACTGATGAAAACAATGTATTCTATGTTCAAAATTTGGAAGCTAACTGTGAAAATGACTAGAAGGGAGGACAAGTATGTGATTCAAGTTAAATAACTCCCCAACTTCCAGAAAAGCTCGGGATTTTAAAAAAGGTAGGAACAATTATCTCTATTCTGCACGAAATAGCTCGTGCTTTCCTGGGAGGGCCATGTGGTAATGAAATGTGCAATTTGTTACAAACCCCGTCCGTAAAATATTGAATTTTATCTTTTTTCATTTCTGTGGCAGTGTGTGACTTGGATTTTGACAACTGTATAAGTCATATCCTGCACTTCTGTGTCTACGAGTTTCGTGTCGTTGTACATAGAGCGTACATTCCGGAAAGATGCACGTGTGTTGTAAACATGTTTACGATCAAACCGTCCAGAATTTTCTTTGCGTTAGTCTATAAATATATAGATTGCAGGAAGGCAGTGATCTTTACTTACGTCCACCTGAGGATTTCGGGATTTATTGGAGCTCGACTTTCACGCCATTCGACTCCATTTTCCCGTACGTAGTACTTTGTGAGCTTGTGTTTCGCCACTGGCTAGTTTGCTTGAGGTATTATTTTGGAGCTTGTTTGTGAGTGAAATGACGTACATTTCATCCAAGTTTACCCAGAGAGTGACTTTGTGTATATTTCTGAGGACTGAAACATACATCGTCGGCTCGGCTCACGGACGCTACTGCCAACCCGTCCGCTCTGAAAGTTGCACCTTGCCGGGGAGTTGGATATAGACCATAGTCGGAGCGCCGTTTGTCACTTACAGGTCTGCCATCCTTCGAATCGGGAATTTCGAAGAACTGTGGATACTGTGTTTATGTGCACTAACTCGCCTTTGGAAGCCTGAATATTCCATCAGGATTTGGAGGCTATTAGCAGGAAGAAAGTATACAATTTTTAATTATCTGTATTGTTTTTGTAAATTATTTTCACTTGTATTATTTGTCCATTTTGTTCAGATATATGTATTGAACTTAGTCTAGCGTCTTTGTGTTTCTTTGTTTGATCTTGTGTAAGGCCTATCGCTGCCTGAGAGTTGAACAAGCCGTTTGTTCATCATTTTTCCTCTCCGTTAGTGGCATTCTTACAACTTATATAACATTATATGCACAAAAATAGTGTAGCCTGTAATTCTTATGCTCGTGACAACCTTCGACGGGCTTGTAAACAAATAATATATTCAGGAAAGTTACGTAACTAGTACCTCAGTTAAAGATGAGAGTCACGTCGTCCTAACTTATGTTACATGAAATGAAACACAGTTTGAGCAATAAGAGTAAAATCCCGTAATGTGTATCGATAGACAAGAACGAGAACCGTGACAGAAACAAACACGTGTTGCGGGTAGACAGCTGCACAACAAAATACCAGCGGACAAACTATTATATATGTACATGTAGTATGCACTCAAGATATCATGCATTCACATCACATTAAAGGTTCACCTGGGGTACGAGACATCTCTTATAGCAAGAGATTCCTGACTAAAGCTATCGCCAGGTGGTAAAATATCGGCAAACAGGATTGCCCTCAAATGAGGATCCAGACATTGCCGCCTACGTATGTACGGCCATTGGATATATACTGTTGTAACTTGTAATATACATTTTCTTTTAAACATTTATTTATTTATTTGATTGGTGTTTTAAGCCGTACTCAAGAATATTTCACTTACACGACAACGGCCAACATGGGGAGAGGAAGCCGGGCTGAGCCCGGGGGAAACCCACGACCATCCGTAGGTTGCTGGAGGACGCTCTGACGTACGGCCGGAGAGGAAGCCAGAATGAGCTGGACTTCTTGCTCATTCTGGGTCATTACGCTGCGCTAGCGCTCTAACCAAATGAGACACGATCTTTTAAATAACACTGAAGTCAAATCCTTTGAAGATCCGTCGGTTTATTATAGTGTTCAAACCTTAATGGAAAAGAACAAGGCTACAGGGTTTTGTATTTAATTTAGAGTCCTGCGAGTTCACCGTCCAACATTGTTTATTAAAAATGGAAGACAAATGTAAAGAGTACTTGTTGTAAACAGTTTATTTACACTTGCTAAACAGTCAGCCTCTGGCTTAATTTCTGCAACGTTACTACATGTACATTTCACACACAGCAATCTTTGTATTTTAGAAATTAAGAATATAAACATGAATATATAATTAAATCCGAACATTTACGAACATTAAGTTACGTTAAATGTAACAAATGTCACTACAGGGAATGCATTGTACAACACAGTACAACAACTGTACGATATATAGGTGGTGTTTTGATAATAAAGTAATTAAAGTAATAATGCTTTTGATTAAAGTGCTTCAATCATGTTTTGACAACATAAAATCAATAAATATATTATACAGAGGCTATGTGGATAACATGTTTACTTTCCGAACGACGTTTCTTGAATATACGTTATCGAGGTAATGTGTTGTTTTTTATACCTTGTCACTCCATATCAACTGGACAACAGTTTGAGTTTCTCTTCAAATACCCATGCTAATGTTGCTAGGCATTGATCATTATTCCTGTTGTTGATCAATATTCGTGATAGCTGTTTAAGCACCAATGTCCGCATGAACTTTCTGAGTGCGGTAAGGGTTAAGACCTAAGAACGTACTCACTTACACCTTAATGAACAAGGAGCCGTCAATGCATGTATTTCGATTTTCATAGAACAATGACAGTTTTCATTCTGAACTTAAGTTCAAAATGAGTGGCAAGTATGGATTGTACTGGTATATAAAAGCCTGGCTTCTGAGCCGGAGAGGAGGGCAGCGAGAGATATCTCCGATTACGGCCGAGATTTAGAACAAGATGCCTGCAGCTGTCTGGCTGGCCGAGTCTCTTTGTCACGCTATTTTCTAAATGGGAAACAGGAAATGAAAATGTGAGCTACTTCTCTTGTTGGAACTATCAAAACAAGACAGCATCTTTCATGCAAAGATTAGACGTGTTTATGAGGCAATTTCAGTTGGTTTGGCTGTTCTGCGTCTCTTGTTAGTTTGTGTGCCGTTTATTCTGGGTGGGCGGTAAAGGCTGGTAGGAACAAAATAAACAATAAGGATAAAGTTCACAGCGGAAATATATACAAAGAGTCCAACAATGAGCATAACAATGGCATACACAAACAAGGGAAAATAATTTGCATAGAATAAATCGTAGTTATGAAGAGTTAGCCCCCTTATACTGATTTATCGGATATGACCTCTGGACGATGTGTGTACTTCAATCACAACTTCAAAACATCAGTAATTTCGTCATAGAAATATAACATTCCGTGTGGCCGCATTTTGCCAAAATCATGGTTAACTTCGTTAATTGTCCTGTACTTAATGTTGTAGGCTAAAAAGTCAGGGATTTGCCTAGTTCAATTAAATTAAACGTTGAGGTCTATTTTCAACAACTTTTGATATTTACCTTCCTCAATGTTTAATCAGCGAGTTCAAAAATCAAGTCGGCCCATTGCGGAGGCCTACTTAGGGGAACAAAGTTGGCCTCATGTCGGCCCTAAAACGGCAGCACATGCCGAGTTCTTGTGTGGATTAATGAGGAAAAGATCTCTACGATCAATCATGCATGATCATGTCTGTTTCAGATTCATAAAAAACAGAAATAAAACCAATGCTGACTTGTTTCTTTATGAAAGCCCTCCGTGCTGTGAGGGCCCGTCGGGTGTATCCAAATTCCGGATATTACCTGGAGCCATGACCCGAAAGTATTTTTTCTTTCTTCAAAATAAATCTGAAAATGCCACACAAACGTTTCTTCGTTTGTATGTTTACTTACTGAGCATAAAGCTCTAATGAACTGGTTTTCTTTGGCAAACTTCGAGCTTACTTTCTTTCAGTTTAGCTGAATCGAAGTAGAGCCCACATTTTCCTCCATGTGGCCACTGAATCATACGTAAGTTATGTTTCAGTGTGTGCATGAATCAGAATCATAGCAGATTTCACTACCCGAAAAACATCTCCAAAGGTTTTAGTCAAGGGACGCAAATGTCTCGGAAGTACGTTATCCACAATTTCTGGCCGTGGCTTCAGGTACAGTCTGGAATTTGGATACACCCGATGCGCCCTGACAGCATGCAGCGACTTCGAAAAGAAACAAGTCGACATTCGTTTGTATTTTCTGCTTATAATGAATCTGAAATGAGCTTGAACATGTATTTTTGTTCGTCGAAATCTTTCCTCCTTGATCCACACAAGAAATCGGTGTGCTCTGCTATTTTAGGGCGGATTTCAGGCCAACTTGGTTCCGCTAATTGGGCACGAGCGCGGACCGACTTTGAGCAAGGTAAATATCAGAAATTGTTGAAAGCAGACCTCAACCTTTAATGTAAATGAACTAGGATTTGCCGTATATGTCGTTGTTGTAAAGTGAGAAAGTTTTTCTCCTCACGATTTACTTACATCAAACACACACAGTTCACAAACTCAGACTGAAAACAAGAGATTGTCATAAAAGGTTCCATATGCAAATGCCACTCACACTGTGGTGGGCTCCATGCTCACAGAATCTGTCAGACTTCATCGCGGCCAGCGACGAAGCCTCATGGCATTCTCGCGGGGTTGTCACAACTGACCGCCGAGGGCGGGCACAGGCATGATATGAATATTTAACAGTTACGTCAATGATTGGCAGTACATTGGCTAACGATTTCTTTTAATATAATATGATTTTTGCAGTACTGCTTCATATTTTATGTTTAAGAATGATTGCGATACAAGTGTTTGCCGGACGCACATGTTTATCACATGATAGCGCAAAACATGGCCTGGTAGTGTTCGGGTAGAAAGGTTAGTGTTACTTATAAGCCAGTAATCTCATTTTGCGCCTGTTGGCCAGGAAAGCATTTTTTTATGTCACGTCCCTATGATTATCAAATGGGTTCTTAGGAAACATTGAAACTACAGGTCCATGGATTTTAGATTCACACCACGAACACTTGTACACGTACAGGCTACACATTTCAATGTAAAAAGAACCATGTAAATTTGGTTCTTACATATAATATGGACAATAAGTACGGGAGCCATAATGAGAAAAATAGGTAAAGGGGCGGGAGCGTGTAAGTGCCAACTTTTACAAATTGTAAATCGGGAAACTTCACTCTGTTCCTGTCCTATATGTTGATCTCTTATCTTTTGGCAATATCGTAAACTTGTTATTCTTATTAAAGACATCATACGAAAGCTTGTTACATCTAGCAACACTAACTTTTCGTTTTTGGCTGTTAACGTCTTTCCATATGCTAAATGTAAACTGATCTTTGATTACAACAATGTTGAACTATCCAAACTGAAATCAACAGCTCACCTGATCTTTTGTCTCCTTCAGATCGACTATTGGCATGTAACTTGATTTCATTTTAAATTATACGGACATTACTGTAAAACCTCCTCATTCAGTGCAGAACTGGCAATATAAATAGCCTTCGTAAAATGGTACACAGTACTTCCAGTTGAATTTGGGTCATCACTTTCATTACAAACGCTAATGGTTGTTACAAGGCTACATGCGTCATTCCACAACTTCACAGACGAGGTTTTCGACTGTCGTTTCCTAGGACAACATGCTTTAATGCAAGCAGGTCTTTGACAGTCACGCGAAGCGTCTTCCTACAACACACGTGCAAAACAAAATTGGAAATTGGGTTCAGGGCATTGCGCATTGGGGTTATAAGCATTCGAACGCTATATTCAAAAACCAAATGCCGATATAACTGAAGGCCGCGGACGGCTACGGTAGCATATAAAGTTGCCGACATGATATTACAGATGAGAAAGCAATAAGGACACGCTCAACCTGACGAGGTTTACAGTCTACCAACACTTCTGTTCCTTTAAGCTTAACTCTTTCCTGTCTGCAAGGCGAAGTTTCAAAAATTATCATAATACTTAGCACAGCCAAAATTGGAATGGGTAAAATCACAACTGTTAAGCCGATAGAAAAATACTGTACCTTACTGAAAAGCATATCAGCACCGAGCTGTGTGTAATACAAGACATGCATTGTTTCATTCGTGACAGGGTTATATAGCGCTTCTGAAAAAGCGAAGCACATTCATCACAAATGACACCGCAAAAATAAAAATGACAACTTTTTGGCTCGTGATTCACTACTAATAACATGAGCTTTCAAAGGCTGGTAAATCGCCATTGTGCGTTCGACAGCAAATGCGGTAATTGCTCACGCATTTGCTGCCATGCCGATATGGTTAAAAGCGAATATATAAGAAACGTAATAACTGTAAAAGTTCCCCCAATGCCATGTCGTGGAAGTAGTTTCATGCTTTTCAAATATTCCAATAATATATACAATATATAATAAATATATAATAAATTGGCCCATGCCAACCCGTTCATATAAACGGCAGCGCTGGATCTGAGGACATTCTTCCAGAGAACCAGTACAGTGATTACGCAGGTAAATGTCCTCAGAGCAAGAGTGATTGGTGTATAAATTTGGTAAACCTAAGAATTCATGGTCTCACACAATTTCCGTCTGCTATCGTCTGCTGCTGACATCACGTTAACGTCTTGCTCCTCGAGCATCTCGCCACGACTGTACCCTCAATGTCCATGCCGTAGGCTACCATCGGACTCTGCACTCCAACGGACTAGGTACAGAGATCACCAGGATATAAAAGGCATTCAGGGAAGCCTCTTCTAAGCAAACGCCAACAGCCAAGATTCGGGAATTGAAGATAAAATTTATCTATCTTTTAAATGCTGTTTAAGGAGATGAAAGGAGAATTTTCCAGATACACACTGCCCACTTGCCAGTATTGTAAACAAAATCCCAGAAGATTACAGATTCATTCGGAGGAAAGATGCCAAGCCCGTCAAGTGACGAGAAGTGGAGTTCCTCTCTAGCGCATGACATTATTGAACCGAGTAAAAGTAACTGAGGCTCTCTTTGTAAACTGGTTCCAAAGCCGGACGGCAGTTACCACATGTGCACGAATTATCGTAAGGCGAACGGCATTGTAAAGTCTTATCACTATCTTATTCCGAGGATAGAGGAGTATATGGATTCCATCGGAAAGGGAAAGGTCGTGTCAAAGTTTGACTTGGTCAAGGGCTTCTGGCATGTTCCTCTCACTGGTCGAGCCGATGAGATCTCAGCCTTCATGACGCCTTAAGTTATTACCTTTGGAGTGAAAAATATTCCGCCCGCTTTCCATCGTTTTGCCACATTGTCACTTTCCACCTTGAAGGCAGCCGAGTTTCCATAGATGACGTCGTAAAAAAAACAGCGAGCATCTCGTAATTGTGCAAAACCTATTTGAAAGACTTGCAAACGCGAAGTTAACTATCAACTTAGTCAGGTGTGGATTTGGTCATACTATCGTTACATATTTGCGACAAGCGGTAGGTCAAGGTTAAGTTAAACCTCTCGATGTTAAGGTCAGCCCTGTTTCCAGTTTTCCGGTTCCAGATTGTAACAGATAGCTGAGGCACTTTCTTGGTATGGCTAGCTAATAGAGGAAATTTTGGTAGTAGTAAGGATGAGTGTGATTTCAAGTGGTAGGGTGACGCCAATTCATTGAAAAATGTCCTTTTCTCAATGAACATCGGAAAAGTGGGTCAGTGACGAAGAATAGCTTTACGAATCCCGAAATTTTGTCCTGATTTTTCCAGTATCAGTGAACCTGGACTCAGCTTTGAAAGAATAAAGTTAAGTTTGTTTGCTCACTAAAACGCCACAAGGCGTCTGGGAAGTTAAAAGCCATATTAAAATGGTCTCCAATGCCCTAAGCCCCGGATATTGATTTACCATTCACGTGTCTACCTTATCAGGTTAAGAAATTTCGTCTTGAGAAGCGCGATTGCGCATTGCATGAGCTGTGTCTCCATTTTGTTGTCTGTGCTAGTTGCATTTGCATATGACTTTCAATGTTGTAGCCTTTTGTATTCTGACC
The DNA here is from genome assembly GCA_016165875.1 of Acanthopleura granulata. NCBI lineage: Eukaryota > Metazoa > Mollusca > Polyplacophora > Chitonida > Chitonidae > Acanthopleura > Acanthopleura granulata. The sequence goes on along the minus strand of JABBOT010000080.1, from coordinate 16,899,626 downwards.
GGATGTTTTGCTGGCTTGTTCTTCATGAACTTTTGCCAAATTCCTCCCCACGGTTCTCAAGATCTGTTGCTTGCTAGTAAAACATGTACGTTACGTTATAGTCGTGAAATGTACTCTGTCCATGTTTGTTTATAGATAATGTATTATCATATTATTATCATAAATGTTTTATGCGAACAAAACTGCTGACCTTTTCTCGGGTTTTCACTACCGCAACACTAAAGATCAAGCCAGGTGCAAGGGTGAATACCTGAAATTTCTTGAACTGCTGGACAACCCTTTCCTTGCTGACAAATCCCTAGACGCTGACCTGCCCAGTGGTTCTAAACAAGTATATGACCAAGGAAACCTTTACATGTTTTCATCACCGACAGACGAGAAAAAGCACAGCCATAGTGTTCACCCGAGCAGACGGCTGTAACTTCATAGTATTTCTTGAGTGTATACTGGCATATTATGGCTCTATGCATCTGCCTGAGCGTGTAACTGTCAAAATAGAGAATTGCTTCCTTTTAAATTGCTTTTGTGGAATTTATGATATTCGAACTTATGATATTTAGGAAACGTATTCACGAGATCATATGTACATTGCGTCAGTCTTTTTTGTTTTGATTATTGTTTTACGCCGTGCTCCAGAATATTTCACTTACACGACGGCGGCCAGCATACCCTGTGGAGTAGATTCAGACGCAATCGAGAATATCTCGAATATTACAACGAACTGAATTGTAACGGAAAACTGACAAGAACAATTTATATATTACGAAGCTACATTGAGAACAACGGCAGTTGAAATAGTTGAATCAAGAGTGGTATGGGAATATTGTAGAAAATGTTATGATGCAGTAACTAAGTGCGCATATTTATGCACACACGGGTCTCCTGGAATCGGAAGAGCTCCACAGCTGAAGGAGCCTTTGTGCTGTAAGTGTTTAGCGCGGTAGTGCAGCACAATGATGCAGGGGCCTCTCATCAATCACTGAATCGCTGTGAGTTCAAGCCCAGCTCATGTTGGTGTAGCCGGGATGTGTTTTGGAATAAAAGTCATCAAGTCTAAGTTTGTGGTTACTGGTTCTTTATTGGGAGTTACAGTTGTAGTGGCACAACAGAACATCTGTGGGTTTCACAGCAAGTCTCGAAACATTAAAAACAGGGTGCCTGTTGCCTGAAACAATGAGAAATTACACGTTAGGTTAGTTGTTACACTTCCCGTGTTGCTGGCAGGATGGTTTAAAAAAAACTAAATATGACATCAATGGGCAAGTTACCACATATTGAGTTATATTTCGATATACATTGCCAACAAATTCGGTTCACTATGTACCACCATACGCACAAAAAGATAGCACAATGTAGTTTACTAAGTACCAAAGGCTTCATGTTACATATTATTATTGTGTACAGCAGTACATTAAGTACCATTCCACATAGGAGAACAGGGTAATGTTATATTCCTAGATGACAAGGGTAATACTGTTCACAGTCACAATACATACATAACATAGTGTACTAGATCATAATCACTCCATGATATTAACCATAACCTGTAGATGCAGAATATCCACACCTTCATATCTCGGACAGCAGCAAAACAAAAGCGGATGTTTTGGCTGAATACTCCTCATCATTCTGTAAAAATCGTACGAGCTGTGACCATGTAAGTAACTACAAAAAAATGTACCAGTTAAACTCTAGTAAAATTACGCAAATGTAACAATAGGAAAGCTAAACGCATGATGAGAAACACAAAGGATTCATGTGACAAGTTAAGCCAATACAATAGTTTCAAGGGAAACCAATATATGACAATAGGTGAGAACAGTAATAAGGGTCACTATGAAGACGGTAAATGTACGAGTGGACCTTGTTTCGAGAAGCTTGACAGAATCTGGGTCACATCGAACATTTAGGAAAAACAGCTCAAAGACCCGATTTAGGTTTCTGTTATCATATCTGCTTATGTCCTACAACAATAAGTACTAATATACACACACCTGAGGGTCGAGTAACGGATATTTCAACAATAAACGGCCTGTCCAACTCGTGGTACTTTACAGCTGTCATGTCGCGTACAAGGGGCGTGGTCGTCTGACCTAATGTGACCTTATTTAAACAGGAATTCTTCAAGGGAGACTACTCTACACACTCTGTGAGATAGTTGAAACCTGCGGAACGATAGAAAATAAAAGTACAAGAAAATTATGACTCTCGCCCACATTGGCTTCTTCTCCGGCTGTTAGCCTGCTTTCAACCTGCGGAAGGTTGCACGTTTCACCTGGGCTTTGTCCTGTTTCCTCCCATCACAATGCAGGCCACCGTCGTAGAAGTGAGTAGTTCTTGATAACGTCGTAAAACACGAATCAAATCAATAAATAAATCAGCAACATAAGGGGGATAATATATATAGGCAAATTTACCCATGCAGGGTCATTGTAACATCTACCTCTTAAAAAAACTCAAGTTGCTAGACTTTGTTAATTCTATTCAGAAACGAGTTTGCCTTTTGAATCCCATGGTTTGCTCCATGTTCTATTCGGCGCTGATGCAGTCAGTCAATTAATACAATATTTCCTTAACCCAAATTGTCACTGCCGTGTCGAAAAAAAGTATAACTCGTCGAAGATGTCTAAATGAACACACTTGTACTTCTATGGATAAATTTTTCTAACACGCACAAAACTCTGGTTTATTAGCCTGGTCAAAAAACCTTTTTGTACATATACACTTCAATAAATTCTCCTTTGTAACTAGGCATAATACCCAAACATCCAAAACTTTGACAAACCACATTCATATTTTGAAATACATAGATTGAAAACTTGTATATAGAAGCAATGCAAAGTTGCAGAAATGTACAACAATTAAATTTTAAGGGCATCACACCAAGACCAAATATTCAAAAGTATTAACAACATCAGTTACTGTGTCGGCATGACTGACGATACACTCATTTGGAGCTTTAGGTTTGGAAAATATAACGATTCACGGTCAGTTTCCAATTATCACACTATGTATTAAGGTTATCTAGGGTTCTAGAGGCCCACTGCCGTATTGATAACAGAGATGTGTGTTATCTATGCTTGCGTTAATTGACATGGAATTCCGGACACTGATCAAATTAGTTGAAGTACTCTTAGAATCCCTGCCAGTAAAGTCATATTCCACTCAATCTTGGGAAGGTTTCACACATGTTCACATCTAGATAAAATCTCCAATAGTGAATGTTTCTCCCGAACCACAAGAATTTTCCTCCCGTCGTGTGATTGGTGAATCTCATTAATCTTTGTGGACGTGGTAAATGTTGACATTTCCAGCAGTATTTGTGCCTCAGAAACAGGTAATTAATAGAAAAAATGTCCTTTTCAGGAAATTATTGTTATCGATTTTTCGTGTGTGTCTTTGCACTTACATGAAAGTACTTGCCACTCATTGTTTCCATGACCTTGATACCTTCGTCAGTATCTATGTTGTATTTACCTTAAAACCAACTCATTAACAGAAAACATGTCCGGTTTCCAGAGATTAATTTTACGTTTTATTCACAGCCCTGTGAAAGTGGGTTGCATTCTGTTGTTCTTTTCACTGATTCTGTCGACTGCCTTGGGTATTTTGACAGTAAATCGTTCATCCATTCACACTCGGTAATGACTGACAGTAGAGATTCATGGTCTTTAGGAAAACAACAACGATTTGTGAAGACTCGAGACTTATTGTGTTAAGTTTATCTAATAACCTTACTCGGCGTTAATTTGTAGACGACTAAGCAATGGTCTCTCGGGAACATTGTGACAGCCACTTGAAGTAATGATATAAATATGCACGGCGTCAAAACTCACTGACTCGCTGCGCTCATCAGTGGTCGTCATCTAGCAGTATGTAGTACGGAAGTCGCCTGGAATTCATAAAGGTATGTAATGAGAATAAGCAATTTTGTTAAAAGCCTGTTGTATTGCTGGCTGTCCGGAGAAGATGCTTGTTTCTGTTGCTTAGAAATTTAGTTTATGGATATAGTTATAAAAATACGGGTTACAAGAACTGAGAACTGAGAGTTTGTCCGATCTACAAGCGAGTTGTAAAAAAACATCAAGTTATACAGGTTACTTTCTGTCATACACCTCCTTTCAAAACTTCTTAAATTTTGGCATTAATTCTAACTTAGCATGGCAGATCCACGGCGTTATGCTTTGAAAGTCTGTATTTTCAACTTAAACATGTTACTTCTCTTACAGCCTTAAATTCATGCGTTGATGTGATCTCACTCGAGACTATAGCGCTGTCATTAAGTACATTAAGCACCTATATATATATATATATATATTGGAGAGACGCAGACCCCTACATACATATATATACATATATATATATATATATATATATATATATATATATATATATATATATATATATATATATATATATATATTCGCTGTGAGTTCTCGTCCAGCTCATGCTGGCTTCCTTCCCGGCCGCATGTGAGAAGGTCTGCCAGCAACCTGCGGATGGTCGTGGGTTTCCCCCGGGTTTCTGCCCGGTTTCCTCCCACCATAATGCTGGCCGCCGTCGTATAAGTGAAATATTCTTGCGTACGGCGTAAAACACCAATCAAATAAATACATATATATTTTTGGTTTAGGAATTTTAACTGATGTTTGGTTCTATTTAATTTTGATTGTTTTCACTGTTTCCTCACTTTGTTATCGCCACGGTATGGCTAAAATATTTGCCGATGTGGCGTTAAGCCACCCATTCGAGAATGTAGTAATGATGAGTATGGCAGGGATCCGGGGCTGCCAGGAAAAATACTAATTCTTCATCGTCTTTATGAGTCAGATTGTGAGTGTCAATTATTTTACAGCTTTTACTGCGGCTTTCCTTCTCTTGGAATTAGCGAGTTAATTAACTTTGAAATAATAGAGCTTGTCACTGTTTTCGAACACTTGCGTCCCTCTATTGCACCACCAGTGGGGTCATAAGGCATGTCAGACTTAGTGCTAGTGCGCTAACCAATCAGCCACCGAGACCCCTTGTTCATATTAAACCTATCCTGTCTCACATATGCTTAATTCTTACGTTCCTGCAGTCGACATCGACCAGAGACTGATTGTCTCTTGTACTGAGAGTTGGAACCGTCGCAGGTCTCTTTTGAAACCTAGTGACACAAACCTTGGACTCCAGAAACAAAGGTGTCAGATTGAGTGGTTTACCGTGTATTACGTTGGATCCCTTGGACCTGGATATTGAGAATCATTAGTGGTAAGTTGGAATTTTTGAACGGGGACAGCACCTGTGTAGGTGTAATGCTCTTGTAGCTCTTACGACTTATTTGAGGACAACCGTTTTGAGATTTATGAGGCACGTTATTTCCTGGCAATATAGTTGATAAGTCTCTCCCTGGTCTCCCAGAGCAGCCGTTTGGTTTATTTTGACAAGTAATAGCCCGATCTGAGGGTGAGACAAAACAATTTCATGATGGGGGTGCAAAAATCCGAAGGATTACACAATGGCAATGTAATCACGACCTGTATAGTTTGCAGCATGGAATTTTACCCTGCCTAGATCAATAAAGCCTGGGTCTGATTATTTCCAAATAATTATGAAATTGACATGGATGTGTACGCAAAATATCGGGATGGTTTGAAATAAACAGATGTTTTAAGTGAGATACCTTTTTAATGGTTGTTCTGATTTAGGAAAGCGAGATACTATAACAAGAAATCAGTCTAATCGGTGTATCCTAATCTTTGTTTATAAGGGAATAATGACGTTCCAGTTCCTGCTTGTCCTGTGTGTCACAGGCTTCATCACCAAGCCAGTATTCCCATCCAACGTCACCAGGAACGACATGACCCCACCAGGTCGCCCAGCAGGCGGGATCTTTGAAAACGTCACCACAAACGGAAGTGATTTTCATGAAAATGGGACGCTCGGGGAGCAAGGCGTTAACGTGATGTCAGCAGATGACGCAAGAAAACTGCTTGAGACTATAGATGCTTACGTTTACAGAATTTATACACCAATCACTCTTGCTCTGAGAACATTTACCTGCGTAATCACTATACTGGTTCTCCGGAAGAATGTCTTAAGATCCAGCGCTGCCGTGTACATAAACGGGCTGGCATGGGCCAATTTACTCAGTGGTGCTGTATATATAATTGGAATTTTTGAAAAGTATGAAGCTTCGTCCGAAAATCGCTACTGGAGGAACTTTTACAGTTATTACGTTGCTTATATATTTGGTTTTAACTACGTTGCCATGGCAGCAAATGCGTGGACAATTACCGCATTTGCTGTCGAACGCACAATGGCGATTTACCAGCCTTTGAAAGCTCATGTTATTAGTAGTGAATCACGAGCCAAAAAAGTTGTCATTTGCATTTTTGCGGTGTCATTCTTGGTAAATATTACTCGCTTTTTGAGATATGAGGTAAGAACTCGGGTTAACCCCGTCACCAATGAAACAATGCATGTCTTTTATCACACACAGCTAGGTGCCAATAATCTCTATTTTAATGTACAGTATTTTGTTTTTGGACTAACAGTTGTGATTTTACCCATTCTAATTTTGGCTGCGCTAAATGTTATGATAATAATGAAACTTCGCCTTGCCGATAGAAAACAGTTAAGCTTAAAGGAAGGAACCGGAGCGTCGATAGGCAGTAAAACTGACCAGATCGAGCGTGTCCTTATTGCCAGCGCGTGTGCCTTTCTCGTTTGCAATATCATGTCGGCAACAATATATGGTACCGTAGCTCTCCGCGGCCTGCAGGTATTTCGCCGGTTCGTTTTTGAATTCCGCGTTCGATTGCTTATGACATCAATACTTAATGCCTTGAACCCATGTCTGAACTTCATTTTGTATGTGTGTTGTAGCAAGACGCTTCGCAAAGCAGTTAAAGACCTGCTGCGCATAAACGTTTGTTGTCCTAAGAAAATCCAATCAAAAAGCTCGTCTGTTAATTCGAGGCATGATTCGTGTAGTTTTGCAGCAAACAGCAGCATTTGGACAGAGAATGCTGACCCAGATTCAAACGGAATGACTCAGTAACATGTTAGAAACACTATTTATAGAAAGCTTACTGCTGGTATGTATCATTTAAATTGGCCTTTGCCAGTCTGAATAAGACCTTATTTCATATCAAAAGCAGGTGTGATTGTGATTTAGAGTTTGATATATTAAAATAATTGCAATCAAAGCACTTCTTTGAGTTAACATGCAAAGGCCGCTCCCAGGACAAAAGAAATATGGCTTAGTATTGCTGAATATCCCAAGCCTTTCGTGCGATACCTGAACAGGAATAACAAAATGTATCATATTGCCAAAAGGAAATAGCCTTTGGGGAGAGTAGACCAAAATCTGTGAAATGACTAGAGTGAATTTTCACTACATATATCTGAACTGAACTTTACGTACATATGGCCAACGTTGTCTATCTTTAAGAATTTTTAAAGTGGCATTTACATGGAAATGTTCAGTAATCGCCCGTCCCAGTATAATGTAAAATCCGCGTAGGTGCAATTTCAATGTTTTCTAAGAGCTTACTTGGCATCCATGTCAACGCAACGTAAACAATCTTGTCCTGGACAACAGGTGCATGATGGGAACATTGGCTTATAATTCACATCGGCCTAACTGCCCGAATATTGCAGGCTGAAGCACGTGATTAACATGTTGTTCCGGAAACCATAGTATCACACCGACTCCGTCTTAAGCATAAGATGTGGAAAGTAAACATTCGCTGAGCGAAATAAAATACCTTCGCTAACACGAATAAACTATACAGCATGAGGCATTCATAAGTTTATAATTTACTTCTGATGGCCTAACACGAAAAGTAGTTCTCATTACTGTTTCTCTTGAATATGTAGCTTGATAGAGAGGCTCGACCAGCCAGATCTCTGCAGGCTTGCGTGTTGATCTAAGTCTTACAATGGAAGATAAATGCTACTTCCCTAAAACTGTATTAGCTGCCAGTCTTTGATCTACCAATATAATCTATGATAGGCATTTACTGTCAACTTATGTGGAGAATAAAAACGTCATAAAATCTACGAAAAATCAATTGTCTGTCAGTTTCATTTAAAAGCGGTATCATGAAGCTGTTATATCGATGACACCTACTTACCGAGCTCTTTGTGTAGATAATAACATCACTTTCGCGCTCCAACAGGAATATTCCACTGGTGACATATACGATAGATGTCGGAAATCTGTTCAATGAGCGATGCTTTGAGCGAACTGAGGGGGAGGAGCACGGTAATGTTGAGTTTACCTGGTAACATGGTAAATAATGTATTGTTTCAAAAACAGTTGCTTCCAGGGAATAATTTTTTTCAATTTAGGCCAGTGTCAGGGTTCTATTCTGAATGTGGATGATTGGCCTAAAGTCAGATGGCATGGCTGCGCGGTTGACAATAGAATAGATCTCAGACAGGGAAGGAACTCGGGCCATCAGTACGTATGAATAGATATTTTAAAAGGCCAAGATTCATGGTCAGTCAGAAGGATTAAAACAACAGTTTAGCCTGATAACGCCATGAGTTTCCATACCGAAACATCGCTTTCAGAATTACTAGATTCTTTTACACGTGCGATTCGAAACTATTCGATATTATTTTTCGACCTTGAAAAGGCCTACGACACAACCCATATCTCTGATATGGGTTTAAAAGGTCGTTCACCTTTGTTTATATCCGAAGTACCTGATCGTAATTTTTAGGAACGGGTGAGGTCCACTCTTTCCGACTCTCATGAGCAAGAAATGAGTGTACCCCAGGACAGTATTCTTCCTCCTGCGTTGTTCAGCAAAAAAACAATAATTGATAGCCTGGCCAAAACATTAACATCTGGCACAGAGGGTTATTTATATGTGGATGATTTCCATATATGCTACCGTGCTAAAAATGTGAATGACATCGTAATAAACGGAAATTTCATTTAGACTCCGAGCTTACATTATGTGGAGAACAAATAAAGATTGTTGGTGAAAATAAACTTTTGTGTATGATATTTGACAGTAAGTTGTCATTCATTTCTCATATTAAAATGTGTAAATCCAGATGTATAAAGGCTTTCGATATAATTAAGGTCGTGTCTAGCACCGATTTTGGTGCTGACCGATCAGTTGTATTAAATTTATAGCGTTCTCTGGTGTGGCCTAAACTGAACTATGGGTCCATCATTTATAATATGGCCAGGAAATCGCACCTTAAACTGTTTGGATCCGGTCCATCATCAAGGGCTAAGGCTGAGCCTCGTTGCTTTTAGCACTTCACTGGTAGAAAGTTTATAAGGAGAGGCTAACGAGCCTTCATTATATATTATAGACGTATAAAACTTAGCCTTCAATATGTTACAAAGCTTAAAGCTCATCCAACAAACCCTGTCTACGACTGTGTTTTCAATCTGTTATTTGCAGATAAGTATAATAAATGTCCTAACAAGACCCCTTCGTTCGGTCTTCGTGTGCGGGACCATATTGTGGAAGTTGGCATTAAGCCAGAGGATATACCTCCGGTATCATTTCCGGAGTTGCCTTCCTGGCTTCTTCGACAACCTAAATTGATATTTGATCTTCGCCGGCATATAAAATCCAATACAAATCCTGTCATAATTCAGCAAAGTTTTGCTTAAATTAAGGCTAATTATACCGACTATACATTTATATGTACTGATGGGTCAAAGGATGTGGACAGGGTTGTGGCTGCGGCTGCCTTAGAACAGCGGGTCACTTCCCTTCGTCGTCGATCCTCATCTTCTATGTTTTCTGCAAAGGCCAGGGCTATAGTCCTGGCATTATCGTATGTTTCTCCTTGGTATGCCCAGAAAGCAGTGATATGTAGTGACTCGTTATTCTGCCTTTTGGCAATTGGAAATAATAAATATAAAAAATCCCCGAATCCTTGAAATATTAGCTATGTTAGCCGCAGAGGAAGCCAGCATGAGCCGGACTTGAACTCACAGGGACCGCAGTGGCGGGAGGCTTCGGGTCATTGCCCTGCTCTAGCGCGCTAACCGACTGATTTTAGGTCAAATATTCTTACATATATTCGTCGTCTTTTGCAGGGTGAATGGGACCTGTAGGTCCACAATAAACTGCATGCCATTCACACTATCATTGGATATAATTCTTATCCACGTGAATTGTACCGAAGAGACCAAGTAGTTTTAACAAGATGTCGTGTTGGGTATTCTCGTCTAACAGACAATTTTATCTTAGATGTGAGCAGTGCTCCCGAGCGTGTTAGATGTGACGTCCAGCATGGCGTTAAACATATCCTAGCTGACAATGACCGCCTAAGATTCTACACATATATTCGATTTGTTTGACAGCGTCACCGGCATGGCTGTCATTCATTATTTGAAGGCTGTTGGGCTTTACCATAAAATATAGTGTTTTCATGATGATATATAAAAGGAGAATTGCCAGATTATACAATACATATGGTGGTTTTCGATTTTGGGTTCGTTTAACTGGTTTTAGAAATGTTTATCATTTCATTTCTTTTGATTCTTCACAACATAACAGTCGCACCGTGTGGAAACGGCTGTAAATCACACAAGACAGATTACAGAATGGGCTTTATTTACGCCTCGCATCCGTCACCAGATTTAAGAGACCATGTCTCTAGTACATGTATTCAGTACCACATTGTTATAAATTTGTTATAGAATACAGTATTTTGTTGTACAATTTGTAAATGTAGCCTTATGTTTGCGTCTTTATAGTCCTCCGTACTTGCGTATTGACTTTAGCAAGGTTCGTAAGAATACAATATTTTTGTTATGAAAGTTAAGGGCGCCTATACAAAAGCTCAGTGAAGTATGTAGTGGAGAAAGCCGGATTAATTGTAATTAATTGTAACACACGCCAGGCCGTACATTATTTTTTACGAATCCACCAGCACTGTTATTCAAATAAATGTGAACTCTGTTTCTAATGACATGTGTCACTAATGTCACTAACATCGTTGATCTTCATACACAACTACGCAAATTTGGTGTGCTGAGCCAAATGCTGTCTTGAGATTGTGCATTCAGTGTTAAAACGCCGTCTTCATTCCGATTTTCCCGGATAGCTCAATGGGATAACCGAATGATTGAAACCCAATATGTCACGGGATCTAAATCAGCCCTGTCCCATAATCCACACGTGACATCAACAAGTTTTTTTTTTCACTCGGAGAGCACGCGTTGTCACACTGAACAGCTGATTATCCAATGTTCTTTCATAAACAATGATGTACTATACTGTTCAAGCAATAGTGTGACGTCACATCTAACGTTTAACGAATAAGTCCCTGACGAAGTTTAATTTGTTTGAAGTCAAAAATATTGTGCTCTTACCTTGTCTATTGTTAAGTCGTGGTTTGTCACTCTACGCTGTAATACCTTACAACTAAGGCGGCAGGGAAGAACATCCAGGTACTTGTCAAACTCAGATTCTTCTTTATGCAGACCGGCAGAAATCACCATTTCTTGATACGAATAGCTAAGCCGTCCACATTTCAATATACTGGCCAATCACCTTTTCGAGGATGCAGATAATCATCTAGACTGAAATGACATTGGTATTTGAAATACATTACTCATTCCAATACTGTGTAGGATTAATATTCTTAACCCCGTAAAACTCTTCATGTTGCCTATGGCTATGTTTACGAGATGCTTTGGGTTTGTATTTTTCCTACAGTTAACAACTTTGAACCAGTGGTTAATCATCTTGCATTTAATTGCTATCGATACAGGCGGAGTCCCCAATTCTCTGAGGTGGATTTACGCTCACACGCCTCATTCACCTTGGTATTGTTTACCTTCCATAACTATACAAGACAATAGGCATTGGTGTCTGGTCAAACAGCTGCAAAATGCTTTGGACATTTAGGATCGCTTATTTCTGGTAGCAGGCAGTGCAATCCTTTTGTAGTCTTTTCAATATTTTTTTCATTGCGTAGTTGACTCTTCTGTTGTAGCTTAAAGATGCTTAAAGTGATCTACAAGAGATAACTTTTCTCCAGTAAATATACTCTTTTCATTTTTGTATATATGCTTTCAAAAATAACAACTTTCGTCTTCTCTTTAATGCGGAGTTTTCAGTACATGCAGTACTTTTCATGGATGTTTACCATATGCTGTAATTCGTCTTTTAGGGTTGCAGTCAACACAGTGTCATCGGTAATAATACAAACAACTTTACGTACATATTATTTGTCTGTATAGTTAATGCAGTGCACCGTTTCTGTTCTATTTATAGCCCTCGCAGCTGGCAAATCGGTATGAGATGTGGACAAATCTGTGAGTGAATCCTGACTACTGTCTCGAAAAATGAAGTGGTCAACTTTTGATTCACAACTGAAAAGTCATTCCCCAGTCACATACGAAGTGTCAAACATAACAATTCCTTTGGCTAATTCATCCAATGGCTTCTATGTTAGCATTGAATAAAACACAAATACGTACCCGAATGGTTGTTAAATGACAGATCTTTTAGCCAGGTTCACAGGGTGCCGCCATATTGAAAATAAATCTCGTTAAATCTCTTGATCATGTGACCTACAAGCACCTGTCCGACCAAGCCCGAAGGTTAATTTTATGCACGGAGATTGCGGACTATCTGCTGCGCGGGCTTAGTGGTACCACCATATGTCATATTATATTTATTTGATTGGTGTTTTAAGCCGTACTCAAGAATATTTCACTTATACGACGCCGGCCAGCATAATTGTGGAAGGAAACCTGACAGAGCCCGGGTGAAACCCACGACCATCGGCAGGTTGTTGGCAGACCTTCTCACGTGCGGCTGGAAAGGAGGTCAGAATGAGCTGGACTTGAACTCACGGCGATCGTATTGGCGAAAGGCTCTTGGGTCATTATGCTGCGCTGGTGAGCTAACCAACTTCTTTTCCTGCTCTAAGAACATTCCCAAATCAAACAGAAAATAAAAACAGAGGCAGATTTCTCTCTTTGCCAAACACAAGTATTACGAGGGAAATAATCAGACAGTTTGTTGTTTATCAGCACACAAGATTTATTCTTGCCCATACAGCTTTACAGTTTAATTGATCGATGATTTGTAGCCTCCATTACATTACCGTTATTCTTAAATAACAGTTTAATAGCAGTAGTGCACCAGGTTTTCGGAATGCAGGCTGTATCAGAATAACATTAAAGAATTGTAAACATACTTCTTTCATGGGCAGCCTGTGAATGGTCGTGAGTCTCCCCTGGGCCCGGGCCGACGCCATGTAAGTGAATTATTCTTGAGTGCGGCGTAAAACACCAATCAAATAAATAAACAAACCTGAAGGCTTCCTTAATATGTTCATTAATATGCTCATACTACATAAACATTATTTATGCTGCTGGAATTCTATCCTTCTCGATTTGTATTGCATAGAGCAATTCAGCTGTTGTGTACTTAGAATTTTCAGGTGATAAGTACACAGTTCCAATGCTTACATTGTCACATTTAGCCTTAACATTCCACCCATAACGCATGGATTGATTCATTAACGTCTGTAGTTGCGTGTTGTGTTAGGTCTTGTCTAACTGCAGGAGGATGCCACCACTCACCTTATTGGCTTCACCTGCATCACAATTGTACTTTTTCTTTCCAGGCAGTCCTTTTGTGCATTTCGGGGTGGCTGCCTTAACATCCCCGTTGATGGAGGAGGGGACACTAGCTACATCTATTCGTAAGAACTTCTCACAAGGACCTCACGCACCAAGCTTCCACCGGACAATACTTTTGTGGGGTACACAAGGGCTAGTAATTGGTAATAATTGCTTTTTCCCAACAGTTTTCTGTTGGGAAATGTTTAACTGTCAGATTACGTGCACGCGAGTGCACGGCTTCTTTCTGTGGACAATGGCTGCAGCCATAGGCTTATTTATACTAGATTTCCTACGACGTAGTCTGTGAACACGTTGGAATTGAAAGTTGTTAGTTTCTTCCCTTCCAAATCCCATCTCCTTTTCAATGGAATTTCTTAAAAAAAATTGTTATAGATTTTTATCAAATGTCCGACAAAGTAACAGTCCTACATTCCCGATGTAATTCGTAAGACAAAACTTATTTTAAATCCAAATTCTTATAGATCTGACAGCGAGAAGTATTACACTGTATAATTAGTGACCGAATTATCGTGTAAAAAGACAAAGTAAACGTTCATGGTTAGTAACGAATGTTTTCTTTATTGCTGGCATTATTGCACTGCAAGACCTGTTATATAACAGCTTCAACCGCATGGGTCATTGAGCAGGCAATCGGCCAACGCGACAGGGGGATGATTTCCCATCTGGTTGCAACGAATCCTTTTAGCCATGCTTAGAAAAATAATTAAAAGAGGTACTGATATTATATTATGTTATGATGGATACCAATATCCATATTCGTATCCACGGAAACACAGTGGAAGACAGGGAATCGACAGCTACCCTTCATAAACCTGTATCTCTGGTTAAAATCATGCACAGCGATTTACGTTCCAATATTCTTAAATATATTCTTCGCCTTTGACAAGGTGAATAGGATATGCAGGTCCATAATAAATGGCATGTTATTCGTCCTGTCATTGGCTATAATTCTTATACTGTCGTAATGTCTCGACGAGATCAAGCTTTTTTTTAGCAAGGCACCGTATTGGGCATTCTCGTGTAACACACAACTTTATCCTGGATGGGAGAGGTACTCCCGAGTGTGTTGGATGTGGTGCCCAATATGGTATCAAACATATCCTGACTGACTGTGTAGACTTCGCTTTTGTTCGGTAAAGCCTCTACACATTCGACTCTATTTCTCATTTGTTGAACAGCGTGGCTGGCCACGAGAGTAATTTATTTTTTGAGGGCTGTCGTAAGATATAGTTTCCAACAAGGCATGCATATATTTACAATATTTCAGATGATATTTGTAAATATTGTGGTTTTCGACTTTTTAGCAAATATTTGTTTTGTTTCTAAGAGGATTTTAACAATGTTCGTCAGTTTTGGTTCGTTTGAGTGTTCATCACATCACGTCGAAAACTATTCTTCCTGCTTTTGAACATGTTCTCGTCATGATATGGCTCGGATACTACCATCCTCCTCCACCCGTGGGGTCCCTGGGGTGAAAAGAATAGGATCTCAGTTCCCTAGCCAAGCAAGACATAGGCATAGAATAATTCCACAGCCTCCTCGGGCGACTAAAAGGGCAACCTGTTTGCCGTGGGATACGAAGCGTGAAGAGGGAACACGCGATCCAGGTGGCTGAGGGCGGGTTAAGCTTACGAGATCCACACGCCTAACACTCCATTTCGGCCCTTTCTTCTCCAAAAGCGGTCGGTCGGAGGGCCCGCTCTGATCAGTCAGTTGGTCACGCCAGTCCAGGTGTTTGAACATCAAACTTGATATATATCTCAACATAATGTGTTTTCCATGTTACTACTTTCCATGTTTAGACGTTTTTAGTGAAATGTTTGGGTGTCTGGGCGGTGGCTCTAGGATCAATCGAGTGGGCTGTTTCTAATTCATTAGATTCCACCTGGTCGAGAAGGAGCGAGAAATCCATCTTAAGCTAACAGTATTATCGTTATTAGAGATTACACTTTCTTAATATAGCACAGGTTCTAGAGCTGAAATTGGCTGAAACCTATCCGGGTGTGGAACCCACTCGACCAACCAGCCTTCTACAAAAATAGAAGTTGACCGGTCAACTACCTGCTATTTTTGTAGAAGGCTGGTTGGTCGAGTGGTCTAGACGGTTGACATGTATTGCTGGCGATTTGGTGCCTGACTCTGAGGTCCTTGGTTCGAAACCCGGATAGGTTTCAGCCAATTTCAGCACTAGAACCTGTGCTATATTAAGAAAGTGTAATCTCTGATAACGATAATACTGTTACTTAAATTCACTTTCTAAGTGACATCTACCAATCCATCTTAAGCTGCTTTCACACTAGGCACCGAAAACGGTTCGGAGACCGTAACAAATTCCGTTCCGATCTTGTGGCGAATGGGTATAACAGTACAACGTAGAACCGTTCACATACACCGGAGCTGAATACGCGTCAGGTCAGGGATTCAGACAGATGTCTTGCCGACCCATACTTTCCGATCGGGGGAGAAAAATTGTGACGGTTTTAGTACTGACCAGTCAGCATCGTTCAACATTTAAACATAGCGACAAGTACAGATCGCACTGAATTGCTGATTCATGAAGAGCAAAGGAATAAACTGTTGTTTGATCTTAGAGACTGCAATTAAAGACATGTAAGAAAAAAGAGTTTGGCGTGAGAATGGCAAGGGTGTTAGACACGAAAACGGTGAGTTGATTACATGTACTGCAATTGGTCGGTAAGCTACTTCGCCTCGCGTGTAAAAATGGCAACTGTATAACTCAGTCATCGAGCTAATTCACGCCAACATAAAAACAAAAGCAGCAATACACGGTGTAATTTCTTCGTCAATTTCTAATTGCATGTTGCTTACTAATGGTGTATATCTGATGATCCTTTGCTAAATCAAATAACGACCAGTTTTTTCAAGAAATAAATTTACTTATGAAACCGAATCCGTGCTCCAAATGTGAATGCAACTGTCCTTAAACGTTATCCTTCGCGAATTCGGTTCGGGTTCCGAGGATGGAGTGGAACTCTTGTTCCTCTTTCTGCTGGTTACTAGCAGAGAGGGCTTCGTCATACATGTAATTGACACTCCGAGGGCGGGGAGAGACACGGCGCTATGAAGCATCAAAACTCGTCGTTATGTCATCTTCTAACTCACTTCTTTCTAACGTTTCTATGTCCTTATCACAGCCTTCAACGGTTGTGTGTGTATAAGAAAGGAAAATGAAATTCCACTAGCTACTGAAACAGGAAATAAATACTTAAATACTAAAGCTGAATGTGCAAAGACTCTCGATATACTTAAGGTCGTGATTAGCACCGATTTGAGTGCTAACCGATCTGTTTTATGAAATTTATGTCGTGCTCTAGTGAGGCCTAAATTGGACTATGGATCCATCATTTACGGTTACACAAGGAAATGATATCTTAAAATACTGGTCCATCACCAAGGTTTGAGGCTCAGCCTTGGTGCTTTTAGAGCCCCACCAGTAGAAAGTTTATACGTAACCTTCTTTATATAACAGGCGTATAAAACTCATCCTACAAAGCTTACAGTACATCTAGCAAACCATGCCTACGACTGTGTTTTTTAATCTATTATATGTAGATAAATATAATAAATGTCCTAACAAGGTCCCTTCGGTCGATCTTCGTATTTGGGATCATATTGTCGAAGCTAACTTCAAGCTTGAGGACATAGCTCCGGTCTCTTCTCCGGAGTCTCCTCCCTGGTTTCTTTAACATAGGAAATTAATATTTAATCTACGTCAACATAAAAATTCAGATACAAATCCTCCTATAGTTTAGCAAAGTTTTGCTGGAATTAAGACTAATTATCTGGATTATAAATCTATATAAACTGATGGGTCGAAGGATGGGGACAAGGTTAAGGCTGTGGCTGTCTTAGAACAGCTAGTCACTCCTCTTCGTCTTCCATCTTCATCTTCGATCTTTTCTGCCGACGCCAAGGCTGTACTCCTGGCTTTATCTTTAGTTTCTTCTGGGTACGCCCAGAAAGCAGCGATATGTAGTGACTCTTTATCCCGCCTTTTGGCGATTGAGAATAATAAATTTAAAAATCCATTAATTCTTGAAATATTAGCCATACATAGAAATCTTGTTGAAAGAGGTAAAGATATTGTTCTGATGGATGCCAAGTCACATTATTATCCATGGAAACACAGTGCTAGACAGGCAGGCGAAAGCTGCAGTACAAAAGCCTGTATCTCGGCTTAAAATCCCGTATACAGACTTGCAGCCTAATATTCTTAAATATATGCGCCGCCTTTGAAAGGGTGAATGGGACCTGCATGTGTACAATCAACTGCATGCTATTCATCCTGTCATTGGCTATAATTCTTATACAGATGGCATGCCTCCTAGAGACCATGTCGTTTTAACACGTTGTCATGGTGGGCATTCTCGTATAACACACAATTTTATCCGGGATGAGAGCAGTGCTCCGAGTGTTTTGGATGTGATGCTCAATACGGCATCAAAGATATAACTTTTGACAGTGTAGACATTGCCTATGTCCGGCATATAGACTCTATATTTGATGTGTTTGACAGCGTCGCTGACGATGCTGTCATTCATTTTCTGATGGCTGTCGGCCTATATCACAAGATATGTTCGTCCAGTTTACTTGGTTTTGAACGTTGTCATTATATCGAATACCAATCACTGCTTCCTGGTTTGAACATGTTATATGTTACGCGATATGGCAGAAACGTTGCCGACGTGGCGTTAAGCCATAATCATTCATTCATTCATTCAAGTTTTTCAAGGTAGGTGTCAAATTTCTTGCAGAGCGTACGGAATTTAGCGCAACAGTCGGCTTTCTCTGTTTTAACAGATTACATTCTTCTTAACTTTACTCTGAATTTTACTCAGACAGTTTCCTTTGAACATACAAAAATTGAACACGTGGAAAAGTACTACTGCATTTAAACAAACCCGATCCGATTTCCTTATAGCCTCACCTGGTATTTATATCAACACAATAGCAGACATAAAGCTACTACACAGAACTGATGACTCGGTGATATTGTTAAAATCGAATCGGCAATGTGTTGATTGACTCTAAAAAATAAAGTGGAAACCACTGACGGAATAAATACTAGAACAGAGCAACAAAATTATTATGCCAGCTTGTATAGTAAGCAAAAATACTTGCAGATCAAAGAGAGGTACAAATCGTATTAAAGTCTTTATCATCAGCAAAGTTTAACGCTGAGGAGGCAAGCAGTTCATCAGGTTCAATGCCATATGAAGAACACTATCAGTGGTAAAATACCCCGGCCAGGATGATTTCCAAGTCAAGCTTCAAATTCTTCTGGAGAAGTCTAAGATTCTTTTTCCAAAGGCCTATTGATAATACGAAGGTTGCTAATTTTCGCCATGTTTAAAAGCTAGGAAAGGGCCGAAGCCAACCGAAAAAGTGAAGACCAATTACTGTTTTTAATTCCCGGTGTAAACTATCACCAGAATGTACTGAGCATACAATTAAGTCGGTGCCATATAAACTAATTAACGAAGATCAAAAAAGGCTTTACGGGATTATCGGAGAAACTATCAGCATTGCTTAATTTACGATTTTACGCATGGAGCAACAAAAAGGAATACCTTCATTACTTAGCTGACTTTGAGAAAGCTTTTTATTCTGTCGCATTGGATCGGTCCATTAACTTTTCGAGTCATTTCACGTTCGGGGAATCGATAAGGAATAAAAAAGACTCTAGACAAGGAGGCCACATATCGCTACATATATTTTAACTTTTTGCTGAAGCTCATGGATATATGATTTGATAAATATAAAGATAAATTGTAAGCATAAGTTTGGGGCTCACAGAATGTAGAATAGGGCAGTGTGCAGAGAACACAAAGCTAACTCTTGACATTTCTGAGACTTGGGTATCTTCCCGGATTGGCTTTTCAAATTCGTACACATGTTCACTAACCTGCCTTTTCCACCGCTCAATTATATCAAGCAATTAAATTCCATTTTGTATGGAATGGAACGCGGACATAGTAGAGGAAATTGTATCGAACCTAGATAATAGCAAATGAGGGTTTGGCAGGGGTCAATGTCGGTAATGTTACTAGCAGCCGTAAAATGGCCTTTGGTTAATCGTTTGATCTCCTATGATACAAAGTAGGTGAACATTATCAATGAACAATTACCAGTTACTCCAGAAAAATGGCAAAGAGGATCTGATTACCTGAGGCAAATTATACAAGAAATTCCCAACCCCTTTGGGAATGATACATTTGAAGCCTCGAAATTACAACAAATATGATCATTCCAACAAAATTAGGCGATATTTTACTGGCATAATGCTTACCTGAAGAAGTCTATAAAAAAGGGCTATGCTAAAGGAGTGAAATTAAAGAGAAATCGATTCATAAAATGAAATATTTCTTTTTTTAGTATTCTCTCCTATGAAACAAAAACAAAACACAGAATTTCTTAACATAAGTTCTTCGGTCATATGATCTGTTACAAAGGTGTCTCTTTCAGAAATAGGAGCGAGGGATAGCAATAGCTGTATTTTTTGTCAGATAGAATAAGAAAATGTTTAGCACCATTTACCCTGTGGAAAAGTCTTATGGATCGAAAATACGGAGAGACTGATAAAAAGAAATAACAAACTTGGCCTTGGTGTTAATAATTGCAAAAATTTGACATAAGCCACCAAAGAACGTAGTAAATCCATAAACTATACTTTACTGGCTTTCTTTGTTTTTTGGTGGTTGACTGTTTCTCTGCATGAATCTGTCCTAAGTTCGTATATGAGCTGAGGATAGATTCATGCAGAGAAACAGCCAAGCGTTTTCGATAATTACAGAAACAAGCAAAGAAAGTTCTATGCAACTGAATTAAATCAGTACCCAAATCAAGACGCCCAATACAACATCAAACATATCCTAGTTGACTGTATACACGTTGGTTATATTCCACAAAGATTCTACACAGTCGACACTATATTCCCTTTATTATGCTGTCATTCATTTTTGAAGGATATTGGCCTATAACATAAGATAGAGTTTTATAGTTTTTTTTTCAACTAATTCTAAACACGCCTGCTACTTTTATTTGTCTTTGTGTGTTCTCACTGTCTCGATAACCATATACTGACTCCTGATTTAAACGTTCTCGCCATAGCATGGCTAAAATACTGCGCTGTGGCAGTAAGCCATAATCATTCCGCAAAATCTTCCGAAGGTTTTGCTCACAGCCATATCTACATACAATTCCCACAAAGAAATGTTCTCCATTATAACCATAGCGTTTTGCGTTCACCTCTTTGAATCTGGTAAAGTTCTGGTAAAGAGTCCTCATGTAGCGTCTATATGTCTTATGCGCCTTACAATCAGCTACTTATTAACAGAAAAGATTTCATTTTCCAGATATTAATTTTATCGATTTTGCATGCTTTTGTTTTCACTTGTGTGAAAGCATTTGCCGAACATACTTTCGACGATCTTGCTACCTTCTTCAGTATCTGCCTTTAATATACGCCTCAAAATCAGTTCATTAACAGAAAACTTGTCTGGTGTCCAGAGATTAGTTCCGTACATTATCTGCAGTCGTTTTAGAGCATCTCATATCGAAATGCACTTGTCGCTCATTCTTTTGACTACCTTGGTATCTGCACATGAAATCATCAATCCATGCACGCTTGGTGATGATTGCCATCACAGATTGGTGGCTTCGGGAAAACAGCCTGCCTTCTCCACCTGCTCGTACTAGTGGAGGGGGCGTTGGTTTGTAGGGAACTGATGAATGGTTTCTCAGGGATAAGGTGACAGCCACTTGAAGTAGTTATATAAATAGGAGAACTGCCTGAAAACTCACTGATTATGGTTGCGCTCAAAACTGACTAACTGTCGTAATCTTGTAGCCTGTTGTCCATAAAGCGACGCGTTCTCCAAAGGTAAGCAACGAAAACTAGCAAGTTTATATTTGAATGGGATTTAACTCAGTACTCAAGAATACTTCACATTTCGGTTAATGGCTAGAGAATTTGAATTCAACGCAGTAGAGAAGAATAAGTTAAATTTAGTTTATGGATGGAGGAATCTAAGGGCCTTGAGGAAGCCTACACTGTTAACTAGCAAAACGATTTAATCATAAACTTAGGTTACTTTAATGTATTGCTGTTTCGTCTTGGATGGTACAGACTTGGTGGATACATCTTGTCGTTGTCTTGGTTAATATCAAGCATTGCGCTACTATCGGCGTGCAGCAAAACGATGACTGATGGGTGTACAATACTGTTGAATATAGTAATGACTGGTACAGAACTGCTCGGTATAGTAATGATTGGTGTAGTACTGCTCAGAACAGTAATGATTGGTGTAGTACTGCTCGTTACAGTAATGGTTGTTACATTAATCCTCAGTCCTTATCGTTTTCTTTGTCCTTGTCCTATCAGACAGACACAAAACGCGCATGTCAGGATTATCGCACCCAAACCTTAATACGTTTTTTGGAATTCAATCATCGTAACTTTTGTCATATATTGTTCGGCATTGCTGCTTTTCATATAACCTGACATTTACAACTAAGTAAGACTTACCAGCTTGAAGGACTTCTTTCTTAATTGTACCTTCGTCTGGAACCTCCCTCCCGTGCTTGCCATATTACACGGATATTATAGGCATCTAATGCATTTCATCCGATGCTACATCCAGATTTCCAACCAAAAGCCACTGTCGTGTTTTTGAATTCACCAGCAACACTTCAACATGACAGGTTGACCAAAATGCACTCTCAGACTTGGAAAATATTAACCTTCCCAGGATGTGTGAATGATGTTGTTCGCTGGTACACTGAAACACTATTCCTTAAAACTTAAAAAACGATTTAAGGAATGTATTCTTTAGTTGACTTTGGGGGAAATATTCCTTAGTTAGTGATGGAACACAAACTAAGATTCCTTGAAAAGAGGTCATCATCCGGGAACTTTTAGTCATCACTGGCCGCCTATGCAAGTTGGAGGGGCCACCAACCGCCATATTTGAACGTTGCATATCCGCCGCAGTTTTGCAGCTTGATATTTATCCCTTTACATCGGCGACAACTGACATTACTTTCTGCAAGGTAAGGAGGCCTACAAATTAATTTTACTTTAACATTTTACATTAAGCTTTCTTTCAATAGCCACAGAAGCGTTTATAAAAACCTTAGGTCTAAATCAGGTAATTTTAGTGTTAAAGATTTGTGCCCCGGTGTCGCCTTCTATCCTATTTGTTGTAAGTGATATAGTCGATTCTAGCTAGATGTGAAGCCGTCGCACTTCAGTTTGTATGTTTGATTAACAAAAGTAATAAGATTCCAGAGGAAAATTAATCCACCTGTTCAAACGCTTGAATTCAGTTATGGGCCTATCCCTAGAGTCATTATCTCCCTTTACGTGAAAATGAACACATTTCCACCCGCCCATTCTGGTGGTTTTCTTGGGTAAGATTTAATTTAAAAACGTGTATGTTTTCTTCGAAGTTTGTCGTACTGGAGTCGTCAGCGTGAATGATTATCGCATTGAAATTAATGTAGGACTAGATCTAAATCTTCACTTAGCCCATGTTGTTCAAAAGCACAACCTATGGGGGAGCAGAGTTTTTTTCGTTGTCTCCTTAGCATGAAAATTACCCATTATCTCTACATATTTGGCAGAGCCTGCTATTTTATACAATGAACAGTAACAAACGTTAAATTGGTTGAAACACAGTTGAGTGAGTTTTCGATTTCATGTGTTTGGAGATGTCAGTTTTCGATTTCATGTGTTGGAGATGTCAGCGTGGGTCATTTAGTGACCGTCTTTCGTTTCTCATCAGTTTCGATAGCCTTATAATGGGCCTCTGATGTATAAAATCTCTGATTTCACCTCAATATATAAATGATCGCGATTTGCATTTACTATCAGAACTAGGGCAGAAATCAGCAATTTTACAAATAAATGTTGAACAGATAGGCCCCCACATGTAGGCTATTTTCGCACTAACGCTTTTTTTCATCTCTTTTTTCAGTTATCTGGGTAAAAAAGTTGGCAAGAAACGAGTGCCATGTTCCAAATGTTGATGAGCATTTTCAAATTATTCATCGGAATTCATCGGAGTGTAATGCATGCTCTTTCATATTGCAAATATACAATAATTTACAATGCATGTTCTTATATGGTTTACAAAAAGCCATGGTTGTCAATGTGGCAAGGGAAATTGAAGGAAGTATCAGTACTTTAACATTAGCATGAATTTATGAAATCTGAATTGTTGTATAAATCATGAATCATGAGACAAATAAATTCATATTATTCTCCCTATATAACTATTCTTTTTGTAATTTTATTCAACTTACTGATTAATTAATTTAGTGTAAATTCTCCTAAGGGATTTCAGAATGGATTCCATACTCTTGAAGGGCTGACTTTTTTCTCCACACTAAAGGACTTTTCATTATTTAAAATCATTTATTCCTTAAAGAGTAAGACCTCACAGAAATGAAGCTATGATGAATGAAAAATAGGATTAAAAACTATCTAAAATTACCTTCACTGAATTTTTAAAATTTTTTCACCAATTTAAATGCAGTCATTGACTGTATGGTGGGTTTTTCGGACGACGTTGACAATGTGGTTCATCAGTGACACCACACCGTCTTTTTAATCACTCTGAAGCAGAAATTTAATATCATCTTAGCTTTTTATACACAGGCAAACAGTACAAGAGCACTCTTCACAAGAACTTAATGCAGAGAAGAATATAAACGTGTACTGAAAGTTTGGTGACGTCATCGGTGAACCACACAGTCAATGTGTTCATAAAACCCACGACACGATCATACTACGGATTTTTTTTCAGTGTACATAAATAGGAAAAATAAAATGGCGACTGCCACTCTTCCACGTGTGACGCCACATTTGTATGTGGCGTCACACGTATTTTTATCTGCCGTTTTTAACGAATGAAAGGTCATTTTAATTTGAATAATGTTCTTTATTCACTAAACAAACTACAAGTACATGTCTGGGCATTATCACGCATCGGAAAAAATCCTCCGCTTTTGATCGGACATTAATAGTCACATGGGAGAGATATATATCTCTATACCCTGCAGAAGATGCTATGTTCGTCTGATGACGCTATGACGTAACGATTAAAACAGTGTGACACAACAATGACACCAACGACACAACGTCACAATGGAATGTTGACACAACATTATCAATAACATTTTGACGTCGCAATTCTCAGATCACTGCTTGGTAAATCAATCTCCACGAAATTGCTGTTGAAGTTCTTTTTGTTTTTCAAGAAACAAATTTCAATCCAGTTTTTAGGGTCTTCTGTGGGATAAATTCATTACATGTTTACTGAGTGAAAGGGTACGAAACTATATGGTGTCAATAAGCCATAATATGAGGCTTACAGATCCCATATAGTTTCGTATAAATTCAATCAGTAACCAAGTAACTAATTTTACCTTTCAGCTGAATTATAGGGCAGATAATTGAACAATCCTAAACAACAATGTTCTAAGGTCTTCATTAAACTGTTACACACTTCACATGCCGGTTAGCGCGAATGTTCTGTTGGGGTTTGCCGAGCCCTGGTCCCTTCCCACGGTTTACATATAAATGTTTAATAAATCAGATGATAACATAGTATTTACAGTAATATTGCACACTAGTAACGTCGAACAAATTACAAGTGACATCAGAGTACTTTTTGTACTTCATAGTTACCACTCGTGGTGGTGGGGGGGGGGGGAAGTTGTATAAGTTGGTGCTATTTAAGAGTTTATATGAACGATCAGAATAACTCCCTGAGGTACGGTAAACTGACAAGAGGCAGGATTTCACCGGTGACGTGTGACCATTTACTGACTATCGCAATGTCGTCGTTGTTCTGGTTTTACTCTTAATTCTCCAGCCATTGACAGTGTACGCCTGCATCGGCTAAGATTCTTCGTATGGCCTTTGAGCTCCGAAGCCTTTGTCATTTTGAATTGTTCTCAAGTCATTGCTTATTAAATGCCTTGGCAATAAAAGATTTTTGGTAATTCTAGACCAGTGATGTCCAATAGATTGTAATTAACATCACTGCAGTTTTATCAAAAAGTCGTTAGGCATCTTGTAAGGTGCTACTTTTTAAGCGTTTAAATGAAGTTAGAATAAACACCCGAGACAAACAGACAAGGAGCCGGGTTTCATCGGTAACGTGTGACCATTTGCCACCTATCACACTGTCGTCTCTGTTCTCTAAGCTGCTGTCCCTATGAATAGCGACACTGGAAGTGTAAATAAAATGTCTCTAGGCTATGAGGTGCACGCACAATATTTATATGTTATATCAAACCGCTGTTGTACTTGGTGACAGTTGCAGTTGAGAGCTAGATTCGAACATGGCGACTAACTGGGTAAAAAAAAAAAAAATAATAAAATAAAAAAAAATTTAAAAAAGACCGTCGCGGCGGAACAGCAATTTAAACATCTGAACCAGTTACGCCCAGTCATGGTTGGTTGAAGTTAACTGGTCCAATCCACCACTCATCGCCAGGTACCTGACAAATTTCATGACTTAAAACCACAGCTTGACTAACAATGATCCGTGTTGGAATCCAGCCGTCGCTGTTTCGGGTGCAGCTCTAAGTCAGAAGATTTATCAGGTACCTGTTGAAGAGCAGTGATTTACTCAGGGTACTACTGTTTCTTCCACCCCAGAACCTGGTCGCAATCTAACAAGTGAAAAATTTATTGAGCACGTTGCGTTAAACACCAATAAATCAACTAATTAATCAATCATTCTGTCAATCTGTCCAACCAAGTAATCAGTTCTTTACTCTGTCATTGAACACCAAACAAATAAATAAATCTAATCTCTGTTTATCCTGCTCTTCGTTTACTAGCAAAAGATGACGTTCCAGTTCCTGCTTGTCCTGTGCGTCACAGGGCTCATCATCACGCCAGTATTCCCATCCAACGTTACCAGGAACGACATGACCCCACCAGGTCGCAAATCAGGTGGGATGTTTGAAAACGTCACAACAAACGGAAGTGATTTTCATGAAAGCGAGATGTTGGAGAAGCAAGAAGTCAACGTGAGGTCAGCAACAGACGATAGCAGACGAAAATTGCTTGATACCATCAATTCTTACATGTACCAAATTTATTCACCAATCACTCTTGCTCTGAGGACATTCACCTGCGTAATCACTATACTGGTTCTCCGGAAGAATGTCCTCAGATCCAGCGCTGCCGTGTACATCAACGGGATGGCGTGGGCCAATTTACTCAGTGGTGCTGTATATATTATTGGCATATTTGAAAAGTATGAAACTACTTCTACGAGCCGGCACTGGCGGAACTTTTATAGTTATTACGTTTCCTATATATTCGCTTTTAACCATATCGGCATGGCAGCAAATGCGTGGACAATTACCGCATTTGCTGTGGAACGCACAATGGCGATTTACCAGCCTTTGAAAGCTCATGTTATTAGTAGTGAATCACGAGCCAAAAAAGTTGTCCTGTGTATTTTTGCGGTGTCATTTTTGATGAATGTACCTCGCTTTTTTAGAAGCTCTATAAAAATTCAGATTAACCCTGTCACGAATGAAACAATGCATGTCTTGTATTACACACAGCTCGGTGCTGATATGCTTTTCAGTAAGATACAGTATTTTTCTATCGGCTTAACAGTTGTGATTTTACCCATTCTAATTTTGACAGTGCTAAATATTATGATAATTTTGAAACTTCGCCTTGCAGGCAGGAAACAGTTAAGCTTAAAGGAAGGAACCGTAGCGAAGGGAGACAGTAAAACTGGCCAGATTGAGCATGTCCTTATTGCTAGCGTGTGCGCCTTTCTCATTTGTAATATCATGTCGGCAACCATATACGCTACCGTAGCCCTCCGGGGCGTTCACGTATACCGACAGTTCGTTTTTGAATATAGCGTTCGAATGCTTATAACCTCGATGCTCAATGCTCTGAACCCATTTCTCAACTTTGTTTTGTACGTGTGTTGTAGCAAGACGCTTCGCAAGGCTGTCAAAGACATGCTACGCATAAAAGCGTGTTGCCCTGAGAAACAACAATCAAAAATCTCGTCAGTTAAGTTGAGGGATCATCCAAGTAGCCGAGTAACATGCGACAGCGTTTGTACTCAAATTGCTGATCCAAACCCTGTGATTGAGTGAGGTGGTAGTAATACCATTTATAAAGCCAGACCAGTGCTGAGTTAAAAGGCTTTTTGTGTTGTCTGTATAATTTCTGCTTGATTTCAATAATAAACTGATTGCTGCAGAACGTAATGTTATAGAAATGTAACGGTGTCCAACGGGGTTTTGAAAAATACACTTCATTTTTGTTTTTCATTAATAAAGGATATTACACAGTAAACTTCTAAACATAAAATGTGCTCTCCTGCAATATGGTTGTCTTTTCCGTTAAGGTCTGAATTCGGCAATAAAACGAAAGGCCATGAAATAATTTGGCCTATTTATTATTTTTGGAAAACGTCTGTTTACCGAAGGCGGAATCGTTTTTCATATTTTGCTATTTTTGTTCAATTCTTGGATTTGACTAAATTTTTTATTAATATTATTACATGTATACTATACGCTTTTTAGTATTGGTTTTTCATTTGTTTTACCCGTCCTTAAAATTATTGTCGTGTCGCTAATTCAGACTGTAAACTTGTATTTCTACACATACCTTAATTTTTGATTAAATATATGCACAGTCGTCTGCATTTCCTTTCAAACTACCATGAGTAGATTCGTCGGTTCATTAAACAGATGAGTCAAAACGCCGACTGCATTTCCGGAAAGTGGAAGACAGGATTCCATCTGGACCAACACTGGGTGATCTCATGCACCATGTGGGGATAGGTATCACTTCAGATCTAGTGGGAAGTCAGTCGTGGGGCTTGGGGCTTGGTGAGGTTGCGGGGAGGGGGGGGGAGGGGTTATACTCGCCCAGCACCACTTACATGTATAAACCAGCATCTTGGATTATCTGGTGAGTACAAGAAACAACCAGTTGCATTTGCATCTGGCACGCGTCTACAGTGTGTGGTAGATGATTAAATTGTAAGTCTCAGAAACACCACCCGTGTATGCATATTCTGACCTCCTAAATAAAAAGCAAACGCAGACAAAAGTGTTAATTTCTTTCAGAATCTCGCTTTTCTTTCGCTCCTGCAGAGTTCTTCCATTTTTCATTCAAGAGCTTAAAACTGCATTGACAAGGCACATGACACTGCATGTTGGTGTAATAGCGTTTGCTGATGTTCATTGGCCACTTTCACGAAACACCATAAGTTATTTTTCTAGAAGAGGACGTCGTCTACGTCAAAGCGTAATAAGGCGACGTGAGTTAGGAAAAAAAATTACGAGAAACTGATTTATGAAGTTTCGTGAAAGTGGGCCCTGAACATTTTGGCATTTGAGCCACTGGATATCCCCTTGAGCTTTTTGAATATTTTGGCTTTCCATGCAGCTTCATTATCAAATTTGGCGGTGGAATCCAGATAAAAACACTGGAAGGACGATTCCCTTAAATATTTCGATAACTGACAACTTTCGCCACCGTCACCAAACACCGTCATAGAAGAAGGAGTCATTATACTCGTTCCAAAACCTGATCTTTCTGATATGGGACTTCGCTTCGCTTACCATTTGCATCTGATCGCTAATTTAAGGTTCAGGTGGAGTCCATTCTTGGGAACTCTCATAGCAACCAATGGTTGTACTCCAGGGTATTTTTGTATCTCCAACACTGTGTAGAATTAAAATTAATACCTTTGGCAAAACATTAGCATCTGGCACTGAACCTAGGCATGGACACCAAAATGCTCTTTATGTGTCCATTTCCAAATATGCTACCGTGCTACAAGTTTGCCTCAATGACATTGAGACATAGGCAGCTGGACACGGTTTTAGATTTTCCACGTCTTAAATCGTGGGTATGCATTTTTGTTTCAAGCGGGAACTTCATTTAGACCTAGAACTGGCCTAATATGATGATCCCATAAACACTGGTCGACAAACCCGCCCAAAGCGAAAGCATTTATTTATTTATTTCATTGGTCTTTTAAGCCGTTGTTACACCGTGTTCTGTAATAATTAGCGAGTTGTGTAACACCCATCGTGCGATGTAATAAACATTTCCGTGTAATGTAATATCACCGCGCAATGTAATAAAAAAATTTGGTGTAATAAACAATATACATATGCTTTTTTGCGGTGCCAACTGTTAATCAGCAGGTCTGTGTTACTAGGGTTGGACGGTGTCAACTATAGGAACTTGTTTATCTCTCCCAAAAGATTTTTTTTCTTTTTGTTTTGTGTGTGGTGAAAACTGGTTATTAAAAATTTAGCTAATGCTTTATGACTAAGGTTCCTAGTTAATTTCATTCAACGTGGCTTATGATTGCCTTAATATTCCGGTGTAGGGAATAATTGTTTAGTGAGACTGGATGGGATGACCTATTTTGAAAATTCGACTTAAGACAGGCTTCAGTGCCGGAAAGAAAAGAGTAAAGACTGATTTTGCCACTGGAAGGTTCTTGAGAGGGCTATGGGAGATGGTAGGAAGCGATGACTGGAAAGCGATGAGAGGATGGCACGAATCATCACTTCGCACCATCGCGTCATTGCTTCACGCCATCGCTTTGCACCATCGTGTCATCGCTTCGCATCATCGTCTCATCATTTACCACTATCGGGCCATCGTTCGTGTCATCTCTTCGCACCATCGTGTCATCGTTTCTCACTATCGCGCCACTGTTTCGTGCCATGGTCGGATGGTGGAACGATGGTTCAATTAATGGTACGATGATGACCTTATCCGCGCTACCATACAATTAAGAAATAGTTACATGATAATCGTGCAAACGACCAGGTCTTGGGAATGGTTAGCCCACCAGAGGAATCGTGCAAGAATACAATTTAAAAGACTACAGAATAAAGCCTAAACCTAGAGCTGCTACGACAATGTCATAGTTGGAAATGTTCACAAGTAACGGTCTAAGCTCGATCTGTTCATGTACATGTTAATGTATTAATAACAGCATTCACACAATCTGCAAATCAATTCGTTTCTCCGATAACACAAAAGTGGTATTTTGCAGCCCTTGTTTATCGCCCACATAAAAATTTGGCGACAGTTTGGGACAGTTTTTAACATGACACGGTGCTTTAGCAATAGTTTACAAGGCAGTCAAATTTGCTTGGTAGAATTTAAACATTTGGTGATATATCATTAACAAAATAATTGTAGTATTATTTAGGCCTGCACGTGACATTTTATATGAGTTCTTAAGCACAATCGCTATGTGCTGCAGTTAAGTTGGCAAAACATACTTTTGTCCGGAATATCATGGCCCAGTGTTTAGCATAATACAAGCACTAAAGCGCAACACCTACTTCACTGTGTTTGACATGAGATAACAATAAAATAGGATTGGCGGTAATGCTAAAGAAAAGCGTCATTGCCTTGTCGCACAGGGATAGAACACGGCGATGTAACAACTTATCAAATCTACAAATCAGATAACAAAACTACAACCCAACAAAGCCCCTGTTCGAAACGACAGCTCCACACTGCCACAACACAACTACAACCAGACAAAGCGACTATAAATTAGAATCAAAAACCTGACAAACCTACACTGTTAGTTGAGAAAGTAACAATAAGATAAGAAATATATCAAATTAGTATTTGTCCCAAGGCCACCATTCAAAGAATTTTAACAAAATAGGCCCGTAACTCCCTGCATAAAATTGCTGAGGGATAACAAGTTACCAGTCACAGGATCAACAACCAAATGCGAAGCACGTAGTGGCCCTTGACTCATGGCCAGGTGACCACCAAATATTTCATCTAAATCCACCCTTGGCGTTTTCCATGACGTGTCTGGCAGACAGAAAGACATGGTGACTTAACGGACAACGCAGTATGCGACCGCTAACTGCGTGATCCAATGTACCCGAGGCTATATAGAACACATAGGTCCATGTGAGCGACGTCGACCGTGAATATAGAATAATACATACATGTATATCTGATATAATGCAGATTACTACATAATACGTAAATGACCTTATATGGTCACAGACTACAGCGGACTTCGGAAAGCTCGCAATTGATTTCGGCCATGAAGTGCCTGGTTGTTACATAACAGGTAAATTTTTTTATTACAATATCCGTTTAAAAATTATTACATTACACGGAACTCAGTGGCTGGTTCATTACATGACACTACAATCTATATTACGTTACGCTGCGACATTACATTACACGGATTTTATACCATCATACGGTGGGTGTTACATCACTCGTTAATTATCACACGACACGGTGTAACACGGTCCTCAAGAACATTTCCCTTGCAGGATTTTGATGGGAGGAAACCGTGCAGAGCCCGCGGGAAACCCATGACCATCAGCAAATTGCTGACTGACCTTCCCACGCACGGCCGCAGGGCTAAGAAGCTCACCATGAGGTTGATTTAACTCACAGAGACTATTGGGTCATTGCACTGTGCTAATGAGCTTACCCCTTGGCTACAGTGGCCCCGCATTATTGTGGGACGAAACCGGACAGAGCCAGGAAACATATGGCGCAAGGCGGATGATATTTTGACCCCCGTAGTATTAATGAGATACCACTACGGCATAAAGCCCTACACTGAAACGAAATCAGTTTATGAGGCGTGGATATATCAACATAAAACACAAACCAGAGTGCTTGTACACGGTGGAAGCGTATTTAATCTACAAACCCCACTTTTCATAACCCGCTTACATACATACCAGCTTTATTTACATGTATTTACAGAAGTCCTGTACTTGATGAAATTCAAACACAGAAGCTCTGTACTAAGTGAAACTCTTACGCATGTACACATGTCAAACATTACACTTTGCGAAACTCCTGGAATAATTTTGATACCATAATCGTATGAATCTATCTCCATGGCCAATAATATGCAACTTTCTGAAGGGTAAGTCCTAAACAATGTGCAAGACAAAGTTGGATAGACAAATTTAAATCTCAAAGCGTGTCGTCGATTTTCAATTAGTCTGGCCAACAGAGAGAATTCCCCATTTCGCGAATGGCTGTTTTAAAGTAAGTTCATTTATCGCTACTCACAATTTGAGACTCCCCTGTGAATGACATGTTACAACCTATTAACTCTGAAAACCCGAAACTTGACAGATTATGACACGTAATAAATAGAGTAGTCAACACTAAATAGTCAACAATAAACAGTCAACCATATACTTTCTGAGGACACAATGAATTACAACAACAGGTTCATTTCTCTCAACAACTGCTTGCATGCAGGTTGGTGGTTAAATACAAACTTGACATGGTAAATGGTGCACACGTTGCAGCCTGTTTTATCCCAGTGTGTGATATCATATTGGTGGGTGTACATGTACATGTATAGTCCACCGGGGAACTGCCATGATGGAACACCATACTATGCGGAATGTTCTGAGGCCAACCAGTGACATCCCCTGGTGAACTTCACCATGTGCGAAGGCCCTCCTGTGTGCACTCTGATAACCTAATTTACTGCCTGATATTTGAATAGAAGATGACCATTCATATAGAGCCGGCAGATCGGGAAGACCAGGTTCACGAACACTTGTGATACAACTGATGAAATCAAAGTTACAACAGCCTTTCATTTTAATTACTACTTATGAGAAAATCCATTAACATTTTTCTACAAATACCAAAACAGTTTAAAGAAAACGAGAAGAAAGAAAATCAACTGAACTTCAAAATTATCAAATGGACCACTGATAATTAAATGTGAAATATACCTTTTCTTCGACCCATTTAACCCATTCATATGCATAAATAAGTGTTCAAGTCCCCTAAACTGGGCAACATTTCAGCTACAATCGTATTACAAGTAACTGAATGCTAGTGAGATCATTTTTCATTTGTCAAGTTCATTAATTTGATATCTGAAACTGGCATACCTGTTTAAGAAGTATAACACATCACATATCATGATCCAATTCACTCAATCAAAAGAAAATAATCCATATGCAAATACAACGATACCAAAAAAAATCAATGACACCCCAGTGATTCCACCACAGGAATCAAACACTTGTACAGCTCTACCTTGGCCGAATCATTCAGTGGCCTTGTCTCATAATTACTCAAACATACTTCCTTGCCTTCTTTTTTCCTTTCTCTTTAATATATAGAAGCCTCATGTAAATGACACAAACACTGCTTAACACCCTATTTTGTTCAGATTCCGAACAACCATTTTCAGTTCACACAGTTTACCTTTACCACACAATTAAAACAGGGATGAATTGAGTCTGACTTAATGATAGCAGTAAATTGAAATCAATTACAACTACATAATGCAGTGCGTTATTTTAGGAAACATGAGTTTAACAGAACAAATCTAATGATCACTGAAAAGTATCTTTTCCATCAAAATCAGCCGAACTTTCCACCACTAGCTGACCCACATTAGTAAAAACCATTAGTTTTGGCAATTTTGGAAAAGGATTAGGTATTATGAATTCCTTGATTTCTCTTAAAATCAGCTGAAAATTCTCATCCCTGAATGATACTTGACTAACTGGCAGCGTTCTAAGTATTGCCGTCATTTAGAGGCATAAATATATGGATCACTGCTTGAAACCAAAAAGATGGATTTCTGACCTCTGTAAATTGTTTAGATTTCTTTGCTGGGTAACCAACAACTTTGCGGGTTAAAAAAAAATAGTTAAAAAAGTCATAAGCTTACTACAGTCTTTACACTGGAGTAATCTTACATGCCCATGTACTTGGCAAGATCAACTTGTAGTTCCCTAAAACTTACTAGGAAGGTAAATCTTGTTTTTGCTCACAGTTGCTCCTAAAGGCAACATATACATGTAAAACACATGAATGCCCACCTAGTCAATGTATCAATAGAACAGAACTGTTTGAGCTAACATTATAATAATACATGAAGGGCTAAATGTCCAAACAATTAAACCTTAAATGTCAGGTGTTACTTCATTTTGGTCAAACATTAGATTTAAAAGGTAGATGTAACTTGTGAAAATAACCCACAGATATAAGGGACACCAGATTATTCTATCTGCAGCTTGACAATAAAGTTCATATCATAGGATACACACAAACCTCATATGCGGCCCACAGTCTTATTCAATAATGCATTCAGCAAAATATAAGAACATCTAACATCCTTTTTGTATCAGGGACCCTTAAAAATCGAAAATACACACTTCAAGCTGATATGGTGCTCAAAGCAATATCCAATGGTCTGACATTACTCTGTACATACAGGACATGCCTTTCCAGTCAGGATGCAGTACCACTATTGTATAGCCCTAAAAATTTAACCCCCAAAGCGCACTTTTGACACCAAAGAAGGGCAATAAAATAGTACGTTTAATGGTGAAACTACATTTTTCCAGTAGAATATGGACCATCCAAACAAGTTTACAACAAAGCACCTTTCTGATATCTGTACAACTCTCAGAATGAGGCAAAATAAGAAACTTTAAGTCACGGACGAAATTACATGTTATACACAGCAGATGATTCTCATTGGCCCCTAAACTGTCATATGATCATGGTGTCGCACAGTAAAATCCTGTTCCACAAATCAGTTGTAGGTTAAGTTGATTGTAACTACCATGGCTACCTATCTCTTTAACATGGGTTGTCTTCGTAGTTACAATCAACTTAGTCTATGACTGATTTGTGGAACAGGTGCCAGGTCTTTCATGACTTACACTGATCCAAAACCAATATTCACTGTACTGCAGATGTACATTATCAATTTCTGTGGCTTAAATGTAACCTTTTTGTTTACAGAATACTGTGGGCGCTTATTTGTTAACAATTAAGTACATTTGTTCTGAGAAATATCAATAAACTTGAAACAGAAGCTTGCAGGGGCACAAAAATAGATATAAACTAAAAGGAGAAAAGCAGGTAAGCACAGTGCAGCTCAAGGTACAGAAAAACGACATGTTCACTACAAAGTACTTACATCGATGATGCACGTAATAATCAAAAAGCAACACTGAATGCTCAAAATATCAACTGAACGAAATGCTCTATTCAGACATGTGACCTGGTAGAATGAATCTCACCACTCAAAAGGCCTGGTAAAGGTATATTTTCAAATAGAGTGCTTTCAATGCCAACATATATGTATGTACAACTGTTAAAACCTCTGAAAATTATCTGCTTCAAACTCTTGAGGTTTTCTTATAAGGTACATTATTTGTGACAAGGGAAAAATTTTTTTTTTATATCATACTATTAAAACGAAAGAATAAATAATGCCTCCATGTTAAACATTTAAACAGGCCATATTCACAAAGAGGAGAATACATGTATCAAATTCAGAAGTTCTGCATGTATCTCAAATAGTTACTGGGAAATTGTGTCCACAAGAAACATACACAGACAGCTGTAAACCAAGATGTATAAAATAATCTGAGAAAGTAGGTCACATGATATCCATGCAGTGTTCTATGCAACCTGCTTGTAGTAGGAGCAACACAGACCTCTTGGCCACAGCGTGATTTGGTAAGACCCAAACAGGGTAGAGGTAAAATAGAGACAGATCAAAAAGGGACAAATTGTTGTAGAGCCAACTACGCGATGTTTGGAGAAATGAAGTTATCTGGCATAAAATGTGATTCAGCCTGTGCCTTGACAAGTATGTCTCTGAAACTGGTGGTGCTGGTGACTGTATCCAAACATAAAGCAAGAGTAACCAGAGTCAGGATGTGCATTGGCCCACAGCGAGACAAAGTTCAGCTTTTAGAATGTAACACCTACAGTATTGGTTACTATGGAAGGTATGTGCAGCTTGTAAAAGTGGTCTCAGAATTTTTGGAATAATCTTGACTTTGGTAATTTATGATCAGCCCAAGCTCACTTTTTCTGTCTCAAAAAAGTAGGCCCACACCAACACAAAACAATGACACAATACACACAATGATACGGCATGCCCACTGATATAGTGTTCACAATGAGAAGATTACATAACACAAATAAAAAAAAGAAAAACTGGAGTGATTACTCTGATATGAACATGACATTGTAGCCAGGCTTCACATAAAGAAGATGAATAATGCCATAATTTATACGCCGCATTTCTTTTTACAGTAATGAAAACAACATGATGCATTTGCCCAATTTTGTTGATCCTTTCCCACAATGACAAAAGATACAAAGTTGTTGGCAGGATGGGTATATAATAATAATATGTACACAGAACAAACTTTCAAAATGTTTCACAAGTATCAACTTGTTCCAGCTGTTCTGCTGGAGAACACGTATCTACGGTGGTCAACACCTATAGATAATTGCACAGGTTAAGAAGTTAGGCCTTAAGTTGTCCTAAAACATGGAAGAGGAAGTTCAGCTTGGTGGACCATGCTCCCTTGTGGGCATCTTGCAGTTGTTGATGGAAATAGCTCAACGCCTCTTGCTCTGTTTGTTCTACTGCCAGCGTTTTGCGCAGGTAGCTAATGTCGTCCAATGACTGGAGTTCTGGAATGCCGCATGACAGCATCATAGTGAAGAGGACGATGAACAGGTTAGCGTGTTTCCGCAGACAGAGATATGCTTGACCGCACAGGGTCTGGAAGCTAGAAACAAAGAACAAGGGACACTATCAGCCACTAAGGCCACATGATAGCAAAATGATCAACTCGTTATGTCCGATGTGGTCAGCCTCGTGCAAACATTTGTACAATTTTCCAGTCATTGCAAAACATGGAGGGATATCTGATGAAATGAAGTACACAATTTATGTCGGGCAACGGGAAAATTTTTAACATTCAATTTAAAAGCATAATTTCTTTATAGTGCATTTAATGTATCAATGAATCAAATTAAATTTACTGAAACCATGATATTATAATGAATGCAAAATTACCTAGCCGTTTTGTCCACTCAGTTGGAGAACTGAATTTACCTTTCCCACCTGAGTGTACTGTTACTTGAACAATACGAGCTCGCGTACACTCTTAAGTAGGTTTGTGTGGGCCACCTGATGGTTATGATTACATTTAACACATGTACTTCAAATTTCGTTTATTTGTTTGGAGATAAAATGTCATCGCTTTTGTTTTTTGAGCAGGTGTTTGATTATGACACCCCTTGCAGAAAACCAGGGGTGTGATTTGCAGACCCAGACTGATACTCCACAAACTCACGTGTGCGTAATCGCCACACCTCGACTTTGTTTCAGGGGTGCGCCAGGTGTGCAAGCACGACGGTAGACCGGCAATTCGAAGGCCTGATCGTCTGTGAGAGACCCACTGTGAGGGTAGTGAGGTTTACGGATGGCCAAAATCCGAAACGAGACAGGAAACCAGGTAAACCAGTGGGGAGGTCACTTACTGTACCCGAATCAGAACATCATACATGTAACAGATAAAAAGAAATTTGCACCTACTTCTTGAACTCGTCGCTCTTTTCTGGACTGTCAGCCCCTCTGGCAATAACCCTCAGGAAATCATCCGTCAGAACGAACGGAACGCGCTCTCTGTTGATCCCAAATTTCTTCTTCTTGTGATTCAGGAAGTGACCAAAGTCAATGTGGAAAACCTGGAGTCGAGAACAATTCAGAATGATTTCTGTTATAATGCCATCTGTAATCCACAGAGCTGATTTTGGGGTGGGGGGGTGGTGGTGGTGGGGGGGTGACTATTTGCATAATTTAAGTACATGCATGTGTGACTGGCCAGTTCATGCAAGTATTTATGTAAATGAACCTATTAAGCCAATACGAGTCCATGCAACGTACAGGTACGTTTCACATACACATACATGTATCATGTTAGCGAAAAGATATCTGGAATTCCTGGTGATGCCATCATTAATTGTTTTAAATCCATTGGATTATACCATAAAATATAAATCTTACAAATGAACTTGCATAAACACAGCTCTTTTATTGTCACAGGCTGTAACTCATAATTGCAACAGGTACGTCAATGTTCACGAGAACTCAGTATCACTTACCCTTCCATCCTGAGTGACCATGATGTTCTCGGAGTGTCTGTCACCAATCCCAAGCACAAAGGTGGCCACGCAGTATCCAGCGCAGGACCGTGTGAACGCATCTATGGCTGCAAAATACCTGTGGAGGATGTGACAAGGATAACTGAAGATAATGACAGCATTAGTCGTGGAGTGCCTGATGGGGACAGGACATGGATAAGTGATGATACTGAAAGCAGTGGTTATGGAATGTTTGAGAGGGATGTGACAAGGATAAGTGAAGATGCTGACAGCAGTAGCTGTGGTGGATATGACAAGGAAGAGCGAAGATAACCACAGCAGTGGCTGTGGAATGCCTGAGGGGGATAGCACAAAGGTAAGTGGAGATACTGACAGCAGTGGCTGTGGAATGGCCCGAGGGGATACAACACGGCTATGGGAAGATACTAACAAGAGTGACTATGGAATGGTCTGAGGTGGATATAACAAGGATACGTGAAGATACTGGCAGCAGTGGCTGTGGATTGTCTGAGAGGGATAGCTCAAAGGTCACTGAAGATACTGTCAGCAATGGCTGTGGAATGGCCTGGGGGGATACAACAAGGATAAGTGAAGATACTGACAGCAATGGCTGTGGATTGTCTGAGAGGGAGAGCACAAAGGTAAGTGAGGATACTGACAGCAATGGCTGTGGATTGTCTGAGGTGGATATGGCAGTGAGAATACTGGAAATGGACAGGTTTACTCAACAGGATACATATATACACAGATCAGTGACTGATTCACAAAGACCAATGTATAGAGAGTCGAACCCAGAGGACATAAACAGCGTGTTACATACAGGTTTTAAGGTTTGGACTTAAGTCCAGCTTAGTGAAATAGGCACCTGTGTATCTGAGTACTCACTTCTCGCCACGGTTGTGCTCCTTGATCCACTTGTGCAGCTGGGAGCTGTCCACCTGCATGGCACCCCCTATAGCACGATTCTGAATGGCCATGACCGTCTGGGAATTCCTCACCAATTCTATCAGCCCAACGTCCTTCCCCGTAGATAAACAGCCATATGGAATCAGCCTGGCAACAGAGAAGAAAGTGTGTGGAATTATCTTTGGAAAACAGAAAACAACTAACAACTTCGTACATATCAATAAACAATTTGCCAATATCTTTTTTTGTAATGCATGCATTAAGCACATTTGTTTAGAAGAACAAAGCATTTGTGAAAGACAACAAAAGGACTCCAACCTTTACCAGAGTCAGCGAAATACAGAATTCAAACCACATACAATGATCAGTGAAATACAGAATTCAGAACAATGTCATTTAAAAATAATTCATAAACCATACATACACATGTTGTTAACAGCTTAAAAATTTCTGAAATGTGCCGAATACCAAAAATGTGCGGAATTCCAAAAATACACGAAACACCAATAATGCAACAGATACCTAAAATGTACCAAAAACCAAAAATGTACGAATTACTGTTAGCTTCAGACCTACCTTAGATCAACACCTTCACTCTGCCAAATGTTGTCCATGACCCTTAACACCTGCAGAGTCAGCATGTCCTGACGCAAGTCTGAAAAACAATGAAACATGCAGTAACACCACAGAAGCTATTTACTTATTTATTTACTTACATAATTGATGCTTTACGTCATAATCAGCAGTATTCCATTAATACCTGATAAAGTTATTCTGTCACCCAATACTTTGTGTTTGATGCACGACATTTGTCAGTGTAAGATTTACATATAAATAAACTTAGTACTGAAAAGGGGAAACTTTAAACCCTCCATATCAATCAATACTTTCAGGCCTACAAAGATGAAAACAAATGCAATCAACACCAAAACATACCATTAACACAAGCTATGGAAAAGGTATAATCGTGCAGAAATTTCAGGAATGGTGAACACCTGCAGTCCACACTGGGAGATAATCTGAGAATTTTTCCATTCACTACAGGCAATTTCTTGAAGCCTTGAGAAAGAATCTGCCATCCAGACATGCAAACAATTGAAATTGTGCTTGAAAAGGAGAGGAGGAAAAAAAAAGGAGATGGAACAGGCAAGACTGTTTTCAGGCATGTCACATTTGATGTGCATTGACTTACTCACAGTTGTGGTACAGGAACATAGATACACTCATGACTTATAGCCATGTCAACTGTGGACAAGCTGGTTTGGTCAATTTGTGAGCCAATTTTCTCCTCGACACCCAAAATACCGTTACTACAATTTTTCATTTTCAACATGATGTGAGCATTAACTTTATTTCATTAACTGGCCCCAGTGTACATACAGCTACAGATGTAAGGAAAATGTTTAGCTGTAAAAGTTATCATGTATGGTGTGAAACACCTACTCAGGGATTGAATGAAAACAACAAGACCTCACCACAAAGGTATGATTGAAAACATGAAAACTCACCATCTCCATTTTTGAACATGAGTCTGTAGTCTGAATACCAGAGGTCGGCCATTGGGTCTGGATTGTGCCAGACTAAAGACAGGGGCCTCTTCTTGGACTGGTGAACCTTACATTTGGGAATACTGCAGCATAGAAACCAAATCATGTCATCATTAGAAGATGTAGCCTTGTGCAGG
This sequence comes from Acanthopleura granulata, assembly GCA_016165875.1. NCBI lineage: Eukaryota > Metazoa > Mollusca > Polyplacophora > Chitonida > Chitonidae > Acanthopleura > Acanthopleura granulata. The sequence continues at coordinate 16,858,382 of JABBOT010000080.1, read as the reverse complement.
ATCAGACAGTATTTGGATTACACCACCAGTCTGAAGTCAGAAAGGGGTCAACCAGAGTGAAAATTAATATCACTTACATCTACAACACATTTCAGTCTCACTGGGGTTTTAATGCTCAACTAAAAAGTCTTTTTAGGTGGAGAAAACCAGAGTGCCCTTATACACAACCCTACAACCAGGTACATGTGAATCTCCTAAATTAAAGTGGCAGTCAAACTGGTAGAGGTCAGGATTTGCAACTGTATACACGAAGATCAGATGACGACTGAGAGCAATGAGGAAACAAGTTCGCCACAAAGCTGACAGAACATTCATTCATGTTAGCTTCCCTTCAGTAGTATTTCTGATGTTATCGACAGGAGAGTTTTAGCCAGAGATTTTCAACCAAAGAGCAACATAGTCCAAACACTGATGTTTATGAGGGCAGATAATGAAGTGAGCAATGTATTAGCTATGTCTCTCATCATCTTGAGCAATTAAGACTCACAAGAGGTCGCCGAGAATGTGGGAGTTGTTGAGAGGGGAGGTAAAACTCTGCAGAGCTTCCTGGTAGTCGTTTTGCTTCATGTGTTCTAACAACAGCTTCTTCTGTTCCTCCAGGTTCTGAAACAGGAGACAGAGAACCAACAACGCAATGAGGAGAATCAATGACAAACCACAAAACATAACACCCAGTATTAACTCAATGTAAATTAAAAAACTGTGTCATGGATGACAATTATATTAATGACTATTTGGTTATAATTACATGTAACAAGGTATCATAAAAGTAGGACAGCCCACTGACATTTGGCACGTTACTGAATTACCGATAAATGATCTCCCGCTAACTTACAGACAGCTTACAGTCATCAATGCTCAGCAAACACCGACAAACAAGGAATTCAAAGGAAGGCATTTCAAAGATATGCAAGTTCTCTTATCAAGTCAAAAAAAAAAAAAAAAATTGGCTCACTGACCCATACCCATAACCAACAACTTTTTAACAATGGCCCAACTAATGCTACAAGCATTATTAAATATTAAAAAAATAAGAGATAACAGAGGTCCATTTGAAAAACCAGGGATATTTAGCTATCCATATCTAGACACTGCCCAGCCTTTAACATCTCCATGTTCCTCAATCAGCATTGATTAGCTGATGGCATCGCACAGTGCAGGAGTTTTAAAACCCTTGTTAAGCTCACATCGCTTGTTTTAGGCAGCGGCCCCGTTATTAACTACTTGCCAATCGCAAGACATTTTTGTTTATCGTAAATTCTTCACACTGTGGGAATTTTTGGCTTTTGAGCTACCTTATGTAACAGTGTGAATCCTCCACTGAAAAACTCCACATCACAGAGATTACTGAATTCTCGATGGCTGACTGAACATGGCGGACTGGGGGAATTTTTCACGGAAGCAATGGTCTATAACAGCCCATGTGACCTTAACACAAGCGTTTTAAAACCGCTGCGACATCTATATACCAATAGGAAAATACCCCTAGTTTTTCAAATGTACCTCTGTTAGACATTGTATCCACAGCATAAAATGTCTAATTCATTAGGTTAACCTGTAGAATCCTTCTATCATTACAGAACTTGTGCTTACATCTTTGCCTTTGAATGTATCTGTGAGGTTGGTGAGCTTGTCCTGGGCTTCCACCTGTCTGATGAGGGACTTGATGTACGCCCCACACCCCCGGCAGTACGCCTCTAAAATCAAGCCAAATCGGACGCGGATGCTCGTCTGGTGAAGCTCAGACCTGGTCACGATCACAAAATAATACACGTGATTGTTAATACTGATAGATGTACAAAACAGCTAGCGTTTGTTTAGAGCAGTATGTTAACAGTATGTACCATATTTCTCCTCAAGGTTATACCAAAAGGAGTCGTCGTGACACGATCAAAACTTGCATCAGACAAATGTTTCCAAATACAAAAATGTAACAATTAAACAATCAACTTCAGATACAAGAACAGGAAATGAAGACCAGTATACAGCTAGAGCTTGGAACACATTCACGTGTATGGTTTACTTCTCAACAATATCAGAGATTGACAAAGTGACTTACTTCAAATGCCAGAAGAAAAAATGTCCTATTTTCTGGTTGAGTAATGCCCTTTTGATCAGGAAGCGTGTGGTGGGGTTATCCAAATAAGGCTCGAATTTCAACGCCTGAACAAACAACAAAAAATATGTCAGAACAATTGTAACCACCAAAGAAGATACTTCTAAAGAGAAATATGGAAACAGAAAGCAGTTGTCTTGATGGGCACAGGTAAAACGAACCCCAGTACAGTCGTATGCAGGTATAACAAGGTTACCAATATTGACACGCATGTAACTGTACTGAGGTGGGAGATTGCTGACAAACATAAGCCTAACACGGCCAGTATATATTTTCATGTGCCTTAGTACTCAGTAATATTTCAATGTGTATCCCATACAAGCGATGTCTGAAGACCTTAATGTCAGATACTAAATAACCCTACAACAGCTGGCTGTCAATTGCCTCCAGGGGATTCAACCAACACCTTACATGTGGCCACTGGCAGATAATCGTCTGGTCAAGGCCCAAAAGAGATAATGGCTTCATAGGTTCACAATAACTGTCTTACCTGCACCAACTGTAACAGATACTGTGATAACTGATCATCAGTGAGCACCTGCTCCAAGGACTCCACAGCAAACTGCCGCACCCGGAGGTCAGGATAAGAACAGTCCAGGAGTTCCAGGGAGGTTTCCAGGCTGACCAAAGGCCAGTCTTTGAGCAGTCTGTACAGCTGTCAACAACAACCACAACAACACCTGCATACATAATTCACATCTCCATGTAGATATAGCCATGTCGCACATGAGACAAGTCAAGCAGTTTCTGATTTCTAAGCACAGACTATCTCGTGCCACATCAGAGAAGGCAGACAACTCTGTAAAATATAGAATGACAATTCAGAAGTTGTGACATTCTAACTTGCTACACGATAAACGTAGGTAAACAAATATTGTATTCATCACATAAAGTTAGAAGGCTGAAAAGGAGCATTTTACTTAAGAACTATACACAGTAGTTGTCATTTTTTTCCCCATTATATCTGTCCAGTTATGGCTCAATGTCTACTCTAGGTGATAACCAATTCACTGTGATCGAGGTCTGTGCTATACACTAGAATGTTTCACCAAATATGACTGTCGTCAGGTTTATGAGTAGATGAGAAGAGAGAGTACCCAGCTTATACCCCAGTAACTGACAACCCTTCTGATATGCGGCAGGTACATCCACCATTTACAACCCGACATAACACTGACCAGGAACAGATCGACAAGAGGGAGAACAGTGCTTTAGCTGAGTCATTTACGTTCAATATGCAATATTCCAATCAACTGTCTGGTCATAGTGTATTACATAGGTCTGGTCACCTCGTGGAGTCTTAACCTACAAGTACACACATTCATATTGAAAAAAAATTACGAAAAATACCAAGATGAAGAAAACTTAATAGTTTGATTCAACAATCCTTTAAACAAAAAGGCTTACAAAAAATAATAAGATTTAGAAAACTTTATCACTTGATCCCACAATCTTATAAGTAGTATCAATCTGATACTGACCTGTGCCACTTCTTCGCGACTGTTCCACTTCACAGCAGCCAAAATTTTGGACAGGGAATGAGGCGTTTTGGAGCAATAATGCCTGCAATCAGCAAAGAAAACAATATATCCATAACTAAATGATAAAACTACATGGTTGAGTTTAATGACCCTCCTCTGGCAAGACACTGTCCTGAGTTTTGGGCTCCCAAAGTTATCCACGCCCAGTTTGAGGATGCTGGGCACTTTGCTCTACATGCACGGCTGCACGGCCAAGCTGACAATATTACTGACTCGGGGCGGCAGCCATGCTGTGTTCAGAACATTGCTAACAACCTATCCCTGCCATCCTGTCATCGATGTCATACCACTGAAGTTTGAATGCAATCTGTCAATGGTTTCCTGATTTTGTAGTGTGGACATCATTTTTTGGAGAGATTTACAGAATGACAGACAGAAGAAGATAATTCTGAATGCTTCAGATGAAACAGTGTAAGACTCAAGTTAAACATACAAAGTCAGGGTTAGATCTAGGGCCTTTCTGTGTCCGTAAAAAAATCAAAGAAACACTTGTTTAAAAAAACCAAAGCACCTTTTTTCAAACAATCAAAGAAAATTACTAAAACTTGAACTTGAGGGCTTTATTTTTAAGATTTATAATCACTGAATTCGCCATTTCTCACAAACGGAGGGGAGGTAACTCCATAATAACAAGAAGGTTTGTGCACCTTGTGGCGCTCCTAAAATCTGCATGCAGACGTTAACCTCAGAAAAAATGTGTAAAAATTGGCGAAAACCACTGATCACGGGAGTTTGCTGCTTTCATTGAATGGCACAATAATGGTGGGAGAGAAAAGTGATGCCAGGCCATGTAAAGGATGAAAACACGGCAAGGCTGCAAGGTGCGGATATGTATTTTACAAATACAGTCACAACTTTAAAATCCTGGATATTATCCTGAAAGTACAGCAACTTTCCAGATAGGGCTTATTCTCTGTATAAACGTGATGCAGACACTCACAAAATACCAGTTTACAAAAAGTTTACAACTCACATGTAACTGAAAGTCTTCTTGTCGCTGTTGTCCCTGAAGACTCCAACTGAGTCGCAACTTTTCAACTATATTGAACAAAAAGCTCATGATTTAATGAGTACATCTACTGACCTGTATTTCCAGAGTAGGTCTTTCTCCTGCTCAGAGATCTCAGACAATGGATCCATGGCTATGATCTTCTTGAGGATTTCTAGTTCTTGAGCCACATGGTTAGGATCATCCTGAAGAATATAGCAGTTATATTTATTCTCATGTACCATATGATTTAAAATCAAGTATTTTTAACTTACTTTAACTGAAGGCGGTTTGGCCCATGACTGGATTAGCAGGGTTGGGACAAAACCTTTATGGGGATGAGCCAACTGTATGCAGTGGCTGTGAGTTCAAGTCCAGATGATGCTGGTTTCCTCTTCGGCTGACCTCTCTCACCAACCTGCCGATGGCTGTAGGTTTCCCCCGGGCTGTGCCTGGTTTCCTCCCACCACGATGCTGGCCACCTTCGTGTAAGTGAAATATTCTTGAGTACGGCACAAAACACCAACCAAATAAATAAACACCTAAATATTGTTGTTTAATACCAAACTGAAGAAATTTCTACTAATGGGATGGCTGTCAGTTTTGTGGGTGGAGAAAACAAGAATGCCCGGGGAAAACCACTGACCATTGGCAGGTTACTGACAAACTTTCCTACATGTGATGTACAAATATGTATACCATATGCATACCATATTTGTGGAAGACAAGTCATCTTGAACACACATTAAACTAAGCAAACAGGCAAGCTATATCTACAAAGTGTACTGGAAGGTGAATCTGATCCCCAACATTTAAAGAGGCACAAACAGTTTTTATAAAATCAAAATCAAAATCAAAATGAAGGGCTCTAAAGAGCTTTTAATCATGTGAACAAAAACAATTTTATGAAATCTAAACTGTCTATAGTAAATCATCACATTTTGGCTCAAGTTACTTGATTGTTTGAATTCAGCTTGATTAGTTTGGGTGTCCAACAGACTTGGGAGCCCGAACGTTTTCCGAACTCAAATGTCTCTTGATATGGTCCCAAACCGCCACATTTATGTTGCTGATTACTTACTGAACGAAGGGTAACGAATCTTAAGGACAATTATTTCGGTGATACAGCTGTGACGCACCCTCTGCAGGTCTGATACGTGTGACTCACGTTAGGGTAGATTGGAGCTGTGGTCCCTCTGTGGTAGAAACTATTTGCATTGTCATTGTTCGAGACCCAGGCAGCCAGCTCGTCTATCTGGTACTCTGGGGGGTAAGACACTGGGTGAGTGAAGCGGTCAAATCCGATCTCCAAACATGGGCAATCATGGTCCGGATTTGAACCTGTCAGCAAGACAATCAGGAACATATACAACACTATCAGCACCTGACATTTCACTATTTACTTACATATAGCTGGGTATTCAAATCTTGTAATTCACGTATATTAGCCTGGCACCAGGTTTGCTTGCACACTTACACTTTGGCAATGTCCTTAATGAAGTACTGAAGAACATTTCACTTTGATTATGGCAGTCACAGTTTCGGATGGAGGAAATTAACTGTTTTGCTGCAGAATATTTAACTCTCTGTTATCTGGGATTCTTCGGCTGTGAGGGATCTATGGAATACAAGTTTACCAGTCACCACCGATTTTAATGTAGCAACGACCAATTAGAAGCTACTGAACAACGGTAAATAAACGAGCTGATGTAAACAGCTTGGTGGTTAGCCATGGTGGTGAGCAAAAGAGTTAAAACCCCTTCACCAAGTACCACACAATACATGTACAGGCCCATCCACCCTTGAACCCTCTATTTTTTTTTATGACACAAGCTTCCCTTAGGCGTAGCAAAGCACCTATAATTTCATAAAAAATTTCAGCCTCTAATCACTCTGCTGTATGAATTGTACTATAGTGAAAACAACTGATGAGCCATCACATCAAGTTATATGTGATTTCTGAAAAACAAAACTTCATTAAAGTTCTCACAAAACTCAAAGCAGAGTAATTCACTCGTGAAAATATGCTATGAAATTATTGTTGATTTGCTCTATGGTAAAAGGCATGCCATCAACTTGACACAAGTATGACACAGGTCTCAGATTTATAAAATCACATGTGAACCAATCAGTAACACACAGATACCTGGAATTCCAATAGGATTGAGCAAGTCATCCATCATCTGTGGCATGGGCCAGAGGTGCAGGCTGATCTTGTCTGACAAAAGACGGTCATTGAAGTCAAACAACTGTAAATTGCCCCAGGCTAGTGCACAGTGTTGTTCATGCTGGAAACAAAATGAGACAACTTCTAAAAATTACCCTGAAAATTTAGGACAGCTATCCTTTTAAAATCCCGACAGGCGGAACTGCTGTTTAGTGAGTTACAAGATTTGATTCCCTTTGTAGAAGGCCAAAGAATGCCAGTTGTACCTAAAATACTTCACCTTTTTAATTCTTATTGCTTTTCTTGAACAGAAAAAATGCATAAAAACAATCTAGGACAATATTTTTTTTTGAGAGGGGGCGGAGTGGGGGTTCTTCTTTCTTAACTGAAACCTCCATGTACATGACACAATATGAAGCGTATGGAAGCTACACATGTGAATACAGCCTGCGACCATGTTGAACATCCTCCAAACAGAGTCACTTAACCACCAAGTGAAAATACCTACCCTCCTCTTCCTGACATTCACAGTACATATGGAGAAGCAGAGTCGGGCGGAGCGTGGAATGTCTGGGATGTAGAGGTCATACTCCAGCCACTCGCTCCAACGGGGATTGGACGAATCCACACGAGCCGTGTCCTTATTTGGGCACAGGGACTCCGTGCCATGATAAATACCAGTTTTCACATAAATCTGAAACAAGAAGGTCAATTATGTACAGGGATGACACAGCTCGACATTTAGTTAACAACTGATTTGATCAAGTACTATGTGTGTTACAGCTTAACACTGGAAGACAAACACAATGATGTATGACAATGGCTGCATAAAAGTTCCAAAAACAGGGCTTTATGCCCGTGCCAGACCCTCAATACCTTACGTGGCAATCAGGTAAGTCTAACTGTTTCACAAAGAGAAACTTAAAGCCGTGACACATCACATCTTGCGCATAAAACCCTGTGCATAGTGAAGAACTGAACAGAAGCCATACGCAATACACATCGGTGTTTCACATCACAGTACATCCAAATACATAAATTCTAGAGTTAGCATTCCATTCTCGATCACTACATGTAGGTTACGTTGAAACCACAACAGCAGATTTGACCATAAGCCCAATACATGTCATACATATCAGTGTTTCAGACCAAACTACGTGCACAAAATACCTGGGGTTAACATTCTGGATGCCCCCATATATGATGTGCTGAAAGCACTCACTGACCTTTCCAACCTGACTGACGCTGACATGAGTGGCACAGTTCACCTGGATTCGCAGCTGGGTGTGTAACTCCCACAGCGACTTCGTCTGCTGGTTGTTGATGTCAGCTAAGGCATATTTTCCTGTAAACATACAGTAACACACACACACACACAATCACTATCAATCATTTTCAGCTATGCTTTGAACCTGTAGAACAAGCTACTGGAAAACCAAGCTTCCACTCCTGAACATGAAGACAAACAACAGTTCTATTTATTTATTTCATGAGTAATGCCATGCTCAAAGATTTTCCACTTATAAGACAGCGATCAGATTTCTGGATGGAGGAAACCATCAGAGTGCCTGATGAAGACTACTGACCTCTACCAAGTTAAAACACAAACCTGAGGACTTCAGGTCACAACCAAAGCAGCGAGAGCTGGATTTGAACATGCTACCTCATGCATTAGTTCACAAACATAAACTTGTTGACACCAAACAAGTCTAAGGGATGAATTAAACCTCTGAAGTTGCTAGGCCTAGCTCCCTTGGTGCTTTCAGGATATGGAATCTTTTACTGATTTATCTATTTGAATAAAGCCGCAAATCTAGTCCTCATCTGCATGATAAAGCTTAAAGCTGAGACAGTAGGTCAAATAATACTTATCAAAAATTCATTACTATCTTCCTTTCTGTCCTACATATTTTACCTTTGAAATGGATACTTATTGCGAGACAATTATGAATTCCACACACCTTTTTCCGCATATCCAGGCATTTTGAATACATTGTTAGGCAAACTGTCATAGACACTTTTCTTGGTCATCAGCATAAGTTGAGGTATTTTCTCCTGTGCAATGCAATGGCGAACATACTGCAATAGACCATGAAAGACAAACATTGAAAAAGGAAATGACAACACAAAAAAAACTACTTGAGTATACGTTAACTATTTGTTTCAACAAACTGATGCTTTTGGTGCACTAGAATACGGTTTTAATAAGACACTGAGATCCTCATATCTGTGCTGTTTATAAATTTGATTGATGTTTAACTCTGTATTCCTTCTGGATTGGGATGACATATTTTGACAGACATTTTATCCCCCTCTGGAATAAGCTCTGTGCAGTGCCTTACATTGTATGGCAAAAGATGGCCACAATAGCCCCAAGTTTAATTTCCTGCTACTGTCGAGGCAACTTTGAATCAAGGTTCTTTCAACTGAGTTGTTACAATTGCAGCCTGCCTCAGAACGCAACAATGAAATGACATGAATGCCATACAAAATCGAACGTTACACAACGGTTGTTATGTTGTTATATTTTAATACTTGTTTAGTTCCGCTGATACATCTCACGCAGACTCTCCTTTCACACACCATGCACAGATCACTGGCAGTACCTTATACTGACTGATGGGATACTGTGCAAGGAGGAACTGGTCACAACCACAGACTTTGAGGACGTAAGTATCCCGGTGCTCCTGTATACACTTCTGCTGCTCCTCCACCGTCAGGCCCATGGTGCGCGTCCGCCGGCGAATCGCCTCTGCTATCACCTGCTCCGGGGTGCACGTGTGGTGGACCTGCACAGAGAACTTCTCCCTGCTCTTATCAGCTGACATTACCCAGATGCACACAATAATCCGATCCCCATCTGAAAACATCCAGACAAGACACTCAAGCTTATTTATTCGCCAGCTACACTTTGCTCGACACTCTACGTGTGGTAGCCTTACAAGAGGTTCCCTGCCCCCCCCTCCCATTTTTTCTTCTTTCACTATATCAAGCTACAGCGTTTACGAGTGCAGCTTCATTCTGACACCATACTTTTACGTGGATTTCGAGAGCGTAATAAATTTACTATGCAATAAACAATAACAAAGTGTAACATCCTAGTCAAAATAGCTTAATGCACATAATAATCCGATTCGCATATGAAAACACTAAGACAAGAAACTGATGTTATATGGGGGGGGGGGGTGGCAGGTTTACAATCCTTGCATTTGACCCTTTTCACTGCTGTACAGGTGGAAGGCCTATTGGAAGATTTACTGGAAGAAACTGTTTACCTTGGACAAGGAAACAACATTGATCCTACTTGATTTGTATCCTACAGTACACTACAACTTGAACCTCTGCTACACACACTGTGCATGTATATGACAAATCCTTCGCTTGACAATCCACAAGTGTACACATATATGACATTCACATATCAGTGTCCCTTTATCAGCTTTACATCCCATGTGTATATGCTTTATAGTCTCCTAATTTGGGCACAGTCAGTGCTGTGTGCTGATAGCCAAGATCCCTCCGAACAGCAGTGGTCCAGGGAAATTTGAGGATAGTCCAGCAGAGAGTCAAGCAGTTTTTTCAAGTTAACCACCAAAGCATTTAATGTATTTATAATCAACATTAGTGACAGAAAAGGTAGATAGAAATTGTTAGTACTTATTTTCACTGTTGTAGTTGTATTGTTCTCGCACAAGGTTGTTCTTTTCAGTTAGTTTTACCAACTCAGAAGGAAAAAATAAGAGCATGTGCACGGGGCCACTTGGCCATTAGAATTAAACTGTCAAGAGCCACTTCACAAAGGGCCATAATTTTGTGTCTTCCTTTTTCAGAAATACTGAATAATAGATAGCATTTCTTAACGCTTCAACTCAATAAAAATATTATTTATTACAATCTTTACCAATAAGTGTTTACCAATAAGGGCCGTATATGTATATTTACAGCTAAACCCTGTTTAGCACTTTCAGTAGGCGATTTATCTACCCACTGGCAGTGTTTCTTGTACAGGGTACTGGACAGTCTTGACAGAAATACACCGCCGCACATGTTTAGCACTTTCAGTAGGAAATTATCTACCCACTGGCAGTGTTTATTGTACAGGGTACTGGACAGTCTGGACAGAAATACATCGCCGCACATGTTTATCACTCTCAGTAGGCGATTATCTACCCACTGGCAGTGTTTCTTGTACAGGGTACCGCACAGTCTGGACAGAAATACACCGCCGCACATGTTTAGCACTCTCAGTAGGCGATTATCTACCCACTGGCAGTGTTTCTTGTACAGGGTGCTGGACAGTCTGGACAGAAATACACCGCCGCACGTTTAGCACTTTCAGTAGGCAATTATCTATCCACTGGCAGTGTTTATTGTACAGGGTACTGGTCAGTCTGGACAGAAATACACTGCCGCACATGTTTAGCACTTTCAGTAGGCGATTATCTACCCACTGGCAGTGTTTATTGTACAGGGTATTGGACAGTCTGGACAGAAATACACAGCCACACATGTGCACTGTTGTGCTTTTTATACAGATCCAGGTCAGGCAAAACTTTTCAATTAAAAGTAGCAACTTTTCAGATCGTGCATAAGGGAATTACTTGTTAACCCTCTCAGGCCGTATTCCCGGTATAGCGGGAATGTCAGACTTGACGCTATGCCGTATTCCCGGTATAACGGGAATCGGGAATCCCCTTTTTAAAACCAGGTCAGACTGTAAATATATCAGCCAATCAGAATGAAGACTGGTCAACACTGCAGAATGACACAGTCTCCAAATGGCGGCGCGAAAATAACGTAATTTTAGCTGTATTTTGATGCCGATTTTGACTGATTTCTGACCATGAAGCGTACCTCGCCGCAGCCTAGTACATCTGGTGGACAACAACAGAAGCGTAGGCTATTCACGACTGATGAAGTACTGTTAAATTTAGATGATTCTGACAATGACGAGCTGGAATTAGATCAAACGTATCCAGAAGACGATTTAGATTCGGTGGACGATGATGAAAGTTTTCAAACAGGTAGTGATTTGGATATTTCTCAAACGGAAAGTGATAGCGATGTACCGGAAGCAAGGGGGCGTGGTGCTCGAGCAACTGACGTAACTGGCCGTGGAGATGCAGTGGATTTTGATGCAGGTTGGAGTGACATATTTTCGAAACCAGATGTTGATTTACAATTTGACAGTACTGGCACAGGCCCTCAAAATATTCCTGATTTCATAACAGCTGACAGTTCTAATATTGACTTTGTGTGTTTATTCTTTGATGATGAATTTTGGGAGCACTTGTGTACCATGACCAATTTACGTGCTTCTCAAACTTATGAACAAAAACCAAATTCTTATTATGCTAAGAACTTTACTCCAGTTTCATCAGCTGAAATGAAAGCTTTCGTTGGACTAAGACTGTACATGGAATATTTGGTTATCAAACCAAGCTACAGAGATTACTGGAAAAGTGAGGGAAAAGACTTTGTTATGTTTACACCAGGTTTCCGTCAAGTTATGACACGGGACCGATTTCTTGCGATATGGACATTTCTACATGTGGTTGATGAACAGGACACATCCATTGATAAGACGGACAAAATATACAAAGTGCGTCCAATGTTAAATGGTTTGTTACAGAAATTTAGAGTTTATTATAAACCAAACCAGCATCTCAGCCTTGATGAGGGTATGATTCCCACCAAAAACAGATTAGCCATCAAACAGTACATCAAAGATAAACCAACAAAATGGGGCATAAAGTCTTTCATGTTATGTGATGGTGAAACTGGATATGTGCTCAATGCTGAAATATACACTGGCAAAACAGACATTGTGGAGCAAAAGTTGGGTGTCGTAGGTAATACTGTCGTCCGCCTTATTACATCATGTCACCTGGATGGTAAATCACATGTGCTAGTTATGGACAGGTACTACAATTCTGTCATTTTGGCAGATCACTTACTAAATGAACTAAAAACTGGTGCAGTGGGTACAGTAATGACAAATCGAAAATACTATCCGAAGGATCTGAAAGTGAAAAAACTAGCAAAACGTGGAGATTTTCGCTTTCGTTGTCGAAACAGTGTCACCTGCATGGTGTGGCAGGACAGGAAGCCAATCCATTTCATATCAAATTACCATAATCCTGAAGATGTAGTGACAGCAAACAGGCGAAACAAGGATGGGTCTGTATCAGAAATTCCAATGCCACAACTTATCCATGATTATAATGCATTCATGGGAGGATGCGACAGAAATGATCAACTGACGCGGCTGCATAAAAGCAGAAAACACTACAGATGGCCACGCCGCCTCTTTATCAAGTTTTTTATGTGGGGTTGCTACAATGCTTACATCTTGTCAACTGCCTATAACCAAACAAACAGCATGTATTTCACGAGATTCTTAGAGGCAATTTGTCTATCACTTATTGGTGAATATCGCACATCAGCTCCACTCCGCACGAGAAAGGAGCCTTGTGAACAGCGTCTTCTAACAGGCCCACATCACCCTGCCATTCCGCATGACACATCAGGAAACCATGTTTGTGTTGTCTGTAGTGAAAAACATCTCAGATACAAAAGAAACAATCCAGGTGTTGCTTACAAAGACATTCCTTACAAACTTGTGAAGACCACAATTTGGTGTTCTTTGTGTAAGAAATATCTCTGTGTGAAAAGAGGGTCAAACTGCTGGGTAGACTGGCACACTAAAGTGCAATATTGGTATTAAACTGAAGAATGGACAGTCCTGGGTAAGATACTGAAGTTTGTTTTGTTTATGTTCAGTAGTTTGCAGTAGATTTCGTTTTATGTTTGACATGTAGGTTTTACAGGGTATTGGCTGTGGAGCTCAGGTATAGGGGTTAGTTATCTCCCCTCGCCCAGGGCTGTAAGGGTTAAAAGAAATGAAAATTTTGTGAAGACATTCTTGATCATGGGTCTTGTCAATGTGATCGGCAACCTTCTGTGTTCAATGAAGGCAATGTTCTCAAACTTTGAATAAAAATAAATACCTTGACTACAAGCAATTCTACTCAGCTAGTTTTGTTCCAAGTTAACAAATAAAGGGGAAACTCAGTATGGGGCAGAGATTATTGCCCAGCCTTCAGAGCTGACAGGAACTGACCAACTTGACATCCTCGGCTCAGTCTGGGTTGTGCTGTTGTAATTTTAACTTCCTATCTGTGTCTGATCCCCAAGTTTTTATCTTAGCATGGAAATAAAAAATGACGATTTTAAAATGATGATTTCTCCTAAATTATAAAAAAATTTAGCAGAGCTTAATTTGAGTGGATATACTTTGCGTACGGATTTTACTTCTGTGACTTTGGGGATATATAAAGGCCTGTATGTACATATGACATTCACATGAGGCCCTACTGAGCTGGTCAACACATTAGCTTATCTGACTAGGGTTTAACCTCGCTTTCAGTATTACATCTGGTTAACACATCTTTGGCATCCTCCATGTATACTGTGCATATCCAAATTCTGGACTTATCAACAACCCCTAACCTTTCAACAGTTTCTCCTTAATATGTGGCGGGAGATCAGGATTGGACTCCACTTCGGGGGGAAAGGAGTAGAGGGCCTGAGACTTGCGTCCCTCCGAGTCCCGCTGTGCTACAGCTTCCTGGCACACCTGTAAGATGTTACGCCTGAACGTCATTACCTCCAACTCCTTAATCTCGTTAAACTCCGTCACAGGCATGCCCATTGCCAGACCTGAAAAAGTAAGGTAATAATTAAATATTACAATGTACATACAATGATATATGGCAAAACTCTGACACTTAAAGTTCAGTGATGTTTTATGGGATTTAAGTGGAGATGTCAGTTTCCAACAAACCACTTCAATGCCTCGAAATTAAATTCTTTTATGACAGTTGTTGACTTTCGGATTCGATACAGTAGATTCTATAAATAATATCTTTATTCCTCACACTTGCAGCATCTTTCTAACTAACAATACCAACATTTCCCCTAACTGCAAGCTTTACTTGAAAGACAATAGAAAATGTTGGCTTCCTCTCCTGAGATATTGCTGATTTACATGGCGCTGTCATTACTCTAACAGTTGCAACCTAGGTGTCCTAAAAGGGGTAGTACATGGATACAAAACACCCTGAAACTTGGCACAAGCAAAACACTTTGCCGCATAAAATTCTTCATAGCATAGGATGTACAGTGATAAATCAATGGATAACTCCTCAAAATCTTCCTGATAAAGCCATCTCACCAATTTCGTAATTGAGCATTTTCTCCTCACGATTTCCCTTGGGCTCAACAACCTTGAGAATGGGCTGGAATAGGCGAAGGTCACAAAGCCGCCTGGTCTCGTCATAAAACTCTTCTTTCTCTGCATCCTGCGTAATGCTGACAAAAATATATGATGTGGGCTCCGACATCAAGTAGTGAAGAGGGTACTTCTTGGCCTCGATGAACAGGTCTGTTTTGATGCGTTCTAAGGTTGCATCTCTGGCGCAGCCAATGGGGATGATGACCCCTGTAGGCATGAGACAGTCCACAGAGACCTGTGGGGGCATCAGGTGATGTCCCCATAACTCGCCTGAACTCGGAGGCATTTTAGCCTAATAAACAGCACTGACACAGTTCACTGCTCTAACCACCAAAAATGGGAAATGTGCTCTGCAAAAGGTGAACAAGTACTTCACTTCATTGTCCTTCACCTGTGAAAGAAAGTGAAAACTTAAGCATAAGTATAAAAAGAGGGAAAATTATTTACATAGCAGTATTAATTTATCTGATTGTTGTTTATATGCCTGGTACGCTCAGGAATTTTTCATGTGTATGATGCCCTCAGTTATAAGGGTGGAGGAAGCTGCAGTGCTCGGCGTAAATCAATGACCTTTGACTTCCTCATAAGTGATGCACAAATATGCACTCTAGAATGATGGAAGACAAGTGATCTTCAACATATGTTAAACTGCAAACACTCATAAGAGTGTCATCGACCACTTCTTGTCAACTAGGCTGTGTGAACAGTGAGAGGGGATGTACAAATGCTCTGTCTAATGCTGGGAAGAAATAAAGGTAGAAACAAACCCAGACGCATGGAGTGATCTCTATTTATATCGCCATTCAAATATATGGTAAAGATGGAAATACACCAAATGCCATTCGGGACAATCCCCAACTCGTCTTTAATTAAAATTAGTCCTGACCTCGAACTAGCTGCAGGCTGTCTAAACTTATCCTTCTTCCTATAAGGAGCTTAAAAGCGCCCCTGGAGTTAGTTTTGGGAGAAATGTTCAACGGCCGCCTATTTCCCGCTCAGTGTGTCTCACCCGGCTTTAACCTTACTTTCGGCACATCTACTGGCTCTCCAGAACTAACTTACTCAGAGAGGAGTAGGTGGCAGTTGAACATTTCTCCCAAAACCAACCCTCTCTGCAAGCCAGGACAGCTTATCAGCCCGGTTATAGGAAGAAGGATAAAGTTAGACAGTCTGGAGCCACACTGAGGTCAGAGGGAGTTTTTATTTAAGACGGGTTGTCTCGAACACTTGGCGCTTTTTCATCTTTACCATATATCTGAATGGCGATTTACAGGGAGATTACTCCATGCACCTTTAAACCAAGTGAACACTTAAAACAGCTTAGAAGTACTCATATATTACATAAATTATTTAGAAATTTTTTATTCAGTTCAGTTTTAAGGGCCAAAATCCTGTTATTCCGGGAATTTGAGGCAAGTTTAATATGTTATGCATCCTGGCATATTCAAGTATAAAGAGAAAAAATCTCTGCCTAGCTCTTTGGGAGGTTGAAATGGCTTCAAACCACAGTTTTCCTTGGGCCCTGTTGGTGGCCTAATTGCACAATTGCACCTGACATGTGTAAGCGCATCATCCATAGAAATTTTGCACCTACAGTGTATCATCATAAATGTCCTACATGTTACTGTAATGGCATAATTCCAAAACAGTGTGTTTGTTAGTGTTACACATTTCTCAAAATTGATAGCCTACTGGTACTACAGAATTTGCTTCCCTGTAAAAAAGGAAGAATATATCAGAAGACCATTTAACCACACTCAGCAGTTGACTAAAAACACCCAGTTAGGTCAAATAATAGAACTAATTCGGCACAAAAATTCACTGGTTTAGTCACCCCAATAAGAGACTAAGACACTATATGATTATTAATCAAACGGTGAGATACTATGTTTTCTCGCAAAGTTTTTATAGATAAGCTCAGATAATGTATACGATTAGACATTTCGTAACAGAGTAGATTTTCTATGAATTTGGCGCAAATTGCAAAAATAAGCACAGAGGAGTGAGATATGAGATATGATTATCAGCCGTATTTCTAAGGATTAGACGGCAACACATATTTGGGCGCAACTCTATCTCGTCATTTCTAATAGGTTGCGCGCAATAAATGTCACACCTTACACTTTACACCTCCAAGCAAGAACTTTGGAGTTTATAATCTGTAATCATCAAATTTCACCTGTCTGATAAAAGACTTCAGAACGAAACTCAATGGATGTGACGCACTCACGCCGACCATGAAGAAGACAATGCCATTGTTCATGGCGAGTTTGGGAAACTACAACACAAATACTTACTTAGGGAGAGAGAAAACTCGAGAATGAAAGTGGACTACACATGATCGACTCAAAATTCCAAGCGTTGACTTCGCAAACCTGAATCAGGAAGTTTTGCCCTCCAAAAACAACTGTGCGGGCTGGTTGTTTACACTCATTTTGATTGGTTGAAATCATCTTCTCGGACTATCTCGTACATTTACAAATTTAACCGTTTGATGAAAATTTCATTTTTCTGCGGATAACATGTCTCATTCAACACATTGCTATTGTATACATACACCAGCGTACGAACGGTCTTAATTAAGATATAGGACATACCGTTACTCAATTTTCATCCCTTATCTTACATACTCCCAACAGCGCTGCCGGTATTGTTGCATTACTGCCCTATCCAAGACGGTCGTGTCTTGTTTACGTCTGGCCTCATCACTACTGGCTTACGTGTCCCTTCGCGGGATGTGTCAAACCAATTCATTGATAAAAAAAAATACTCCAAGTGTTTATTGCATTTACGCGCCACACGCTGAGGATAAATGGGAACGTTCACATTTCAAGCCAAACAGAAAGGAGGTTTGAAAGTGTGTGTATTGCCGTTTTCACCACCTCGCTTTGGCCTTGCGCAGGGTTACTTGCTACCGACAGAGACAATGATGGTCGGCGAACACAGAGAGCGATGTGGGGAGTTTGCTTTGTTGCAGTAGTCTAAAGCTAAGCGCAAATATCTCAATGGCCCGGTAATTACCGACATTTTGTCCTCCCCATGATGGCCGCCGTCGTATACATGAAATGTTCTTGAGTATGGTGTGAAACACAAATCAAGAAGATAAATAAAATATTTAAGTGCAATACAATTTCATTTGAATTTTTGTTGTATGCTTTTTAGCTTGTAAGTAAGGCTGCTTAGGCCTATTAAACAGTTTATCAACAATGGTAGTCAGTTATTCATAGAAAATATTGTTTTATGCCTAAAAATAATTTTTTAAAACAAAATTATCTTAAAATATTATCGAAGATGATATCCTTAGTAAAATAACAGTTTTTTCTATTCAAAGGTACACTTTACTCCGGACAAAATATTTAAAATCTGCTGCCTTGTGAAGTCAAAAATATGAAATACCACAACGATAGACCTACTATTCATGGTAATGTGTAAATCTTTAAGCATCAGACAGCAAACATTTCCCTGAGTGCACTGAACAGGCTAGTATATTTGCACAATGTTGTCAGATATGTAGCCAAACATGATGTTTTTCTGGACTTCTCGTCCAGTCACTGGCATATGCAACGTAGAGGCCTACTTATAAATGTCACGTGCTTCCTGGATCTATGGGCCTATTTATCTACAACATACTGTTGAAGATACATGTATCCACACTTTAAAGTTGTTAACAGAATTGTGAAAACGTCCAACCATTGTTGCTTATAAGAGAAATCTATGTATAGGCTAACATGAAACGTAGCCATTGTGTGTGGGCTGTGATGAAATTGTTCCATGCACGGAATACTCTTGTCATCGGACAGTGTAGAAAGCTGCCAGGATTGTGGCGGAAACTTAAGTATATGTACATTTGAAATGTGAAATGATCAATAAACTTACTCCTGCCATAACACTATGATCTGGATATACTTTGCAGTGTTGTTCACTCATGTACTTGTTATAATTAGAAGATATATCATTAAAACAATAAACATTTATGTCACAGCTTATAAACAGCTGATATGTATCCTAGCTCTCTGATTGGTCAATCCCTCACAAGCTTAAAAGCATGGGCGCCTTCAGATCCCCAGTCGTTGTCATAACATTCCAGACTTTAAATGGAAATAATTCAGCAAAACAATTTTCAAACAGGTTTTTACATTCAAGACGGAATTTCATGATGATCTTTTCAATGAATAGTGCCTCAGTCATGAACTGTCTTTCACTTTCAGTTTCAACATTAATTTACCGCCTGAAGTAACTCTGTCTGCATTCTTGCTTTTGTGATGAGGTTTTGTGGGCGATCCTACAGGTTCAGCCATCTCTGATACATTTAGTGCGTGAGAGCACTGTTCACTTGCAGCTTGAGCTGGAGTCGACACATTTGCCTGGAAAAGGGTAGTCATTGTAGGCCTTACAAGGCTCACAGATTTCTGTAATTCCCTTCAAAATATTTTCTCTTTAAAATCCTTGAACAATTCTTACTCGACGACCTACACTCCCTTGTTGTGACACAATAGCAAGTGACGGGCTACTCGATTCGTAAATTTTCATTGATTTTAAAGACGAACTAAATGCTACTTAAGGAAGAAGGACACGTGCTTGATTGAAACGTGCCTGACATGTTTGTTTATGGGCAGCAAATTCTGCGGCTGCTATCATAGGCTAAACACAAACTTCCATGGCGGCAAGTCTTTAGTGTAGGAGGCAAGTCCCCGGTAATTTTGAAGTGTAACTGAGCGTGACAAGACCCCAACCACCGGCCAGCTTGCACGAGTAATGAACCACAGACACAGAGGTACTGATTTTGAAGTTACGAAAGTATACTTAATAATCTTTGCGATTTGTGTAGTAAAACATACCGTTGTCAGATTGACATGTGAGAACATTCGCCAGCCGGGAAGAAAATATTATTATATGAGGGTGCAGAGGGGTGGACCCGTTGTGCGGCGTTATATGTGTATTTGTGAGAGTATATGGCTGCAGGTTGCCTGTGAATTGTGGTTTCCAGTGTGATGAAAGAAAAAGGAAACAGAAGAAACCTAAGCTGAATTAATAATCTTCTGTTTGAACATTTGTGTCTATATATTCTTGCAGTTTTCTAAAATGTAGTAACACTTGTTAACATGGATATGGAACTGCAACTTTCCTATTTTAAATATTGTGATCACCTGAGAGCTACAGAGCAAAAGTTGTAGGCATGGAGTGGCACCAGTTCAGTATAAACTGAGGTTGTACGACAATATGGCATGTTGTTTTATTCTATACGAGCTACCTCGATTGGAGTAGAAATATTTGTAGTATAGGGACTGTAAGGAAGTTGTGGTAAATAAACTACTCCTTAAAAGTCTATGGTGGAAGACATGGCTAGAAAACAATCATTACTTTTGTTCAGTAATATTTAGCTAAACTAAACTTACCTCTCACATTTGTTACCTTTCGCTCTGGAGCTCTTGATTCTTCCATCAGCATACCGGGCCTATAAAAGAAGGAGAGACTCAGTTCTGTATCTATGTAACACTATATGTCTCTCATGGGATTTTTTTTCCGAAGAAAATCTCCATTGTTTGAATAGATGGGCCAGGTGTGAAAGTTTAAATTATATGGCCTAAATTGTGACATTTATGTTTGTACGGGAAACTCAGACCTATGTGTAGTCATTTTATTAAGGTCACAGACGCTAAATCCATTTAGTCAACCTCATAATTATGCGCCTGCTATACAGTATATGTGTAAAAAGTACAGCCAACTTGCAGTCATTTTCTCCTGAGTCCGACTCATCAAAGTTGACCAGATACCCATATATCTACTTTGACTAGTGACATAATTGTGAGAGCACTGATGTAGATATATGACTGTTACGTGACCTTTTTCATAATGACTCTAATTGGACACAAATATACATAGATATGGTCAGATCTGGATACAGCTGGATGCTTTGAGTCACCGGGAAGTAGAGCATTCTCGTACATGTATGTGCTGAGTCAGCAGTTGTCGCAGATGGCGAGCTCGTGTAAATTGCCTAAAACCAGCTAGAGCCTGATTGAATGCTACCAGTTGCTATCAGATAATATCGCAGGATTCAAGCTGCAAAAACCCTAGCTGTCCTGAGTCACAAAGGTGATTTGACCTCAGCTCAAAGGGATGCATGTACATTGTACGAAATACAGTACTACAGTAAGACCTCAGAAATCTTCTCTTGAATTTGCACTCTGGTTTGCTCTACCCAAACTGTCAACTGCTGCTTTTGAATTTGCACTCTGGTTTGCTCTACCCAAACTATCGACTGCTGCTTTTGAATTTGCACTCTGGTTTGCTCTACCCAAACTATCAACTGCTGCTTTTGAATTTGCACTCTGGTTTGCTCTACCCAAACTATCAACTGCTGCTTTTGAATTTGCACTCTGGTTTGCTCTACCCAAACTATCAACTGCTGCTTTTGAATTTGCACTCTGGTTTGCTCTACCCAAACTATCAACTGCTGCTTTTGAATTTGCACTCTGGTTTGCTCTACCCAAACTATCGACTGCTGTTGTATCAGTGAGAAATTCTTGGAAACATCAAATGAGCAGGACACTGGACAACAATTTTACAGGTTTTGGTGGTGCTCTTGAACGGCATTATAAAACATCAACTGGGAATCCTGTAAACATGTTGATGTGGCTAGTGAAAGAATACGATGGCTAGGACACACAACCTACTATTATAATCTTTTGCTCGGACTTGGAATCATGCTCTGATACAAGCGTTCTCATTCAGGGCCTTGGTGGGATTGGTCTGTTCTGTATAGCTGTTCAGGTGGTCTTACATAAAGTATGTTGGAGATCATTAGCCTGTAACTGATGATGCACTTGTATCTCTATACAGCATAGTTGAGAAAGTTTGACAGTGTTATTTGTCAAAGTATGGTGGTAGAAGGGAAGTTCTACTTCTTTGATGCAATGTTTTATCCAAATAAAACACAATTTCAGTACTCCGAGAGAACAATTACCTCTGCCATAGCTACCTGCTTATGTAGGTATATTTGTGAAAATAATGTGACAAAGGGACATTACTCTGTATTTTTGTCCTGTCTGTCAGCAATGAAGAATTGTTTTAAAATTTCTTAACCTATAACCCAATCCAGGTAATTCCAAATTTAATGTACTGATCCTAAACCCAAGAGTAACCTTTACTCAAAATTTTATCTAAATGTCTGCTTAGTAACTGTTCCCTTGGGAAGGTCTGCCAGCAACCTGTGGATGGTCAAGGGTTTCCCCCGGGCTCTGCTCGGTTTCCTCCCAGCATAATGCTGGCCCCCGTTGCATGAGTGAAATATTCTTGAGTATAGTGTAAAACACCAATCAAATAAATAAATAAATAAATAGTAACTGTTCCATAACTTTTTTGATAAAAAGACAGACAAATATATGGCTCTGGTGGTAAATAAACCATCCAGAGATTTGGCCTAAAAAAAAAAACTGTTGTTCACAGGTTAAGGTAATTTTCTGTCAGTTATGCATGTTGATTTGTGGTGAAAAGTTATTTTGATTTAGAACATTAAAAAATTATGACAGGAATGTTGGAGGTTTGTAACAGAACAGGTGTGACATTGCTAATGTATATGGGTGCAAAGGGTTGGAATTAAATCCAGATTATGGGTACTGTGGCCAAAACAAATGGGGGTGATGCATGAGTGGATATTTATAACATATGACCCATATTCTGGTGCTGAGGCAAATGCCTAACATTACGCTGTGTCCTGTGCGCTCAAATACTCTCTTTGAGAACACCCCTTGGTACCCTCCTTTCGGAGATAATTCACCTGTCTGCATAGCCCCACAGAGCCTGGTGTGACTGGGCCAATTTGTCTCCTGGTCTGTTATGTGGGTTGTTTTTCAGCCACTTGATACTTGTGGTAACCATAATGAGAAATATCAGAAGATTGAGTTTTAGACAAATTATGTGTTGAGTTTTGATAAAATAAATGGGTTTTAGACACACTGATTTTATATACATTGGTGATGAAAAATATTGAGTTTTCTGATGTGTTCAGATTGAAACCACTGGTTATGATGGACTTAAGTCATTTGTAATAGGCCTCTGTATTTCTATTTGTGTCTTTAACACAACTAATATTTTGAAGTTAGGCCATTTTGGGGTTGGACCTTTGGAAAATAAAATGTACTGCTCATGCAATAGCTAGTGCTCTTGGTGCTTTCTTGAGGAGTAAACCAACAGTTACTCTGGTGGCGCACAACCAGATGCTTTCTAGGGAAGGTTAACTACCTGGTGGTGTTTTTGTAAGGTTAAGCATCTGGTGCTCTCTTGGGAAGTTTAAGCATCTGGTGCTCTCTTGGGAAGTTTAAGCATCTGGTGCTCTCTTGGGAAGGTTAAGCATCCGGTGCTCTCTTGGGAAGGGTAACCACCTGGTCAGGGTTGTTACCTAATATTTTTTATGGTAACCTAAAACAGATTTCGCAAAGTTAGAATAAAATGATGTGGTAACCTGTTTTTGGTGGTGCAAATCACAATTATGGAAACCTTACATAACCTGTATCATTAGTGTAAATGTACTTTTAGCGATTCAGAATAAATGTTGTCAGATTTGAATGAAAGGATTAAGTTGATATTTTTCATCATTGAAAGCACTGTATTAGTTGCACGTTAGTGCAAAAAGCCAGGAAATTCTGTAGCACAGTTTTAATGTGATGACATTACTTCCGTCTCACTGTCAGCAGCTTTGGTTCAAGAGTGGCAATGTTTACAGCAACATAAATATGTTTGATATTTCAAATGTGTTCTTAAATCTGTTATGAGTGTCCAGTTCAAACTGAACCCTCTTTCTACCATGCTTTGAGCAAATTTCCAAGATTAAAGAAATTTCTCTAAAGTTGTCCATCCATTCTCAAACACCTTCTTCCACAATGTAATTTTGTCGTTGATATTTGCATATTTCCAGTGGTACACTAGCCCATCAGCTGTTTTCACTCGCCATGGGCCAGTGGAACTACATCGGCCATATGCACAATTAAAATATACAACACAGAAATGACACCATGCTGCCACCAACAGTTCTCCTCATGTTTGTCTTTAACATTGTTTAATATTCATGGCAAATTATTTTGTTTTTATGGTAACTGATTACAGGTTGGCTAAATTCAATTTTGCAAAAACAGTAGGCGAACATGTTAGCCGTGGGCCATAATGTTGAATGCCATCCCTGCTGATTCTCTCTTGGGACGGTTAACCACCTGGTACTCTCTTGGGAGGGTTAACCACGAGGTGATTTCTTGGGAAGGTTAACATCCTGGGGCTTTTTGGGAGGTTAAGCATCTGGTGCTCTCTTGGGAAGGTGAACCACCCGGTGCTCTCTGGATAATCTTATGGTGCTTTCTTGAAAAGGTAAACCACCTGATGCTTGTGGTGGTTTCTTGGGAGGGATAACTGTGTGGTGCTTTCTTGGGAAAGGTAACCTTGTGTTGGTTTCTGAGAAAATGTGACCTTGTGGTGCTTTCTTGGGAAGGGTAACCTTGTTTTGCTTTCTTGAGAAGAATAACCTTGTGGTGGTTTCTTGGGAAGGATAACCTTGTGGTGCTTTCTTGGGAAAGGTAACCTTGTGTTGGTTTCTGAGAAAGGGTAACTGTGTGGTGCTTTCTTGGGAAGGGTGACCTTGTTTTGCTTTCTTGAGAAGAATAACCTTGTGCTTTCTTGGGAAGGATAACCTTGTGGTGCTTTCTTGGGAAGGGTAACCATGTGGTGCTTTCTTGAGAAGGTAAACCACCTGATGCTTGTGGTGGTTTCTTGGAAAGGATAACCTTGTGGTGCTTTCTTGGGAAGGGTGACCTTAAGGTGGTTACATGGAAAGGATAACCATGTGGTGGTTTCTTGGGAAGGTTAATCTTGTGGTGCTTTCTTGGGAAGAACAACCTCTTGGTGCTTTCTTGGGAAGAATAACCTTTTGGTGCTTTCTTAGGAAGAAAACCTTATGATGCCTTCGTGGGAAGGATAGGAAGGATGGCCGTGGGTTCCCCCGGGCTCTGCCCAGTTTCCTCCCACCATAATGGTGGCTGCTGTTGTATAATGCCATGAAATATTCTTGAGTATGGCATAAAACACCAGTCAAATAAATAAATAGATTAAGAGATTAATCACTTGGGCTTTATTAGCAAGGTTAACCCTCACATGCTCTGTTGGGAAGGTTTGTCCATATTGATGCTGAGTTTTGCATTTCTATGCTCTACAAGAAATAGTTCTGTTCATCTTAACTGTTGTCGGCTTTGATTTGAAAAGAGGATATTTGTTGGAAGGTACATGTATATTGATTCATGTTGCAGTATTGAAGTCATCCTGTACAAACCAGATTAACATTTATGTTAGGCAGACTAAAGCAAATGCTGTTATTGGTATAAAAGAAAAGGAACTCAAGCAGTAATTTAGAATACATGCGTATATGTTGGGAATTTGATCGTTTTTTTTTTAAATATTAATAGAGTTAATTTTTCTATAATGCCTATCTCTTTTAATTATCCAGAATGAAAAGAGATTTTCCCTTCGGACTGACCATATTTGTTCTGATTCAGTCATGTTATGCCCAACAAAGAATTTTTTCCGGATGTTCCTGTAATGAGTAATAAATAACCTCACACTTAATATCAGGTTTCTGTCAACAGGTTTTGCATTGAACTCTGGACAACAAGGCCCATACATTCAAAACTCAAGCAGGTTTGACTATCAGAGCCACCCTCAGAGGACCCAGCCATATGGGGCCCCATCAGACCCCAGATCCCCACCACCGCAGACTTTAGCACGCCCACAATTCACCCCACAACGTTGCCCAACTATCCACCAGCATTATGTCCCTCCGCCCCCACCCCCAGGGGTGGGGCAACCTTGTCTGCAGGAGAGGCCATCCCACCGCAGCTCCCTGGCTCTGGCAAGGCCTCTGCCCTTGAGGCCTCCTGGGAATGGCTTTTGGCTCCCGCCACCCCAAGACACCAGTGACTTCAGGCAAGGGCAGATAACTGAAGATGGAGAGCCGAACACCTGTCCTAAGTCAAGAGAAGCAGGGGATTTGCCGAAGACCAGTGCCAGCTTGTCGGATCACTCAGAGAAAGAAAACTCAGCAACTCCTGTGGTTTTGGATCTGGACAAGTCTACAAGTACTCTTCCTTCAGAACTGGAAAAACTGATGAAGAGCTTAATGCAGCCATTGTTCTGCAAACTTTGCAACGCTTTTCTTAACGCCCCGAATCAAGCCCAGCAACATTACAGTGGCAAAAGTCATGCCAAAAAGGTCCGGCTGTTTATTAAAGACGCTGAAGACAAAAGCACTGAGCTACCCAAATTGGCTGTCTCTACAACGGAGGCCTCGTCCAAGACAATGGAGATAGATAATGAAAGTCTTGCTGACCAGACATCTACATCAGAAGAGGTAAGACTTTGTCTTTCTTCGTCTTCAATATTTTACATACAGTCCAAATCTAATACATGTATTACCCTTGAGTCTTAAGTTATTACAAAGGTCTGATGGATTGAAATCATAATGCAGTTTTCTTTTCCTCTTTTTATACCATGGTCTTACATTCCGTGTAGTTTCTATTTGGTGAACATTGTGTGTGTAGCTTTGCACAGCAAGCCTTATAGAGAAGGAAACAGTACATGTATAGATGGTAAACTTGGGAGCTTGTCAAAGTTTTAAAGCCGTCCTTAAGACATTGTTTGTTGGGCATAACTCCACCCTATGACAAAGAATAGGGTCAGTCGGTGAGGAGTTTTGAGGGGACTCTTCAAAAAGATAAGGATTTTTAACAAATTAACGTGGAGAGAAAAATAAAGAAAAAAGTTTTTATCAAAATATCAATAAAAAGTTTTGAGTAGAATCAGCTGTGTTATTTCCAACTGACATATTTTAAGGATGACCTTGGATACATGTATGTAAGTAACTTTGCTTTGCATTATTTGACCTCAGCACATATTTTATTTCTATATTTTATATCTTATCTGAGCAGTCTTTGTTTACAACGGCTATCATTGCTACACAACTACTTCAGCCTTTCTGTAGAAGACAGGAGTTTAAAGGATGTAAACATTTGCCCAACTCTTCAAAAGCCCAAGCTTTCAGTCTTATTGTTAGATATACAGTTATATAACTGGGTCAATGTTACTGTGATCTGTGACCAGGCTAGTGGTGACCCGACACTGTTTGTCAGCACAGCCAGGGCAGTATTAGGAGTATCCAGTACTGGTATTCCATTCAGGAAGCTCGCTGTGAACAATATCTGAGCTAATTTAGAAGACGATTGACCCAGATATGTGGAGCTAAAAATTCGGTCAAGAGTCCTGATGATCATGTACAAACATGACAAAACTATATGTAACCTTCTGTAAGAAAGCATGTATTCTGTTGTGAGGAGCAGTCGGGTTATGCTTTTAGCATGTCTGCATTCTATAGGCCTTTTAATTTGGGTTTGTTAATAGGATGCATTTTGATATGGATTAATAGGTTCATGGACAGTTTAGGATAAATATCAGTCTGTTACCTGTATGTCAGTGGAATTCTTAATGTAGAATTATGTGGCCTGATATGCCTTCAACACTACACGGAGGAAACCAACTGTACAGTACACTTGCAAGATTTCTGCAAAAGTGGTCGGGGAGCATCAGGATTATGGATGCATGCTAATAAGACATGTCTTCTCAGTGGTAATGTTATCGTTCACCACATAGTCACACTGTCATGGACAGAAATTTGAAGGGCTGATATCTGATGTCACTGAACTTTTTTCGTTTTGCAAGGTTTTAACTTTTGTCATGTTATGGATGAAAACATAAGGTGTAAGTATAGTTTACATCCTCTCGGCATTTGTACGAGGCGGTACAAAAGGTGAAAGCAACATAGTGATCTTCAGACGTGCAGTACATTGAGTGTTGAGTAAGTTAAGAAGCGGCGTACATGTGCTCGGAAAATGTATGATTCAGGAAAAGTAGGTGATGGTGCAAGAAACCAAAAAAAAAAAAAAAACTGGTTGGTAATTGTTCCTCGCTAACAGGATCTTCAAGTGACTAGCAGTTACAGTTTTTTGTAATCCGCAATTGTTTTTGGAAAACACATGTAGTTTATCATAAACTGTAAAAGAGATGAAAAGTACATGTATGCGGGACTGGGGAGGTATGTGTTTGACACTTACTGCACTCAGGAGTACATGTATGCGGGACTGGGGAGGTATGTGTTTGACACTTACTGCACTCAGGAGTACATGTATGCGGGACTGGGGAGGTATGTGTTTGACACTTACTGCACTCAGGAGTACATGTATGCGGGACTGGGGAGGTATGTGTTTGACACTTACTGCACTCAGGAGTACATGTATGCGGGACTGGGGAGGTATGTGTTTGACACTTACTGCACTCAGGAGTAAATGTATGCGGGACTGGGGAGGTATGTGTTTGACACTTACTGCACTCAGGAGTAAATGTCAGAGCCGACTACATGTGGTGTCAAACAAGCTGCCTGCAGCTGCAGAACCTAGATGTGTGTAATGGAGGTTGTGCACATGAGGTTATCAGTGTCCCAAACGGACGCATAGAGTTTCTTATTTCTGAAGATGTAACTTTCCTCGTAACACTCATTTGTGCTCAAGGCGTAACTACCATACATCCCATTTACATGGGTCTGAAAAAGTAAAAGCTTTGTCTGGAACCCTGATCCTTGATCTTCACATCTTTTCTGCACAATTTGCAGTTTACTGGTGAATGGCTTCAGCTGTACGGGTTTAAATTTGTGCAAAACTGTCTTATACATGTAGATATAGTAAGATAGATCACAATGGGTTATCACAGATGCAAACAAGCCTGTTATTGTTCATGTTGTTGGTGGAGTGAGCAATTCCCCCAGGCTCCCATCATTGATTCATACAATTTATGTATGTATTTTATTGGTGTTTTACGCCGTACTCAAGAATATTTCACTTATACGACGGTGGACAGCATTATGGTGCAAGGAAGCCGGGCAGAGCCTGGGGGAAGCCAGCATGAGCTGGACTTGAACTCACAGCGACCACATTGATGAGAGGCTTCTGGGTCATTGCACTGCACTAGCGCACTGAGCCATGGAGGACCTTGATTCATACAAGTACACTG
Source organism: Acanthopleura granulata (assembly GCA_016165875.1). Taxonomy (NCBI): domain Eukaryota; kingdom Metazoa; phylum Mollusca; class Polyplacophora; order Chitonida; family Chitonidae; genus Acanthopleura; species Acanthopleura granulata. Next base: position 16,829,177 of record JABBOT010000080.1, on the reverse strand, counting down.
GTGTATATATATGCATATACATGTATGTGTTGTAAAAGTAACGTGACTGTGTGGACTAATGTGCATGTAGATGTGGACTGGAGTGACTCTGTGTACTGATGTAGCTATAAGGACTGGAGTGACTGTGCGGACTGATGTGGATATAAAGACTGGAGTGACTGTGGACTGATGTAGCTATAAGGACTGGAGTGACTGTGCGGACTGATGTGGATATAAGGACTGAAGTGACTGAGCTGATGTGGATGTAAGGACTGGAGTGACGGTGTGTACTGATGTGGATATAAGGACGGAAGTGTCTTTGGACTGATGTGGATGTAAGGACTGGAAGGACTGTGGACTGATGTGGATATAAAGACTGGAGTGACTGTGGACTGATGTGGATGTAAGGACTGGAGTGACTGTGGACTTATGTGGATGTAAGGATGGGAGTGACTAGACTGATGTAGATTTAAGTTCGAGAGTGACTGTGGACTGATGTAGATTTAAGTTCAGGAGTGACTGTGGACTGATGTAGATTTAAGTTCGGGAGTGACTGTGGACTGATATGGATGTAAGGATGGGAGTGACTGTGTGGACTGATGTGGATATAAGGATGGGAGTGACTGAGGACTGATGCATATGAGGACTGGGGTTATTTTGTGGAGTTTACTGTGTGAAGTGGTGCAAGCCTGGAATGAAGTTACTAGCTGAATGGATACAAATGTGGACTAGAGTTTACTGTGTGAAATGGTGCAAGCCTGGAATGAAGTTACTAGCTGAATGGATACAAATGTGGACTAGAGTTTACTGTGTGAAGTGGTGCAAGCCTGGAATGGAGTTACTAGCTGAATGGATACAAATGTGGACTAGAGTTTACTGTGTGAAATGGTGCAAGCCTGGAATGAAGTTACTAGCTGAACGGATACAAATGTGGACTAGAGTTTACTGTGTGAAGTGATGCAAGTGTGGAATGGAGTTACTAACTGGATGGATGCAAATGTGGATTACAGTTCACTGTGTCTACTAGAGTTTACAATGTGAAGTGATGCAAGCATGGAGTGGAGTTACTAAATGGATGGATATAAATATGGATTACAGTTTACTGCATGAAGACATGCATGCTGGGAGTGGAGTTACTAACTAGACTGATGCAAATGTGGACTAGAGTTTACTGTGTAAAGTGATGCAGATGTGGAAAACAATAACTAACTGGATGAATGCCAGTGTGGACTAGAGTTTACTGTGTGAAGTCATGCAAGCTTGGAGTGGAGTTACTAACTAGACAGATGCAAATGTGGACTAGAGTTTACTGTGTGAAGTTATGCAAATATGGACTAGGAAAACTGTGCGAGCTGAGGCAAATGCCGACGAAGGTTACTCTAAAGACTGATGAGGATATGGAGTTGATGTGGACTAATGCAAATATCTGCTGGAGTGACTGTGAATTGATGAAAGGGTGTATACTGTAGTGGAGAGAACAACATGATCAAGAAGAGAACAAGATCTGGAATGACTGTAAAAGCACCCACCCTTCTGGAGCCTCACGAACAGTGATCTTCATTGACTAGCTTAGTGAGTACATGGTGAAATGCCAGAATGACAGATGAGCAGTTGTAAACCAAATTTGTATACAGGCTAGTGCTTCAAGTGACTTCACACTCTATGTGTTTTATATGTTAACATGGCATATCTCTGAGAACAAGAACATATGGGTTAATATATGCTTATCACAACATGTGCTGGCCTGCTTTCTTGAGAAATGTACCTTGAAAAATGTGTGTATATATCCAGGGGGTTGTTAAGGTATTGGCTGTAGTTAAAGAAGAAATGCCTACTGAGCGTCATGGCCTCTGTCTGACATACGCATTGTATAAAGTCAAACTGAGGTTGGTCTGGTCTGACCCCAAAGGGCATGGCTTTACATCAACAGGTATGTGTATAATTTATTCTTACTTATTCCCATTTGGTCTGTGGCTGGCTTGGGAGCAGTTTCTATTTTCAGTTGAGAGATTTCTGGCATTACAGATTTATAACTGTGATGTTGGCAGGTCTGTGATTGGCAAATATGGATTTTCCCTTTGACTTTAAATTATTTATAATACTTTAAATATGGATTTTCCCTTTGACTTGAAATTATTTATAATACTTTAAATATGGATTTTCCCTTTGACTTTAAAGTATTTATAATACTTTAAATATGGATTTTCCCTTTGGCTTTAAATTATTTATAATACTTTGCTGAAACACAGGTCATAATATAGATATTTTTTATGAAGTGTCAGCATTTGCTTAACTAGTAAAGAGGGTTCCGCCTCTCACTCGAACAGTATTTATAGTATACAGCTTCACCATGCAATATTCACTCTAAAATTTTGCAGTCTTACACATCTAGAAACTGATGAAATAATGGGAGTTTTCATCATTTTATTATATTTAAATTTCGTTAGGATTTGCATCAGTTAGGCCACAGTCATTCTAGGCCACATTTACGTGAATAATCCATGTATAGACACTTCAATCTGCTTTTGGGGGCCTCCCGTGGCTCAGTCGGTTAGCGCACTATCGCAGCACAATGACCCGAAGCCTCCCACCAATGCGGTCGCTGTGAGTTCAAGACCAGCTCATGCTGGCTTTCTCTCTGGCCGTACGTGGGAAGGTCTGCCAGCAACCTGCAGATGGTTGTGGGTTTCCCCCGGGCTCTGCCCCGGTTTCTCCCCACCATAATGCTGGCCATATAAGTGAAATATTCTTGAGTACGGCGTAAAACACCAATCAAATAAATAAATAAATAAATAAATAAATAAATCAATCTGCATTTGCTTCAATCCATGCAGTAGTTTCTGATATAACCACAGTCCACCCCACCCTGCCAATAAGTCCATACAGTCATTAACGCCCAAATGTACATCAGTGGAGTGATGCATACTCATATCTCCAGACCACATTTGCTCCACTCCACATATGCATCAATCCACACTGTCACTCCAGTCCACATGCATCGGTTCACACAGTCACTCCAGTCCACATCTGCTCTAGTTAACATATGCATCAGTCCACACAGTCACTCAAGTCCACATATGCATCAGTCCACACAATCACTCCAGTCCACATTTGCTCCAGTCCACATATGCATCAGTCCACACAGTCACTCCAGTCCACATATGCACCAGTCCACATAATCACTCCAGTGCACATTTGCAATAGTCCACACAGTCACTCTAGTCCACATTTGCTCCAGCCCACACAGTCACTCCAGTCCACATTTACTCCACTCCACATATGCATCAGTCCACACAGTCCCTCCACCCCACATCTGCTCCACTGCACATATGCATCAGTCCACATAGTCACTCCAGTCCACATTTGCATCAGTCCATACAGTCATTCAGTCAACATTTACGTTGGTCCACACTGTCACTCCAGTCCATACATCAGTACATCAACACATGCAGCCACTTCAGCCCGCACCAACATCTGCATGGATGCATACAGCCACTCCAGTCCACATTTACGTGAATATATGTATACAATCACTTCAGTTCACATTTGCATCTATCCATGGTCACTGCAGTCCACATTTGCATCAGTCTATAGTCACTCTAGTTCGAATTTGCATCAGTCCATACAGGCATCCCACTGCATGTTTGCATTAGCCCATAGTCCACATTCGCACTAGCCCATACATTCATTCCAGTCCACATTAACATCAATACATACAGTCACTTCAGTTCACTCTTATTTCAGTACATACAGTCACTGGTATTACATTTTCATAGCCAAGCATGCTGTGCACAAGCTGAGATATGAATGTATTGGTGTTACATGTTCAGAGACATGCATGCTGGACGCCGGGGGCCTCCATGGGCAAGTTGCTTAGCACGCCGTTGCGGCTTAAAGACACAGATGACTCCCACCAATGCAGTCACTGTGAGTTCAAGCGCGGCTCATGCTGGCTTTTTCTCCGGCCGTACGTGGGAAGGTTCACCAGCAGGATGGTCCTGGGTTTCCCCCGGGCTCTGCCCAGTTTGCTTTCACTGTTATGCTGGCTGCCATGGCATAAGGGAAATATTCTTGAATGCGGTGTGAAACACTGCTCAAATAAAAAAATGCTGGCCACAAGCTGGGATATACTGGTATTTCATGTTCATAGACATCAATGCTGTTCACAGGGTGAGATTTACTGGTAATACATGTTCATAAAGATGCATGCTGTGCACATGATTTACAGTCATTTCATGTTTACTGACGTGTGCTGTGCACAGGCTGGGATTACGGATATTACATGCTCATAAACATGCACAGGCTGGGATTTACCGTCATTACATGTTTACTGACATACACACTGTGCACAGGCTGGGATTTACCGTCATTATATGTTTACTGACATACACACTGTGCACAGGCTGGGATTTACCGCCATTACATGTTTACTGACATACACACTGTGCACAGGCTGGGATTTACCGCCATTACATGTTTACTGACATACACACTGTGCACAGGCTGGGATTTACCGCCATTACATGTTTACTGACATACACTGTGCACAGGCTGGGATTTACCGCCATTACATGTTTACTGACATACACACTGTGCACAGGCTGGGATTTACTGTCATTACATGTTTACTGACACACTGTGCACATGCTAGGATTTACCGTCATTACATGTTTACTGACATACACACTGTGCACAGGCTGGGATTTACCGCCATTACATGTTTACTGACATACACTGTGCACAGGCTGGGATTTACCGCCATTACATGTTTACTGACATACACACTGTGCACAGGCTGGGATTTACCGTCATTACATGTTTACTGACACACTGTGCACATGCTAGGATTTACCGTCATTACATGTTTACTGACATACACACTGTGCACAGGCTGGGATTTACTGGTATTGCATGTTCATACACATGGGTGCTGTGCATAAGCTGAGATATAGATGTACTGGTACATGCATATGCCACAACCTACCACACTCCGGAGATGTTACTGTGTGAGTTATATGTACAGGAGTTAAGGTAGATAGGGTTTGGATATTTAACATGTAGATGCACCTGCTGTGCAAGTGATATAAGACGGGTACATGTACACCTGCATGCAGGTCATGTGAGCAGCAAACAGAAGAAGTTTGATACATGTGCAGGCCCACTGCAGCATTCAGCTGGTAGGTGGAAGGTTTGTTGATTCTAGGCCCCCTTATTTTGGAGATGGTTTTACATTCTCTTGTTACAAAATAAGCATTATTATTGCTTAAGCCTGTTGCATGATGGGAGACTTACCGGTTCGTGCACATTTTGTGGCAGGAGCACACATACACTCGTGGGCACATTCCTTCATGTATTCCAACCACCAGCTTTGTTAATGATGATGCACCCGTAGGTCTTCACTTGATAGTTAGTGGCTCAAATCCAGGTCACGAGGCCGTGGCTTTAATTTCTGAGGTTTGACAGGTAGTTTAATCTTGGGACTGCTGTTTTACTTGGGGTTCTCCTACCTGTAAATATGGCCAATGTGGAATAAGGGAAAAATTAAAGAGAACTGAATGGACATTCAACTCCAATCAAATAAGTAAATAAATTTCCTTTTATTTCGTGTTTCTGATTTCTGAAATACTGGTGCTTCCGTTTGTGTGTGAAGGCTTTTAGGTTCTGAAATGCTTCAGTTCTTCTTTTGGAACTCTTTAGTTTCTGAAATTCTTTTCTTTTTATTTCATGCCATTATATAAATTCTGAAACACTTTTGTTAAATTAGGGCATCTAGGTTCTGAAAGGCTTTTCTTTCTACATGCACATGAATTCAGGCTTTTTAAATATAATTTTTAGACCTTGCATGTTTTTATTTCTTGCAGGTCACCAGGTTCTGAAATGCCTCTCACTTTTCTATCATTTATGGGTGCTGAAATGTTTTTCTATTTATTTCGAGCCTCTGTGATAGGCTCTAAGTTTGTTTTTTTTTCATTTGTGGGTCTCCATGTTCTCAAATGGTTTTCTTGCCGTTTCTATTCCTGTAGCTTTTAAGATCATACACTTTAACTTTTGGAACTTTCTAACATACTTCAGAAATCTGTTGACAGTTGCTCTATTTAATGTGCAGATTTTGCTACGTCCTTTTTCTAGCTCTTTGTCTTATTTAGATTCGTCTCCATTACCTAATGCATTTACATATACATGCGTGGCCACAAGATAACATGCAACATTTCATTCCTTGTTTCAGACAAATGTAGAATCCATTCCAAAAGTCTAGAAATCAATGCTTCGGCCAACCATGCATTTCTACTAAGGCAGGAACATGTATGTAGTTAATACAAAAATATTATGCAAACAGTTTATTGTAAGTGTTTTCCCAGCTTGATTTGGGTTGAGAAAATTTGAGGTAACAGTACAGTGGGTTTGACGAGGCTCAGGGGCATGAGAATGTCTGACAGACAGCAACTTTACACCTGGAATGATTGCAGACACTGTGAGAGCAGAGGCTCCACAGGGGGCCTGTCTGCAAAAAATAAAACCATCCCGCATGACTGGGGGCTCCATAGGATGGCTCCCGCTATTTAGTGTACTTCAACAAAAGCAGGTTTTGTAGGATGTTCAGCAAAAATGTGCAGTGGACTGTAAGTGGGATCTCCGATTGATTTTTCTCTCAGGTAATGCATGTCCATGTTAATATAGAATGACAGAATACTTAATTATACATGTGTACCAGAGTCTGGGTGAGTTTCTGTGGTTTGAACGTTCGCATCACACTTATCTTTGGGCCTGAAAGCATCTGTTAGATGGTATCTTATGCATGGCATTCGCAGTTGTAGATGAGAAGTTATGTACACAGTATTATGAGGTTCAGCATTCAATCATGAACAGCCTTTGGTATCAGTTTCCTAGGCCATACTTCAGAAATTCTTTGTTGTGGGTCATCTGTTCCAATCAGAAAAAATGGGGTTAGGCGATAGGGAAATTTTTTGTCATTCCACCTGAAAAATGAAAAAAGATATTTCATGGAAAGTCTTATCAAAACTTTTGAGTGGGGCCCTTTTTTGGAGGTTACTCACACAAACATATTTTTAATGATAGCCCTGCATACATGTACATCTGCAGGTGCAGGCAGGGATATGGCAGTTGAAGCATGTCACAGAACTGGTGGCTTGATTGTGGGGAAAGCTTCATAGGGTAGCTCATCATTAAAGTGTATGTATAAACAATGTTTTTGTAGTGGAGGGGTTAGAGTATCACCTATCTGCAAGAGCAAATGGTTTGTGCCGGGTGGGGGGGGGGGGGTGTCACCCAGGTTCTGACTGCTATCCTCCCACCAGAATGCTGGCAGCAGTTTATATAAATATATATAGTTTAAATATTTTTAAGTACAGCAAAGTCACCACCAGTCAGAGTAATTGATACAAAATTTTTCAACAGGCATGGGTTCAAAACCACGCCGGGTCCTAGTCGAAAGAGTTGCATGAAGATATGTATACCCTGGATACATGTATTTCCTTTTACTCTCTGCATTGGGGAATAAGCTGAGCACAGATCAGCTTGGTGTTGTTCGTAAACCTCACAGTGTGCAGTGACCGGATGGTCGTCAGTTGTCGTGCCTGGTGTCGTCATTACAGCGTTCCTGTAGTGAGGCCTCAGAATAAATATGTCAGCTTACAGGCTGAAAACAGGGAGTCTTACCTTTTTGGCCGTATATTTTGCTTAGGGCGTATTTGTTTCATTATGATATTGCCTATTTCCTATCCCATCTCAACAGTATGAATAGCAGGAGTGTAGACCGCATTATATTCCTATTTCACCTGTCCCGTGGACAGGTCCAGTGGCTGAGTATAACCTGTATGCTGAGGGACTAGCCTGGCCTTATAAATGTGCCAAAATGATTAAGGCACTGACCTCATAAAACCACAATAATGTTGGAGGCAATGTACTACCTACATGTACATACACATACCGTACCTGTGTTTTCACGTTTGTTCACATGTTTGTCGACGTTATCAGCCTACGGAAGACGCTGAGAGCAGCTAAAATGCCAGTTGTAAGATGGCACAGGATTTGAACATAACTGTGTATGCCTGAGGTTAACAATCCCAACAAGAGTTAGTTCCTAACCCCTGCTACTCCCATCCCTCCTCCACAGCCCCCTCCCCCACCTTTAACTATCCAAGGATGGCACGAGGTCAGACATGTACCTTACACCGTTTCTCCAACCACCTCTCCCCTTCATTTGATCAGGTGCATGCACCTCAGTGTAAAAAGAAAAAGGAAACATATCAGCTAGGTGGAAACCAAAGGTCATCTGACGAGAGCAGTTGCTCTGCATGTACCTGGTTGTTGGTTATTCTACATGTGCTGCAATCTTATAGAGCAATAATATATGTACCATGGAGGAGCAGGATCAGAAAATGCTGGCCATTGAAAACAGGCTCAAGTCTCGCAACTCTCTGGTTGGGCTTGACTTACAGGTCTGTAGGTGTGTCAGGTGTGGGTATACCGCATTTAATTCATTAAAAACACCTTGTGACCTATATCAAGGAATGTCCAGCGGGAAAACATGAGCTAAATCATATCTGCCTTTGCATGATGACAAAACTTGTTGCACAGGTAAATTGCACAATTCTTGGTGTGTCATGTGATCCACCATCGGATAAAAATTGCCTCTTATCATTGTTATCACACACTTAGAGTTTGTCCAACTTCATCCTGAGATATAAAGCTGTTTTTAAACATGAGTGAATAGCACCAATTAATATCTCCACCAAGTACTGAAAATAGATTTTATCCCATAATGCTTGCGCTGCCGTTAGCTCCTTTAGGCTAGAGTAAACCAATGGCTGTATGGGTTGAACAAACTTGAAAACCCAGAGTAAAGCATTGCCCTCTGCACATAGAGGAAACTGCATAGAGTGCCCTTGCCCATTGTGGGAGAAGTAAACTGTCCTTTGTCCCTTCTGGGTGCCCATGAAACTGGAGTGCCAAGAGTAATCCAGTGCCTTTTTTGGGTGGAAGAAGGTGGGTAACCTAGAGTAAACTACAGCCCCAAGTAATGGAGAAGCCCGGAGTGCCAAGAGTAAACCAGTGCCTTTTTTGGGTGGAAGAAGGTGGGTAACCTAGAGTAAACTACAGCCCCAAGTAATGGAGAAGCCCAGAGTGCCAAGAGTAAACCAGTGCCTTTTTTGGGTGGAAGAAGGTGGGTAACCTAGAGTAAACTACAGCCCCAAGTAATGGAGAAGCCCAGAGTGCCAAGAGTAAACCAGTGCCTCTTTGTGGTGGAGGAAAATGTAGAGCCCAGAGTAACTTTCTGGCTACTTAATTTAGTGTTTTATATTTTTAGAATAATTGTAAATATGTTCCTGTGAGGTTTATGTGTTGTAATGTAGCAGAAAACCAGGAGTGCTCCCATCTGACCCCAGTGCGTTCATTTGTCAGTAAGTTTGGTGTTGTCTGACCAGTCAGAACAGGTTCTGTCTCACCTCTGACCACACCACTATCAGTGACCCACATAATACCTTCATCTGTCTAAATATGTGGCCCTGAATGAAACCAGGCATTGACCATTAGTGTAAATGAAATCCAGAATAAGTATCATTTGGATTACTAAGGACAGCAAAATGATGCCATTCTTCAAAAGTCTTTCATAAATTTTGTTTTTAGATCTTTAACACGTTAAATCAGTCTCACACTGTTTCATAATAGATATAAAAGTTCTGAAGACAGAGAATTTTCCGCCCTGCATTGCTACTTGTATATGAATATTTTAGGGAAGGATTTTCTTCCTGACCTGTTACTGAGCAGCAATTAAAAGCACTATCCCACAATTCACATGCAGTGATACTTCCATTATAACCTGGGATTAAAGTATTTGCGTGACTCTCCCACCCCTGATATAAAAATATAGCTGACTGAAAGGATATGAACTAAATTATTTCTAAGAATCATCAGTGAAGCCATTTTTTTTTTAATTTGTTTTTCTGTGCATAATATTTCTGTGCATATAATATTTGATTGTTATTTTATGCTGTTCTTGAAAGATTTTCACTTAATACACGATGGGGGTCCACTGACCTTTGGCAAGTGACTAACAAACTTTCCCATGACAGATATACAGATATGCACACAGATATTAGTGGATACCATATATAGACTGTAAATGGTCAAAGAAGTGAGCGTGATTGCTTATTGTAATAAGGGCTCCATAAGAAGTGAGAGTGTCCAAGGTCAGGTTGTAGTCTACAACCCATGTGTCCTACCATAGAAGTGCAAGCACTTGCACCACTCCACCACTGCTCTTTCCCCAGGGGGGTTAGTATTCACATTTGCACAGTGGCTTCATGTAATTCTTTTATCCGAGATTTGAAGAGCTGAGCTGTCAAGCCAAACAAAGATCTATATATCTTGTATCTTATAGTACAAGATTTATGCTTGAAGATTTGTAGTAATGGTGATAGTTTGATGCCAACCTGTAAGTGGGATATCTATCTGCTACCTGTAATTAGAACATCTGCCTGCCACCTACAGGGGCACTTGCCTGAGAGCATGTGTATATATCAGTCTAGGCTGACCTGTTTACAGTAGGAAGGAGGTGGTACAACTCAAGCACATTACTGCAGTTATGGTACCGCTGTAGTAATACTACAATTCTCACTGGTGGTTACCTCACAAACTTTTGTGGCTCTGTGTGTGTACTGACTGATTCTGACATAGAGGTAAGCAGTGTATTTAATACGCATTCTATTCTGGATTTTTATGCTATATTTATGAAGGCAGGAACTGGAGCCCTGTTTACTTTGATGGTTAACTGTAGTCCTGAGCAGTTTGTGCGTGTAGCTTATCACTTTCTCAGGTGTACAACTGTTGAGTGGTATTAGTGTGACACCTGAGTATCAAGTATAGATTGCTCTGAATTTCAACATTATATACATACAAGTGAATTTTCAAGGTGTAGGCCATATCTTATATGTGCGGATCTACAAAAATGTGCATGTATTTATACACATGGAATTTGAAAGCCTGGCACCATTTAATTTATGCATGTACCTGGCAAGGTGGGATTTTATGCCTGACAATCTCTGAATATTTGCAGGCTTGTGTGTTTGCAATGTATACCATTTGTCTTTGAGCGATTATTGGCTATTATCCAGGAATTATTTTCTACGGCTGTCAAAAATGTTCCGAATGACTGCATACCTTTATTTAGGTGTTTGTACTTGTAACAGAATACAGAATCTTCACAGCACGGTTTGGAATTAATGGATTTTGAACTTTATCAGAACTCTGCCTCAAAATATTATATGCAAGCCTTTATACGTATATGGAAAAAATAACATTGAACAGTCAGTTGGAATGTTTTTCTGCTGTCATACACATAGATGTAGATGTTTGACCTATGTATAAATATCACAGGAGAAGTTCACTATTTACAAGTAAACAAAACTGAAGCAATTGACACTTTACAAAAGTGACTATTAAGTAAACAAATATTCGTTAAAAATTTACCGGACCCAATCGGCAAACTATGTGCATATACAAGTATTAGATGCACATGTAATGAAACATTTGTGGTAGACAAAACCTGGAAGATTGAAAAACCACATGCAAGGAACAAATTATTGGACAGACATCCGAAAAGAGAATTATTATAACTGTTCACTACATTTGCTGCATGTAACAGTTTCATTTTAAAGCTGTTCATATGCTACCGTTACAAGGTATGATGAGATGTTGTGAGAACACTGGGGGAAGAGCAGGCAGGGATATGCAGTGCAGTGTTCGGTAAAGTGTTCACGTTTTTTGTTTTTTTTGAAAATTTCAGTTTGATTTGTCTTGAAAGACAAAGAAATTTTTAAAAACATCAGGTTGATTAGCCAGAGTAAACTACCAGTACCTGACAAACTATCTGCCTTACGGCGGAGCTTAGCCAGCTAGAGCTGGATTTGAGTCTGTGACCTAGCTCACTTATCAGGGTTCCATTGGCAGTGTGTTTTGTTTAGCTCAGATCGCATTTTAATGTTGGTACAGTGTATATGAGTTGAAATTTTTGTTGAGACAATATGGCATTGTTAACTGACAGTGAAGAGATTGGTTACCTAGCTTAAATTTGTTTCGACCACCAATTAACTTAATGTTGTGACAGCAACTCCCACTTGTCATCCCGTAAACATTACAGACATCATGTAATTGAAACATTTTAAAGTAACATATACATGTGATTCAGGTGTATTGTTAAATTCTATAAAAAAATAGTGATATGTCTGTTGTTACCCAGTACCAAAAGTTTATAGCAATGTGGGATTCTGTAGACTTAATATCCAGAACATACGAAGAACTGAGCTAGACAAACAGTAGAACATTCTCCAACGCATATTTATGGAATAATTTGAAATTAACAGTCTTATACTGACACTGCAATGCAATGTTAGCATGTATCACTAAGTAGACAAAGTCATGATCAGCCCTTCTGGTGTACTGTGACTGGTTGGGGTGTGTTGTCAGGAGTGTTTCACATGGCTGTTCACTGAGGCAGAGCTGTAGATCGTGTGTTGGCTGCTGGAACTGGCCGGCTATATGAAGACACCATGCTTCATGGATTGAATAAAATAATATTGAAATTGACGTTGAACCACAAGGAAATAGTGAAAAACTGATGAACTTACCAAGAGTAGAATAGAAATAAACATGTACCTCATCCACCTTGTAGGGCCATTTAATAGTCTTGTGTGAATTGTGAAGCATGTCTTGTCAGAAAATTCTGGCAATTTAGTTTTGGCAACTAAAGCATCATCTTGAGGCCTTTACCACCTTTGGGAAAAGTATTTTTACAAGTATTTTTTTCACAACTCCAGGTGAAGTACACTGAATATTACTCACATATCCAATATGTTTTGTCTACTGCTAATAGAGTTTGTTTCATACTTGTTTCACTCCAATCCAATACAGATAGTTGATGTTCTGAGTTGTAAACACTTCCCATGGGAGCTTCCATAGATAATGCAGGGATGCACGTGCTACATTTAGGAGAACTTGATGCCAGGGGGCTACCATAGATGCATGTAAGTGTTCACTTGTAACAGCATGTGGTGGTAGTCAGAGATATGGTCAAGTTGCCCTACATGTAGGCTGTGTTGGTCAGTGGTCATGTGCATGTATCTGCATGAAGACCAGTTGATTCTGGAACTGACCAGTTGGACTGTGATGCTATGTGAAGGTCAAGATGTTTACAGCTACAGTCCTTATTTACACATTCTCTCAAGGATACTTGTATATACACCTATATGCAGAATGCATGTGGTGGAATTAATCATTTGAATGCACCGTGCGTGGAATATATATAGATATAGGGAATGAAAACAAAATGATCAGCAGTATTCACTGGAAATACCAGAGAAAAGCTTATCTATAGCTGTCTTTACTTATGTTCTTTTTTATTCTTTTCCATATTCTCCTTCACTAAAGGTTTTTGCAAAAAGTGCGATGTACGGGTCTGTGTTTCATCTGTTGATCCGTCTGCCTCTGATTTCTGTGCATCAGCTTCTCCACATTTTCTCCCGTTTCAACAAAATTTGCTGTGCGAAAGTTCTTTAGGTACATGTGAACCTCCGGTCTGATTTGAAAACCATTCTGATTAGGGCACGGGTTTTGCATATTTAATTTATTCAGCGGTCATTGGTTTCTGGGCATGTCTGTGCCAAATGTTGCCTGTTTATGATAGGAAATAAAATAGTTGCATAGTTCTTTATGTTGGTTAGCCTTCAAGAAAAGAATATTCCGTCTGTGCTTTTGTATTTTGATACACAAAGTGCTGATTCAAATTTATCCCTGCATTTACAGGGAAATTGTAGATTCCCCCTGCAGGCTCTCACTGCTTGTGGGCTCTTATGACAATACATGTACATGAAAGTTATCAACAAAGTTTGTGTGGCCATTTGCATAGTCAAACGTTTGGTGGTTCCTATGGTGCCCTGGTGTCCTTCACGCATAATACTGATTGCCATCTTATGAATGAAAAATTGTTAAGCATGGCATTAAGCAACAAGCAAGTTCATTAGTCACTTACCAAAGGTTTGTGGTTTACCCTTGGTAGTTCAGTTCCCTTCACACATACTACTGATTGCCATCTTATGAATGGAAATTTAAGTATGCCATTAAACAACTAGCAGATAAAGTTTCACAAATAAATAAACCTGCCCTGATCCATTCTTTAGTTCACAGATTTAACAGTTTCCTTGATACTCATTGGCTGTTGGTTTCCATGCAGGAGTTGTCCATATTGTCCAGTTACGCATGTAGTTTTCCAGATATACATGCAGTTTGCATCCTCGCAGATCCATTCTTTAAGAAACAAAATCTCTTGTGTTTGCAGATGAAGCCTCTATTGACTGACACCAATTCTAAGGACTGCAGCAGCTCTGGCAGCAAGCAGAAGGTGACGGCTGAGGAGTACTGCGGACTTTGCGATGCTTCCTTCAACTCCCCCAAACAGGCGGAGCAGCATTACCAAGGCAAAAACCATGCCAAGAAGCTGCGGTTGTCTGCCACTGCCAACATACCCCTCAGCTGTGACAGCTCAATAGCTGCTGGGTAAGCCCAGCTAAATTTGTTCTTATGAATATTCGTTCAAAAATGTACATAGAAAAAAAAATGGAACACTTTTTCTGAAGAGTGTTTGAAAGTGACCATTTTGTCTGGCTAACCTCTAGTGTTTCGAATCCAGTGTGAAGAATGTGTACCTTTGTGAAGTATGTGCATCTTTGTGAAGAATCTATAGCCTTGTAAAGAATGTGTAACTTCATGAAGAATGTGTACCTTTGTGAAGTATGTGCATCTTTGTGAAGTATGTGCATCTTTGTGAAGAATCTATAGCCTTGTAAAGAATGTGTAGCTTCATGAAGAATGTGTACCTTTGTGAAGTATGTGCATCTTTGTGAAGAATCTATAGCCTTGTAAAGAATGTGTACTTTTGTGAAGTATGTGCATCTTTGTGAAGAATCTATAGCCTTGTAAAGAATGTAACTTCATGAAGAATGTGTACTTTTGTGAAAAATGTGTGCCTTTGTGAAGAGTACCTCTGGAAAGAATGTGAAAAAAAGTGCAGATTAGTGAGGAATGTGTACCTTTGTGAAGATTGTGGACCTTTGTCAAGAGTGTGTACCTATGATTGAAGATTATATTTACCTTTCTAAAGAATGTGGAGGTCCACCTATGAGAGAAATAAGGATCTGGGAAACATATATATCAGTGTGCGTACATGTAGATGCGTGTGTAATCTTCTAAAAGCTAGTTGGACGAACATGAATGATGTGTGTCACTGTATCTCTTTTTTGGGAGACGGCCATGGCTGAGTGGTGTGGGTGCAGGCCTTTCTTAGTACATGTAATTTCTGACCTGGCCTTTGATAGGGAATTTTTACATTTCTCTAGTCCCTCTGTTCATAGGGACTTGTCCCCTAGTATTCATTGGAGATCACTTGTCTTACACCAAAATGGCATTCATGTACCTATCTGTGTGTCATACATGGGATGGAGTTCGTCAGTAACTTGCCAAAGGAAAATATCAAACAAATGAATGAAGTGTATTTCTTTTTCTTGATAGGGAAGGCTCAAAGTTCACGTGTTTTGTGTGTAATGTGCATGTGACGTCTCAAGGCCAGCTCACCAGCCACCTGAACGGCTCCCGTCACAAGACCAAGCTAAGGATCCAGCAGAGAGGTACCCAGTCATTGAGGGGTCGCTGGTGTAGTAACAAACAAGAGGCTCGATGTTTTACAGAGACTGGTGGGGGAGGAGGGGCAGTAGCAGGTATTTACATTCTTAACACACTAAAGTTACATGTGTACATTGCAGTTATGTAAGTTAAAGCAGTACTTGGGAACCAAAGTGAAACACACAGATGGCTGCCAAGGCTAATACAATGTACTACTATTTCACGCGGTCAGGGAATCCTTTCAAAGAATTCCTTATGGTGCACCAGAATCTAGATCTGCACCAAAGTCTGGCAACACTTTCTTTAGGTGGTGGCCCAGTTCCCACCATGTTTCATGGATTCCAATTATATCATGTCAAAATACATGTAGATGTTCAAGGGAAATAACTACTTTGACAAAAGTTTATTTGTCAGAAATAAGCAGTTATCTCCCCTGGCCTAGACTGCTTTGTAACTTTTTTTCTGACTAATGTACCTGTAGCTTCCAGTGGCACATGCATCATTAGGCTTGTGCTTGAGAACATCTCGTTGACACTTTTTCTGTATGAAAGTGAATGAATACATTTTACATACATTGAAACCCACTCTCAGCAATATTACATGTATATGTACAGTTGCCAGTTAAAGGTATTATGTTATATGCCATCTCTGTCAAGATGAAATTACTCATGTATTGTGGCAGAATGTGAAAAGAACATAATACAGCATAAAATATCACCTGTGACAAATCCAGGTTCTGACGTGTCGTCCCTGTGATGGGAAATCTGTCGTTGTCTGTCCCAAGAATTGCAGCAAATACAAGATGCAGTTTTCTTGCACTCACTTGTGCATTGATGTGCTTAAAATGTACACCAATATGGCATTAATTCTCAGTGTTGAATATGTGGAGGATATGTCTTTTTAGCTGAAGGGTTTACTGCATATAGTGTTTAAAAGACAACAGGATATCCATGCCAAACCTGTGATAGCATGTGTAGGTTACTTAAAGTCAGTCTCAGCTAAGTTTATAATTTATAAATGTGACACCTAAACTATATTACATGTAACTGAATATTTGTTGAATAATGGTTAGCCACTCAAGTGAGTCTTGTAGCTGAATATTTAGGGAATGTCTGAGTGATAGTGCATAGTTTTATTTGAGATGGCAGACTATTTGGTCCAGAGTAGCCTCCCCTTATCTGTAAAGTTGGTACAACAGCTGATGCAAGCTAGGTGTGCTGATGTTGTGGTGATGGGTATTTGTAGTATTTTATTAGCATTTATGTAATCCCCTCACTGTAGTGAGTAGTGATTTGCCAAGTTGAATGTCTAAGCACCAGACCACATGTATAGTTACATATAAGCCCATCAGCCCCTAAGTGAAAACCTGTCATGTTGCTTATCATGGTTGTGCTCTCTCTTGACAAGGGCTTTCCCCATGGATGCTAGCAGTGCTAAGCTGTTTACCAGATATTCAACTCTTCCCTTTCCTTGCCTTCCACCTCCAAACTCTGGCTATAATGCTTGACCAGTGGTTGACAGCTGCCAGAACTGACTCGGGAGCCATCGCACACACAGCTGACCTCACGCACATTAACACTGATGTTTATGTCTGACAGATACATGGAGCTATTAACAGACCACTGGCCTCAGGTTTTGCACAGTGCCCAGCAACAGATGTCCACCTTTAATAGTGTTAAGGGATTCTAGAAAGTTTCCCTTTTTTTGAGAATGTTGGCTAATTCTTGTGTCTCAAAGTTATACCAGATATATTTACATGTATATGTTCAGACACCTGCCTGTTATAATTAAACGCAGCCATGAATTCAAGCCTGAGTCCAGTTATGCCTAAAACTTTAAAATTCGTAACCTTTGCACTTCCTTGCCTTACGGCATAGGCTAACTACAGGTCAACCAAGAGTAAGTAGTCAGTGATATGCCGGAGTGTTCAAACGTTATTATGATGGTATGCCGGGGTGTTTGAACGTTATCATGATGGTATGCCGGGGTGTTTGAACATTATCATGATGATATGCCGGGGTGTTTGAACGTTATCATGATGGTATGCCAGGGTGTTTGAACATTATCATGATGGTATGCCGGGGTGTTTGAACGTTATCATGATGGTATGCCGGGGTGTTTGAACGTTATCATGATGGTATGACCAGATAATCTAGATATTAAATTATGTCAACCTAAGCATACAAATATTACATGCATACATGGGTAATTTGTGGGTGTACAAGATTCACTCCATTCCAGCCCTGGTGGACATTGGAGATGTGAAGTAAAGACAGGATGTAATGTGTCTTTGTTAATGTTTGTATCATGTCCTCAGTTTGAGAACATGTATCTTTCCTGCACAGTGTATGTAATTTTTAGCTCCTGACTGCATGATAATTGCAATCATTGAACATGTAATGCAGTGTGATTAAACTGTTTCGTTTCATACCTGCCTACCAGTATATCTTCTACTGTACAACTCAGTTGTTCGTTCATATTCCAATATGATCAGTTTACTCTTTGATTATTTACTTGGCCAGTTGATTGTTGATCAGTTTTTTTGGTAATTGAAATTGATCGTTTGTTGGTTGAAATTAGGTTTCATTTCAGTGCAAGTTTATTTATACGATAAGTTCAAGATGTTAGGCTTAATTTTAATAACAATAATGATAATAATAACATCGTCTTTATTTTCTGAGGATTACACTGCATATTTTTCATATAGCATAACAACTTAAATGAAAACTTCGTACGTGGCAAACTGCAATGGTTGTGGGTTTCCCCCAGGCTCAGCCCGGTTTCCTTTCACCATAGTGCTGGCTTCTATCGTAAGTGAAATATTCTTAAGTACAATGTAAAAGACAAATCAGATAAATAAATAAATAAATGAAAAGTACATGAAATGCGAAAGACAACAATGCGTAAAGGAATATAAGCTATAATACAGGAACTGTCCTCAAGGTTGTGTCGTACTTCATCAGTCCTTCAGATCCATGTATAACATGTGGACTGACCACTTGCCATAGAGATGCTGGAAATTCAGCACTGAAGAGGCACATTGGCGAGTAGCAAGGACAGTGTTTTCAGAAACAACAGAAGGGGAAATCAGTTGAAGTGTTCAGTACATGCGCTTGCATGATATGCAGGATAATCAGTTAGAAATAACATGTTGTGGCAGCATTTGATACTCACTATCCTTGATTAAAACTCATGCTTATGTAATGGTATATCTAGCACATATAGCCTAATTCTTCTAATTTTGGGTTGGTTTGCTCGTTTTAGTCAGTATTACTGTAGTTGTAGGAGGAAGACACGATTTCTCTTTTCACACATGGTTAGTCCATCTAATGAACAACATATCCAAATGTTTACTTTCCCAAAACGCTGGAAAAGAATTGGAAATTTCAGCTTTTAGCACTTTTAATATTGTAAAAATTAGAACAATTGGGGTAGTCTGATAATAGATGAGTCCCCTAGTGTTCAGACTTTCTCCCCCCCCCCAACCCCTTTCTTCTCATCCCATGTGATACATTGCTTATTTATAATCATAAATAGAAGGTTCATATCATCAGGCCTCGATCCTTCAGTGCAGCACAGTCACATTGCCAGAAAACGTGTGGCATTTTTCTGGAGGCGGTATGTTTAATAACTTCATATTATTTGAGTTTTGCATATCTGCACAGTTTACATGTATGAGAATAGATGACGGGTCTGTTTAAACATAAGGGATCAATACAGGATTCTCGGGGACCCTTGTAAGTGTGGACGCCAAGGGCCTATCAGGTCGCCTGGCAAAATGTGTGCTAGAGCACCCACATTCTTGTATACCCTGTCCTGTAGGACTGCTCCATAGCTGTGTATCCTAATTTTGAAAGTCTTATCTGGTGGTTGTCAAGTTCAATGCCATTGTGATGTGTGTTGACATGAGAAAAAGCTTCTGTCCTGTACAAGCAGGCTGAACAGTGACTCAGGCCATTGAACAAATGTTTAAGCTTGTCTTCCCTAGTCCAAGGTGTTCAGGGGGTGGAGAAGAAAGATTTTTGTCAATATACTGATCATTTTTCTTTTCCTGAAAAATAAAACAGGAGAGAACTTTTTTTTTTTTGTCAGAAAGACTAACACCTCGTTGAACAAAAAAGATGTTACAACTTGTCCTTATTTCTCCCTTAGTCCTATATCTCCTTCTAAATATGTGAGCCATTAAAAGAAAAAATTCAAGAGGTGAAAAAATAATATGTGACACACACCTGGAAAACTCACTGCACTTCATCCCATTTCTTTGAGGTTGTCCTCTTATGGATTTCTTGATGGAAAGAAAAATAATCACAAAATGTATGATATTCAAGGCATGTCTGAACAGGAATATTCTTTATGATAAATAAATTTTTCAGTTTGATATCCATAAGAAATGAATCACTGCTGTTATATTTATAATAGTATAGCTAGGCTGTTTCTAAATTCTCTGAGAGATAAAGGTATTCTTTATCCGATTAAGAACTGCTTTCAGAACGTATTTTCAGAATCTGTTAAATATATAACCCAGTGTGTCTATGACAGATATGGTGGGAATGGTTGATGAGGCCCAGTTATTACGTATCATATATCAGTTGTTAGCAATGGTGAGCAATTTAATATCCAAATTACTGTTCAGTCAGTCAAGTGGTAAAGTAGTATATTCACAGTCAAATTCCAATGAACACTTTTTAATGCACATAGAAATGTCAGTATAGATAACACTGGCAAACTTATATATATATATATATATATGTAGAACTGATAATAAATGACCATAAAGTGTTTGTAAAGTCTTGTATTAATTAGCATGTGACATGGTGCATAATGCTTTGAAGATCCCACATGGCTGGTGTATGATGGGAAAACCTTTGGTTTCACGATTTGAACAACCCAGTTATTTTTATGACGTACTAATTTTAGAGCCAAATATATTATACTTCAGTGCATAGGTCTGTACATTGTGTGGCTGCACATGGCCAGTTGTAAGACAATCCTAATGTATATCCAGATTGGTCTGGCTTAATTACTCAGAGATAATGGGTATTAAAGTCTGTGAGACACAAGCCCATTAAACCTTCATAGGTGAGGAGACAACAGTGTTTGGAAGGTTAAGGGCCTAAGGTGGCATGATAAACCCTACCCAGGTCAAGTTCTACTGGCAGAAACTTGACCTTAAAATGTCACCCCCTCAGCCTGTGGGGGAGACCCCTTCAGCGGGTGGGCCGCTCCCATACAGAACACAGAGATAGTCAGCAACAAAACTCTTGGGTTTATTGGTCAATAAAAAGAGTGGCACACATATGGTGTGAAGAGAGGGTCATTTGGAAGTTGCAGCTTTTAATTTTGTTCTTTATCCTAGCAGCATTTCCAGGTCTATGGTTATCTAAAGCTTAAGTCTACAGGAACCTCTGTCATATTGAATCCTGGCTACAGAATGTGTGGATTTAAAAAGTTCATGTCTTTTGTAGATTTAGTTTTCACACAGTTCTTGTGTTACGACAGAAATTGTGCTTATCTGTGAACTTGAAATTTATGTGAGTTTTTCTTCATTATTCATGTAAAACCATCTAAATAAGACTTATCTTGCAATATTAATCCTGGCTGACACCAATAACAAGGTTAAGAAATTCTGTAACTCATATGATGAAACAATTAGTGCCCAATTGATCAAGCCTCTGAAGTTCCCAGTGAATTGAAGTTTCTGTCTTGGTGTGCTGTATGTCGCGATGTACAGTTTTCATAGAAATCGATGGCGATTGAAGTAAAGCCTAAAATACAAACTTAATGAGATAATTAATGAGAGATATTTTCCTGAATGTACTTCATGTTGAGTGTGGGTACCTGTTCATGTATATCCTAGTATGATGCACCTGTACCAAAATGAATCTGCCTGGTCACTCACTAGGGATCACTGTCCTGACAGTCCGCAAAGTGACCTGTCTGACTGAGAAGGCTGTGGTCAGACGGATGACCATTGTCCAGTGTTATGACTGATCACCATAATCAGGATTATGCTGTCTCAATAGACTCAGGTCTTCGAGGCACAGGCCGCATGATCAGTGACTAAACTAATAACTTGTGAAAGTGCTTACCAAGTGTCCATATTCAGGCCTTGGTGAGCGAGATGTACTGACCGAGCCCAGGAGCAGTGGTGCGTAGCAATCTGTTAAAAAATCAGAACTGCATATTCAGCTTCACCCAAACATATATATTGGTCAGGTGAAAAAAGGTTTGGTTTTAGCTCTTCCTCACAAGTAAAAAAATCAGGTGAAAATTTATTGATGATGTAAATATGTAGACTGTTTTTTTCCTCTTAGCTCAGGGTTAAACTGAATATTTACACTATAGGATTATGTTGAGACAGTTCTATAAAAAACTTTCTAATGCTTGATATATTGAAAATTCATACATTAATTTTAATAGGAAAATCATTGCTCAGATTGTTAATTTATTTCATTTGTGTTTCAATTTAACTTGCTATATTGAACTTCCTGGCATCCATGTTCCTCCCTACTTATACTCTTGCCAAGCTCTGAATTCAACACTGCAGACTCCATATTTATGGGCCACAGGCTAAGCCAAGATCAATGCTGTAGTGACGTCGTGGAGTTTTCATCCAAATGGTGCTGATATCATTCTCATGTACATCTCAGGCTCACAGATACACAAGTTAAGTGGTTTTATTGTTATACATCAGTGGAATCCCAGGATTTTCTTCTCTGATAAAAGTGATATTTCACTGCTGTGGAATATCACTTTTGTTATTACATTTTGATATTTCACACCCAGACGCCATAATGTTGAAAAAGAAACATTTTTAGCTCGCCTGTACTAAGTACAGGCATAGCTTATGTCGTACCCTGAGTGTCGGCATCGGCATTGGCACCCAATAACAGGGAAAGCAATGTTAAAAAACATGTTAGGGGTTATCTTAAAAAGTACTGCATGTATAGAACTCAGGATTTGTGCACGGGTAGAGCACAATAACACGAGAGGGATATTCCATTGTTGATTCTGTGTGTGCATATTAAATACTGTAAATTGCTGAATTCCCGTCTTAATATACTGCAAATTAGAACCTATCCCTACAGGCTACCTCTTTGGGAGCCTTGCTAACCTTGTCTATGTTTGCGACCTTCCCATGTGACCTTCCCGTGTGTGCTCAGCAGGATTATGTTATACTGCAGTTTCATTCAACTTTTGACTGTCTTATGTTGCACAACATTACACTATGTCATACAAGAAATCATGTTCAACATCACACTGTATAAAAATGTGTGGAGACCTACACCTGAAAACATTGCTTAACTTGTTCTCATGCACAAAATAATAACATTGTATCAATAATTACATTGTATAAATAATAAGCAGAATATTGCTACAGAAATATTGTTCCAGTGAGAGGTGGAAATGATAATATCATGTACACCTTTCAGTCGAACAATATTTATAGCATTCAGGCTTCACTCTGCAACATCCACTATACATTAAACAACTTTTCTTGTGATCTCACCATGATGAGGAGCCTTATACATGTACCTCAGGTTACATTACATATATGTTGGGCTCACCCTGAACACATGGCACATTTTATGTTAGAGGACATATGGATGTATAGATATTGGTAATATGAAACAAAATACACTCATCAAGGCAATGTTTTTCATTGGTGACCTTTATGTTTTTGTTAGTAAATCATGCAGATTCTAGCTTATCTAATATTTGGATGCAACGTGAGTTAAAGTTAATAAGAAGCTACTGCGGTTATTACAGTTTACATGTTGTCATATACATATGAGTTCAGAATTGCTTTCATGGCTCCTTACTTAACATCAGATTACAGTTTAAGAAAGTTAGAGGAGATTTGAACAGCAATAATCATATTAAAATGTTGTTATGGCCGAGTGTATGATGGGAGGGGGGTCCGTATGGAGCCTCAGAACTAGCAGGCCATTGTGACCTGCATCCTGCTCAGCCAGTATAACATTCTATCCCTTGATCTCTCAATAGACAACTGTCAGAGCTGGTTAGTTAAGAGCTGATTGATTTCCTTGTTTTAATTATCAATAAACAAACACATCGCTCAACATGACATATGTTGATCTGCAGGGGAAACTATGTAACAATTTCTGCCTGTCAGCTCATGGATGGAGAGTGTGAGGGATAGCACTGTCATGGACAGCCCGATATTCCGATCAGCTTTGATCAGTGGCATGCATGAGGAGACTGTAGATGTATGTACACTGTACTTACAGACCCAAGATTAACTTGATACTGTTGCTACATGGAGTTAGTGCCGTTGGAATTGTGGGGCCTCTGTGGCACTGTACACATACAGGTACCTAATATGGTTTCCATTTGCTAAGTTGCTTATCTGACCTGAATCTGCAATTCTGTTGATCTTAGACATTTTGAAGGTTGTCTGAAAAGTAGAAAGATATATCTGACTGCTGAAGTGTAAGTTTCAGCACCAAAAGTAATATAGTTTATGTTAGGTTTACCTCTGTATTTATTTACTTCTAGAAATGGTCTTCCTTGGACGGAATACTGGGTAGTTTTAATACGCTAAAGCTGCATGAAGCCTTTTTGGAATTTTTTGTTCTGATTTTGGAACAGTGCTCTGTGAGTCATATTTAAGTTTTATCAGGTTTTGAGCCAGTGCTTAGTCGATTCACTGGATTCCAGAGTGTATTGGTGTACATGTGAATACCAACACTTGATTACTCCCTCTTCCACACAGACGATGACTACAATACCACTGCATTGACCTTGAGCCGTAGTATTTCTTTCATTCAGACATATTTGGACCCCAACCTTGATCAGAAAAAAAAAAAAGCAGTGATGGCATTATTGTTAATTCAGCAGATTTACGGCATATCCATTACCTTGATGAGAAATTTAATTAAGTATGTTATTAAGAGCATTTTATAATGATCTACTTGTGAATTCCACAGACATCAGATAACATTTAATCATGGAGATAATGAAAATTTAACAAATTTTGGCATATAGTTAAGATCATAATAAGCTAATAATCGAACAAGTGGCTTTAACTCTGGGGATTTGTCATGTCCCAGAGTTCTGCTGATTCCAACAGAATGATGCTTTGAGGTTTGTTTGGAAAGTACGATAATATCCTACTGGAAAATGAAATTTTCAGCACCAAAAGTAATATTTTATGACAATTATTTGCCTCTTAAATAAAAAATGTTCTTTTGTGGCAAAATTTCGGTCATTTACTACAAGTGAAAACTTACGTCATATTAGTGGCATTAGACACTAACCAATCAGTGAGTCGACATTCCTGCTTCTTTGCATTTAGGTTCTGTTCCTAAGATCTACAGGTCAGATTTTTCTTAAAGTCGGTGTAAAGTTTATATAGACCAGACATGCAGAGATGAGGAGGTCATAAATTCTGTAGCTTATATGTGCCAAGTATAGTATCTTCCTACAGTTTGTGTTTGATTTCACTGAAATTAGTTTTAGTGTAGCCGTATATTATTTATACACCAACATACATAGTTTTGTTATGGACTGCCTGGTAATTTTGTCTCAACCAGTAGAAATACAGTGCCAGACTTCAGAATTTCCCTTTGTTATTCTTTAGTATAATCTAATTTCATAATAGCCTGCATTAAAGACATGTGCATTTAATGAATGCAAATATAATTGTTGAATTATCAGTTCTTGATGTTTTGCTATGAAGTTTGTTGGAAATCAAATTAAAGTTCACTCTGTATATACCCATCCCATTTTCTGGAGCCCCATTTCAGAGATAAATGGCACTATGGCGTTATGGCTGATGAAGAAACTCACCTCGTGTCTCTTCACACCTCAGTTGTGTCGCGATGATGGAGGGCTCCTTTCACCTCCACTACCTCTAGACATCCATCTTCATAGACCTGGTAAAAGCTGTCGTACTCAGACTCGCCTATTATGGAATTATACCCACTGTTTTGATGTGAGAAAGGTACTTTTGGCCGTGCAATTAAATTGTATCTTTAGGAAGAGAAATATGCCCTTTCAGGCCATTTACTTTTTTTAATTGTTTACTCAAGTGACCTTTTGTCTACAGGGACTGACTTTGAAAATGAAAGCAATAGTTTGAGACCAAATAGCAGGTAGTTGCCAGTGCTGGGAAATCCCCTGTCATGCATAGAAATGATGGCCAATGCCTCTCCTGGGAACCCTAAAGTGGAAACTTTTAACACTTTCCTAAGATTGAGTTTTGGATGTTTAAACATGTTGCCAAGATACTCGGTCATGTCCATTTCATCCTTTCATTGGTTCAATTATTGGTGTGCAATGAGATTTGTCTTTGAAGGAAGAACAGTATGTTTTTTATTTTTTCTTGGCGTTCAAATCCCTACCTTTAAACGCTGTCATCAATGTTGAGAGTTGATATTTAAGATTGACATTTATAATTATCGCTTGAAATGTAAAAAGTGATCTGAAAAAAAATTGAAATTTGGCAATTCAAAACTTTGACTATCAGCTGAAATATCTATATTTTTTATTGGTCAGGTTTATTCTCTGTAAAACCCCCTGGGGCATCCTCAGAACAGAGCTACATGTAGAATGTTGCAGTCTGTTCAGTGTGTCTAGCAGCTCCTAATGCGATCCCTGATGGGCACATCTGTGTCAGAATACAGTTGGGAGGCCTGAACAGCCTGATATTCTGTTTAAGTAGAATCAGGCCTACAGTAGATATCGTTGTCCATTCCAGATGTAGTATCCAATAACTGTATATGCTATTACATTTATGTGGTGCCGAGCTGAAAACATTATGTCGATCTCTTTCGACACCCAGTGCCCAAGAAGAAACTTTCTAATACTTGTATGGATGTATGATTAGAAAATGCTTGTATTTAAACACCATAGAGTCAGTTTGCTTCTTTGGTGGCAAGACGGGGTCAAGGATGCTGTCTTTCATGATCTTATATTTACATTAAGTTAGCTGGAGACAGCATGCTTTTCCTCCAATATAATCTGTCTTGTGGTGTGGTAAAGTTTGCCATCAACAAGCCAGAATCTTGTGGTTTCAATTATACTCTGGGTATTTTGGTTTCCTCTACCTATACAACTGGCTGCAATGGTATATATATATTGAAGTGCAAAGATTTTGAGGATTTTAATAACATTATATACCAATCAAGTAATAGAATAAATCAAGCCAGTCTTACATGTAGTTCCATAGGACCTGCACTACATTAACTATACGAGTTACGTCATTGGCAAGTATGTAAATCAAACTTCTGAGAATGAGGCATGCCTCCAAGGCATGATCATTTCAAGGAGTCCCATACAATTGGGAAAAAGTGTGTTTTGGCACAGCTGTCAAGTCATGGTGTTGTTTACTCTGGGCCAAATCTCTGCCACATATTGCCTCACCCCTCTTGTTTTTAGTCCTGGACACTAGGGAGAAAGAAAAACAACAGAAGGCGAACAAAATCAATTCCGGAGGTTTTCCCTGTATTGATCTGTTGTTTCAAGATGGACCAAGAAAAACCTAAACTTTTACTCTCTCTGATAGGATAATACTAGCTGGTTGACATGCTACAGTGATCACAAATACAATTAGCTACAATAAATCTTGATGAAAAGATGTTTTCTTTATTTGAAGGGAAATGCTTTTTAAAGATGATTTGCAATCCACTTTGAAAACACAACTGTGTGTTATAATTTGATATTACTTCAGGCGTACCCCATAACACCTGTTCTGTGCCAACAGAGCATCATTCTTACAGATGAACGGGATTTAAATATAACACTTTTTTATTAATGCTGGATTGTGCACATATTTCCATTTATTTCCTTGATTTGGTGATGCATGCTTTTCCGTGATATACAGAAGTGGTCAGGTTTATGAGTGGAAATTGGAGTAAATCATCCCACTTCATCAATTACCTGACAAACCGGTCACTTCAAAACTTCAAAAGCCAGGGAGAACTGGCTTAAATTGTGTCCTTGAAACTCATGTTTACACATTTCGAAGTGATAAGTACGGCGACAAGTTCCCCGGGATGTATGTGGCCTAGGTGTGCAGCTAGAATTTTGAAAAACCAGGATTGAGGCAAGAGGATGTTTAATGGCATTCTCGGGAGTGCTTTATAAATGCTTACATTCATCAACTCATGTCAGAGAGCTCAAATTTGTTTATCTTTGCGTAAGAAAAGTGCCCCCCAGAGTGTGTCTCAAGGTAAAGCCTAAGAAGATTTGCTCTTCTATTGACATGCCTGTAATTGACTTCCACTTAATGAAAAGGAATGTTGATTCGTCAGTTCTAGAACTGATGGAAAGGTGGAAATAGCTTTACTTAATGATGTACTTGCTGTGAATGTCAAGAAAGATGTATGAAAATAAACAATTGGAGAGTAATTTGAAATAATTTGTGTGTCGTTTACTGGTGATTTGAATAATCATCAAGTATTATGTAAAGGTGCTCAATGGGAACTTTTCGTTTAATATTTGACGAGGCCCAAAGATAATGAAGCCCTGTTTTGTGCTGGGATTCTGTCTGTAGTTTTGTTGCAGAGGCCATCATGTAATCCTGTTAACATGGTCATGTCCTGTATTAAGTGTACGTGTAGTCTGTTGAGAAATGACTGATTCTGGAATGATTTCTATATTTACATTACAACCATCTATTGGATCTTTTCAGCGGAGTGAATGCAAGAAAATCTTATAACATTATTGTTTATTTTAACAGATCCCTCCATGTGTTGATGTAAATGTATGACCTAAGTCTGTTAGTTGGATTCAGCTAATTGAAACATCGGACTTGGAGTGTATTTAATCCTTCCTTGGGATAACCCTGCCCTTGTGAAGCAGCGCTGCTGGGCCAATTCTAGTCATGACCTGATCTGAAGGCAACGGCCACAGATCCGATTTCCAATTTCCTGTTTTGCTGGGAATATCCACCGGGAGGGTTGATTTCGTCAAGTGAAGACAGTATCGTAAGCTGTAGAGGGCTGTGCAAAACATGCACCGTCCCAGCCTTAAAGGTGTGGATATCGCGCTAGCCCCTTGTAGCTTCCAAATTAAAACACGCCCGTAGCAATAATGTGGAGGATTTAAGCATTTCCGGGCCAGCAGGTTTTCAACTCACCTTTGGCAGAAAGGAGCGCTTTAAGTGAATTCTCCATTCTCTTTTCTGTCAGTCACGTAAGTAATCTTAGCAGGCCCAGACGCTGGCGTAGCTGGGGCTGCTGCTGCTTCGATTTCTTCTCCTCCCTACTTGACTGTGAATCGGTCATTTGCCGTTTATCCTTGCAGAGTGTCGGAATCACGACCCTAATTACTAGGGGGATTATGCCACAGAATCTGACAAATTACATTTGCTTAAATGCCGACCAGTTTGAATATCGGGCCTCCGTAGATGGCCCGTGCTTGAACAAGACGACGTATCATCGGCCAGAAGAAGTGATTAGGGTGACCAACAGGAGACTCAGTCTCAGACGACGTCTTATTTGATTGTAGCAAATATAATAAAGATGTTCTTGAGCCTTTCCTTCACCAGCAATCTTTTGTCGGGAAGGAAAAACAGCCAAAGTACATGAATCAAATTTGTGTATGGTCATGAAACTGTCTACAATTATAGTAGCTTTATAAACAGTAGTTATCCATGCAAGTGGGGGAGACCTGCCAAGTAAGGCACCAAAATTTGTATCTAATCATACACTGATAGTTGTAATATTGCGAAGCAGAGGGCCATCGCTCCCCCAGCCTGTGCTCAAGCATCCTCCTTCCCCCAGTGCAGCAAGGTTTTCTCCACTCAGAAAGCTGAAAGGTGATAGCTGAAAAGTAACTCAAATACTGTATTTAATCTAAAAATTCGCCCCCAAAAGTATTTCTATTAGTATTAACACAAAAGTATTACTTTTGTGTCTGAAACTTACATTTTCCCATTAGGATATTATCCTTGTTTCAGAACAAACCACCTCTCTCAGATAAACAGAACTCTCAGAAGCACGTGAAATGATTAATTTAGCCATTAATGGAATTTCAGGTCACATACCGCAACTCCATGCAAAGTTGTACACAGTGGCTGTATGACTCTGTTGTTTGGATAGTGGAGGACATAGGCTAAACATAGGAAGATGCAGAGAGAAGCTTGTGGAATGGTGTGTGAATGTGTTGGAATACATGTGCCTTGTTTAGGAAAGCAAGTTTCATTTTATACATGAAATACATTCAGAGGTTATGAATGTTAGTGATGATATGTAGATATGCTGTATGATATAATCAGGTGATTTTTTGACAGACATGGCAGTTTGTTCCAGAGGGTCACACCTCAGCAACAGAAAGAATTCTTGAACATTTCTTTGTTAGGTTTAGGGACTAAAAGACCTTTTGAACATGTTGATCTAAGTGATTTTTGGTAAACTGAAACTGTTGAGACAAACGGAGTTGATAAATATGGTGGTGAGAGATCATTCAAATATTTGAATACCTATATCGCCTTTCGATATTCAGTGTGTTCATATTGTCATCCATTTCAATTTTTTCAAGCATCTCGCTGCTTGGTGTGGTGTATGGAGCATCAAGAATCACTCATGCTGCACGTCTCTGTAGTTGTAAGAGGCTGTCAAGTAACTCTTTAGAAGCAGAGCCCTAAACAGCGGAGCAGTAGTCCAACAGAGAAAGAATGTATGCATTGTAAAATTGTAAGAGTGTGACCTTGAATATACCTGGCGACACAAGTGTTGAATGTGTTTATCCCGTGTGAAGGTGGAGTCAGTAGTGACGCCAAGGAGTCTTGCTTCAGTAACATTTTTAATATTGTTTCCATCAATTTGTAGGTCAGTTTTCTAGCTATGCTGAGAGCCGATTTTCATGCATTTTGTCTTTTTTGTCACTGAGAAAAGACGACGCTTTGGTAGGAGTGTGTCTTTCTGAAACCTTTCAGAGCGTCAGTAAGATGGAAATCGGGCGGTAATTATCACAAGATGTCTTTTGCAAACATGTTTGGGTTCACCAAGAAAAATACCTGCCCCAACAGACTGATTAAAAGTAAAGGTTAATAATTGGACTATGAATGTCGCAGTTAGCCTATTGAGCCCAGTGGATTTCTTCACATCCACATTACGCAAACTTTTGTAAACCTCTGCCTGAGTTATAAATGCAGACTCAAAAGTTTGGTTATCTGTCTTATTATGAATGTAGCTTTCTAATATGAATAGGTTTCCTGTTGACATACAGGATTTTTGTGATATTAAATGAAATAGTTTTGCTAGTTTGTTGTTTGCTCCTTGCTTGTATCGTTCTCCAGAATGGTTGGAAGTGGGATCTTGGAAGAGAGAGAACATAAGTCTTTCAACAATTTCCAATCTGATATGCAGCTTGGTGCTGTTGTTTTCAAATGGACAAACTTCAAGATTGATCCAAGTTGTTTGACCCTCTAATAAATCCCTGCTCTTATAAACCTGTGTTGTCAGCTTCAAGATGCTTTATTGCTTCTTGGTTGGCCTTTAGGTTTTAAGCAAACCTGTGATATGTTGATGTTCTGGTCACGGATGTGTTTTCCTGCCTCTGTGCCCAAGAGAGTTCCTTTGAGATGGATGACTGTTAATATTGGTTGTCCCGTTTAGTGATGTATGAAGATTTAGTGAGCTGTGTGCAGTGATGCAAATGCTGAATCAAGCACAGAGGCATTTAGTCAGATCAGTGCAGATGACTGTAGCTGGTATAAAGGGTAGAAATCTGCTGTAAAACTTGACATGTCTTTAAATGCACAGGTTAATATATGTACACCTTTTTGGAACAAACGACATCGTGAAGGTCAAGTTGAGTGCAGTTGATGCCTGTTGTATGTAACACTGGTAACTGGAATCCAGTGAACAGTAATACCAGTTTGATTGAATACTTTGCCATTCCTGTAGTACATGTAAGGTTAATTTTACTCTGAAAAGCCCAAATGTGTAATTTCATTGAATTTTCTGTGAACTCCTGGCTCAGTCGGGTAGCGCGCTAGCGCAGCACAGTGACCCAGAAGCCTCCCACCAATGCGGTCACTTTGAGTTCAAGTCCAGCTCATGCTGGCTTCCTCAGGGAAGGTTTGCCAGCCACCTGCAGATGGTTGTGGCTCTGCCCGGTTTCCTCCCACCATAATGCTGGCAGCTGTCGTATAAGTGAAATATTCTTGAGTATGGCATGAAACACCAATCAGATAAGTAAATAACTAACTAAATTTTCTATGAATAATAACATTACTGTGCCACCTAAATCACTTTAAAGTTTCAGCCGAAACGTTGCATTTTTAGACGCCACCAAATGCCCAAAATATTCCTTCTGTGGCTGAATATTAGAATTTTCCAGCAGAATATCATCCCACCATTCCAAATATCCTCAAAACACCTGTCTAAGACCAAAACAACTTTCAGAATTAGGCAAAATGTTCAGCGTAAGGCAAACTTAACTTTAGGTCACAAAAAATCACATAAAATTAGAAGTGCTTCATGTCATTTTTAACCCACTACTGTGTTACAGCTTGAAAAGCACGGGGGATTAGTTGGTGAAAAATCCCATAAAACTATATGCAGTCATAATAACATTCTAAACCTGAAGAGTGGTACCCAGGTGACTAGGTGCAACTCGTACATTTTGAGATGCAATTACTGCACAGCTGAAAGTGTACATACATGTACCAGTCCATTCTTGCGTCTGTATTACCAAATATTAGGACAATACATTATAATGATAAAATAGTAATAAATACATAACAGTTCGATGGCAGTCTATGACAATTACAATGCAATGTTCACCATTGTTTTCTGTCAAGGGAATACGACCGTATCAGAAGATTTCTTTTTGGTATCAGTTTTAAGCTTGCATGTTATACATGTACATGTTTTCATATTTGAAAGTGTGCCTTAGGGATGTGTAGCAAGCATAAAATACCCATCTGAAATGTATTTTTCTATTTGGTACACATAACATTATTGTACATTCTGAGATCATACCGGAAGAAAGCATTGTAAGAACATTTGCAAGCATTTTCCCTCAAGTTGATAGGTTAGAGGTCCCTGTATACAGTCAAGTCCGTTTCTCTGCCTGAAGTTTGTAATCTGCCTTCCACGATTGACAGACAGGGTGAAAAAGAAATTGCCAACAAAATTAACTGTACAAAGGGGGTCCAATTTGATGCGCTCCGGTCGGCAAGGGAGAAAATCCAATAACTGATCGCTATCCAAAATAATAGATGGTGCTGAAGGCGCGGTGTGACAGAGGGGGCCAGGGCTGCTAAATGTCTAAGTGAAGGGAGCAGCATTGAGGGGCGCTGGGCTCCCGCTATCAGGCTCCATCGCGGAGATCGATCCATGGGGCCATACATCAAACGGACAGGGCACACAGCCTTACCAGACTTAGGAGGCACTTCTTTAATAGACGGGGCATTTCTGTGCCCAAAACTGTCAGATCCAAGCGATATAGGTGTCGCACAGCGACTTTCCTTCCTGGGATTCTTCCACTAAACTTGCCCGTTTATTCCCTCTCAACTTCGATAAAGCCCCACCGAGTATTTATCGCCGCTGTCCGTGCCAGGCCAATTGTTTCTTATTGGTCGATTTCATCACAGCCACTTTAATGGATTGCAGCCAATTCCACGACGATTGATTCTGAGGGAACCCTGACTACTCACCTGTAAATAGCCGTAGAGAAGGCTAGCGATAACTGAGCCAAAGTGCCCATTATTCTGGCTCAAAATGGACCATTATTTCTTATTAAAGTCCCACATTTTCATTCGGCATTGTCATATTAGTTCATTTTTTGATGACTTTCATAGGCCTCTTAAATTTGGGGAGAATAAAAAACCAAGTGAAATGGTACGTGTAAATCTACGATCATAGTGTGATGGTGGAGAGGGTGATACCAGGTTGAGTGTGATTTAGAGGTAATGCCAGGATTTCAGAGTTACTAGTTGCTGTGTGGTGTGGAAAATAATAATGAAGTTCTTAGGTATCAGTGGTGTGGATTGTTTAGCCCTTGCTTATGACAAGAGCAAGAAAATTGACGTGCAGATCTCAAAGAAGTTGATTGGGAAACGTTATCAATATTTCCTGTGTATGAAAACCTCTGCAGGTGAGATTAAGGTCTTAATATTTTGCCCCCATTGTCATCATTTAATGTATTTGTGCAGTATTCAAAACGCTGGAACTGAACTGGCCCTTGGTTTCTGTTCTCCCACCTAAATATGTTCACTGGATGTTATGGATACATTAATGTTTGATCAGTCTAACTTTACCATAATCTCTGTGGATGAAAGCATGCATGTCATGTATGTGGGGCAACTGGCCCAAATTTTGAAATGTCAGTTCAGTTGTGTGCGGTTATCATTTATCATCAACAAGCCATTTCTGGATTAAGCCTTCTTAATCCCAGCAAATCCTGTAATCTGCTTTAATGGACTCTAGAACAGTCCCCAGAGTTTGTCTCTTGGCTTATTGTTGATTTTGATTCTCATTTTCCAGCAAAAGGGAAATTAATGTGCCCACACTCTGACCTCATTTGATATTCATTAAACTGTTACCAACCTGCTATGTCGGCCCCCAGAAGACACACAACTTTTTTCCGCCCAGTTTTTTTCAATGGAAACCTTTGTCAGGGCCTGAATGAAATTTGCCTTGTCGCAAGTCAGTGTTAATATTCGGCTTGCGTCAAATTGACGAGTGGTTATCTCGTCTTTGCGCCCCCTGATGACATTCGTCTCTGTCATTGTCACAGCAACCGAATGCGGCGACATGTCCCTGTGCTGTCGCTGCAGCATCTTTGTTAATGAAGTCCCTAAATTTATTGCCCCAATTTAAAGCGCGTTAAGCATCCGGCTGTTGTCTTTTGAAAAACTACACTTTGAGAGGACGGAGACTCTGGGCTGAATTCTTCCCCATTTGTCTGCAAAGGTCAAGATAAGAGGTCACTCTCATCCCTTGAGTATAACGTGTTTGCATACCTAATCTTTCTTGGGAATTTCAAGATGTTATTTTTCAGGAAATTGTATGAAATTGAATGATTATTATCAGAAAATTCGGTTAAATTTTAAGTTTGTCGTGGAAGCAGATTGGGCTGTGGAATGGAAGGTGATGTCATAATGTGGCAAATCTGTCATCTGCTTGAGGCTGAGTGGACATCCTGTGAGTAAAAAACACCACTTATTATTGGTTAAGTGGGTGTGTAACTAGTCATTTACATAGCTACTTTCTTCTTTAAGCTTAATTAGTCCCAAATTATTGTAATTTGGGAACAAAAACATTAGAAATAAACACAAGTTTTCGCCTGTACACATTTAAAAAAAAATAAATAGCACACAGGATAGAGACTGATAACTAATTATGCTTGCCACCAGGTTTTTTTTTTTTGGATGCAAACCTCGCAGTCATACAAATAATTTTATGTATATCTAGAATTTATCTACACCAAAGATTCTAATTATAGTTCTCTTAAATAAAAATCGAGTCAGACGTATTTGTTAATTCTTCGTGATGGAAATTTAGTCTAGGTACAAGTTTCCTAGACGTAAATCTGGTCTAACTATAGTCGTGGCCGTCCGAAATTTGGTGGAACTGTAATTGGCGGAGACCAGAATAGGGCCAAAACTACAATTCACTAAGGGCTAAATCTGTACTAGCCATAGTACTCCTCAAGCTAAAATGAGGCACAAAGACAACATGAAAAGCATTCAGAAGGAACAGTCCAAGGAAGATGGAAGCAGTGTCCTGCAGGAATTAAGTCAAACCTCTGGAGACTGGCTCTCTCTTCAGTCTGAACAGAAGACAAATATTTGGTTATGTTGTCCGGAGAAAAGAGGTCCAGCCTATCTATACAGGCTTAATTCAGGCTCAATCATGTACAAGCACTTCAAGCTTTTCATCCTTAGAATCGTGATTTGTCCTCGGGAAGTCTCTGGTCAATGGCAGAGGTGTACCTGCGCCGAGGCCAGTTGTCCCACCCCAACCACACCAGCAGGATTTTAGTGAATTTCCTCAGTACAAAACACACTGCTTAATTAATTTGATGGGCTGACTCATTCGCCTTATACTCTGTTACCCTTTGCCTTGGGGTTGCCAGCTGGTAGGCATACTACTGCATTGTAAACAGCTTAATGTTGCAGAAGTTTAGATGCTGATGGAATTAATTTCCAAGGCTATGAAATTGATTTGGTAATTTCTTGAGCACACTGCACTTGATGCTTCAAGCCTCATGACCAGACAGTAAGCCAGCTCAAGTGTCCCTGACCAGTCCTATTAGATTACCTGAAACACCAGGCTGACCAGAATCCCATGCTGACCAAAACTCTCTTATTGAAAGACAGGTGAGTAAGCAGAAGTCATTTACAAGCGCCTGACCGAAAAAGTCTGACCAGGTATCCAACTGATTCTGGGTAATTACAGAGAGGGTGAAGGGTTCTTTTCCAGTGGTTTCATGCATGAGAAGGAGGTATTGAATACCATGATGTCATACGTGAAGCCAGTGGAAAAGAATGACTCCCAACAGGGAGTGACTTCTCTGACCAAGCAACTCAACGGCTGCTGTCACAAGTACATTTGTCATTGTGTGCGGTGCCATTTTTATGGCTGTTTATGTTAACACTTTGGTAGTTTCAAAATGATTTGATGAATAATCACCAACTACGTGTAATTCAGTGGTAGTGTGAGAGTTCTTTGAGGCCAGTTGAAATACTGATGATTGTTTGATTTTCTTTGTTAGAATTAAAGATAATTAAGTCTGTTTTTAAATTTATAGACAGACGAATAAGGTGTTTTTCACTTCTTTTCCTTTGACATAACTCGCTGATATTAAAGGCTGTTATAATACGGATGTTACAAAAGGCCAAAATGATTCATTGATTCTTAGCATACTAACTGAATAGATCTGGTAACACGATGAGATTGGTGATCATACATTTTCATTTAAAGGTTAATGAATTATTATTATTTGTATTTTGGAAAAAAAATGTGACATGCCAAAAGTTTTCCAACATGAAATAGGCAAAGCGTGAAACTGAAGGTAGTGTAATGATAATAAGTACTGATCTATGTTTAAGCCCTGAAACAGTACTGAAGCAAACAATTTTTCAGATGTTGCTACATGTGGTGCAGTTCTCCAATCTTTCTACCAGTAATTTAAATGAGCCAAAAATTAATTGTACTGCAACGTCCACAGTGTTACGATGTATCGAATTTTAATGTCTGATGTCACGCTGTCTTTATCGTGATGCCATTACGATGAGTCAGGAAAAGGAAAATGACATTACAAGGTCCGGCTGTTACGGGTTTGACGGGTCACCTCTCCGCGTCTTACACCAACTTCGGTAGAGTATAAGCCTCAAAGAACAAAAGCGCTACTTAAGGTGATGATGAGTAGTGATGATTTTGTGTCATAAGGCAGTGAAAATCAAAAGCATTCCGTGCTGATACATTTTAGATTCTGGGGCGTTTGACACTTTTTCTGTTTGTTTTTTTTTTCCATGATGCATTTCTGAAGGCAAATAGACGCCAGACTTATCGGCAGCCATTTTTACTGAGCTACAACAAGACCACGTCCAAATAAACTTACAGGATACGGTTGATACCTATAGGCCTCTCTTCGCTCGGCCCGGTCTTCGGCCTCGCCTCTATGTGTTTGGTATCAGTGTATTGTATATAAACCTGCATGTATTTGTCCATCAATTTTTTCACCCTGAAACCCATCAGAAGTTTGAGTTTGTATTGGATGACTAAGCCAGTGATTCTTTAATCTTTGTTGGCTAACCCACTTTCCATGAGACCAGCACGTCTTTGATCCACTACATCTGACAGCTATAAAAAGTAGAGTCTAACACTGAACAGTTCAGAAAAACGAACCCTCCACGGTTTGGAAATGTCTTGTGATCAGGTTTGAAGAGTTGAGGACTGTGCACGGTACTGGTCTTGGTCAACATTTGGCCCACACTGGAATTTCCATAGTCAAACTCTGGGAAAAACCTCAAAGCGAATCAAAAAAAAAAGGACATAGCAGATAGTCACATCCATTGATCATGCCTTGACTGCTAAGTGGTTTCTAGTTTGTCTCAGTTTTGTGTGTTATACAAGACAAAATATTCCTCTAGCACTTTTACCACTCCAGTAGTGTTCTTAACAGTTGACTGGAAACCTACATGTATTCAAGCAGTTTACCAGTAACCACATTTTTGGTTGACTTACAGCTAGTATGGGTCTTATGAAATTTTTTTGCTAAATACTTTTGCATTAATCATGTATTTCTCCAGATGTTGGCAATCTTAAGATAAAAAAAGGTGATCCGAAAGCATGGTATCTCGTGGAGCAATAATCCATACATCTCAGAGATGACTTGAACAACAGTGCACTGTAAGAAATCAATTTGCTGGAAAAATTGACAAGGTTTGACTCTAAACATTTTTCATCCTGAATTTTCTCCCATTTTTATGTGTATGGGAATGGGGGGGAGCGTTGGGGAAAGGGGGTGTTGGGCAAGGCATATGTGACAGATAATCTGTAGACACTCTTTATGATACTGTTTGATCATACAAACTCGTGTACACATTATTTTTAACGTCTGGAAAGAGGGTTTTATATAAAATTCAATGCCTGTGACGTCAGTGCAGTCCGTCTTACCCAGCATGCTACATGTACTTTGACACAAACAACTAATTTCTGTAAAGGATGGATTATTTTCAAAGAACTGTACTTGTTGACATGTGACCTGTTTTGGGTTGCGGGTAACATTTCTTCAGAAATAATGAAACAGAATCTAGATATATTAAGGCTTCATGTGTTTCCAGGTTCCTGATAAACCCCCTGACTTAAAGCTTAAAGTGTCACTCAGGTCATAATAGAAACTGGGGAGAAGCGCTCAAATGATATGAAGGAAATCCTACAGGACAAACCTTATGTCATGCTTCAGGAGGTACAATGACTAATGATATTACACCCATATAACTGAAGATTCCTTGAAAACAGAATCCTTGTGTGCCTTGATAGCATTCTTTATATGACGTCAAATCAGTCAGATGTGACATCGAGTAAGGCTTCTATGCGTGGATGACGTCGAGTCTTCAAAGCTATGGCAGCGTCATTTGTGGAAACATGTCAGTGTTGAGTGAAGCCATGTCTTTATGCATGACATCACAGCAGGTAAAGTGGAAAGGACTGGAAAATTTTGTCTCCATATTATCCAAAGAAACGTACAACATCTGTTAAAATGCACTGCAATCTTTTTTATTAATTAGGAATGCAATTTAGACTTTTTCAGTCCTCATTGTTTCACCTTGCTTTTAAGACACAGAGGTTTAATTCGGCATAGTGCAAGCAGTGAGAGCTAGATATCAGTGTTAGACCTCATCATATAGTCAGGGGCTTCTGAGATTTTGGATGCATACAGTTGTCTCATGTCCTACCACCAGCCCCTTCTCCTGACTGACAAGGTTACTCTTCATTCCTTTTGCACCTAAATGAGTCAAGATGCCATGATGTATGTGAGAGAACATTTGTAACCAATGTGTGGGACATGCAGTTCACCAACTTACAAGAAAATTGATTTATGTTATATTATGATTGGTAAAATGTGTGATGTTGGTTGACAGTTTGGAAAGTTCCATTTGCATTGAAAAAGCACCACTTTGGGTGAATCAGCTTCCAAGGCCTTTGATTTCTTTAATGAAGAACTTCATTTCCATGAACATGAAATTCAGCCTTTCTGAGCTGTTTTCATTTTCAGAATGTACATGGCTCCTTTTATTTGTTGGATGAAATGATGAATTCAGTCCATCATTTGGTGCATGAATCAGGATTTAGTTGCCATGGTTTCTTGGTGGTCAAGATTTCCTTTGGGGTTATGCTGATTTTCATTTGAAGGTTTAATAGTTGGAGAATTCTTAATTTTTTTTCCTAGACAACAAAACTATTTATTATACCACATGACAGACAGCCATGGCCTGCCCAGACTATGGCCTGTGATAATTGGTCCCCTGTTTGATGTGGCGTATGTAATATAACACAACAATCTGTCATTTTACAATTGACAGATGCCGAGGGGGAAACAAATAGGGAAAGCTGATTGAGAAAATACTGTCCCACAGGGATGTGGTAATTAATTGAAATTAGACACATCCCCTTAGTCACTCTGGTAGTGGGTAAGACCAAAGGTCACATGTTGTAATCGAGTGGTAATGTTCCTCTGTGGGTGACATTTCCAAGCAAACATGGTTACTAAGGTCTTTTTTTTTGGAAGCACCTCTGGCTGGGCAAGTATATAGTGGAATGATGTTTCACACTCTGAGAGTGTTTGGTTAAGACTCAGAAAGTCACTTCACACTGTGGTAAACAATTTAGAGCCTTTTAAGTAGTCCGGGATTAAGGGATTATCTTGAATTAACAGCTCTGGTCACAGTGATGTGCATGTAAACATTACAGCTGGCGTGGCTTAAGGTGGATGTCAGTGAAGTGAATGCAACAGAAATGTTCAGGCTTGCAGAACTAGTGGTTTGGATAAATAATGACAGTGCAGTTTTAGTGGTTATGAACCAGCTAGTATAATAATGATACTGCAGTTTTGATAGTTGACTGTTAACAATATTGTATAGTGTTTGTGAAACTACCCTTAATACAACCATTAACCATTAAGTTCATGAAATTCATGTCAGTGTATATTTGCTAGGTTCCCATTCTGGGAAGAAGTGAACACCAGAGTTGTTGGTTTTTATTCAAAGAATCTTATTAGATGATTCAGATCCTGTGGGCTTTTTTTTTTGTAATCCACATCTATTTTGGTAGTATTTTTGAAGAAATCTGAAGAAAAAACTCATAAGTTTTCAGTGTTTTCTGGTATCTCTAAAGTACTTTGGCTAGCTAATGTCTTGTGCCTGCATTCCGATTATCTTTCAGAGAAATGTATTGTACTAAAGACTTCCTTCCTACATGTATCCTGGGTATCCATCATGTATGTTCAGTTAAAAATAAAATTGGGAAAAACTAGGAGTAAGAACAGAGCAGTCCTGAGCTGGTATAACTTGACGTGAATGTGATCAGTAGCAATAGGCTTGGTGACAGGTTATGAGTCATTGTCGCAATTGAAATCGGACTTAACCCCAAAGTCTCCCAAACTTTACATTTTTTTCTAGTGACTCTTCTCCACCTCCTGTCCATTTGCCGAGGAATCCATTCTGATTAAGGAGCCTCCTCTCGAGTGTTTAACTCCAATAACTTGGCCCCAAGTTTCTCACCCCTTGCTATCTAGCTCATCCCAGAAGGATTAACAAAGTTCTTGCCCCGACACCCTCTGTATTAAGTGGCATTATGCTCGCATTGGAGCTGACCACCATGGCTACTCCAAACTGAGCCGAGCCTGAACTTCGCAGTGATTGTATGAGTCAGTGGCCTGACCTCCCTCCATTTCTACTCAGCCCCAATACAACGTCACTGTTCTGAAACTTCCTCAGACCATCTTGAATCATTCCAGAGCACACTTGGAGAACTTCGCTGGTTTTGATAAAGAGACCCACCATTAAATAAAGAATATATGTGCTCCTAAAATTACTTTGTAATTTGTGTGTACACACCTTCTCTGATGTACATGTAGGCCTTTTGTTATGTCCTGCACAAATGCTGGGAAAATCAGATAGATCCCAATTGGTATACTGGTAATCAAAACCAACACAGTTTTGTTCTTTAGGGGATGGGGGGGGGGAAGGGGTTAATCAGTTCAGTAGAAGTTGTGGTCAGTTTCATCTTGGGTGTGATGTCTCTGTGTAAATTAGGGGATTAATGTCTACAAGGATATTTGGAGTCTCAGAGTTTTAAGATATACAGGTATATATCTTGATCAAGTAACTAAAATTATTGCTTTAATGCAGTACTCAAGAATTTTTTTTTTCACTTTAAAGATGGCTTGCCAGAGTATTTTGGATGAAGGAAACGAAGTGCCCAGAATATGCCACAGAGACTTTGGCAACATTTCCACATGTGACATACGTGTATTTCATATTGGTGGAAAAACTCTCCAGTGAACTTCATGTAACATTGCACAAGAGAGCAGCAAGCGCTGTCTGTTGTCACCAAGGCCCTAACACATTAGAAGGAAGGGGATCTAGAAAATTGTGTGCGAGACTCAGAGGTTGAAATGTAACTTACATGTACAAGTGATTGATGTGCAGTTGAGGGACTGTGTATTGTTCAGTTATTAAGTAAATGTTCAGCTATGCATTTACTAGTCAATACAGTATCTGCTTGGCTCTTTTGAACAACAAATATCATGACTGTGAAAATGAACACCAATAATGTTTGCAGGCTGCTGTGCCATTTGAGGGTTTCTTTATGGTCATGACTTGGATCTGTCCCGAACTTTACATTGTTACCCTAAGGGAGATGTTTGTTGTAGAATTCTACCGCAACATCAGAGTTTCTTCCCAAATGTCAAAGAGGGATGTCAAGTGGTTGATGGTGGAGGAAGGGTAATGGAGAACAGATGGGCAGGAAACAGACATTGTACAAAACAATAAACAGCCTTAGCTAAGCCAGCAAAATATTAACACACAGTATCTGTCAGATAACATTTGCTGTCAGGAAGTCAGGCCAAGAGCTAGACTCTTATCAGAGGACGTGTTTCACAAGTATAAAATTTTTAAGGTGATTGATTTATGTATTTATTCATTTGATTGGTGTTTTACCCTCTACTCAAGAGTATTTCACTTATGTGACGGCAACCAGCATTATGGTAGGAGGAAACCGGACACAGCCCAGGGGAAAGCCATGGCCATCCGCAGGTCGCCGGCGGACCTTCCCACATATGTCCAGAGAGGAAACAAGCATGAGCTGGTCTTGAACTCACAGTGACCGCATTTGTGGGAGACTCCTGCTTCATTGCGATGCTGTAGTGCGCTAACCAGCTGGAGGCCCCCTTTTGTGATAGATGTCTGGAAAAGTACTTGGATTGTTTATTGACAGAGAGCCTTTCTCTTTCTGAGTGTTTGTGTTACTTAAGCCTATTTGACTTAGTCAGGTAGTAGATCTGAGAGCTACATTTACATGTAGATGTTACAGTGATAGCTATGAAAGCAGTTCATCTTTTGTTATGTAAGATATTTACTGAAGAATTACAAAAACAGGTTAACATATGGAATGACAATGAAATGTGAAGTACATTACATACTTAGTAAAACCCACGCCCATACCTGATACATGTACAAATTCAAGAGAAAAGTATTAATTACAGATTTTGGAATCTTACACTGAAACTGTTTAAAGAGATTGTTTAACGTGAAGCTTGTTTGAAGGACTCAGCCCTTTGATACCAAAGGAAAGCTATGGGGATGGAGCCTGCCCCAACCAAAGGTAAATTCGGGTCCAAGCTGTGTAGTCAGTTGTTCATTCCTGCATTTATGCTGATGCTTTGTGGGCGCACACTGATAATGTATTACTTCTGTAGTGCAAGAGGACAACAGTCAAGTCAATTTGGGCCCGAACTGCCATGACTTTATTATTTACTGAGAGGTGAAATGTAAAGATTTCCTTCACTGATAAAAGCAGTATGGCAGCTAACTGTCACAATTGTTATTACATTTTGGTATTTCTCACCCAGGTGCCTTGACGTCCAAAAAGAAACATTTTGTTTGATGAAGTTGCAGCATGAGCTCTGCAGAATGGTGTCCTAATGCAAGTTTAGTCAGGTGGTACATTCATATGTCATAGATGTTACAGGTGTTCAGTGTTCTGTGGAATGTCCTCTATATATTGTACATTACTTTGATTGTTGTTAACTTTACAGTTGGTTAACTTGCTATTTTCATATTTTTCTTTTTAAAAAGCCTCTACTAGTTGCTATTCCTTTGGAAAATAGGATGAGGTGAATTGTTCAAGCAGAACACCAGACCTCAAACCTCAAGAAACATCTTGTAGAATACAAGTGTTTTCTGACAGAAAAACTATGTCACTAGGAAAAGATGAGGAAAGCTTATATTGTTGTACGTGTAAAGAGTACTTGAGGTTACAACTAGAGGAACAAGATCTGTTTGTTGGCTGTGGAGGAGTGTCGGAATATGATCTTTACTGTTGAAAACATTCCAGAGCTGGAACACAGGAGACAAAAATAGTTCCCGAGCTTGTGATTTGGAGTAATGTGTTCTGAAGCAGAAGAGCAGATAAGATTGCCTTTATAGATAACGCATTATCGCTGACCATTTTTTCCAACATACAAAGATATTGGAAGGAAAACATCAATAAAATTGGAAAGAAATGGTATTTTTATGCAGTTCATTATTTTTTATGACCCATCTGTGTCTTGCCGAAGTAGAACCCTGTTCTTTTTCTTTTGTTTTGCGTCTGTCTTATCGATTCTTAATGCGACAGTTTTATTGAGCAGTTTCTCTATAACCTACCAGTCACAGAGCCTCCAGCCATTCAGCTCTATTTCTGCCTGATAAGACTGTGCCTCTTTCATTTAATTGTCTCCCTTTTAATAGACCTCTCTCCTGAAGCATTGGGTATAAAGTATCAATTGCAGGAGTGTTCTCTAGCCTTCGCATTACTATAAAGTGGGTATGGATTGTACATCAATAGGCCAATGACTCAGAGGATAAAGGTGAGGGAGATGACATTGTAGGTTTAGTAAAAACAGCAACTCCAGGGCACAAAACAAGATGAGCATATTAAACAAAGTTAGTGGTAAAATCTAACTGATTTACATGTGGTTAAAAAATAATGATTTTCAGTTAGCCTGTGTTGTTAATTTTAAAATGAGGGCCACAGGTGTTGAAAATTGCTCATGTAAAACCAAAGAAAATGAAGGGTTCTACTTGACCAGTTGCAAGATGCAGAATGGTGGTATTCTTCATAATGCTCATCCTAAACTTTTGTGGGTATTTGGGAAAAATTGTGCATCAAAATAACCAGGATATCTGTGCCAGCACAAACCTTGCTTATTTCATTACCCTTAAAGATTTTTGATTGAAAATTTGCAAATGTTTTTTGGAGAATAGATGATTTTATGATATTTGTGTTCCTGTTTTCGCCACATTAAGCCCGAAGAACACTTTCAGAATGCTTGGTGTTCAAGTGTCCTGTGTATAACAATTCACGTATAACAATTCACGTATCAAAGCTGTGGAGGTCTCGTTCTAACTTGGCACCTCGAGAACTGTGACATAATGTAGCCAGCTAGTACATGTAGGCTCAAGAGGTAATACTGAGCCTGTCCTCCTCCCCCCACCCCCCTCGGTTGTGGGATCTGCTCACTAG
The DNA here is from genome assembly GCA_016165875.1 of Acanthopleura granulata. Taxonomy (NCBI): domain Eukaryota; kingdom Metazoa; phylum Mollusca; class Polyplacophora; order Chitonida; family Chitonidae; genus Acanthopleura; species Acanthopleura granulata. Next base: position 16,784,286 of record JABBOT010000080.1, on the reverse strand, counting down.
ACAAGCCCACTGACCATTCTTCGTCTTCACCAGGATTAACAAGAGTAATCCTCCCTCTGTCCAGTGCTCTGCCCCAACCAGCTAGTGGCCACCCGGGACGGAATTTGATTGTCTGCATCAAAATTTGACAGTATTGATGTGAAAGGTGTGAGATGGAACTTGGTGTCTAGACATTGTCGGGTGTGATGTGGAGGCGTAAAACAAGTCTGCTTGGCCGACAGATGTGGGCAGCGGCTCTGTTAGTCAGGGTCTCTCCCCATAGGGTTTTAAACATTGATACCTACACTATATCTATAATTCTAAGAGCGTACATTATTAGTGCTTCAGGACAGAGAATGCTGACGGTCTCATGTGACCAGATACAGGATATCCCAAGTGACCATTATTACAAGATACAGGATATCCCAAGTGACCATTATTACAGAGATGGTGGCAGTTGCGATTATGACAGGGCTAATGATGTTGTTAAAGTAAAAGACAGCCCATGACTGAGGTACTGTTCATTTAAAAGATAATCAAATTCTGTCTTGAATGTAAAAACTTGTTGGAAATTGTATAAATTCGTTGCTGAATTACCTTCGTTTGAAGTGTGGAGTATTGTGCTGCCAACTGGGGATCTGAAGGCGACCATGCCTTGAAGCTTATGAAGGATTGACCAGTTAGCAATCTAGGTGATATCAGCTGTTTATAAGCTGTGACATAAATGTTCTGAGTTGTCTGTCAGTGTAACATGTAATAACATAGAGACAGCACAAAGTTTTGTTATCATATGTTTTAATTATAACAAGTACATGGATGAACACCACTGTAAAACATTTCCAGAACAGTGTGTTGTAGCAGGAGTAAGTTTCTTTGGCATTTCATATTATTAATTTACATGTGTGCTTAAGTTATAAACACAACTCTGTCAGCTTACTACAGTCTCAAGTGACAAGAGTGTTCAGCATTTGGAATAGTTACGTCACAGCCCAGACAGAGTGGCTGTGTTTCATGCTAGGTGACCAAGCACGGTCAGATGTCAATTTCCCCTGTCCTAGTAGCTGTTACAAAAAATACTTTACTGAAATAAAGATGCCATCTATGTGTTATCCATCCCTACTGCAAGTCTGGTGGCTCGAGGCAATTTGGTGTATGATCTCAGAAAGTTTTCAAATTTCAACATGGTGCATCTTCTCTTTAAAACATGCACTTTGAGAATCCAGAAGTGGCTTGCGAAACTCAAGTGGCCTCTGTAGGGTGGATGAATTAATCAGAATGAAGCAAAATATGTCCCATGAAATAAGCTAATCTTCAGGTGAGACAGAATGCTCAAGGAAGCCTTCTATAAAGTATAATACTGATGTTTTATGGAGAACCATCCTTCCGACGTGAATCTATATGCGTGCTTTTTCTGTGGTGTTTATGTTGTCTGTCAGTCGGATGATAAAGCTACCAACCCTTAATGTTGACTCATTTCTCTTAAATAATTACCTTGGACATTCCTCTAGCTTTGGTGTTTCATGTTGCACAAATTATCTCGGAAAATTTTTCTAGTTTAAGTGTTTCTTTGGTTAAATACTTTAACAAGTCTTTAGGTTACAGGACGACATGCTTTTCAGGTGTGGAAAGATGAGTTCGTAGGACTACAAAAGGGTATTTGTCATATGTAAAACAAAGCGGTCGTACGGCTACCTAATTTTGCCTTTCAGATGTGGAATAATTTGTTCGTAGGCTACAACAGACCAAGTTTTAGATGTGTATTAAGGTGTTCACGAATAGTGACTTTCATATATGGAATAAGGTTTTCATAGCCCTATAAGGGGGCATCTCTCAGATGTAAAGTTGTTTTAAGTGTGAATTACTAAAGGAATCTGTTACAGTTCAATTTTTCTCACCGAGTTACATGTGCTTTAGACAGCTTTCCAGGTATTGACTGGCTTTTGTCTGTGAACATGTCAGCATGGGGTGTTGGTTCTTGGATTGGGGAGTCATAGGAGGAAGTCATTCCGGTGAACGAGCTGATTTCCAGAAGACTTTTAATGCATGATTATAGTGAAATAATAATTTTGATATATAGATTATCACATAGGCAAAGGCCAAGTTAAAATTTGGTTATCTAAAATTTATTATTCAATTTTAATTCTTGTTATCATCAGTGGAGATGACTTAACTGTCATTGTTCTGGTTTTGTTTTAGGTGATGGCAATGGTTTGCCACCCGGAATAAGATACGACCCTCCAAGAGTTGAGTATCAGCAAGGAGCCGCTGACTCCAACTCGTGGTACCAACCCAGCCCGGCCAAAAAGTCACGACGAGATTTCTCAAACTACCGCACGCCCAGCGGCAAGTATTACTGCTCCACCTGTAATGTAATGCTTAATGCCGAAGGCCAGTTCGCTCAGCATATCGACAGCAAAAGACACAAGTCCTCCTGCTCTCTGCAACGTAGTTACTTGGATTCGGCCGATTTTACATAAGTGATTCGAGTTTTGTTCAGTGGCTCTGTGAGATGTAGCTATAGCTCTCGAAGATTAACAATGCCCATCACTGAAATGCAGTTATTGTACATACATGTATATGTATATAAATATATATATATATATATATATATATCTAAGATTTGATTTCTAGTGAAGTGTAATACACAGTGGGAAATTGCTTTTGTAAGTGATGAGGCCTAAAGCACAAAGTGCTACAAAATACGCAAAGCTTCATCATGTGATGACAGGTCCTCTGACAGCCATTTTTAATTGGTAGCGTAATTGTCTTAGGACTTAAGACACTAAAATCGATTGTTTGGCATTATGTGTTCCATCACATTGTTACTGTGTACATATAACATGATGTTTGTCAATTCGTAAGGTATTCCTCAGTAATATATAGTGGATATGTGATGTTTGTTTAAAATTTGTGATTTGTTTTTGTAGTGATAATGTTCTGGTTTAATCCCTGTTCTGCAAGTTAAGGTGAAGAGCTAAATTTATCTCAGTTTGCCTTTTATTGTATATCAGTATAATTGAATTTGGTTTTAAGAATCAACCCAGTGACTTTACAGAAAGGCACATAGTCCGTTATTATTAAAGGAAAAGAAATTACTGTTATAAGACATAAAAGCTACTCGATTCTCGTTATCCAAATTTGAAACTTTCAAATGATAGCTGTTTTGTGGAAAACAGTAAATAACTAGTGTCTCTGGCTATTTACGACCCTGTTCAGTGAGCATGACGTTCGTGTAAGGCGGACGTCCCAGATGAACCAGTACTTTTTTCAAACTCCTCACAGCCCTTGTTCTGTTTGTTAGCTCTCTTTACAAATGCATTCAACATCCCCATTTGTGTCAGACACCAGCTTTGCCCAGCACTGTCTTGGTAGAACTAATCACATAGTGGCTTATAGCTGGCAGGTTAACCCACCTGATAATAGGTAACACTTAAACGGTTTAGTTAAAACTGTATAGGGAGATGTCATAATTATCCTCAAGTAAGGTAGGACAAGAGCTCATTATTCACTTACATTGTTAGTTTATAGACAGACAAAACAGTGAGTAGCATAAAACTTTAGCCAAATGAAATAAGTTGAATGTCAGTTATCTACTGAATATCAGTTTATGTGCCTATCGTTAGTAAGAAATCATCAAATTCACTATGGTGTTAACATTCATTTGCATTGAGAAATAAAGCTATGGTTCATCAGATTGGTCACTGATTTATCAAGGGCTTTATATCAGAGTCTTTATATCAAAGTCTCAAACCATATCTTCTTCAAAGTGGAAAGCATGTTTTTTATATAACCTAGCAACAGATTCTTCTTAGCAACAGAGACAGCAGACGAATTTGTATTTTATGTCACTGGGTTCTCTATTTATACTGCATGTTACTGATTTGCTGGTAACTTCCTTGAAGTATTATTGGACTGTTCATTTTGTCAAGTTTATAGTATTACATGATTATTTACAAAAACAAAACACCAGCTCTTACAGTTAAAACTCTGAACACTGTGTTTTGCCCCTTAGTTTCTGACTGGGGACAAAAACTATAATTTTAGGGCTATATTAGGGTTGAATTTGGCAGCTTTTTGTGCTCTTTCAGAAGGTAAAAATGATCTGAAAATATTACTTAGCTGGTGTGTAAAGTAATCTTGCTGCTTGCTTGAGCAGCCCATTACCACAAAGGGTTAGATGAAATAATGAACCTGAGATAAAAGCACACAAATAAGTCATATGATCCATTATATTAAACACTAGAAAAAAAACAGTAGCATGATTGACATATGGTTGAACATTGGTGTATTAATTAACTTTAGGTGATGCTAATACATGTATAAACTCCTTTAGTGAACTGAAACAGATTACAGCTCTAGTTTTTAGAGAAAAGACAGATTTGTCAAGCATGGGTATTGAATTGGTTCATTGTTCATAGAATTAATTAAGGCCCATACAACATTTGTGGGACTTTTGGGCTGGTCTGGACTTGAGTCCACATATAATCTAAATCATCAGAGAACCTGTCAGTTGAAGGCTGAATGATGCTGTCAAGCACAGGTGAAAAAACTAGCAGTCACAGTGTGACAGGTAAACGGTGACGAGAGGAAATGTATTGTCAGGAATGCATTCCTGGCGATACGATGGGACACCAGTGAACAGGGGCATGGCAGTGAATAGCTTCAGCGACATCCACCTGTGGCTTCTTACAGCAGCTAGGTTCAGGATATTTGCTTTGGCTTTTTGACAATAAAGGATGTGCATTAACTTCAGGTAGCCATGTGGACCATATATTACCTGCCTACCTGGACAACATTTTTGATGAGTATGTAGGCCTGGTGCTAATTTAATAAAAACTAATAATGCCATGTTGAAACAGTGGGATTTGTCATATCACCAAGTTGAGGTGCAGTTAGTCAAATGAAACGAGGACAAACTCTATTTCATATAATTTGTGGAATTGGACAAATCACAGCATGTGAATGCAGCATATGGATTGCAGTTTATTCTGTTTTCCTTCTGACTTGTTGAATCTGCAAGTCGATACGACAAGTCACACGCTGTGAGCACAACGTAGTTAGCTTTCTGTTACTCTTAAGTTTCTTTTGTTACTCTTATGAGTAACAAGTGAGTTTTGTTACAGTGATCATTGACATTGACTGCAAGCATTGAAAAGTCTCATCAGTACAATTGTGTCCTTGCCAAAGAAAGGTACTTGTTACTATTAACTCTTTTACGTAAGGTTTTCATTCACCAGAAAAGGCAAAAGGAATCTGTGATAGGCAGCAGTGTATTTATAATGACATGCCAGTCATTCACTTACATGTGCATGTACTACTGATACATGTACCATTGACAGTATTAAGCATTGTTAGAGTGAGTCATATGCTATAACGCTCATCAAGTATGTGTACTTGAAAGGCCGGTAGCTTGCGTGGGGCCCATTCGGTTTCCTTTACCAATAAAACTGTCATAAGTGAAAAAAATTCTTGAGCACAGCTTCAAAAAGCCAATCAAATATTATTAAACAAATGAATTAACTAGACCATTTGATTTCCACCTATAACCTTAATATGGATTTTAGTATTTTTTGGCATAATAAAATCAGTATTAAAGAAAATGTTAAACGTAAATGCTACAATGCAATTTTTTCCTTATCACAAGGTTATTTTACTATTATTACTAAAATAATGGCGTGTTTTGTGAAGATTATGAAATAATAAGATTAACAGTTTCTAAACAACAAGAAAACAAATGTGCATTCTGTCTGATGCATAGAAGGATATTTGTCCAGATGTAAAGTGGTGAACACTTTTAGCACAACTTACAGTATGATTAAGGATTCCTACCGAGATATGTACTGTAAAGAAATGACCTGAAGACTGTTCCAGATACATGTATTTTGTGGCCGTCTGCAGTCACTTGTGATTTGTACATCTGTTTTTGCTCAAGTCTGTGATTCTTGTGAGCTTAAAGCTACAAGTCATATGTGCATTTGGACTCTGGACAAGACAAGTCATTACCCAAACACTGGAGTCAATTCCATAAAGTGATTGTTGAGAAACATGTGTATGTGAAAATGTCTCCACCCAATTTAGTGCATAGTTTAAGACCAGCAAAATTCAAATTTTGCCAGGTTTATAATGGCATTAAACCTCATTATACTTTGTCAATTTTAAGGTTCAAGGTTCCAAAAATGAGTTCAAACTGACCTTGTGGAATCCACTTTAAGAATTTAATTGGCTTGATTGCATCCGTGTTAATACATGTATTTCTGTGAAAAACTTGTGTTAATGCATGTATCGCTCCTAATGAAGTGTTTAGGAAAAAGAGATACCGTCCTCTATCACATTACACTCTTCTGGTGACCTGCAGGATTGCGATACTTGCATGCAGATGTGCTAAAGGCATAATTGCACCAATATACTTATGTATGATTTTGACACTATACTGAGATATAACTGTGCCTGTATTCTGATGCATAGCTGTACCAGTGTGCAGAGGCATAACTGTGCCAGTTTACTGAGGCATAACTCTGCCAGTGTACTGAGGCATAACTTTGCTAGTTTAGTGAGGCATAACTCTGCCAATGTTTTGAGGTGTAACTGTACCAGTGTGCTGAGATATAACTGTGCCATTGTACTGAGGTATAACTGTGTTAGTGTGGTGAGGCATAATGGCACTATTACATGTATGCTGAAATATAACTGCACCAGTGTATGAAGGTATACCTGTGCCAATGTGCTTAGGTATAACTGTCCCACTGTACTGAGGTATAACAGCGCTAGTGTACTGAGGTGTAACTGTGCCAGTGCACTGAGGTGTAACTGTGCCGGTGTACTGAGGTATAACTGTGCCAATGTACTGAGGTATAACTGTGCCAATGTACTGAGGCATAACTGGGCCAGTGTACTGAGGCATAACTGTGCCAATGTACTGAGGTATAACTGTGCCAATGTACTGAGGTATAACTGGGCCAATGTACTGAGGCATAACTGGGCCATTGTACTGAGGCATAACTGTGCCAATGTACTGAGGTATAACTGTGTCAGTGCGCTGAGGTATAACTGTGCCAGTGTGCTGAGGTATAACTGTGCCAATGTACTGAGGTATAACTGTGCCAATGTACTGAGGCATAACTGTGACAGTGTACTGAGGCATAACTGTAACTGTGCAAATGTACTGATATATAAGTGTGCCAGTACACTGAGATATGACTGTAACAGTCTGCTGGTGTATAACTGAGCCAGTGTACTGAGATAAAGTGTGACAGTGTGCTGAGGTGTAACTGTGCCAGTGTAGTGAGATATAACTGTCAGTTTTTTGACAGTTCTGACGTGTAGGGCTTTGTTTTTGTGGTGAGGCATAACTGTGAAGAATTGTGTAAAGAATCTCTTACTGTGCTTGTGACCTGAAGGCATATGGTTTGCCGTTATACAAGAGTCACCTATGCCAGTGTGTTGGAGGTTGCAGGTTCAAGTCTTGAGTGTCAGGATTTTGTGGAAACACTGTTGAAAGTAACAGCCAGTATTCCACTGAAACTTGTAGTGGTCGAAATGTTGAAACATTTCATCATGTAGTCATTTGAAATAGTTTGTGTGTTTGACAGTAACTGCATTGCTGAGGCCAGTAATCTGTAATTTGTCATGTAAAAGTGTACAATGCATGCAAGAAGTTAAAAGGCAAGCGGTAAGCAAGCAGTTATGCCATGTGACTCTGTTGAGCTTTCTTTTCAACATGTAGTATTATCTTTGATTAAAAAGACAACTTGATATTAATATTTGTTATAACATACTACATGTAAAACTTCCAAAATAGTGCTGTTTTAATTTTAACACATGGTAAATCGAATGGTGCATAGTAGACGCAACATGGTTGACCATGTGTAATGGAAGTGCTGTTTTTTAAATATGCCATTATTGTCTTTAAAGACACTAAAAACGAGAATATTTGAAGTCGATTTGCCAATTTTGTTTATAGATTTTATTAACGTGTTAATCTATTAGTTTCAAAGTCGTATCTGGAAATTCTGTTCTCTAGGAGAGCACACTAAGTAAGGCTTATTGGATAAAATACAGTCTTATTGAACTGAAAGTTGAGTATATCACTGAAGTGGTTTGTACCCAGGTTGAATTGAAACTGGCATCTGGAGCAACATTCACGGTTGTGTGGCAGGGCTTTAAACAATTCTAGGTGCCTGCATGCCATAATTCCGAAGACAGTTGTACAGATAACTGTGTATAACTCCATACTGAAACAGTGGATAATGGATAACTGATGTGACTTTTTTCAAATATGACCCTGTGTAGTATGCATGTGCATGTAACACTAGAAACCCTATCCTGCTCTCACACATCCTGGAGAATGATCAAGATTACCCCACAGATTTCTGGCTCACGAGTATTTGAAGAAAAGCCCCAAAGAGATCATATCCAATGTATTTTTGTTTTTCCGGAAATGTTTTAGTAGTTTTTTGGTGATTACATTATAGATATAATGTATTAGAGCCGCTTAAGTTATCAGCTTGAACTCTGATTGTCATTCTAATCATACTGGATGGAATTAAAGCTTTGCTGTATGACTCTGTGTATGTGTTATTCAATCATTTGATGCTGATGTGGAACGCGGTACTCAAGGGTGTTTCATATAGACCTTATTATGGGTGAAGGAAACTAGATTGCCCAGTGTTATCCACAGTACTTTCCCAGGTACACCCAACTGATGAATCAGGAGAACCTGTAGCAAACCCCAGCATTTCGCCAGGTACTCTTGAAAGCCTGGAGTAAACCCCCGCATTTCGCCAGGTACATCCAACTGATGAATCAGGAGAACATGGAGCAATCCCCAGCATTTCGCCAGGTACTCTTGAAAACCTGGAGTAAATCCCCGCATTTCACCAGGTACTCTTGAAAACCTGGAGTAAACCCCCGCATTTCGCCAGGTACATCCAACTGATGAATCAGGAGAACATGGAGCAATCCCCAGCATTTCGCCAGGTACATGTAACTAATGAATCGAGAGAGCCTGGAGTAAACCCAACATTTCCCCCCAGCACATGTAACTGAATATTCGGGAGAGCCTGGAACAAACAACAGCAACTCACCAAGTACATGTAAGTGATGAATCGGGAGAGCCTGGAGCAATCCCCAGCATTTCGCCAGATACATGTAAGTGATGAATCAAGAGAGCCTGGAGTAAACCCAGCATTTCGCCAGGTGCACGTAACTGATGATTTGGGAGAGCCTGGAGTAAACTGCTGTCAGGCACTAACTTATGAATCTCGGGTTTTAAATCCACAGTGAAATCGGCGAGAGCTCGATTCGAGCCAGCCACTTCATTGCCGGATCAGCGACGGGGAGGATCAGCGGTGTGGAGGATCAGCGGTGTGGAGGATCAGCGGCGTGGAGGATCAGAGGCGTGTAGAATAGGGCTTCATTGGCGAGGAGAATCAGTGGCTTGGAGAACAAGGCTTCATTCAAATATAAAGCACGCGTATTTGTTTGTGCTAAGAATTTTATTGGAGAAAAATCATATGTTTGGTAATAAAACACTCAGCATTTCATCCGGCATGGTCTTATAATAATTGTTATTGGGCTTGTGCCTGTCGACTGGCTTAGAACATGTTGTTGTTGGCTTCTGGTGTTCTGCTTCAGCCAAACGGCAAAATCTACAAATGCCCTGCCAAAGGCAAGGTTTAAATCGGCACCTCGTTGTGTCCTCGCGATTGAAAGTCAAGCGCTTCAAAGTACAATTAGACCACGGCTCACTTCATAATGTTGTGTATAACAAGAAGAATCACATACTTATGTATCCCGTAGCGGAATGATTCTGTAATAGGCGAAATAAAGGTAGCGTTCCCGTTTGGTATGGCGGTATTGTGTTGTTGTGCGGTACAGGCGAGGGTCTGCTGGTCGAACGTTTCATTGACGTCCATCCACCAGCCAGCCTAAATGCTGCATCAGACTGCCCAGACCGGGCATTTCAGCGTCGCTATTAAAAGGAAGAAAAAACGAAAGCACAACTACTTTTTTTCATCTTGTTAACGCTGTGAGCCGAGTTGCCGAACGCCCAGAATTTCAGGGTTACTCTTTCCTGACCCCCTAACAATATTTAATTGCGGCATAGCGTCCCGTCCAATGCCATTTTCCCGGAGATCTTTCCTTGCGTGACGAATTCCAATTGCCTGTTGTCGCTCAGCATATCCGGTATTTCCATTGCGCAGTGTTAGACCATCGGAATGTGGCTCGCCTCCATTTGGCGAACACAGCGATTAAAACAATGGACTTTGTCAGAATCAATCGATTCGTCAGCATCATAAAATCCGCACTCATGCGGCACTGGTTTATTAAAGCTTCCTATGATTTGATCCTCCGTTAGCGTGATGGGAGCACATTGAACATCCAGGCAAAATTAACTCCCAGCAATATTGAGCAAGAAAAAGGAGACAAACACAAATGGTACAGAAAAAAATGACACGCATTATCTAGAACTATTCGTCCAAGTAGCGTTTTTGGAGTTTCTATAGCAACGGCACAACGGAGAATAGTTCGGCTGGTTTCCTGGTTAACTTTGTCCGTTCAATTTTGTTTACTAACAGGCCGGCTGTTTAAAACCCAAATGTGGAGAGTGTGGCTGAAGTGAAAGGTCTCCTCGAGTAATAATGACATAACAGGGAAGGCAAACACTCTCCACCCATGGTGATTCATCGCCAATGGCAGATAACCATCTCCATGAACATCCAAATTGGGTAATTTTGGAGAATGTGTCACCAAAATACATATTTATAGAGATGCCAATACCTAATGAACCTCTAATTATAGTTCCATCTGATGGACATTATTTTGATTCGAAATGTGTTGGAATTTGATGAAAAGCTAACTACGTCGGAAACGGGAGTCTATTTGATTTTAATTTCTCATGAAGGCCATGTTAATGATCCAGGGAAAACAAAGAACCGTTGGGGTCGGCCTCATTTCCTCATACCTGCTCGGGCATGGACTCACGGCCCCCGGGGGAGCTCTCCGAGAACCAGAATTAGTCACCAGATTCCAATCAGGTGTTAGTTAAGGAATGGGACCATTCTTCTGATGGACACCAGGAATTGATTTGGCCCGATGGTGATGAGAATACTCACTTAACTGCACCTCCCTAGGATTTGGCGTGGGCATGATGCACTAAATACTGGTACAGCAGTCCTGTCGTTACAGCGGTTACCTTATTTCTTCCTTTCTATCGTTAGCCATATTAATTAGGAATGTGCAAGATTTGGATTTGGATATAATTCATCCGCCTGGTTTATTACCTTATATATTTTCTTAATTCTTTGATGATTTGCGCTGCAGGTTGTTTTGGACGCCAAGATTTAAATATCAGACTTGTCCCATTCTGGCACTACGTTCACAGAAGGGATGTGTATGCTGTGAGTTTTCAGCGGCTACAGACACGAGTCAAATTTAACGTCGATGTGCAAGGCTATTAGACAACTTCAGATGCAAACTGTTGTTGCATATTGTGGCATTTCAGATCTGTGGACACCAAGAAAGTTCTGGTTACACCATATTCTTTCAGTAGCTCGTATCTCCCGTCTGTCGTGACAGCTCAGATCTCTGGTCTCATGTTATTTCGCATCTTTCTGATAGTTCAGATCTCCCTTGATGTCGCGTTATCATGACAGCTCACATCTCTGGTCAAATTTTATTTGGCATCTTCCTGATAGTTCATGTTGTATCATCGCGACTGTTCAAATCTCTAGTCTCATGTTATTTTGCATCTTTTTGATAGTTCAGATCTCCTATCATGTTGTGTCATGAGGACAGGTCACATCACAGGTGTTCTGTTATTTGGCATTTTCATCAGCTAAAGATGTGAAAAGTATAACACCTCGCAAATGAAACATATACAGTAATTCAAATATAGGATATCATAACAAAAGGGGAATTTATCCTTGCTTGTAAGATGTTCAAACGAGCACTTTGGCTGAAGTCTCAACGTTTAAAGATATCTCCAGACCTCAGCTATAGACATGCTTGCAAAAGTTGCGTCACTTCGACGCGATCTTAACGTCCAAGTAAGTCCACTACATCTGCAGAACTCAGTTAGCTCTGCATGCAAAAGTTAAACGTGACTTCGACAGGAATTATAAAGACCATTGCCTCTGCAGGCCTCAACCATGATTACAAAATCCACTTTTGATACTTCGACAGAAAAAATCAACGAATACCGCCTTCGACCAATGCCTATGAAATTTTACAATATCAAAATTCACGACAATTCTTGTAGCAGATCTAGATGAAAACAAAATGCTCCACACCCATTTGAACAGTTAACAGACAGTATTACGCATAACCGAATGGAATGAGCGCTAAAGTTGGTTCCATTTTTTGAGCCGCTCGTGTGTCACGTGACATCCTGACAGACTTCCACGGCGCTAAACCGCCATTCCCTAAACTAGGTTCTGCGCGAGGTAATCTTCCCTCAACCAATCACCGAAGGCACGTCCCGATAAAATGACCTAGGTTAGTGACTCAAATCCCAAATCAAAGAATCTGACGCAACGAGTTACGTTTCATTTCAATAGCCATTCCAGCTATCATTCATGCTATTAGCTTTCCATTTGTTTGTAACAGGTTAAATCACTTCGAAGGTCTGAAAATACATGGGATACGAAGTCATTACATTCAATTCTCTGTGAATTTGTGAATCGAAATGGCAGTTAGACGTGGACATTAGCTGCAGAAAGTTTCATTTATTTCCGGGCCAGCATAATAAATTTTTCAATGCCCGGAAATATTCCAATTTTACGCTATGTATAGCTAGCCTGTGATCGCGTCAGGACGGAATCAAAAACACGCGTCTTTCGGTGTATGTATGTCCATCGCTGAATTTTATTCTATATTTTTAGCGCGACATAAATTTTCTGAAAATTAATTCTGAAGAAGATCTTATCGTTGAAAGAATAAAATTTTTTTGCACAAACACGATAATCGTTACCCGCTCGATGCTTCAAACATAAGATGTATGAAAGGAAGTGGCAATTCAGCTGTCCTTTGGTATTTCTGATCTAAGTTCTCAGTTCGTGTATGACTAACATCTCAACATTTTGTGAATGGACCAGCTAGTCTTTCGTCAGTTTCTTAATATATCTGAGTAACCAGTTCTTAATTAAGTTCAAACCTAGCTACCAGCTCTTAAGTACGTTACAAATGATCCATTCTTATATCACTAACAGGGTGCGAATTCGTTTACATGCAGCGCATTTAGAGGCCAACAACTGTTCTACATGTTTAACGGTTGTTAAGAAATCGCCAAATTATTTGAACTATCGGAACCTTTTCAATGCACGTATAGTCAACAACGGTTATACTATGTGTACGGTACCAAAGTTGTAATTTGCTGTCCAGTTAACAAGTAGCTATTCCACGAATCTCTGACAAGTCTCCAGTGGATGGGACAGAGGGTGCAAGGATACCTTGATCCTCTTCCATATCATCAGGTCCTCATGGAAACCACCCCTCCTCAGCAGCATATGACTTTGTCACAATCTCTGTCCAGATAAATGACTGTCCCACAAATTATCGTCTCGGATTAAACGTTCATTTTATCGCCCGCTGAAAATGTCACCGTATTGTCCTTGTAAATGAAGTGGAGATGGCCACGCTATGGCCTTTTGACCAATCGGGGATCGATTCTGTCAGCACATCATGGTTGTCACGGTGTCCATTCCGCACGAAAGGTCGGCCAGTTCATCCATTCACGACCAAAAGCGGCCGGCTAGTGTTTCAGAATTAATGACGCTGCATAATTAGATTGGATGTCGTTTAAGCCTGCGGTATGATTCCGTAGTTGCTCGCTAAACGACTCAATTTAGACGGCGACCATTTGATACAGTCGCTTAAATTCGCGAAGGAGACCGGAATTATCCCGGCGGCTTTAGACCTGTACCATGGTACGCAGATAACCGCACATGACACGGTCTGCTGGCATCCGCACGTCAAGGTAACCACCGCGTGTTGCATGTGAAGTCAGGAATTTTTGAAGGAAACATAGAGAGCAACCGATAAGCAGATTTTCTGTTTTCTGATAACAGTCAGGAATTTTTGAAGGAAACATAGAGAGCAAACAATAAACAGATTTTCTGTCACAGAATACGTGCTTTTAAAATGTTCTCTATGCTTCCTACAAGCTGATTTCCATCGTAGACTTGTAAGGAAAACCTGGGGTCAGTCGTTGCGAACTGCATTAAAAGTTACAACATGGCTTAAATTCAAACACCAATCTCACCCTACAGGAAAGTAAATGGCACTTTGAGCTAAAAGTTGATACCAAACTGAAGACATCATACTTTTACAAAATTATGCCTTCTCAAGAACTCAGTTTGCTCACTTATAGGTAACAATTAAGACACAAAAATACATACATGTATATCCAAAAGAAAAACATATGATGGAAAACACACTCTAAAGCGCCAGTAAGGTATTTTCAGATATTGAGAATACACACAAACACCTCTGGCTTAATGAAGATGCTCAGTCCTGGATTTTAATTAACAACAGCCTGATTTGGTAAATCTGCTATATAATTACTCATCTGCTTAACAAGCTGTTTGTATAACACTGCACCTCCAGTCAAATCCGGAAGAATCAGAAGACCAGAACCAGTGTGTACAACCAGATTACACCGCGCCATCTGTCGGCACAAGTAGAAATGATCGTCGTTTATGCATTGGCAAAACGATTAGGTCACTTATGACAAGCAGAAATCTGAGCAAACAAGAAGTAATTTAGGATAAAAGGAAAAAGGCCATAACCCCAGCTGGACAGTACACATGTCTTTCTCAACAAAGGACAAATTTGCCGTTATATTTAGCATCAGTTTAACGCGGATGTATAATTTTATTGACCGTGAAAATACGATCCATAGAACCCTCCCGCAAGTGTCGACCTCCGATTGGCGAGAAAGCCTCAGTTTCTCATCGTCAACAAAAGGGCTATATATAGTCACAAAACGCGCAAAAAAGTGATTATGAAAATTATCTTGGGATGGTGGTTTGCACGTAAAACTACGTCCTTAAGAAGCTTTCGCAGTCGCGCATCTGGCGACAGTGTCACTAATCACATTCAAATCCCTCCGCGTCGCCGACAATCACAGTCGAGTGGCTAGAAATCTGATCAACATTTCAAGCGGTGTCGAGGACAATGGCACTGGGCCCATTCCATCTTAGCGCATTGTCTCAGTGAATGTCCGCGCAGCATTTGCCGGCCGCAGATGACTAACGAAGCTTTTAGCTGTCCCGTCCCGGATCAAACCACTTGTTCGTGTGTCGCCAATTACTGCTGGGAAAGATTTAGAGCGTCGGCAAATATTCGGAGCTTGTTTTTAACTGATGGAGGCACATCGTTTTCCATAGATAAATTCGGAGAGAGTTTAAAACCCAAGAGTAAAACATCCGTATGTGCAACATGCCGTCTAGAAAGGTGTAGATGATGGTGTTTTCCTGTCTGCACATCTGTCTGTCAGCAATTTCATATATTTGTGTGCTGGTCTAGGTTAGTACACACTATGCATCCATTAACGCAGGGAAATTTGTTCTATCATGAGCGGAGAATTCATAGATTCACTAGCTCTAATTGTCTGCTGTACCTTTGGGAAAAATAAGCGTTCTACGACCCTCTTATATTAGCGATTTGCTCAGATTATTTCGTTAAAGATCACTTGTCTTCCATTAATATGGAGTACGCCACACGTGAGAAAGTTAGTAACTTTTGGTCGGAGGCTTCCGGACAAGGTTAGTCACTAGCTTTTGGGCCGAGGCTTCCAGACAATGTTAGTCAGTAACTTACGCTCGGTGGTTTTTGAACAACCTGTTTTCCTCTACCCTTGAAACGGACCGCCATAGAAGAAGTTAAAATTTAGTAAAATGATTACTCCAAAGCAACTGTTCATAGTTTGCTTATCTACGAGACCGTAGTTTATTTGATTGTTCATGCAATAATGCCAAACTTACACCACACTTACATTCTGGTATGAAGAAAAACCGTACTGATTTTCTGTGACCTTGACTGCTTTACTCAAGGCCACTGGCCTCATTTAAGTTAAATTTTATAAAAGGCCTGTAAACATGATATCACTAGAATAGTTTAGCCCAAGTTCACCAAACTTACACCACATTCACACATAAAAAACCGTATTGAGTTTCAGCCACTTTGACCTTTTCTTGAGGTCATGTAAGTCAAATTTTATGAAAGGCTGCTAAACGCTTATCTCTGGAACAGTTTGTCTGAAATTCACCAAACTTACTCACACTTATTCTAGCTGGCATGATTAACAATGGTATTGATTTTCGGCTACCTTGATCTTCTCAAGGTCATTACAGCCATTTAAGTTATATTTTATGAATGGCTGGTATTATACATAATATCTCTTGGAACTTGTATCTATTCGTTACTTTGTACATGTGCTTTAGGCCGCGCAGTACACTGCACAGAATTTTTCTCACATGTGATGGAGGTCAGTTTCGCGCTTGGAGAAAACCGATGATCAAACAAGACGTACATGTAGATATCTGCATCATACTGATGGAAGAAATGTGGTCTTTAACGAACGTTAGACTTCGAAAACGAACGCATGAGGGCCGTTAACATTCTTTTTGCTTTTTGTCACCAAGGCCTCACAAACAATTCGAGCAAGACAATCATCAGGTTGCCTATTCACGAACAAAATATACTTCTCGTTGTTAACAAAGTGTTGGGGAATCAACAACTCGTCGCTATTTAAACACACGTCTCGTATGTCCTAGTCTTTAAAGAGTAAGCATCTTTAACCACAAGACCACTGGCCGCCCCGTTGTCAGTGATAAATCAGCATGTTTAGTACTTATGTGACCCGGTGCATCAGCCATTAAACTTATCACCTGACACATATCCCTTTTGATCTATTGTCGTGTTGCTATTTCTCAAACGCAACTTAATTTATATCGAACGTCAAGGTTTTTAGCTGGAGTTGCCTTAGATAACACTAAAATGGCGCATAAACGAAGTTTGTTTGGGTTATATCGAAAGCAATACCCACGTCTAGCCCTCCAGTGTCTGGGCTTAAATTAATTCAATAGAACTCCCAAACGCCTTTGTCGAGTGTATATGTATCGGTGGAAATTGCATTAACTGGGAATGTACAGGAATGAAATTAGGGCACAAACTTGGGCCTGCCGCGAGCAGAGCACGCTCGGATGTCAGTGTCAGATCTTGCCGTCTAACTCATGTCCATTTCAATCGCTCAATACCAGCGGTGTTGATTTCGCTGAGAGGGATATTTCTTCCAGAGCTTCAATATTGTCCATTTCAGCATGTTTGCTTTCACCCGGAAGATGGTCGATGAGAATTTCTCTGGTCTATAAAACCGGACAGTTTTTCTCTGGAGTAGTTGAGTCATCTGCAGCAGTGGTTACAGCCTTGTAGCTGCGGTTCTTCCGGTCGCTTTATCTGTTAACCGCCCAAATTGTCCGCAGAGCTTCTTGATTTCCTTACCGACACGGAAAGATAAATTTCAGGAACTTGACGAAACGATGTGACATCACAAATATGTATATATGTGTATTTCCTGAAAGTCAAACTCCGATTCCCACTATCTTGCATGATATAGACATAGAATTTCTAATAAATTTACTCTTCGTTGATATAAGATAATTTAATGTCAGAATTATTTGACACCTGCGTTCTTAATAACGGGGGAGCTTTCAATCGCTTGATCTCACGAGGTGCGCATAGGTTTAATACTGTATACTTTCGGACATGGAACATTCAGGATTCTCCTGCGTCATGGAGGTTTGGGTGGCAATAAGCTGTCGACGGTGCCGTTTCGTGTGGTCTTACACGAAGTTCGGTTGAGATAACATGTCGTCTTACAATATGTTATGCAGGTATGCCACAAGAGGAAAATTCGACAGCATATGAAACTCACCAAAGGTCGATGGGTGTATGACAACAATGAAATTGTCAACTAATCAGTAAATCAAAGCACACGCGTTGATTACACCATTCGTTAAAAAAATCACTTATATGTAAGCAAACACCAAAACATTTAAATAGTTATGGAACGCATTGATTTTTGTATCTAAAGCTTTGCACGTTCATGGGTGCAAATGCTGAGGTAGAGATTAGCTTCCACCAGTAAGATTGTTTATGTTGAATGCTGTTTTTATTCTAACTTTTGACCGCACGTCTGATTTCAGGGAATTTATGCTTCTCTTAACGTCTCTGATAGGATTATTAGCGTTTGATGCCACTCTCCCGGGTCCATAAAGATACCGTTATCAACAAATTGGCCCCATTATTCGGTATTCGTAAAAGGAGACATTGCTTGGTGAGCAGAAAGAGAAGACGTCGATCTAATTCAGGCCGGAATGGATTGAATTTATCTCTTGTTTCTGTGTTAAAAGGCAATAATGTTGGTATGGTGTGATATGTACCCATTAAGATGGCGACGTGGTCGCGCAAGTCCCCGGCCAGTGCCCTTTGCTTGCATAATCCAATCCTGCAATATCGGGCACTCCATGCATTGTGTATTGTTCCTGTCGAACGATACAGTGTGAAGGAATGCTTCTAAGCAGCACTGCCTCAGCATCATACATTTGTAGCTAATCTCTGCATCATTTCTGGTTGAGATAGGCGTTGGAATAAACGTGAGAATGATTGGGAAATGAATCAGACTTATCAGAGGTCCAGCTGACAGTATGGGACCTGATGTATAACTGCACTGAAAGAGACACTTCCACACGTGGCCAAACAGCTGTAATATCGCAACATGCCATTACAGCCTGCATTAAGGCAGCATCGATAGAGGCATATTTACAGCTTTACTTCGCAAATAAATTGATGTGTTCCTGGGCGAAAGGTTGGAAGGAGATTTGCAAATCTTTTCCCGGTGATATTGCGTATGGTTGCCAGGATATGGTCCTCCACGGTACAAAATCAGATCACTAAGTGCCCCCTTAGAAAAAACACAACATATCATGTCTCGTGCTCTATTTGCTCGTACCGTAACTTCGATTTTGCAATTGGCGCGTTTTTTGCCTAGAATTTGCCCGACACGCCTTGCCTAATCACCGTTAGCTGTATTCCCAAAAAGCCTGAAGAGTACAAAAAAAAAAAAAAAAAAAAAATCACCAAATACAGACAACATGCATTATTACGCTCACACTATTGACTTTTCAGCTGGAAAACTGACGGACTTTACGAAACGGCTCTCAATAAATGGAGCGCATTCCAGAAAAATTGCAAATTTATCAAAGCCCGTTCGTATTTTTTTCTCCGCTGTCATAGAAAAATTGCTACATTATCACAGGATTTTACTACATTTGGCATGCGTTGTCGAAAAAAAGCTACCTCTTTTACAGACTATATACATCTTTTTTCGAGATAAGGTTGCCGGTGTCACAGAATTGTCTAATGACACTGTGTTTGGGTCGGACGATAGCGAGATTCGCCTTTTCTGGGAGCGAGAAGGAAAAAGGCAATTTTTCCATGCAAATTCCTAATGAATTTAAGATACAGACGCAGATTCTGATGCACATAGAACAGAGCCAGATTCTTTATTTACCTGAAGTTTCCACCTGTCGATCTCAATAGCGCATTCATTATGTAACTGTTATTGTCCGATTGTCCCTGATCTCGTCTCCAGGTAAAATTGAAAAATTAATATGAACGACACGCTGATCTTTTTTAATAGTGCCCTAGACAGAATGGCCGTAGTACTTGACAATTCTCTTATAAATTTTGTGTATTATTTAACGATTTAATTATCGCCATAAGTTATCGCCTATGCCATGGGTATGCAATATCGCATCAGGCGACTTTAGTAGATCTAATAACAAGTATATTGCATATATCTAAATATGATGTATACTGTACTACTATTCGGTTTGGGCGGGATCACGTCTTTTATTGTGTAAATTCACAACTTTGTTCGCTCATCATTTGTCCAATGTTACCTGGCTGTGGGCTTCGGTTTTCTGCCAGGTGTCATGCATGCTGAAGTATTACCCGTGGAATCATGTTTCTGTTTCAGGTATTTGGAATGGGTTAACAGTCAGACGACTTCATTTATTGTCCACTAGATTTATCGACGTCCGTCTGTAACTCCTTGTTCTCATTTCTAATGAAAACTTTGTGGTCACAAAATGCTTTTCTGTCAAATTCCTTGTCCCCTCTGAACATTCGATCATAAGATAACCATAGCTTACCCAATCATTATCGTCTTATTAATGACCATGACAGAGAACCGAGTACCTCTTGACGTCTGTGCTTTGTGTTTGTAAACAGCTCTATTGCTTCCGAGTGACTGCGCACATCAGATGTAATCTTCTAGATCCTCAATCCGTGGCCGCTTTTTTCATTGTCAAGTGGGACTTTGCGTGCAAGTGACGAATTTTATAGTTGTTGCTGAAGCGCGCTGTGTAATTTGAAGTGGGTTTGTTGGCTCTGAATGGACCGCTATCAGAACGGTACCTCAGCTGAAGCCAGTCCGTACAACTTTAGGTCATGAGCAAACCAATTTAATCCAATTATGTACTAGATTTCAGCAAATGGGAATGACAATGGGAATGTATGGATGTTCTACCGCTGCGAAGATTCAAATGTAGATGGGTATACATCAGTAACTACATCGCCTGTCTGTCCGTCCGCCCTTACATTTGCTTATTTCACCTCATGCCGGAAAATACTTTAGCATATACGCACAGATACCTGAATATCCACTGTTTTAAAAAATACACCAAGCAGTGACTGATGTATACTAACCATTTAAAATATCCCTCTTGATGAAAAGCAAGATATTGTATCAAGGAATTTCTCGTAATAACTGATTCACAAATGAACGATACTTCATATGCTTTTCATGAAATCCACAATTTAGGCCAGTCAGTGTGAAAACATTTTCAGTAGGCTGTGCATACCCAAGGCCTTTGGTCTTTTCCGAAGCGACAGACAAGATGTCGCCTTTGTCTATCACGTATACAGAATCAGAAATTTCGAGCTATGTGATGCATTACGGTTACCTATAGGCTATGTTTAAAATATACATGAAACATAGTTATGGTATATTTGATTTAAAGCCGATAAGAGAGTGTGAAGCATTGCAATTACTCAAGGATCTCTGTGGCTTAGTGATCAAACCCGCCAACGATTTTAGACCTCAACCATTGGTCAATAAAATCTACGATTCGACTGAGGGTTTACATCATGACGTTTGTCACCTGTCTCGCACGACCCATCAGTTACCTCCACCCATAAAGCTGAAGGAAATCGCATAAGTGAAAAATGCATAAGTATGACGTAACATGGTGTCACACATAACGAATAATGGAGTAAACAAGCTTTTTAACTGTACGATTCATATCGTTAGTTCTTAACGGCCTTTCCTGAGAATTAAGTCCCAGCATTCATGCAAACTCGTGCGTGACGTAATTACACCATCACGTAGTGGTTGTCGGAATGTGTCACTCACACCGGACTAATGTAACTAAATTATTTAACACTATTGTGCTTGCACCATGTAAATCAGTGCTTCTCTTTCGTTTCGGGGGTAGGATTACTACGTGACGATAGCCACATCTGTGTGCTGGATGATTGACGGTGTGATCAGTTTCAACTCGGTAGCTGGACAAATCATCCTGTTACCAACAGCTTTTTGATGACGGTTGTGGTGATCGTTGTCCATTCTATGACATACCTCGTGCGTGCTGACAATTTGTGAAAACGTCAAGATGACCCATAATATGTCATAGAACAAAGTGGTCGGCACAGATATTGCGTAATCAGAAAAAATCTCTCCTCGGACAAAAAGCAATCTCCCTGACTCTCCATCTTTGTTTCACAACCTGTCCCGCAATTATAAATTGAAAAGGAATTATAATCCTATGTCAGACGTAACTTTATTGACAACACTTTCTGCAAGTTTCCATCGCAAAGGCGAAAAATGGACTACAGACGCCATGTCTTGAATTTAAAGGAATTGTTATTGGCGCCATTTCATAACTCCTCGAATATGGCCGAAAATGGCGATATAGTACCCTATCTGATTGAGGTGTTGACCTTGATACAATCACCAGGCCAGCGAGGTCGAGTTTTCGAATCAAGCTGTGGTCACTCACACAAGACTAGGTGAGGTCGAGTTTTCGAATCAAGCTGTGGTCACTCACACAAGACTAGGTGAGGTCGAGTTTTCGAATCAAGCTGTGGTCACTCACACAAGACTAGGTGAGGTCGAGTTTTCGAATCAAGCTGTGGTCACTCACACAAGACTAGGTGAGGTCGAGTTTTCGAATCAAGCTGTAGTTTTTTCAACTCCTTTGTAAAGTTCTGCCAGGTACCTGGCGAAGGGCGAGGAGGAGGACGAAGTATGGGCTTTAACTCAGTGGTTTCTCCTGCTTAAAATGTGTAAAAAAGAGGAAAAATATTTGGATATGTAGCGTGGAAGCATTGCTCACGTAAAACGACGAGATTTCGAAACAGAATGTTAATAAAATGGTGGAGACCTCTCACTCACTAGCCTTAAAGGGGTCATATTAAAGAAAAAAAAAAAGAACGTTAAGTAGAGGACCCCAACACCATTTAGCCCTCTCTGAAAGTAACAAACCTGCAAGTTAATTGTTTGTAAATCAGAATAAATACATGCTCTCAAGGCACAGTTGCTGACTCACAAATGCGACCGCTCCTTTGTTATAGGTACTTACCCGTAGAGAATCACGTCGTTCAGCGTAGATTATACACCCTTGATGAAATATTTGGGAGATTGCGTGATGGACAATGATTTGACAGTGTGGCGTGGTCCCGAGGCTTGGACGTGTTAGTTACTGTCAAAAAGGTGGCGTGTTGCATGAAACAAGTGTCTGGTGTCGAGTTACCCCTCCCAAGTGCTCTGTCGCGGGCAGAGTCCCGTGTATGGAATCACCGAGCGGACCAAAAGTAGCTTCACTTCAAATTCCTATTGTTGTATAGTACTGAGTGTATAACATCCCCAGAAGAGTGACTACTCTTCGTTACATACATTATAGAGTCTAGTTTCCGTATGATAATGATGATACATCACGGCATAATGTATAGGTTCACCATTACTATGGCTTCCATTGGTTATATAGCGCGGTATTATAGTTTAGAGATTCAGTATGGAAGTTGGGTTTATTATAACTTCACAATGATGGTATGTTGTCAGCGGTCAGAAGTATATGGTGTGCTGAATAACTTGGTAATGAGAGTCGATTTTCACTACTTCTTTAATACGGGTAGAGATTAGGCCTTCACCTATGGCAGTGAATTTAGAACGGTTATAGGGCGCGGTATCGCGCTAATGCAACTCCACCTTGACAATACCTGCAGATCTTTATACAGTATAATGCATAGTTTACATTTCTCCTTGTCTAATATGTACTCATATGAATTCCAGTCATTTTATACCACCCAGCGAATGGTGTTATCGTGACAATGTCTTCATATTCTAACATAAGATGACTTTCAATGTTCGTATAGCAGTTGTCTACGTTAGTTAGTCTGTACACAAATGACCTCACATTTATTTATTTGATTGGTGTTTTACGCCGTACTCAAGATTATTTCACTTATATTACCGCGGCCAGCATTATGGTGGGAGGAAACCCGGGGGAAACCCACGACCATCGGCAGGTTCAAATGACCTCATACTGGCGTCCGACAGACAAATGTGTACGCCCAATGTGGAAATATTACTATAATTAATAACCGTTATAATACACGATAGGCTCACGTGGAAAACGTGTTTTCTAGAGCAAGTCACATGCCTGTATGACTGGTGCGTGTTTTAACGTATCCCAAAATATTGTCTTGCAAAACACCGATTCAGCAAGTGACTATACATCTGCGCTTTCATACATTTTTGTTGCCACTTTGTTACATAATAACTTACGGATGTCGCGGCTGAGCAGGTTTTCTAACACGTATCGTATGACCACTTCAGAGATAGTGAACATGACAAACATACCAGGAGCAAATTACACATAAACCCTTTGTGCAGAAAGTTCGAGACCACAGTTGACATTCCACGAAGCTAGTGTTTCAGTGAAACTTACGTACATGTATTACTGACAGAATTAACCAATCAAACTTAGCCATATATCTTATATGTCTTAGTGTAAACCAGCCAAGCAAAAGACTAACTATTCCTTGCTTCATTCAGTAAACGCCTATTTTATCTTGACAACTTAACAAAGCATGTATCAGATGATTGGTATCTTTCATGCATGCGGTGTAAAGCATTGTGCCTTGGCAAGGTGACACTAGAGTGTTATGCGGAGATCATTTGATTGTTATTCAACGTTATAATCAAGAATTTTTCACCTCTCCAATGCATGTCAGTTTTATGGATGGAGGAAACTTTTATAAACCACCTACATTTGACATGTTCCCGACGAACTTCCTCACGTGTGACGTACACATATACTTCTATGCACACAATATTGGTAGACAAGTGGTCGTCAGTTAACGTTAGAGTGCACAGACGGTGCCACGCGCGTTATCCACGGCTTACTGTCACCAAGAACCAACGAACACTCAGATATAGTAATCTACAAACTCCCTGTCCAAGATCGGGGTTGAACCCTCACCCTGTGGGTCTTTATGATTGAAAAAATAAACGCCATGACCACTCCACCACGACCCGCTCTGTTAAACGCGAAATACATAGCGACTGTATTGAGACATTTGTCTTACAACATGTTTTCTTCTGTGACATCATTAAAAACACATTTATAACATGACCTAACCGATAATATGTTACTTCCGCTATGTTTTCAAGTCACACAGCAGCAGACTAGCTACTGTCTATCGCCAAGCATGCTCCGGTATTTCCCTCAACAACTCTCTGTAGCAATTGGGCCCGAATATTCCGTATAAACGCAGCCTCCGAAGGAACAAACAGACGCTATCTTTTCGCCCAGGCTTTCGGCTGCTGGTAAAAAACACAAATTAGATAGAAGGCGGACGTGTCTCTCAACACTATATCCAAATTAGTTTACTTTCTGTTCGCAGATATTCCCTGAGTTTTTTGTCCTGACTGCTTTTCGACTATACAAGCATAACTCCAAGGAGTGACAGCCGATTGCATGCATCACACAGCATTTCGAGAAGTCAACATAGGTCAGAAAATTCGATGAAAAACAGATAGAAAAGGAGAAACTAATCACCGAAGTAAAGGAAAGGACAGAAAAGTTGGTTTCGATTTCCAGCCTTTACCTACCACAGAATCCATGGTTTGAAGACGAAACAAAGTGAGATGCATGAAAGAAGCGTGGCGTAACATTGGTTGAGTCTGTATAAGACAGAGCTCTGTGATCGCTCTATATGGAGGCTGTTGTAAACCAAACGGCTGATGTGTTTTCTCTCATCCACCGTTAGTAGACTATTTTAACAGCTGCCTTTCACGTGAAAATTTCTTGGTCCTGTACACTGACACGATGTTGAAGACAAGCGACATGAAGAAAAACTCCTGAGCTGATGGATGAATGCTACCATGCAACTTCAGCTCGTCGCTGGTGAATCGGCAGCGAAACGCCGTCTTACTTCATCGCGACAATTACAAAACTAGTGAAAAAATGTCAGCGAACAAGCTCACAACAAATATAAAAGTTGCGTGTATATACAGTTTCTTGTCTTATGTCCAAAAGTTAGCCCGTTGGCATACAAGTAGGTTATTCGGCGTGTAAAACGTGAGATGCTTCCCCATGTTACCCCGGATATTAAGCACAGCGGCAAACCAGGGTGTTGACAAATAATATTTAATAACACAAAAAACACTGTTTGAAGTTCCGAAAATCATTTTAATATGCTGATGATCCCGGAGACTCTTAGTTTGTCAGCATTTTGTGCCCTAAATGCAATTTGTCACGTTTGTTTGGGCTAGTTATTGTCACGTGTTTATACACTGACTCAAACACGGTTTCGACGCCGCCATGTCTGTTTACCGCCTTTTCAGGAAATAAAATCAAAGCAATCAGATTGGTTCTGTCTCCAACGCACATAATTCACTAATTTTTATTTTCGTTACAAGTTGTTGTACTTTATCTATGATGCCAAAAGGAGTGTGTTACCTGTAGGATGGTCCTTTAATTAAAAATCGCTCAAATTAATTAATAATGGCGGGCAACAGTTTGGACTGAATCATCTCATTAGCGATGAAAGGTAATTAGGCCTCGTGATATGATACAAAGCTTACAGTTTTCAGTCAAACTGAAGGCAATTCTAAACTTTTCATCTTATTTAAATCGAATAAACAGGCCTTTGTACATACTACATGATCTGATGCAACTCAAGCTGGCTATATATATATGTATATATAAAAAACGTTCGTTGAGCTATGAAACGACCAGGTATGCACAGGTCAATTGCCGAATACAAGCATTATATTAAGGCCTGTACATTTGCTCAGTCCGAAATAATAAAAGTAAACACATAAGTTGCAATATCTCTTTTTTTTTGTTCCGTTGACATAGCGCACGTTGCAGTTCTTTAATAGATAGAGATGCTTTGCGTGGACGGCATTTGAAAATATCGGCAGCGGCAAACATAGAGTGATGCTCGTCTTGACGAGGACGTGATTCTGGTCCGATTGTCGTGTTTAGACGAGAGTTCTCACGATGTGGACTAGCCGACTACTTTCCCTAAGCCGATCGTGTAGGCAGACATATATTGGAAATCAAATGAAGCCATCCACATAACGTGATCGTTTAAACACCAGTAAAGTTCGCCAATTCCCGGCTCCAGTTATTTAAACAAAGTCGTCTGAAATATGACTCCGTCATTTTTCTTCACAACCAACTAACTTATGCAGACAGTACATGAGAGATGAATGCTGCTATTACTGCATGCATTCTAAAACTAGGACAGTGTTTATCATGCAGACTGGTATTAACTTGTGTAGACACACCCTACCTTTACAGGTTGTGTGTATCTTGTAGTTACTTACAGATAAAACATTCGAAACACTGTAGTTTATCTGCCACTGAAATTCCTGCAATAATTGAATACTTTATTACGTGTGACGAATTGCGTTGGTTGTATTTGGACTACATTAAAAATCATTTTCTTGTTACACGTGTAGCTTCACGCCTCCCACATTTTTTTAGATGATTAAATTCTGTAAAACCAATCGCAATGACATACTTTTGATTTAACAATATGGTAAAAATAATGACTCGACTTTTTCCCTCTCTATACACTAGAGGGCGCCTTTCGCACAGCCTGTGGACATCACGCACAAATGTCGTACTTTTTTACCTCCAACTCCTAGGGATGTACAGACGAGTGAACAGTTGTTGGTTATCCATCAAATGCCGGCGGTTATTAGGCAGCAGTCGTTTTTCGTTGACGTTTTACTGGCGTTGGTTTCGTCTGCAGGCGTGCTCGTACACTTTGTAATTGGCCTTCTGTTATAAATCAGACTGTTAACATATACCCCATTGCCAAGACATTTCTCGGATGTCTGAGCGGAGGACACCGCGGTGAAGCTGTGCAGATTTATACTCGGTACGCTGGCCGCCCAGGCTCACGATCGCTTCCACTCAGTTCATAGATCACTCTAGTTTACAGACTTGACAGAGTTTTGGACACTTATTATAAATGACTGTTGTATTTGAATGTCTGCTTGCTGTCGCCCCTTTCTCTCTCTCTCCCCCCCTCGCTCTCTCTCTCTCTCTCTCTCTCTCTCTCTCTCTATCTCTCTCTCTCTGCAACATGTAGCAGACAACCAGTGAGGCCTCCATGAGCTTTAGCAATAGTTCGTGTTCTATCATCAATCGAAGCATTCTGTTTCCCCTACCTAAAGTTAGGGTGAGGGGCAATTAATTCATGTAAATGGCCTTTGGATAATCAAGGTGATTTAATTCAAGAATTATCAGTTTCAAAGGAACGATACCTCTTAAAGTAGTTTAATCTGATATATATGTTACCAAATTTTCAGAAAAGTCTATGACTTTCTTGACAGTAAAAATATTTCTGCTGCTTTATTTAATTGCTTGTTTATTTTTATTTATTTATTTATTTATTTCTGTATAAACGATAATCCCTGGTGAGAACCTCCTCTCTGTGGCAGGTGCCAGCATGGCAAACTCCTTTGTATTACAGAATAGAACTAGACTAAAACCTTCGAAAATTTGCCCTCGCCACGATAGGACTGAGATACTGCCGACGTGGCGTTAAGCCATAATCATTCATTCATTCGAAAACTTTTCACGCAATACTTGCAAGACACAAAACATGAGCTGAACTAAAGAGACTCAAAGACTGTTATGTGTGGATATGAATACATTTTATATGAGTAACTTGTACACTTACGCAGCGACAGTGTATGTTACACTTGGATTCACACTGATGCCTCATATATCTTTGGAACACCGCGGTTTCGGTGAAATGCAAAGAACTGACAAGGCATAATATATTAGAAAAAAGATCGATCGTGTTAATCCAATCTATCATAGGTGTACATAAACGCGGAACATTCTCCTGTTGTTCTCCTCGCTTGTTTGCTCAGAATATAAGTAATAAAATTTTGTGAAAAGAAGAATAAATAAGTTTGTCTTGCTTTCCTTTCATCGAATTTCTAAGCTGATCTCAATGCAAAGGCGCAGACAATTTTAGGCTGAAAAAGAAATGAAACGCATGAATTAAGGATAAGGTGTACCAAGAAAACATCTGTATATTTTGTTTCCTTCGTAGTCGAACATCTACTGTTATGAATGTTAAGCCCCTGATTCGTGGCAACAACATTAAACCTGCATAGAGCATGTTGCTGACTGTTTACGATACGGTTGTCATTATAACTGCTTTGGCCCTGGAACGAGGATTCTCTCCAAACAATAAGATAATAAATGACATGTTTTTGCTCCATGTGGTTTGGTCTCCTCGTCCAGGAACATGTGTGTCAGGCATATAAGTGCATTTAGTGGCGCTTCCCTCAACATATCACTAGGAACAACTGTCTCTAATTCATCACACAGCATTCTGGTGTGGATAGGGAAGAGCTTTTGTTCTATAGGTACCCAGGATAGTTCACGTGGTCACTGCTCAGCGTCTTGGTAATTAAATATTCGGGTGTTTCTTCCCTGTGTAGTTTCCAGCATGCCATGTATAAAATGCAGCTCTCGCTCTCAGCGACGATCAGATTATTAGAATACTCTTGAATGGAGGAATCTTTCTCTTACAACCCTGTGTCCAAACAAAGAATCGGTTAAAGAAACACTTAGGTCAGTGTGAAGTAAATTGTCCGCAGTGAGATAATTGGCTTTTGGTCGCATAATTGCCGATGTCTGAAACCCTCTATGGGACTGTAAGTATAGATAAACTGGTTGGCCAAATGAAAATTCTGTACACAACGTTTTGAAGGCACTCGTTGTCAAAAGCACAACCTGTATATTCTTCATCATTTCAAATGTACAGAAACAAAAATGACAACAATTAATTTCTCCTAATTACGTAGTGGAATTGTTTGGTCCAGTGTTTTCTGCATTTATAATGATGAAGATTATATGCAGTGTTTTAATATTTCTGGTCATTTTCTTTCGGGTGTGAATATGTATATGCCAGGTTACTAGCACTGACTTCTGCAGTTTGCACCAGACCAACATGATCTTAAAAACCTACAAGTCTACAGCTGAGCCAGCGTTTTTCTCTCCTCTGATATAAACACAATGGAATCAGCCACTGTTTGCAAGTTGGTATAAATTCTTTTAGTTTTTAAACGCATTCGGTCCGCACAGCAACATTTCGAAACTGCTTAATGGGGTTTTCACAATCAAAACACATCCCGCAAATAACATACCATGTTCCAAACAAAGCAAAACTGATTTACGAAAGGACAAACAGTTTCCGAAGCCTCCCATGTTCACAGTACTCATGGGAAACAGCTGAGCATATATACAAATCTGTGGACAAATTAAAACTGACATTCACTAACACATCCAGATTAGATCAATGCGAACTGTTTGTGTTCTTCCTGATATTTAAATGTACTAAAGTATCAGATTCCCCCAACTTGTGTTCTTGATGATGAATACTCTTAGTTACAGTGTTTCTATTCGTCACGATAAAGTACTTTCACTTTTCGTGATTCCTTGATTCCAACGTGAGAGTAAAGCTTTACGTATATGGTAGGAGACTGCTGCAATGGCCCGCCAAAACCTTATTCGGTAAAAAAATAATCAGTAAAGCTCACGTCAAATTTTTCCTAAATATCAAGAAGTCAAAATATTTAGATCACAAATAAATCAACAACAATCGAATAATTTTATTTTGTAAACATCAGTCAAGAAGAATGCATGTCATGAAGATCTGTCAAATAGAATGGGGTGCTATAACCATCTAAACAACCGCAAACACCAAAAAAACCGTAATTAAAATGCTAAAGAAATGCGTTAGTTGCATGTCGAAGAACAGAGGAATACACAAGACCACGCTGAGGAATTTCAAGCAAAGTAAGGACGTCAGTAAAACATGTTGCCAGTTTTACCTTATCAACAGGGATTTGTGCAAGCATAATATGCGCCACACGTTGTTTTTATTCCCTTGTTCTTCAACATGTGTTCTAGCCACAGCCTAAAGTGTAATATAGGGGAAGTCGGTTCGTCGGATATGTGGACTGAAGTGGAAGCTTTCAGTTTTGGTTTCGAATTAATGGTACCACTAGCCCAGTGTTATCAGTGGACCTATTTACCTTAATTCTTCTTTTGGGGGGACAGATATAAGTACTGCCGAAAGCCAAAAAATATATTTCTAAGGTTTTCGGAAAAGTGAAAACGTGGTTACGATTTTTATTAGATGGACTAACCATGTGAGAGAAAAAAAACGGTGTAGTCCTGATACCATTACATGTATATTGGCTAAAAAGGATGTCCCAAAAATTAGAAGAAATAGGGTACGGCTCAGAACACTACTCGATGTTGTAAAATGTTAGAGTTCAATTATCAGAACACAACTGTTGTTGTTTTCATAACTTCGCTTTGTTCTGGATATATTTCTATAGTTTCCTTTGATCGAATGAAAATGTCATCCGTCACTGCCTGAGAAAAGAATGAGATAGACTGCTTTCTGTTGGAGTGTTTCTCTTTGTTAGATCCAATGTTGTAACAGTTACATCTCTGTCACCTAAAACTTCTGTATATTTTCATAAGTGGACATCAGATATACACAAAGATATACAAGGAAAAACACACCACCCCCGTGTCGGAGCAGCGTAGTCATGGTAACTGCGCATCAAAGAGTCGGAAGTGCAACCAGTGTTTTTTTCATTTTTTGGAAAATGAAACATGTTTAGAGGTTTTGGAATATTTTTGTCTTCAATAACATTTGCATACTTTTGATCACGTTTTCAGTGAACTTTAAATATGGATTTTTTCGAAAATATCGGGCTACAGCGACAACCAAATTGTTTTGCCCACCATTTAATACACGTTTGCCCACATGCTGACCGAATTTACCCACATTCCAGTCTCATTTGTATAGACAGTGTTTCGAATTACTCCCTGGTCGGCCGTCGCTTATTGTTTATTTTATCAGCTTGAGTCCCATGCAAGTCTTACCATCTGTTTATTTCCTCATGCGCTGGTTATTTTTACTTGCCAGATTTACCCTTGTGCTTTCTTGTGGTAGGCCAGTGGGCCTCGGAAAACACAGCGGACATGACGAGTAGAAATAAACAAGACACCATACACGTTTGGTGCAAGTCCCATCACTCGTAACTTGCCCGCTTCAAGCACAGACAGCATAGCGTGGTATAAGCTTTTTTGGATCAACGTTTCTCACACTCTGGCACCGAGTTACATCAACCAATCTGTGCTGCGTTACAACAGACATATATGCGGATCATCTCCCAGGTTACAACAGGGGCCTCTCACTGGTTCAGGCGGGTTTATACATTGTTTCGCTGTGCATGTCAGCCCGTTCACCAGTGAGGCCGCATGTTCGAATCCAGCTCTCGCTGGTTCACCTGGACGTTTGTCAGGTACCCGGAGAAGGCCGAGGTTTTTACGCGTGCGCCCAGGTTCCTGCAGGCATACACATAATCGATGCCACATACGTGTAAGTGCAAAATTCTGAGTATGACGTTGAATACCCAGCTGATAAACAAATAAATTCAGGTTGTATAACACTATGCCGGGTTAAGAAGAATTCTGTGTCCGGCCCTCAGTTTTTGGCCAGGATCTGGCGGGTAGTTATAGATCATGTTGGAAATATTTCAATGATAAGCATAACTTTCATTTTCGTTTTCAGTTTGCAATTTCTGTTTCAGGACCATCCCCTTCGACCCACTCCCTTCTTTCTGTGCAGTTAACACATATCTTCTGTCAAGCTCTGTTATCACAAAGCTTTGCTTGTGCGAAAGGTATAACCTAGGTCTCGAACGGATTGTACGAATGCCTTGAACACACCAAGTTCATTGGAACACACCAGGTTCCTTGAAATATTTCAATATTTAAAACTGTATATGGCGTATGTTTCTGATCGCGGATTTAGTGTTGGCATTATTCCTACACCAGTGCTGTATACACTGCTGAATAAACGGCATAAATAGAGATATTAACCAGCCTTAGAACTGGGTAAATATATCTTTATTCTCTGAAGAGTTCAAAAGCATGAGAAAAAAGTTTCGGGCACTCCGGACAATAGAATTCACACGTCTGCCAGAAAGAAACTTTTCTTGTGAGATAATTTGTGTTGGGGTGGATGTCGTCTGGGTCCACTCTAATCGAGTGACCCGTCACGTCTCAGGTAATCTGCAGATTATTGTATAAAATGTGGCTCATGTATATAAACCTTTGAAGTTTGTAATTAAACCAGCGTAGCCTGAAGCGTGCGCTGCCACATTAATTACTTGATTCGCCCCCAACTGATAACACTACAGTGTCGTCACAATAAATTGTCTTCCACAAAACCTACATTATGACATATGTTAACTATTTGTTTAGCGGTGTTCATAAACGATACAACATGTGACTAAATCCCCGCAGTATCTCTATATCAAATATGCCAGAGAACAAAAAGGTAAAGTGCTATTAAGCCAGGTAAATAGGAGATGTTCCGATTTTTGAAATTAAAAAATATATTCTTTCTGAAACACAGGTATGTGTAACTAACCAGATGCATGGTGATAGAATCCCGAATTAACGCGTGGTTTAGCTAGAGGTATCTATCCGGCCACGCTTCAACGTTATCCATCTGGAGATCTGTGTTTCCAATGTTATCAGGCAGTTGTTGTTGTTGTTTTTTGTCCATTTGCTTTCCGGTCATTCCCTTTGATCATTTTCTAGACGCGTGTAACCTAGAGAATGTTATCCATGTGGATATATCTGGAAGAAAGTAATAAAGTCACGAATCTATGAAAAATATAGAGTGGTATTCATGTGTGTAAATGGACGCAGTTGACCAGTGATGAAAAATAAATTAATCATAAATTACATTACACATAAACATGCTTTTCCGGAACGGAATTTCCCATGGGCTGTGGGAAAACAAATTTATTAAATTGCAGCTTTGTAGTTAATGGAGAGCTAGGTTTAATAGAACTATAGACTAGAGAGTGGATTAATGAAACCGAAATATAAATATATCATATTATGTTATGACATCAGTCCATGTGATCGAGGGAACACAACTTCATGTGACCGAGGGAACACAAACTTCATGTGACCGGGGAATTGCGTTATCCTTTGCCGTACTCCATGTAGCTGAAATATTGCCCATGTGGCGTTAAGCCGTCTATAATCATTTGTTCATTCATACTCTATAGGACCATGAATCTCAAACCATCGAAAAGAAGAACAAAAACAGGCAGTGGTGAAACGTACTAAGGATTCCTTTGCTTTTTACTTTTACTTTAGTCTTTTTCACATTCTTTGCATTCTAATGGAATTTTTGCCGCGACATGGAAGCTCTGTGTGTTATGCTGGTAAATTATTCGCTACTGACTGTTTAGCAACCACCTATCACTTACGTAAGTCTGGGAGCAGCTGTACCTGGCCGATTCGCAGCTAGATCAGTTTCAACGTAACATCTGGAGACCGAGGAGATCTGGGAAGTGACCTGCACCGATTGACCCCGGTGACGGTCACCAGGTGCACGCGACCTTATGAGCGTCCAGGAAGGCCACTATATAGTCGTTCATTACGATGTATTATTTACAAGCCGTTGTATTAAATGGCAAATCTGTAGGACCACGATATAGAGCTGGTTCCATTCTAGCCTAGTAAATTAGACGTTGTATGCTACGGACACAAAGTCTAACAGAAGTCAATTTGAAACACCAGGGGTATTTTCCTATCCGTCTCTAGGCGCTGCCTAGCCTTTAAATGTGTATGTTCCTCAATCAACAATGATAAACCTAGGGGATCTCATGTAACAGCGGTTTCAAAACACTTTTGATAGGGCCATATCGGCTGTTATAGACCATCGCTACGATCAAAAATTCCCGCAGTCCACCATGTTTAGTCAGCCGCCAAGAGTATCCTGTAATCTCCGTGTTGTGGAGTTTTTCGATTCAGGATTCACACTGTTACTTACAGTAGCTCAAAAGAAGAAAACTCCCAAAGTGCGGAGAATTTACGATAGACAAAAATGTCTAGCGATCGAAAAGAAGTTAAAAATGGGGGCCGCTGCCTTAAACAGGCGATGTACTCCTGCATTGTGTGATCCCCTCAGCTGAACATAGGTGATTGAGGAACATACAGATCTTAAAGGCTATGGAGCGTCTAGACACGGATAGGAAAATACCCCTTGCCTTTTAAATGGACCCCTATCAGACGTCGTATCCGTAGCATACAACGTCTAATTCATGAGGCTCGTTCCATTCAAAGGTGTCAGCTGCCCTATAACGTGTTTCTTAGGTGCTGTGGTTAGACCTAAATGTTTGATATTAAATAAAGCATATTGTAAAATGTATATTTTGTCGACACGGTGTCATTCTTATGTTGTCATATTTCCAAATTTATATAAATTGCGAGGCCGTGAAATGCCGTAAATATGTACATATTGTAACGGAGATAGAGCTGCAGTTTTGCCTTTTTTTCTTTTCAATGCTGATTGATGGGGTTTACGTTTTAATTATTCCTTCATTCACCTTGTTAAACTCGTCACTAGCAGTCCAGTCACGCAATTTCTCAAGACAAAAGCTGTCTCCTTGCAGTAGAAAAGACAGAGATAACTCCGATGCAAGGTTGACCTCACACAGCACCGCATCCATTACTAACATTGCCATATATAGAAGATGTTAACACGGGCAGGCGTGATTAACTATACAACACAGGAAATTAAAGGCGTCAAAAAATGTTATACCATGTATCTCGACGTCATGATTATGAAGGTTTTATCAGGCTCACTAATGGCAGTTTGTCGTCACCTTAAGGAACATTTGACAGTGCAAAATTAAGGTGTTCCAGAAATGACGGCAAATTTGAAGAACTGTAAATGTATATATAAATGTACAGGTTTACACGTAACTCAGCCTAGCTAGTAAAGATGAATCTTCTCCTTTGCGAATTTTAAAACGTTTTTGAGAAAATTTTTAATAAATAATCAATCCTTAAAATATAAAACGATGATCTTCATTGCTTTTGTGATTCATGTTCGGAGTTTCACATCCGGTAACCTACTATAACGATGTTATAGTAAAACAATCATCCAGTAAAACAGAACACAAAAAGCTCTCGAATTCGAGCTCAGAAAAGTCGATTTTTTTATGAAATCAATCTATGATGTTCGCTTGAATTATTTTAATACATTATGTAAACTGCACCATCTGGTACTGCTACTTGTAATTTTGTTTGACGAGTTATTAAAGGTGAATAGAAATAAATCTCAGCATGAGCCGGAATTTGAAAGCTCCGAGTAGATGTTGTTGATCGTAAAGGTATACCGCTAGTCGCCCCTACTCAAATACATTTAGGTACATGTCAGTGATGAGTCGTATTAAAAAGTCCCAGACTGATATTCAGAGCTTTATTCAAGTATTTCACAAACGTGAATAAGTTTCAAATTTGTTTTGAATTCTGAGCACTACTGTCATTCAGCAGAGCTTCTTTTGCACCTTGGTGAGCGGGAAACAGCACTACGATAGCTTATCCGTACTGCATGAGTGTGCACTCATAACATTCCATAAATATACACAGCTTGTAAGGCGGAACAGAACGTTTACGTATACACTCCTATCTTGTACCACTCCATACCATACATTCAACTTTTCATATGTTGTTTTATGTGGTACAGTAGGTGATGATGCGTCATATGATGTGTATTAACATGGTACAGTTATGTGAAACAAGTATTTATTTATTCATTTATTTATTTATATATTTGATTGTTGTTTTACGTCGTACTCAAGAATATTTCCCTTGAACGACGGAGGTCGGAATTATGGTGGGTGGAAACCGGGCAGAGCCAGGGGGAAAGCCACGACCATTCGCAGGTTGCTGGCAGACCTTCCCACGTATTCGGCCGGAGAGGAAGTCAGCATTAGCTCGATTTGAACTCACAGCAACCGCATTGGTGGAAGGCTTCGGGTCATTGCGCTGGGCTAGCGCGCTAGCCGAATGAGCCAAGGAGCCCCCCCCCCCCACTAATAATTTATATGGTCAGTGTTTTGCTTTTATTTATTTATTTATTTGATTGTTGTTTTACGCCGTACTCAAGAATATTTCACTTACACGACTGAAGCCAGAACTATGATGGGAAGAAACCGGGAAGAGCCCTGGTGAAACCCACTATCATCCGCAGGTTACTGGTAAAACACTTACGTGATGTGCTACACAGATGTATATACATGGTATGGCACTGATTTGCGACATGGTATAAGTGATTTGGGGAAGTTATATGGCTTTACTTCGAGCGATGTGTTGAGAAGGAATACCGCTTAACCACTGCTCAGATCAGCAGAAAAAAAAAACAAAAAAAACAAGTGTATAGTAAATTTAATAAAAACTGCTAACCACAACACCCGACATCAGGTACAGATATACAGCCACCTGTCCAATGGAACACCTGCACTTGTCAAGATAACCAACATGAACAATCTTGATAAACTTTTGTCCTGTTACTGCATGGCACTTACAAGTTAGATCGCTTCTTTGTCGCTTTATCTTAATCTTTACACCTTCTTTGTTTGGGCAGGGACGTGAGTGACCATTACAAACACACGCGCATATACATTCGCAAGACAAATATATGTTATACCTGTATCATTAACTATTCTTGACAGAAACATATTGCAGTGCCTTGCCCAGCGTCGTCATTTGTTCAGTTGATGACTAAGCTGTTCTATACACGATGCGCGTGACAACAGCTCAGTTCCCTCATAACAAAAACGTTAAAGTGACAACTGAAGTGTTAGGCATTTCCTATCCTCATCAGTATCCGCAATGTTTACCCGTTGGTAATAATGGTGAATGACCGTAATATAGGTAATCTATTAATCCGCCTGCACCATGTGTATATATACGTCGGATACAAAGTTACACAGCAGTGAACTAATTCCATATCATAAGAGCCGTATTTACTCTAATATTTATATATTCATTTCATTATCGTACATCACTTTACTCAGAAATTTGTCACTTATTCCACAGCAGTCAGGTTCATGGATGGAGAAAAACACCGCCCATTTCTAGGCATCTAACAAGCTAAAGCTATACAGCCACACTAACAATAACTGGGTTCGCACCGGCGGCTTCTTTGATCAAGGCTGATCGAGTGTGATACTAACAAGGATTTATAGGCGCCTCAGCTAGCTAAGGCACTAATCACAGACCATCATATGAAACCTTACCGACAGCATGCAGGCATAGATTTAGATAGGATGAAATGTTAACAGTTTGGCCGGAATATTTATTGATGTACTTATTTAATTAATTGATTGGTGCTTTACACCGTTCTCGCTTATTCGACGGTGGCCAGCATTATGACGTGAGGAAACCGGTCAGAGCCCGAAGCAAACCTACGACCATCAGCAGGTTGCGTATGGCGGGAATGAGGTAAACCTTCATATCCTATTTGAAACGCATAATATTTTTGGGTCGTCATTATTTCTTAAACATGATTTCCTTTTGCTAATCGAGTTTCACTTGTTGCCATCGTTTATTATAGAAGATTTTCGTCAAATCTTACAAAATGGGACCCAAATCACTCGAGAATTGTTATCAAACATATGCACATTTACTTTAATTTAAGCTCGGGGTGATCTGTGATCAGAGCGAAGTTTTCAACAGCAAACTACATTCCCTACATGTATGGTAACTCACGAAGAATAGCTCTCAAAACTTTAAGAGCGCTGCATGAAAAATTGTGCAGACCGATCTTAGTCATGAACACACTGTTATTCTCAGTGCTGCATATTTTTGTGGGAGTACATTAAGGCTTGGCTACATAAAATAACAGGCTTGGCGGATGAAATCTTACACGGAGCCCTCATCTCTGCATCGTTGCCGCCACTTCTTGCTGAGCAAGCCACACTTAGCGTGCTCGCACTTTTTTCGGGAACTAGCGCCATCTAATTGGCTAACAGCTGCACCGAGAAAAATTTGTACCGTGTATAGAATTTCTCGTTTTGTGAAAAGAGATAAAACCACTATCGCTCAGAAACTCTCGTCCACAAACTTGACCTTTGTGTTAACCATTGGTCATCGAAGATGAGGCAGACCAAGCAAACATAGATGTTAGCGTATTGACCAAGAAGCTGACCAGCTGGACGGCCTAAATATTGACACGGTCAACAGCTCCACGAGAGCATGAGCGCCTAATGAGGAGTGGACGTAAATCCAAGCACTTTTATTGCTTCAGTTTGTACAAGACACATATGTGGAATAAGTAAATTCTTTGTTATTAGATGAATGGCAAAGATCTGGAAAATACATGTGCCGGTATGTGAAATCATAGAGAGCATGCCCAGACATACCCCTTCCCCGGCCATGGCAAGATTTATCGGCCTTTATGAGGGTAAATAAAAATATATGACTTACTTTGATATATTTTTTGGTGTTTAAAGTAGCAGCCTGGAGATTTTTTCTCTAATGGGTTTAAAGAAATTTTTTTAAGAAACATGTGTGTCGTATGTACATATACCTGTATAGGAGTGTGTCATCTCGTGTATTTTTCATGTAAACTCTGTTACGACCAGAATAAGAAAGAAATCGACGTTAACACCGGAGCCAAATAGCTAGACCAGACACTGACATAAACTGACCTATGAACATCTTCTTTATTATGTGCATAGACATGCAGAGGGACGTTGAAAATGAAATGTAAACTGCAATACATTTAAATATTATCATCGCCAAAATGTTGCTGCCCGTTGGTGAATGTGATGTACTCTCACGCCACCTTTTGACTGACACCCTATAACAGGATAGACGTCCCATAATGACATATTACCAGCCTTTCTTGTTTACCCACATGAGGAGTTCCCACGAAGAGTCGGGTCATATGCTCTCAGTAATTTCAAATTTGAATCACACGATCTTGCATTTGATTGGTCAAACACAGGCGTAAAGAAATGCAGTGAAATGGACGCTTTATTTTTTTCACTGTTGTTGATGTCTCTTTTCATACAGCAGTTAATAAAAAAAACATCGTGTCATCTTCCCGCCTGTAAAACAAAACACTTCTATACTAGTTTTTAAGGACTGAAAGTTCCAATCAGCAAAATTATGTGGATAACCTCGTCAAGATGGCCAACAAAAGAGCTCAATACTAGCGATACCTCGTTCTAAACCGCTATATGTGCGCACGAGTCACAAGTGTCTAACCTACCAACAGCATATCCACTGTCAGGTGGAGATGAAGTTGATACAAGCAATGATAAACACACCTGGGTGAGTTGTCTATTGAGGGTGTATAGCTACATGTGAATGGCCTATGTACCAGGATACACGTATCGCTGTTATTTTAGGCCAGAGATAACAATGGCTCCTAAAACAAGTAATCAATCTGATACAGACACAAGGCGCTTGTAAATCATAGCGGACTTCACCAGGTATGTCCGAATCTTGCTATCGATCTGAAATAAATAGGCATCAAAATAAACACAGTACTAGCTGACCTACGCTGCATGGATTTACGAGTGACCAACGAAGCGTAGAGAGATTTGGGATAATACATACTTGTGGTTAAAGCTGGAATTAATGGCCACTGTATATTGACAGGTATGACCAACAGGTACGCTAAGTATTTGTACACATTTGCAGTCGCAGGTGACAATTGAAGCTGAATTATACCCGCCCTTATGTTAGTCTCAGTCGAAGCTTAAAACGCATTGATCAAATCTGTCACTGACTAATTCATCCATGTTT
This sequence comes from Acanthopleura granulata, assembly GCA_016165875.1. NCBI lineage: Eukaryota > Metazoa > Mollusca > Polyplacophora > Chitonida > Chitonidae > Acanthopleura > Acanthopleura granulata. The sequence continues at coordinate 16,743,985 of JABBOT010000080.1, read as the reverse complement.
ATGCATTCCTGCTTTAGTACCTATTTAAGACGTTTTTCTGTGCGATAATCGCAGGACTAGCCTTTCTTTCAAGCCGACCACTTGCATTCCCTCAGGCATTGTCTGGCGACAAAATTGCTGTAAAACACAAGCAATTTTTATAACCGGCGTGATGTTTTGCCAAAACCTCACCGCTTGATAAGTCTTCCTGTGTTCGGCAGTGAATACAATGGCCGCCGGCGATAGGTTGATATATCGGTTGGATAATAAAATATGCTAATCGGTTTGCAAGTGGCAGGCGTTTTCCCTGCCCGTGAGGTGGGCTCAACGGACCCTGGGGCAGAGCTCTTTATTCCTCACGGCGAATCAGCTTCCAAATGACGCCATCTTAAATATTACTGCGCAGTAAATTTCAACCACAAACAATCAGCATGGCGCCAAAATGTCGGATATGCATGAACCATGAAACCTCGAATCTACAATGTTGTGTGTAAATTATAAATCATTATGCCCATTACGCCATTAAATCAAACGGAATGCGTAATATTTAGCCTATAACAGGGAAAATAGTAACGTTATCGAAGATGTATATCAGGGCAAATATAGATGTATACACCATTCATGATTTACATCGACTGTTAGCATTCGCATTGAGTTTATTTCAGTAATCTTGAAAAACCTGAAAATTTCTAATAATTTTACAATGCTTTTGTGATGTACCGCCAACTTGAGCTTTTGTGACTTGAACGGACCCGTTGTAACTAGATGAGAAATCTTCCCCCGTGTTGCAGGAGTGAGATGTAACTTTTTTGTGCAGAATAGAGAGAAAATCTACTTGGATTTGAAGTACAATCACTATGGAGTGGTACGATTGGTACTCTTTGTTTTATCAGAAGGCAAAAGTAAGGCAAAAAGCAGATTTCGCTGTTTTAGGGCGTTTTGCTGAGGAAATTCCCATCATAGTAAAAATATCATTACGTGAACCAAAGCCATTTGTGCGTATTTGATACCAAATTGGAGAGTTCTAATCTGTTGCGAAATGTCATGATGGTTCACGCGATCGTATCTTTTGTAAATCGCAAAAATTATTTAAAAGAAAAAAAAATCCAGGGTCACTGGCACTGCATATTCAACACAATAGTTCACGGCTGGTACATCGCTGTTCAATATAGTGCAGCGGTAACTATAAATCCAACCGACAATGGCATTAAGGAGTTCGAACTCTATCTGTGAGTACATTTTTTTGTAAGTAACATGAGTGACCAAGAAAATGATTATGATACGCAAGAAACAAGTCTTATTTGCGTACATTTTCCAAAGCTACATATTAGATGTGTTTCCAAGTATAATGAATATGCATAGATGATATATGGTACAAACACCCAGTGAAAGTTCAATGCAGAGAAAAAATATGTAAGTGCTGTCCACGTTATCAATCCGTTTTCTACGCCCAACGCATAAGATGATCAGAATATTGAATAGTGTGGAGAAAGGCAACTAGACGTGTCTATCAATTCACCTTAATAAATATCCCGCAAAGACCGAGACAAAACTTATTTTAAATCCAACTTCTTGTAGATCTGACTGGAAGAGATTTTAGCATTCAATTTATTGTGTGAAAAACGACATGGTGGACTCTCATGGTTAGTAGCGAACATTTTTTATTGTTGGCCTTTTGCAAGGCAAGACCTGCTAGATAACAACTTCAACCGCATACCGGGAAAGCTCTTGCGTCGTGCTGAATTAAATCTGTCACTGTGAGTAGATCTGCAATCGGTGAGGTGAACAGGGAGACGATTTCCCATCAAGTTGCAAGGGATCCTTTAAGCAGTGGATATGAGATTACTTGGTTTTGTCACAACTTGTACAGTTTGATTCACAGTTCACTGCACTTTCATATTCATATGTTGTACTTCTCAAATGGCATTTTTTTGTGACGACTCTTTCCTGTTCATATTATGTATACACCACAATATGCAGACATATTCAGGGTGTAGGTATGTGTATTCCAGCATCTATGCCATCGTACCTGACGTGCTATTTGCAGCTATGTTATGGCGTTCTGCACGGAGTTTCGTCGTTCCGAAAATGAATCAGTTAACACCTTTATAGCAGTCAAAGGTGCGTAAAGAATTTTATATATTTACGCATCATGCAGGCACATGCTAATATGTATGAAGCTTACGTCTTAATGTCACTTTTGTCTTTGTATTTGAATTCGAACAGGCTTGTTTATAAAAGGAGACTTGCATTTTTATTTATTTATTTGATGGGTGTTTTACGTCTTACTCCAGAATATATCACTTATACGACGGTGGCCAGCAATTTTCAATGTTTCCATTCTCTCAAAATGCCGATTGGAGTGCCTCAGAACATCATTGTCTACCTGCCTATAAACTGGAAATTTCCCAGTAGTGAGAAATCTTGAGGCATTTGTCAAACACGCCTCTTTATTTCATTAATGCATGTATTAGAGCTAGTCGCAGCAGAATGTCATACAAATAAATGCATTCCTGAAACAGTTACCCCCGTAAAGCAGTTACTCATTTAGTCCACCGATCATTAAATTAAACATTTATCATTAAGCATGCAACACACTCAACCACGCAGGAAACCAAATGCACATGATGTCCAGATATACAGGTACACTACATTAAACACGGTAAATTAATTTTATAAATAAATTAAATTTCCATGTGTATTTCCCCTCACGCATGCACGGCTGGTTGTACTTCGTGTGACTGGCCACTTCCGGCTGCTGCACTTGAATGCCTCCTGGCGAATTATCGATCTTTCACATCTGCACATGCGCACGTGCTAATGAGTTGGTCAGTTGAAATGATTCCTTCACGGATTATGAAAATAACTTTTTTCTACTAGAAATTTCAATGGGTTTTTCGAGAGATTTAAGAAAATGATGTAGACTGATACTGTTAATTGTAAAAATGGGTAAAAGTAAGAATTCCGTACTTGTATTTTATTCCTAGCAACCCCACACTGATATATAATCCACGTTACTGTAAATCTGTAGGTGATTTTACAACAGCGGGAATTTTCCTGCGTGTCCGGAAAACATGACACACTACTTTTTATGAGCCCCGTCTTTAAAGTAATGTATTATATTTTTCTCTCTTTGTGCTAACTGGGTCGGTGTCTGACCTTCATTTTTCCCTGTGTGTACGTTGATGGCAGCAGTGGAATTCAGTCACGCGTTCTAGAGGCCTCTGTGTTTATGAATTTCGTGTCATTGTACATAGAGCGTACATTCTGGAAAGGTGTACCCATGTATACCATTAAACCACCCAGAGTTTTCTTTACGTTACTCTATAATATGAGGGACGAAGTTGTAATGCTCGCAGTCATTTACTGATGTTCATTGGAGAGCTGTCATATTTACGTCCACTTGAGGATCTTGCTGGGATATCGTTGGAGCTTAGTTTTCATGCCATTCGAGGTACTCCATATTTCCCTACGTAGCACTTTGTGAGCTTGAGTTTCGCCACTTGCTAATTTGTTTGAGCTCGTATCGCTCATTGTCTCTTTGTGTGATAACGTACATTTCATCCCAATTTTCCCTGAAAGTGACTTTGTGTATATCGCCAAGGACTGAAGCCTACGTCGCCAGCCCGGCATCACGGACGCTGTTATTAAACCGTCCGCCCTGGAAAGTTGCACCTAGCCGGGGAGCTGGATGTTGAAAGCATCGTCGCCGGACCGTGCCCACTGCTGTTTTTCACATACAGGACTCATCTTTCGTTTCGAGAATTCCCAAGAACTGCGGATTCTATATTTATGTGGACTGACTCGCCTGTGGAATCCGGAATATTCCATCCGGATCTGGACGCTGTTATCAGTAAGAATATTATGTTTGTATATTATTGTCAGCTGTACTAATTGTCTATTTTGTTCAGTTATATGTATTGAACTTATTCAAGCCTCTTCGTGTTTTTTTGTTAGATCTTGTGTAAGGTCTATCGCTCTGTGAGAGTTGAACAAGCCATTTGTTTATCACTTTTACTTTCCGATGGTGGTACCCTTACAGCCTTTCACTCAGCCTGTGTTTGAGAAAATATTTTTGAAGTATGTAAGAAATTTCGCAGAAATGAATATTCATGCATGAATTCTGTCTGGTAGTACACAACGTCAAATAACAGAGCAAATATGTACCGTCAATCGGCTTGAAGTTTTCTGCGTTTTCTAGAAGTGACGTCTGTGTTTGCCAAGCCGCTGTTTCGTATGTATGATCACGTTCATATAGCCTTTTGTGTCTGCGAAGGAGCCAATATTTTTCTGCAGATTATCAATTACAACAGAATCAACAGTTGTTTTAAGTGACATGAGAATGTGCTTTTATTTATCGGATAAGCTAGCGGCAGACAGAAACGCCTGTGTTGTTTGCCGGTGATTCGTTGCTTCCAGGATCTGTCGCCGAGAGAGCGGAGAAACGTTTGCCAAAACCAACAGTCGCAAGGGGAAGCCTGAGATCTGTGTCATGGAGGCGAAACAGGAAGTCGAGCCCATTAGTCTATTTGTTTTAAGGATGTGGCTTGCATCTTTCGGCTTTACCGCGATTGAAATGGCCATCGTGCATATTATTACGTCGACCATGAAAAGTTTTCGGCCTTCAAACAAGACTGATCAATTTGGTGGTTGTTTCGCCTCTCTTCTCAAACCTCACCCCCCCCCCTTACCCCACCCTTCCTTGCCCTGTCTTATCTTCCATTCCCTATGGTTATTAATTTGCCCACATAACAAAACTATCTCCCTCTAACCACTAGACAAGAAAATAGGAACCGTGCCGTTCCGTGCAATAAGTTGTGGCATCAAGCGAAGCAAAGGGAAGTGAACAGTCCAGTGGGTAGCTGCGCAGATTTTCTGACTGATTAATGGAGTCCGACAGCATGTGTTTTGAACAAACTGGATGGTATATGTATCTGTGACGAAAAGGCCCAAACAATCGCAGCGCTGGAAATAAATAAATATATTTAAATATATTTCTTCTGTAAAAGGATTAAAAAGGAAACATTACTTGCTGAAAATCAACACAGTTATCCAACAGTTAATGCTGAATAAGAAGTTCAGTACAAAATGAAGATGAAATGAACAGAGTTGAGCCGATATATCGCGTGACTGTCCTGATCTGGGCGTATACATGTAATCTTGGACATAACTATGTTTAACAGTGATCTATTCTTATGACTTCTGATACGTGAGGTTAGATTTGCATTTAGATGTAAATAGTTTCATGTGTCAGAAATAATGGCCCGCGATTCTTTTATTCCCGTGTCTCTTCTACTGATTTAAATGTGTATATACGTGGTTTAGATAGGCTTTATAGAAACATGCATAAAACCCCTCGCTGTGCCCACTCCAGTTGGAGGTCAACGGCAGATAGGCTGCAGTGTCAACAAACAACGGATGCTCCTAAAACCAATCGTATATTTTTCGACGTATATACACGCTAGGATGCCAAACACCTTGACGTCAGCGCGTCACTAAGCCACGAATACGAGCTGATTAAGGAAAAGCCACTAGGATAAAATTTTGATATTGTCCAGACGTTAGCTATTAAAATCAGTAGTTTATTTGCACGCTTGTTTCAGGTTTAACGTCGGCCATTATTAGAGGCAGAGATATGTATAGCGGTGCCTCACATAAATGCCATGATGCGGACACCTGGCATGACACCATAAGAAATCACATTTTACTGACAGCAGACCGACGACTTCTTGGACTTTCCTCTTATGATGATGAGTGCCAAGTCAAGAAGCACCAAGATTGTACATTCTAAGTATTGGGGAGTTAGTCATGACTCGATTTGGTAAATCATTAGTTTTCAACACGAAATATTTCTTTGCGGAGAAAGTTAAGCAGTGTTACAGATAATGATACAGTCCAATGGAGGAAACAAATATACTTATTGCATGCATTTTTCAAAATACTTTTTGCTTCTTCTACATGCATGTACGCATGGTGTCTATGAAGAAAGTCTGCAACTAATGTCAAAAAACGGGTTCTTACAGGTAGTGCCAAATCAGTCCCTCAGCAACTGGCGCTAAACAATAGATATATAGAACCAAAACCTAGAGCGATTCCATTTCCCTCCCTCCGGAGAATGTACCAAATGGGTAAAACTTTGGGATGGTTTATAATAACATGTGCTTAAAGGGAGAAAATAAACTTTCTTGATTTTTTTTTATCTTGACAGCAAAGTATCGTGTTCAGTGGATTTATTCCACTGCCAGTTCTGGAACACAGTGTTAAATATACAATCGATGTTCCGTTTAGCCGGTAACACGAACGTTTCTGCTTGGGTTTTGTTAGATGGGTAACGCTGATTAGTCAAGCATGTTGATAACACCCTTAATGAGACGATCAGCATATCTGTCTTTATTTAATTTACAACGATATTTGCCTCAATTAAATGGAAATGAGTGTGGGATAGTGTTTTGTGCAGTGATTCTCCCACATATTATGATTGGATGACTCCAGACGTTCGCACGCCTCTCCGGCATTAATAGGTTCATGAGGACGTCCTTCCTTTCTCACGCAGACCTCGATGAAGAGTATCCGGTAATCAGCCATTTAGTCACTGACCAAAACTGATCACTTTTATGGCAAACTTATTTGTGGCCGGACAGGACTGTCGTGATGCACGCGTCACGGTACACGTCCGCTCCCATGTGAAAAAGAAAGATTATGTTTGCTTTTATTAGTTTATTGCTGTTTAGAGCTGTACTGAAGGACTATTCACCTAATGTATGGAAGCGGTCGGACCTACGGGTCGGGGAAACCGGAGTGCCCGGAGGAGCCTACCGCCACAAACCTGACAATCCTCCTGATTTAAAGCCACAACGAAACAAGCGAGAGCTGGATTAGTTACGAGGAAAAAAAATTATGAATTATTGACGGTTCGAGGCCATGTAAATAACATCATTCTCTGATATTACGCTCTGCGCGGTGCTAAACTTGCGGACTACGCCATCACTTTACGGGCACAGTTGTACAGTAACTGTGAGGTATACCTGTATTTATCAGCAAATAGTTCACAGCTTGGACCGACTTATTTCAATCGGGCAATATTTCATATTGTTAAAGAAAAAGAAAATGCGCCTGACTGCTTGAACCGAACAGAATTCTCCCCCAGGAGCCGATTCAAAATAGCAATTTTTAACTTAAGTAAAACTTTTAAAACTTAACAAATATTAAACATTCCTATTATTTTCGAACAAAGCCACGGGAGATGCATGTATATCATGTCGGAGCACAAGTGACACAAATTTCAAGATGACTTACTATCAAATGAGCTGTAAAACTGACTTTAAAGGTATTGACTTAAGTCACAACTTGCTTTGGTTGGCCTCCAAGGTTCGAGGGGTTACCGGGCCAGAGCAACGTTATAACCCCGTGCCTCTCACCAATGTGGTCGCTGTGAGTTCAGGTTCAGCTCATCCTGGCTTCCTCTAAGGCCATGCGTGAGAGCGTCAGCCAGCAACCTGCAAATGGTCGTGGGTTTCCCCCAGGCTCTGCCCGATTTCCTCCCACCATAATGCGGGCTCCCTTCGTCTAAGTGACATATTCTTGAGAAAGGCGTAAAACACCAATGAAATAAACAAACAAACAAGCAAACAAACAAATAAATAAATAAATCAAATTGCCGTATGAAATCAACCCCTGGTGCATCTAATTGTGTGGAAATCCTGCTAACACTGGCTCAATTCAGTCCTTGCTGCGCACTTTGGTCAGAGCTATATATATTTGGAGTATCCCAAGAGCAACAAATCCGGGCCTCGAACCCACCTGTATCGGGATAAATGTTAGATTCCACATAACAACAATAGAATCTCAGCTTGTCGTACACAGACCTCTGCCACCAGCCAACACTAGGCTTTCGACAGTCCATGTTAAGGTCAAGGAAACATGCCGTCAAACTGTGACATGCCGGCGTCACGCGGTGACAGCGTCGACGGAGTGGCATTGAAATTAAGTCATCATGAACTGACGAAATGGCCAAGTGTTTCTTGGCTTTTTAAAAAATTATATAGTTGCATTAAGGTAAACAATTTTCAGTGTTTAGCTTTGGCTTCTTACGCATGAAATTTTACAAGACTGTATGTGAGGGATGTGGGGTTGCATAGATCCTGTGTACAACAGGGCTCCGGTGTCAGTATAAATGATGGGTAGGGTGTTATGTTTGGTGTCCTCGGTATGTTGTTCCCGAAGCTGTAGCACTGGCGGCATGGACTCCGACTGCCACAAGACACGGCATATGCACCTACTATGGACTCGTCGTTGTCGTATGACTAAAAAATTGTTACGTTTGACGTAAAACCTAAGCATACATACACAGACAGATGCACGTGGGCTCAAGCTTTAGAGCGGTAATGCCGCACATTTGTCTCCAGCTCTCGCTGAACTGACAAGATCTCACTTTTGTAACACCCAGATTTCATCTTCAAACGGCGACAGCTTGGAAGATGATTCAGAGAATGCTACACCAAACAAGCATATGCACATCCATATGTCATCCCTATCACATCTGCAAAGTTTCAAGACTGTTCATCGGAAGCCATAGAAATGGAACCCAAAAATAACACACACATCTTCAGATGGCCAGGTTGTCACAATTACAGTTACAGCACAATCCAAGGAGACTGGCGCGGTGACAAGACATACCTACGGACAGACGGACGGGCAGGCACACAAAGAGACAATCACGCCACAATGCCCACATATACATGTATGTTTGGTGGGACAATCAATACAGTGTATAAGCCCATAACGAATCACACAGTTACCGCCGAATAATTGCCTGATGTATAGCGATGATATTGGCTTATAGGTTCAGGTATATAAAAGTGGAAATCTTCCCATTGTGAACTTGCAAACGTCGCAGAGCATGTAACATGAAATGGATCACTTTAATCTTCGCCATCCTTTATGAAGCCACAGGTTTCATACACAACCTTTCTGCGTGGAAAATTGTACATCCATGCTTTATATGTCTGATATTGTATGTAACTATTGAAATAAGCTCAGTATCTTCGCGGGGATATTCGGATTTCTGTTCTACAGTATACTGTATCACATAAACAGGTTTCTTCAACACAATTTTGCTCAGTTTTCCTCAGTAACAGCAAAAATCCGTCGCTAGATAGATCTGAACTCCATTTTTCTTGAGCACCATTCTAGATATCGCCGATTTCGAAAGAATGTCACACGTTGAGACCTAACAACATGGAAGGTTGTGGGACGTCGCGAGCACTTGTCTTTCCGTCGGTTGTCTCTGTGAAGTATTTAGGCCACAAACTCCATTGTTTCATTTCACGTCATTGTCACCCCGATGTCCTTTAACCGGGTTGGTGTAAAATGTCGGATCTGACATGGATTCGAATGGGTACATGCCACATGTATGGCCTGACCCCGGTAACACTGAAAAACATCAGATGTCCACAGTTGTCCCCTTCACAAGAATCTGAAAAAAACGTTATTCAGTAGCTTAAGCATATACAGACTGCGTGATGAGTGTGTGTTTACCAGGGCTTTACAGATATTCCAACTTGTTATTTAACTATCCCAATAAACACTTTAACCCTTTATGTCAATGGTATTATGCTATTAAAAATAGATAGATATCGTTGTTAAAATTAAACCAGAACTTTCTTCTGTTCAAGTCAATGGGAGATTTAGCGATATAGTATATCCGGTACTTTTTGGTGTATTTATTGTATCGTGTGTATTTTTTGTGGGATGCGACGTCGATATCTTGAACGAATGGCTGCAAAATGTGTTTATATCTGTCTCATTTATAAAGACCACCACTCCTTTTTCTTAAGGCCTTGTCACATAACAGTAAGTTATTATTTTGCTCAGCCTACATGTGTTTGGATGTGAGGACAGTTAGGCCTCGGAGACTTCTGTAGACCATATTTGTCACTGTCACTTATTCTTCACAGGAATCTCAGTTTGAGTCACATATCATGTGTTGACAATTGGCAAACATGCTGAGCACGCCGCATGTTCCCTTTAATCTTCGGAAATATGCGGAAGCCTTGTGTGTATGTCGTGTCGAATTCCTGCTAAAAGTAAGAAAAAAACACAGACTGACACAAAAGTGGCAGGCTGTGCAAAACGATCAGTACCAACAGAGGCGTACAGAAGAGCAAAGTTCAAAACAGACCGGCAGAGTACCATGCTGAGATTACCTACTGACGATTGCAGGTGTGACGTTACCTGCGCTGGTCAGGCTAATTAACACAGGTTTAACACTTGCACGGAGTGTATCAGTCACGGTGTAGGCGCATGTAATGAGGTGGGCTTGGCGTTTTCCACGTGATTACCGTGATTCACAATAGCACAGCGTCACACTGCACTACCCAATGGCATTCTGTTGCAGAAACAAACACATTGTTCACTTATGTGATGAATATCGGCCGCCTCGGGGCTATAGGCGAGTAGATTATGAAACTCTTTTGACGATAGTTAAAAGCTCGGGGGTTTGTCTGTCTCTAATCCACTCTTTAGTCCTCACAAAGAAGCGTTTGTCCAAACGGAAGTCGGCTGCCCGGGAGGGGAACGGATCGCTGACTGGTTATTGTCACACCCACAGTGGTGGTCGAATAAACAAAACTGGAAGAGCGACATGTTTTGTAAACACCTTCTCTCACCATGACTTCGCAATACTGTGTGCTGTTTTCAGCGCACAGAGTTTAGTATGTAATGGAAGCCCCTCTGATTATGTCATGTGCACTCATCTAACCCCACTTCCAGTGACATAAGGTATCCCACGCTGAACACCAGTATGTATCATCTACATGTACTTGTGACAACTGAACATCACATTTCGGGGTGTACCTGTTAGCAAACAGTTTAAGATTTGTAGGAATAATTAGTATTTTATATAAACACAGGTCTTCACAGAAATAAATATTTATAGCTTTTCTCAGATGTATTTTCTGAACCTTTATCTTAATTTTAAATGCTTAAAAATATAAGTGTTGTAATGTATTTTATTCATATCCATGCTTCGTCTGTTGTTTAAACACTCGAACGGCTCCGCCGGCAATGTGGTTATGTTATTTTTATTCTTCTTCAAAGCATGTCTACATTTAAGACTGACATCATATACAGCAGTGTATGCGTGGAATAGATTTTGCTCAAATTAAATACTCACTGTGACGTCACTGGCTAGTTCATGTCAAATATACAATGGACTGTTACGTTTAGCGCCGATGAGTTCAGAAACTTTTGGTGAAATCGGCATTACTTACTGTGATGTTAATCATCGCAATCACTACATGTATCTGTCATGTTCACCAGCACTGTTTTTACCCGCGACTATGAGTCTAGGGCCTTTCAGTGAACTTTTATGGAATTTGTTTGTCTTTACAACGCACTTTGATAATACACACAAAAGACCGTGCAGCATTAGTTATAGTTCTCGGTGGGTGTCGCTTACAGAGACCGAGGTCACAATGGCAATTGCTACATCTATAAACAATGATAGCGTGGCACATTTCATGGGTTCCACAGCATAAATAAAAGTGTAACTCCTCGAATGTTGTCAACGGTTTCAGCCGTGGTCAGGCGTGGAGGCAAACGTCGACCGGTTCGGGACTGATTTAGTTCTGGAACTTTTCAAGAGTGAGTGACAAGGGCCATAGCATTTCATTCCGCCCTGTACCCAACGAGTTCCCTCTGTCAGCGCGGCGGCCGAGCCCCTGACACTGCAGACAATTTATGGTTAGGACAAAGCTCTCTGCGCCCAGCATGTGTGGTCTCGTACATTTCCGAGGCCAAAGGTCAGGCTTTATTGATACACATCAGATACATCAGTTCCAAATTTTCTAACGTACATACAGTTTTTAAAGAAAAAAAAACAGAATGGCCGAACAACCATGCCGGTGAATGTTTTAAACTGTACTCGTGATTCTAACAATTTATTTATTTATTTGGGCGGGGCTTACCCTATGCACTAGATACAATGCTCTCCTGTTTCACAGGTTCATGAATGGTGATATCAACTAGGCATTGCTGCTATGCTATATCTACATCATACTAAAGAATAGTTTGCCTATATGACCAAATGCAGAGTTTGATAATCTTTTCATGAGGATTGACGATCCTTTCTTGAGTAGTCCCGAGCCACACATTACGCAGTCTGACAACGATATAGCTGTAATGTGATATAAACCTCATCTTCTGGTCTTCTTAGATAAACATCTAGCAAGTCAGTATTCAGTATGTTTCACACGTGTATATAGACATTGTGGGCAATTGTTCACGAAAAACTAAATTGCTAAATCATAGATTAACAGTTATATTTTCTCACTAATTTGGATTGCGGAAAGCCAAGAAAGAGGCATATTCTAACTGGCCATCTAGCCAGGAAAACCACAAGGTTGACTAACGTGGTAATCAAGTATGTTTCACTTAAATGAGGTAAAACATGTTTGTGGACGGATGAAACCCGAGTTCCCAGAGTAAACCACCGACCTTTGGCCAGGTGCCTGACAAACCTTCTGACTTACAGCCTCTTCAGGAACAGCAAGATTTGGGGACGATTCCACGAAAGGCTCAATATGATTGGTGATTGTTGGTGAGTCAAACAAAAGGGAAAACTGTTTCTTTTAATTCGAGCTCATGGAAGCTCGCAATCTGGAGACACCTCTCGAGGCCTCTTCGTGCGCGGCTCATATACTGGAGTCTTAGGGCAGATTCCATCAAGAGTGGGCCGGGTAGGAAATGTCCCTCGGTCGAGTTGTGTTGGAGAGGACACTTAATGCACAGAGCACCAAGCTGTTGTGGAATGTAACACCAGCCTAGGACAAACTCGGCACAAGTTCAAGGGTATTTGGTCAGCTTTCTGGTGTCACAGCTGGATATCTGGAAGTGGTTTGAAACTCTCGGTTGGTTTCAACAAAATCGGACAGGAGCATGTGTATCCAGTTCTCAGCTCACTCCTCAGCCGCCCTCTGACACACTAGACCTGTAATCAAAGCCATTCACGCGGCTTCGAAATCGCCTGGGGTTTCACAGCCCTCGACATGACAACTTTGGTCCCCAAATACCCAATAGACGTGTTAATTTGTAATGCACACCGATGTACTTGGTTAGCGACTGGCATTCATGGACGTGTTGTTCTATGCAAGAATATGGTTATTTCTGTCGGTTGAACACTTCCAAACTGTTGGAGAGATACTCTGTAGATTACAATGCATCGATGAAATACACTTAAAAAAATTAGAGATACACTGAAAGGTACCTTTATATATACACTTGAAGATACACTTTGGTTTTGGGCGTCCTATTTCCATAGTCACATGCTGACTTTCACCGTGATCAAGTATATTCTAAAATTCTTCTATTACAGTGAAGTCCACAGCGATTTTAAAGTTAGTCAAAGGGATTTCACTGTTTCAAATTGTGTATTTGGATTTTCTTGTTCTCGTTGTAAATGAATGTTGGACATTAATAGCAGAAGCGTTTAATTAGATCATGTTACTTGTGCTATGATACATTCAAATCTCAAAAAAATTCAAATAAATTTTGTATACCTGTTTGTGATTTTGTGACATTTGTAACGGTATTCTTTTCAAGCCGTACACTCCCAATGTATGGCGAAGTATGTATGGAATATATCATGCTTTTGACATATATACCGATAAAGTCATTGTGCTGTTTATTTCTTATTTCTATGTAGACGAAACTTTATTACCAGGAACTGTATTATGAAACACAAGTTGTATTCCGTTATTCAAGCACGAACATCTCCAGGCAAACGCCTCCTGTTAAGTCCTTATCTTAACTCTTTATGTATCACAGACTCTGTACCTCAGATGTCTTACGTCCCTGTCACAACCGTTTCTCAGAACAAACATGGTCATTTATCACGCTACTGAAGGATTTCCTTTCATATTTTATGAGAAAAGACAATTTTGACCAAATGACACTTTGGTGTCCGATTTGATATCCGACAGCTTTCTTTCATTTGCACAACATGTTACATGTCTGGTTGTAATGGTTCCTTTATTTTTCCCGGCACAAGTGACGAATCCCCCAGTGACCAGTGAAAGGCCAGGATGTTTAGGCGTGCATGGATTTCCAAATGCGCCTGTATCATTTTCCAAGTGTTTCCAACGCGTGTGAATATTGCGAAAATACGCACGGCAAAGTTGAGCGCTCGCGATCAGATACAGGCGTCGCAGGGGTCACCTCTGTTTCGAGACATGCTTTTTGAATTCCGACGCTCTGCTCCAGTCACATGCGATGTTTCAATTTTGGACCGCGGATGTGGGAATCTTTTTTAATCCGCTAATGTCCATTTTAAATTCCTCTTCCAATTCCACCGATACCTCTGGCCAGTTTCAGCTTGAACCTGTTGCGAGAATGCATTCCATGTGGCGTTAAGCGCTGTGCACATTCTTTGGCTGAATGGTAACAAAGAACAAACAAAAGTTCCTCAAACATGATTCAGTTATTTAAGGACCAACATCAGCATGACATAAAACCCCTACGAAACGCCTAGTGCTTATGAAGATGTTAAAATTCATGAAAGTCTGGCTTGCTTGGTATCACAAAAAACAAGGCCGCCACATATCTGCCCTGAATGGTATCATTGACATCACGTTATCTGGTCCATATACGATGTCACGGACACGACCACGTCACAAGTTATCTGTTCTGTACGGTATCAAAGACACGGCCATGCAAAACTCTCTGAATGTGACCAGGGCAGAGGTCATCTGTTCTACACGGCATGGAATATATGACCAGGCCGTCAGTTATCTGATCTGTACGGTATCACATAATAACCCGACAACTGGTTACCTGGCTTGTACGGTACTCACAACCTTGCCCGTGTCAAAATTTATTTGACCAGACTATAATTTATCTGGTCTAAAGGGTATGACAGACATGACTAGACGACTAGTTATGTGGTCTGTAGGGTATCTGTCACGGATATAAAATGGTACAATGCAACACAATAACAATCGGGATATAAAATGGGCAATTCCTTTTATGAAACCGGTTATGATGTCAATTCAACTCCTTCAGGAATAAGTAAAATATTTAATGTGTCTTGATGTAATTCGAGTGTCGCCAGCAACCTGCGGATTGTCGTGGATTTCCCTAAGACTCTGCCCGGTTTCCTCCCACCATAATGCTGGCTGCAGTCGTATATGTGAAATATTCTTGAATACGGCGTAAACACCAATCAAATAAATAAATAAATAAATAAATAAATAAATAAATAAATAAAGTACATGAGTCGCGAAAGTATCATCAAGTGAGTACTTCCTTACGGTCACGGTGTATGGTGATAGGTGTGATGGTCGAGTTCTTAAGACATCTCTGATAGCAATTAAATCCATTATCCAACGGGCTGTTTAAAAGAAAACCCACCTCAGAATGTATGCTGTTTTGGACTGTGAAGATCAAAATGCAAAATCATGATCTGTTACAAACAGAAGAAAAACATTTCCTCTGGTATCCAGCTCTTCCCGGTCAAAATGTCAAAGTTCCCAAATAGGTCTCATATTTTTCCCACACCATAATTGATCAATTTCCCACCAGAGGGGTGTTGGTTAAAGCAGAGGAATATGAAAGCTGTACCAAATGTTGATAACAGTTGCATTCATAATGGACTGGGCTTTGCTATCAAACAATTCCATTGTGGTACTTCCGGTTTGCACCGGATGTAAATCCTGCGCATGTTTCAGTTAGCAAAGCGAGCGACCGTGCGGAACATAATTACCAAATTAGCCATGGAGGGAGAGTGGAAGCATTTAGAAATGTCTCCGGCAATTAAATCGATAGGTAGCATTGTCTCGGACAGGGAACCAGCAATGCCGTCAAGTGACTTGAGTCGACTCAGTTCTCTGTGCCACTGACATCATGGGATACACGTTTTTCTTCGACTCGTAGAAAGCCCCGGCGCCTGGCCGACGGCGGTTTGCCAGGCACATATTGGAAACCAATACTCCTTTGAATACGACCTAGTGGCTTGTTTCAGTTGACAGACTTGAAGCTGTCGGAAAACAGGCCAGTTGAAGAAGGCGAGGTGGTACTTAGACCGATTTCACCAATAATCCAATCACTTGTGTTGCTGTCTACGCGACTTTGAGGCCGTGTCGTCAGCACCTCGACTCTGCTTCACTTGGTTGCTGATCAATGACCCTCTAGGCGGAGGTGGGAACCAAGTCGCTCACGATACACTGCCGACCTCTACAATAGGTCTTGAATGTCTGAAGAAAAAGCAAAGCTTTTCAGCAGCAAGTTGATGGACTTATGAGGAAATCACTTATCTCATTCAGTGACGTACACACACTCATGATCATTTTAGCTAAGAACGATTGTATCAGCATCCATGACGAGAAAAGAAAACAAGAACAAAAACAAAACCATGAAGCTAAAATCATTCGGTTGAAAGGATTTGAAATTTCACTGTTTTGCCAGGCCGATGACTTGAGCCAAAAGTTGTTCAGGCGTCTTACAGACGATATTGTAGGTAGAGGCATGCAGAATGCAAGCGCAACAATATAAGGGTGTTTGGTATACAGGACACAAACGTAACGGTCAAATGCTAATACAGTTACAAGGTGTTCCAAGTCTATGGTTGTAAGACTCATTACCAGAAAAACCTTAAACATCAGATCCCAAAGGAATATGTCAAAAATAATATGAAAATAGTAAATAAAGCTGGTAGTATGTAATACAGAAGCAGTCGTTCTCATCGACTCAGGCTTAAAACCTTTGCAGGGCAAATATCCGATATGAATCTATGCAAAGGCTACTGGTGGTGTAGGCGGGAGGCTAATGATTTACTCTTGAATTATGATTGTGGTGACATTTAGTAGAGTCCGGGAAGGGGCTAAGGTGAGGGAGGGTTTAGGAATTAAATATCACCAAAACAGTGAACAATAGGGCACCCGCAAAACAGTGATCAATAGGGCACCCGCAAAACAGTGATCAATAGGGCACCCGCAAAACAGTGATCAATAGGGCACCCGCAAAACAGTGTACAACCTAGCTTTCGTTGAATTCGAATTTACTACTATACGTTTCTGAATACTGTCATTGAATGGTACTACCATCAGGGGTGGGTAGAGCGGCGTAGGGAACAAACCGGCCTAATTAATGTTAGGATGTAGACACGCCATAGACACGCAGCGGAATAGATCCCAGGTTAGACAGAGCCCACCACCGGTCGCTAATGAGGTTCGTACTTGCTGAGCCAGTACGTATACTGAAATTGGAGGGCTACAGGGATATGTCGTGGTCACCTCGACCGCCATCCATCAAATGTTTAACATGAAGTCTCACGTGATGCCCATTCATATCAGTAGAATAATAAGATGATTATTAATCCAATATAATTGCGCGTGGGCAACAGGATGTGACGTTTGGCTGATGCAATGACCATACTTGCTAAAACAAATGTGCAATCTTCATTTTGACAGCCGAATATGTCGTAAAAACATCGATTATCTGAGGGCAGAATCGATTGATTAAGCTTTGAACTGGAACAAAAATCAATGTAATATTGGCGTATACATGTACTTAAGTACTCGTATCGTCAGTTATACATCTTCCAATCATTTCAGAGATGTGGTTCCGTAATAACGTCAGAGTTGCTTGTTTAACGACGGTGTAAGTTTTGCCTCTGTCGAGCTGGAAGAGATGCAGGGTTCCCAGGAGGTGAAACCCAAATGACAAAACGAAGGGAATACGCTGAGAGTTTTTCGATTAAATTATGCATTATCGGATAGGAAGTGTGTAGAATTTTATTCGACCTACGGAAGTGGCGGACAAACGCCAAAATATTACATGTGAAGAATAGAACCCCGTATGATGTTTGCCCCTCGTCTCAGGAGAGGTCTTCGCAATTTCAATCATTTTCTCCCGCTCACGTTTTAACATTGTCTCTGCCTGCTCCGATCGGCGGGAGGCGATATGCCGGCGAGAATAACAAACTACAGCCCGGCTTTCGCTGTTTGGTCATGGATTATCCAGAGGCTGGTCGCCATTTTGTTTGGTCTCTGCGATCCACAGACCTGTGCCTTGATCCTGATTGCGCATGCTGATAAGTCACGCACACTGTCAGTGCGCATGGGCAGTCAGCTCACACGGTCCCTTGATCCTCGGATGTCATTTTATGCTATGTCCAGAGCAAATACATGGGAATGGACAATGTGTTGACTTTGTTTAATATATGGTTAACCAGATTTAGAACCCCGTTATTATCCAACGAGGAAGCACGCAGTTTCACACTGTAGAGGTCGTCAAACGATTTCCTGTACAGCACGGATTGAAGACATTGGAAATTTCTTCATGAATATTAATTAAGAATCAAGTCAGACCTCAATTCTTATTAAACAGCTCGACCTAATTTAACGCAAATATGGTTGACATTTCAGTGTGCCACTTGTAACTTTAAACTTGTACCCATTTTGTTTACATGAATAACCATTGCATGAGCTCTTTTTATTAGAGAACTCCGAAGACAAAATCTATACCTGTTTCTTACCACAAGAGCTGCATTTTCTGCACTTTTCGAATTGTGCAAAAACTTAACATATAAACAGAACTGCAGTCATTTTTAGGACAGATGTTACCGAATTTTAACCATAATACTATGAATTGTGTCACAGTCATGATGTGAGGGAGATATAATGTTCAACGTTTAGCGTTTAATTAGTGGACAAACTACTAGGCTGCAGCCTGAAACATGTGAATGATGCACTAATCTAACCTTAAATGAGCAATATAAATGCATGACACGCCTCTAAATGTAACTTAAGAAATATACTCATTTAAACTCATCTTCATACAAGCCTTTTGCTCCCTGGAAAAAAGTATATTTTGTTGGTCGTGTCCCAAAATGGTGATACCATTTGGATAACAGTACTAATATTTGATTTCAGTGCCTGCAACAGATTGGAAACAATCGACGTTTTCAATATATTAGATACAAAAAAGAAAGATTCATGTACCGTTTACAAAAATCATTGTTGTACATAATTTGGATTTTTCTGTGCGGATGCACTCCGACATAATCGCACGGCTTTTCTCAAAATGGTGCTTACTTCGATGCTGACGAGATTTTCAGTGGAATACCAGGAAGTGAACTTAACCGGGTGTGGACTAGACGATTTTCGAATCCTAGTTTCGGGCTACAATCGGCGTCCATGTACACTGACCCCTACTGATTGATTGCATACGATGAGTCAAAGCCCTTATATTGACTAAATATCTGCATACTCACTGGTATATATGTAGTATGTATGTACGTATGTATGCTTGATGTTTTACGTTTTACTTAACAATTTTTCAGTCACATGACGACGAGGAGTGTTTAGAATGTACATATACTGCCTTCTTGTGGCAGGCCGTGTCCTTTCCTTTAAAGTGCTGCCGCCTCTGGAACACTATGCCAAAGACACCAGACATGACACCCCACCCAGTCACATAATACTGACACCGGTAGGACCGACCAGTCCTGTTTCCTTGTTCTAACCTGTCGGTGCTGAGCGTCAAGTGAGGCAACAATAACTATCATTTTTTAAAGCCTTAGGTATGACCCGACCGGGGATTGATCCTGGATCTCCACACCTCAAAGCGGACGCTCTAACCACAGACTAACCTTTAACGAGCAATACACTCACTGGTGTTCATCAAAAAACAATTTACCACTCTGAGTCTTATGCTGGTTGATTCTCAGAAATGTTCTATTACTGACTTCCACCATATACATTTGTCCGAGTGTACAGTTTCCAGTAAAATCAATAAAAACAAAAGGACATTTAAATTCTTTCTGTGACAGGCATATGAATCAGTGTATCACCTTGTCAGTGACATTTGTATATGGGCTAGTTTGACGGACTTTGAAAAGGATACAAAAACAAGATGATAAACAGACAATAGGAAACCAGGAGACAACCGCTGACAGCTCATCGCCATTACAGCTGTCTAACTACTGATTCAACTGACAAGGTTTTTGTTGCAAACGCCTTTATGATTTGTCGTGCGCGCGTTTGAGAACGGTTAGTGTCAACAGGCGGGAGGTTTATGTTTGGTTCAGCATGGAGACCTCTAGACATAGCGCCTGTGTTTGAACTTGATTTACAAAGGAATGCTAGCGGTCGATGCAAAAATATACATTGACATATAAACACGGAAAACGGTATAAAAGAAGCAGAGATCACAGGTCGACATTTGCATCCCTCATTCAATATTATTGTGTGACCTTGACAAAACGGCATTATCTTAACATCTTGGCTTCTTTTATTTGTGGAAGTTACAGCGAATAGCAGAGAATCCTGATTAATATTTCGTACACTTTTGATGTTGTCCCGACTTTGTATATAACATGGCCATAGGGTGTAACTATGCATTTTTGTCACATCATACATCAATAATCCAGAAAGAGGAACCAAAAGAGCGGTTTATTACTTCAATATCTACAATTATTTTGATTTATATGACTGCTGTTTATCGCCATGCTCAAGAAAATTATTATGGAGTTTTACGGGTGTATGAAAACGGAGTCCGCCGGGTAAACCACTGACCTTACACAAACTATTGATAAGTTTTACCACGAGTGTTGTACTGGCCAACCTCCTGGAGAACAAAAAAAACTGTCCTTCAAGCGTACCCACGAGCGCCGTTAGCTGATTATTGTTCCCGCAGCACTTGAGAACAAGGAATGCAAAGGAATCTATATATGTACAGAGTTTTATAATCAGATGATCCAATTCTTTTGCGTGTGTAATGTCCACGCCTGGCTCATATGATTAAAGCATTGGTCTCCCATTGCCGTCGAGCAGTCCATAGTGTTTCTGGTACGACTTACGGGGGATTTGTGAGGTATCTCAGCAAAAGCCAGCCGTTTTCTTCACACATGAACATCACTGCGTCGAATTAAGGTGACTCATTATGCTGAAATGACCGTTCACATTGAGGAATTCTTTTCAGTGAATATCTTGACCTCGGCCAATGCAATTTATTTGGACTTCAAAGTATTCTGAACATAATACATCCTGTTAGAAGTCTAAGGCAAGCAGTCTATCATTGTTTTCAGAGGAGCAAAGAACGAATACTGTAAACAAACAACTTGTCCGACGTACTGGACGGCCGGAGAGGAGGATCTCTGACATTGCTTCAGGAAGGAGCAGCTCTGCGCTGATGTAGTGTTGTGTGGACCGTCATTTAATTGGATATAATCAACATGGCATTGTTTTCCTTACCATGTCTGTTGGCTAGACGAAGCTACGGGCGAATGCAATTTGTGGAATTTCGGGTTCAGAAGGATCAGACTTACAATACAGGAATAGGGTCCAGCTGAAATCAATAACTTTACAACTCACCTTGGTGTCAATTACTCAATTAAGCGATGATTACTGAGAGCATACCTGTCTGGAACTCTTCGGTAGAGAAGGTATGAATTTACCGTAATCGAAAGGTGTATAGATAGAAATTTGAACCGCTTATTGGCTGCGATCATACCAATTACACTTGAGATGTTACACATCGGTGATGTCGCATACAGCAGGTGCGCGTTCTGCTGTTAACCAAGGGGACAGGGACGGGGATCTCATATTTTATCCTTTTCAACGTCGAAGCGAGAGTTGCACGGCCCTACGGGGCTTCCACTGGCTTGTATGCTAATCTAGACTAACGGAATAGTCCGCCGCAATTTGCACAAACCATCTGTTACATGTCGGATTGTCCTCCTCTGCCTGAAAGGCATGAATGTCCTATCTAGAGCTGACCAGTGGACCGTAGTTAGGTGATAACTTCTGACCGATCACTCATTTCCGCATCATGATCTCATCGCCCTTTGCCCGCGCACCGACGTCCCCGTCTGTATATCACACTGCTGGATTTTCCACTGGAAAAACTGCCCGCTTGTCCCTTGGGACCCCATTTCGGACAAAATGTCCTCACCACTGTATTCCATCTTTTGTCATTCCACAGCTGTCAGAACTTCATATAAAAATGGCTTTTATAAATGATATTCAATGGCATGGATATCTTTATTAAGACGATAATTTACATAAAATAAATAACAACATAGCCTGCTCATACTAGGGTTTTCAATGCCGTGGAAAACTGGCTCAAAAAAGAAATGGAAAAACTCATTTTATGTTTATCCGTAATCGCCGAAACGTTATTTATAGGTTAGCCTATCTGACAAAAGCCTAAGAGAAGAAGTGATTTTTACGTTGAATTCGAAAACGAAAATGGGGCCTTCTTGAGCATACTTGGTAACAGTGCCAAAATATATCTGATTAATCATACATGCATGGTGATATCGGGTGCCGCTGACGTATACCTGGGTAGAAATAATGTCAAAATAAAAATTGGTAGGCTTGGGATCCAGCAGTAAACATAGAGGTCTACTTGGCTAAATACCGATTAAATGTCGATTAATTCTCTCCTCTAAATCATCCAAACCGTAAGGACATCTTCCTTTCATTCTGATCCTTTCCCCGCTTTTCAGCATTGTATTTTATATTTTTAAATTGACTCCGGGCCCCGAAAGGGACAACGGAGCAGAAGGTGTTCGTGACGAAAAAACAAACAAAAAAACACTAATACGGCCTTTTTGCAACCTTGCCTTGGGCAAAGGTGGATATCTTTTGAGTAACGCGGAACGTTTATACGGCTTTAATGTACTGCTTCTTTATAATGGCGCACTGGTGGCCTACAGGGTCGCCTCCTGTGATCGCTATGGTTTTACTCTTTTATGACCTATTATACTGCAGCAGACAAAAACAATTACATAATAGAAAAAAATATATAGTCCACTCTCCTGAGGGGTACTCATTAAAGCTAAATAGAGAAATTTTCTTCCTGTTTAACGTCTGGCCGATTTGCCCGGGGGAGTCCTTGAGTTGGTAAATGGCCTGCTTTACGGACACTAACCATTAAATAAAACGGTGCGGACAATACAAATCGCAGACGTCTTCAGATGAAAGTATACCTTTTTATCTGCGATCGCCTTAGCGGCTGGTAAAGCTAGATCGATATCGACAGGCAACGTGTAATTTATGGAGAGTGAAGCCATAAAAATTGCAGGGATCCATGGCTAGGAGTTACCTGTGACAGACACCTGTAATGACAGGAATCACGATATTCAGCGGAGGAAACTGAACAATGACAGGACCAGCCGTCCCCGGGGCGACAACGATCGGCTGACCCTTGACTATACAACACCGTTGGCTGTTTCTTACACTCTGGATAGACTTCATAACAGACTGATGTATCTGCATGCCAACGTAAACTACGCCTATATATCATTACTACTTCATGGTCATTCGACAAATGTTACCATCCATGGGAGAGAAATTATTGAGATAGTTCAGCATTAGCATCAGTTTTAACCGTGTGAGTTGTTTGTCAAATGAGATAATAACGCGTGCCTTCTTATCCGATGTTTAAAATAATTTTATTTTCTACATTTTAATTAAATGTAGTTTAAAAAACGTGAAGTAAGTAATTATACTCGGAATTTCGATGACGTCACAATTCGCTGTCTCCTTCGCCTGTTTCATTGCACAGCTATTTATATTTCATTGATTTCCTGGACGTTTTTCATTACTGCAGAGTCGTTCTCCCAAACTGTGTTTCATTTTTCGTAATGTTAGGCATCGTAATGCTCGACTGCGTCTCGGAAACGTCTGGGAAAAACGAGAATATGATTTGTTGTGTGATATGGCGAGCAAATATGGCAAATTTCCCGCTTTGTCAAAATGTCAGATAGCTATTTCCAGGCAAAGGCAATAAAATCTCTCTTTTTTTTTCACGAACTATCAATTTTTTTTGTACTGTTTGCAATTTGGCATTGCCATACATCGCCAGTCCCCATAGAAATATTGCAGCATTTCCGGAAGCCATGTCGAGGCTGAACGATCAATCTTGGAGCATGCTCATTATCCACAGTGTCGATTTTACTTCCCTAAAATCAATTTAAAGGCATGGTCAATGAAGCATTGGACATAAACAACAAAAACATGCCAGTCTTATAACAAAACACTATGATATCATTCAAAACTTTGAATTTCAACATCACGTTTCAGAAAAGTTTGTACATGTAATATGTTCTTCGTTTACTTACTTGACTGTTGTTTAATGGATAAGGTTCATGTTCATACAGTGGTGGCACTGAGTTTTTTAGATCGACGAAATCCAGGCATCAGGGGATATAGACCACCGGCCTTTGGCAAGTTATTGATGAACTTTCTCGCGGATGACGTACATACTTTAAAGCCACAGTGATGGAAAACATTTTGACGAGGGCAAGACTATGGGAATAACCACCGTCGATGGTATATTGTCATACAACAATGTTCCGTGAACTATAATCTATACATGTATGAAACTGCAAATTGCCTATCCAGTGCCGGAATAGAACTCGCCCCTCGTTCGCCTTTGTAGTTGAACTTGGAACTTGGCCGCTGACCCACGCCCAGCTCCTTATAACACCTCACGTTACACTGCAATTTTTTCCAAATGCAGAGCTTCATATGTATATTATACTTAAACGGTCCTGCTGTGGGCTGACAAGACCCAAGGAAATCGATTATTATGATTTCTTTATTAACATTTTCCTACTAAGGGTGTCAGGAAAACACTATGCTTTATCACAGCAAAATATACTTTTGAAAGCAATCAAGACTATAGGTCAGATGATATGGAAACGATCTCGTAACTGCATAGGCTTTACGATCATGGACAACAAATTCTATTTATTTATTTATTTATTTATTTATTGCCCTTAAACGCCGTACTGAAGACTGTTTCATTGGTACCACGACCACCTGTGTTAAGGGAGGAGAAAATCGAATTGACCGGCATAAACACTCCGCCTTTGTCAAGTAACTGACGGAGTTCTTCACGTGCTCGCTATATATTGCCATCTATTCCCCATGAACAGGCGCCGTGAGCTCGGTTTTCATGAGTTAACCCCAGACGACACACAGGACAAGCTGTCCTTGTACCATTATAGTATATCAGATATGGTGCCCTGCGTACACGAACCGACGATTCCGGTATAGGAAAAAAACTACAGAGACAAATTGGTTTGAATGCCTAACATTGATTTAGATATAATAACTCTCAATAAGACCATGGACTCCAGTCGGTTTCGTAATGACAAAGGGTAATTCGTAATCGCGATAGGCATCGGTTATGAGAATATTAACCTGCTTGTCATATCAGACTAGTATTATGAGCTGTACTATATCATGCTGCTCGGCTCGTGGCAGGATGGTGTTTCCAGGCAGGGCTGGTCGACGTGTGTGTATGCAGAAAAGGTCATTTATGACACCGCTAGACCATTTGCCTTATCACTACTATATGCCTGCGTCCAGTAACGAGCCACATGCCATTTACCACTGGAACAATGTTGTGATGAGGGAGGGGAAAGGGGATATCTTAATTGTTTGAATATCTTGCAGCCATTCACTGGCTTGTGTCTGTCCTCTACACGATGGTGTCTTAACACAACTGAAATGCTTTTGATGATAAGGTCTTATATTACTGAAGTATTCTTATCCGCTAGGTTTGTCTTCTTCGTTTTCTTCTTCGAGTTATATTTTGTTGTGTGCGGGTATGTGGTCGAGGTTTTTGTTCTAAGCAAAAAATGAGTCCTCATTAGGCTGTGTCTGTCACGTGGTCTGGGACCTCATCATGCTCGTCATGGTTACCGCGTGTGGAGTGTTTTCTCGATGATGCCCAATCACAACATGACCGACGCTGGCGTACCGAATGCTCTTCTGTCTGGACTGTTTGTCATTCACACTTTACGTTGAAATATCGAACTTTGTTTAAACACACCTCATTGTGTGTGCAGGTTTGCCCGGGTCAAATTGAACCGATGATGGCATCTTACTGTCAGTTTAAATTGATTTTCTGGCCAACGGCTTAACCAAATTTTTAAAACTATGCGGCGAGAGTATACCCTGGTTGTAGGTTCAAGTTAGCAGAAAACTGGCTGTATCAATATTAGCACTGCCATTAAATGAGAGTAAATTTGTCTTCAACCAGCAAACTCGTTCTGGTTCTTTTTTTTTTCCAGCATTTTCCACGTCATTGTGGGACTTCAAGAAATCTTTAGATTGAAAAGTAAACTGACCTCCAAGCAGCAAATTTTCATCGCATTGTGAATTACTGAATTATCCATATTTTGTGGCCGGGTGGCCAAGAAGGTGCGCGTGGGAGGGAAGGGGTACCTGCAACATCTAGCTACACTAAGGCATATTGCTCAAAACAGTGTATATGGAGTTTAAACATCAATCAAATGAACAAATAAATAAATATATGTATACGACGTTCAGCTCTTCAAGGCATATATACACCAAAGGTTCTCACCATGAGTGAGAAAAGCCTTTTGTTGGGACATTTAACCACAGATATCTTTTTCATTTCTCTTTCATTCCTATATATATTCATCAACTACGGTTACGCATTTGTGCAGACAATGGTATTGTTGGATGACACGAGTATTAATAATCTATATCAAGCTGTGTAGAAGTGTGATTTGCTTTCAGCATATCTTCAGGTTTATATTTAAAAAGTTATTTGTAGTTGAACTCCTAAGGCACTTCTGTTTTTTGCTTTTATTTTGACTGCGTATCTGACTCGTCTAGATTGGTGTGATAGTCTGGACTGCCTTGTGTACCTGACATGCAAGAATTCTTTGCTAAGTTTACTTATATGACTGCTGTTAACTTCATGAATGAAGGAAACAAGAGTGCCTGGAGTAAACCAGTGAATCTCTGGCAAGTTACAGACGAACTTTCCCACGTGTGACGTATTAACCAGGTGTGCATACCATACTGATGGAAGACAAGCGTCGCAAATGGCCCCACGAGCGTCCTTGACTAATTAACTGACAATTACTTAATTTATTTAATTAATTAATTAAGACCCCATTAACAGTGAAAGTTTTAAAGGCAAGCGTCTTAACCATCCGGCCTCGACCCATTAACATTGGCCTGCATTCTTATAGGTGCATATCGATTGTGCTCTTAGATAATATCACTCAGAATCTATGAGTTAGACACATCATACCTGAAAACCAAGCATACACATATCTAAAACGGGTCAATGGTAGAAACTCGTTCGATATTTCTATTGTCTTGATTTGGATACGATAACTTTTGAGATTGTTTCCAAACGCGCGCGTGGATGGCGCTTAAAGAGAAATGTTGATGAATGACCTTTGAGATAACAGGATTGTGGTAACGTATCGCGAGATAATAGATATGGTCACGTGACCGATTGTGGTAAGTCATTGATCCTGTGCACCCCTGCGGACCGATTTGTACGCCGCGTTTGTCTGTGCTATAAGTACGGCTGAATTAATCATAACATATCAGTAGGCTTGGTCAAAAGATTAGGAAGCCTGGGTAAATATTTATAACGATTAGTGTGCGTGACGAATGGTTATATAACGCGGGTAATTATCCCAACACCGCCCAAGTATCAATTCATGACAGAAAATAGGGGAGATAACCCCGTTACATAACATCCGGTAGCCATTGGGTGCACTGGGAAGCAGCGTGTCATAACTCTCCCCATAACTCAGAGTATTTACCTACAGGAGTCAGAGTTTATAACACCTGGGTGATTTGTACCTAGTAACTCCGCTAATGCGGCTCAATAATGCCATTCCTTAACCCTCCAACAGATTAATAACCAAAACGAAAAACGACATGACTCTTGAAAGTGCTTTTCAAAACAAACAGAAGTAATGAATCAGAAGGAATCGCTTTACGTGTCCTTTTGGAGTTACAGAAAGAAACTACCCTGTGTATTCATCATTACAACCAAATCAGACAACTTCATTCATAAATCTATACGCGCCAAATGTACCACTAGAGACACACCGGTGAAAATCACATACCGCTATAAGGGTATGAATTCCTAACCCCTTAATTAAGCCCCTCGGATTCCCGGTTTCCCGATAACGTATACTGTACAGGGGTTTTATGAAATCGATACATCCTCCGATCCCCTTCACAAGAAGCGAGCAGATTCGTAGGGTGTGCAGGGAGATCAGACGTCACCATATCTTCAGTTCATCTTTAGAAGTTACATGGTACCATTCATTATTTAATTCACTAGCTCTAGACAGATGTGTAGTTTCAGTCACTGACTCATTCTTTCAGTCGGTCTTTAATTTGGGTATGCATTCATTAGATTACGTCACAAGACATGGTTACACTGGTCATCGTCGTTAGTTCGTTTCTCTTAATTTTACATCATCACAATTTGAACTACATGATCTCAGTTGCGAAAGAACACTGATCAGTGAACGTAAATGCTTACAACGATATAGGCTTATCGTGTTTGTTCTTCAGGATCAATTGGTGTATATTTTTCAAATGGACCTTATTAGGTTGAAGCTGGCTGCATATGTTTTATGTTTCACGGCAAACTGAAGCAGGTAATTGACTATTGAGTCAATTCATGCAAAACAGAGGCGGTGAAAAACCAATGCCTTTGTAATCCTATATACACCTACGTTAAAAAATGGAACAGACACTTGTGGAAAATTCTTGAAGCTGAGAAATGACATCACGAAATGACACAGCTTATCAGAAAAAAAATATCATGTGGGAATCTCATTGAGATATCCAGATCCAGGCCGCGGAGCCATCTTGACTGCCAGACTTCAAAGTTTCAAAGGCAGATCAGAGTTGAACTATTCGGTAACAGTTTTTAACGTGGCTTTCTCTCTCTTCATTTGACTCTTAGGTCGAAAGGTTTTAGTCAAACGGGAGCCGATTTTCTGCCTGTTTAATCCTCCTTGGCGAGGCTTAAGCCAGCAGACGACTCCCCAACTATAGTGCTCCGCACGCACTGGACCCTACAGCGCCACGCCACTCTCCCCTTCAGCCGGCCACATCCATGTACCACGCTGATGAGCTCTTCTGTTATCTTCCAAATGTATCACGTTTTCTTGTACGGTTTACCGATTAGTCATAAAGCGGGGTAAATATACGAAACAAAATTACAACTGTTGCCTTGAAATATATGTGTGTTTTTATCATCCTTATACATGTTACAACGGGTTTACAAAAATGATAAAAAACCACAGTACATTGAAACACGTCAATGTGGAAATGCGGAGAGGAAATGACTGCAGCAGCCCACATCAACTGGAGACATCGTTCATTTACAGATGTTACGTGCGTTTCATTTGGTTACATGACCGGACAAAGTGTTCCTAGTGTTTGGCAAGGCCACATCGGCGAGGCAATTTTGTTCTCATCAAGAAACTTTTCACCTTTATAGACCATAAACAAGGTGGTTAAGAACGAGGGTATTTACTGTCTCTGGATTAATGTCGGAAATATAAGCACGAATTCTGCTTGATGGCCATTTTGAGTCTCAAACTGACATGCAGCGCGTGTTCGGCGGAGTTTATCAATCGCGTGTAGAACGGGTTAGCGCGGAAGTGCCCGTTTACGATAGCTATTTTCTTCAATCAACATGCCAACAGAAGTTTGTACTTTATCTGTCACAAACATCGGACCTTTGCAGTATATACGTCGGTGTGCGAATTGCTCTGAGGCAAACTGTCACGAACATTTATAACATATACCGTAACATAACTAACAACGAACCGAATGCTATACATGAGCTAGGTCTTCATCCTGACCACCTTTACTCCACGTCAACCAAGACATTCACTGCACATAGCAGTTAGACAAGGAACAAAACCGAATTGAAGAAAAATTACTGTTCAAATCAAGGCGTCGAAACAGACATTCGTAGGCCAATACCAGCCGCCAAACATGACGGACATTTAGGGTCAATAAGGGAAAACCAAAATCCAAAACAACGCAAATTCAGAATATACCACCAACACAACGTGAAAGTATATAAAGTAAGAAATCAAGACGAACCCATGTAAAGACAAGCAGTCAACAGTTTTCATTGATGACTGAAAGACGCATGGGATCAATCCAGTTAGTGCCTTTCCACAGGAGATTGCGACACGAGAGCATTCCACACAGATAGGGCTCAATCTTTTCAAAAGGATTTCAATATCAGAATTTTTAATTGCTGTCGTATTAACCAAATGACTTCAGTAGGGTGAAAAGACTGGGTCTTATATGCGTGTCTCTACCTGGATAATTGAAAAATTTCATTCCCATGGAAATTTCGACGTACTGACATTTTGTCGCACAACAATTCAGTCAACCACATTTCGCTAAAAATGAAAGGGTGACCTTTTGCCAGCACATAACGTTCTTCACCTTAATCTGTTACGTTTGCTGTTTTCTGCACTATGGTGCTCACGAACAATGTCTGTAATCGGCCTTTGCGTTCAAGTAATACACCATTACACATATTTGTTTCGATGAGGAGTGCTATGGATATATATGGAGTTGATCAGGGTGAATTTTCAGTTGTCTGTTTAGATGGATACAATTGATATATCTGTAAAACTATAATCAAAGTTTCCGTCATTTACACTGTGATTATATAGATATTTAAAAACGTATTATTACAAATACATTGCTTTCACTTTACATATGGTCAAATATAACTATTTTTTTCCGAATTACCATCAGGAAGAAGGAAGCAGACCCAGATGCCTATAGTCAGAGTTATTATACTTTAACTTACAAAGGTTAAAAGAAATTATCTTAAAGAAATTGGCATGTGCCTGTTTTCAAGTTGCGTGTCGAAACATCACATTTTCGCTTCTTGCCAGTCTGCGTGTATCATGTGTTGAAGCATCGCGTGCCAAACTATGATGTAGGTGTAGTTGAGCGGCACATGTATAGGCCTATAACAGAACAATTTCAGTTGGAATCTAAATGTACCTTACAGTACTGGCTTTCCTCGGTTCACGAATGGCATGTGTAACTTTATTACGGGGTACATGAATCCAAATAGATGGACTGTGCATGTACATATACATGGCAGTAATTGTACCGGATCAAGATTTAGCCAACAGGTCTGGACTGAGAGACGGGTAACAGGCTATAAGCAATGATTGCGACCACTAACCACAAGCAGCCAACGCCTGACCCGCAGACACGTCATTTGCGGAAGTCGACAGGTGCCTTCTTGGTTCAGTCAGTCCTGAATCTGATGCGGACTAACGAGAGCTGCTCCGACATGCCGTCTGTGGGTAACGAATACAATCCGGCAGTAATTTCCGACCCAGGAGCTGTGATTTCGACCGTCCGTGTCGACCGCGATGTTTCCTACCTATTGGAACGTCCACAGAAAGAGATGACTTGAAATCATATGCATGGCAATAAACCTTCTTATGGAATCTCAGCTTAATGGCATCGTTTCATGCATGCAGAAGGTATGGACCATCTCCGGGGCTCTCTGAGCTCTGGCCTAATGTACTATACAAAGCATGCAGACACCAGATTATCACAGACACAGAGCTATCACAAACACCACGTTGCGACAAACATCACAATATCATAAACATCGCTCAACCATAAAGTTGACATTATTACAGACACCACCGTACACATAAACATCGCGATATCATTGACATCACGCTGTCATAAACACCATGCTGTCATAAACACAGCGATATCAGACATCACCCTATCATAAAGGTCACTTTATCATAGACATCACGCTATCATGAACACCACGATATCATAAACAACACGCTTTCATAAACACCACAATGCCATAGACCTCACCCTATCATAAAGATCGTGTTATCACAGACACCACCTTACTGTCTTCCAACGAAACAAAACAAAAATATTAAGAAAGGACAGTGCATTTTCCGTACACAGATGTGCTGTGCAAGATCTTAGCAAAGACATATTGGATATTTTGCTGTCAGCTGCCAATGTCTGAAGACATTGTATACGATAGACTACTCTGTTTGATCCTTCAACAATTCTACATGACCTGTAAAACAAAAACTCCTTTTCATCAGATTTTTTCAGACATATTGCATTTACCCTTTGGAGTAACATATCACAAAGTTGTCGTGACAACGTTGACAGAATTCATTACATAAAGAAACACGGAATTAAGAGAAAGGTAATTCATTTGACGTGCTTTGGATTTTTTCTATCTATAGACTGTCTTATGTAACATATGTAGCTTTTGATAAAACTCTGGATAAAGAAAGACAAAGAGCTGTGGTTGGAGAACCACAAACTGCATGTCGACAATTCCATTATCGATGAACGGGACATTTTGAAGGCATATATATTCTTGGATATTCTTGTACCGTAATTCCATTAGCAAGTCCGGAACATTAATATGTAATATTAAAACGACATGAAAATCCCTTGATTACATACGTAATGTACAAAAACAGAAAATTTATCAAATATGCTCACTCCGATATAAGGGCAATGAAGGAAAAGAGTTTTCATTTGATTTTCATGTTTTTATGTTTTTATTTTCAAGAACGAAAATGATTCTGCCTTTTACATTAATGGATGTACATATTTAATTAAATTCCGAAAGATCTCGCTAGCACAAAGAGCGAAATATATTTATTCATACTGACGGCTCATTCAGACAGGAATTAAGAACGGGATACATTACCGTGGTATGATCTAGCTGAAAAGAGTGTACATCATAAAAAACATCCAAAGCTTTCGGAAACTTCTTATTCCATCTTGAGTTCAAGAGCACAACGAATTCAAATTTCAGAAGATAGCAAGACTGTATATGTTGCATCACGAATGATGGACAGTGATTAAAAGCACACACTTGTTTGTTTATGTATTGAAAGTAATGCTTTAATAAATGGAAAAACTGCTCTACTACTGCCTTGAAAATTGTAGGCCAATAATTTCTTTTTTTTTCGACCGACTAGGTTTAACTGATTTCCTATCCCAAAGTTTTTTTCACAGCCAGATAAAACCCTCATTAAGCTGTTAGGTTTTAAATTAGTTCACAGGTGTTGGCATCTAAATCCCACTTCACATTGTTTGTTTGATGAATAGGCTTGTTAGAAAACATTGGGAAAGGAAGTAGAGTGAAAATGTGACAAAGGGTGTCAGTGAATAGCAGAAGATAACCCTCGAGTTTTCCAATTGCGCCAATTGTCGCGTGTCAAGTTTTGTCCATCCATACCTGTCAACAACTGACGACCTGAGGGAAACTGACCAGCAGGTGGGTGATGTGTCAAGGTTTGCTCAAGTGTGATTAGACACAATTAACTGGCTATGCCTGGCCTGGACAGTTCCTCCCCAAACTCATTTGAATAGGCTTAGGCGTTGACAGGTGCGCCGGTATTGGTTTCAAATACTTCAATAAACACTTCAGCGACAAAACTGGAAGGGGGATGAACAAAAGAAAGAAGTATGTGATAATCGCGACCATTACATATTATACAGCAGTGCTTTAGCGAATTGGAAAAGTAGGAATACCTGTCAGCAAATACAGTGACCGGAAATTAGCTAAATTCCGAGAGATATAACACCTAATTCTGCACGAGCTGAAACTGGGCGGGATTTTCGCACAGTCGTATAGAAAGTCATTGGCTAATATTTATTTTGAAAGATTCTATGCTGACAATGTATATACCCCAATTAACACTCGCTCATACTGTGCAATTAGACGTTATTGTCATCAATATAACACTTAAAAAAATCATAAAAACTGTATTCCATATGTACAAGAAAGAACAGAAATCATGTGAATTTACAGCTATCTCAGTTTATGTGTGCGTCATATTCTCTGGTGTTTCTATAGCTTAAATATGGTTGTGTCGTGGATGTAAATGTCGCCTTGGCATGCAGCCTTCAAGTACAAAAATAGCTGTAACTTCTGGTGTTATTCTGGAACTTGGAGTCGAACTAAATCACTATTTTTTAAAATTTTGTCATGAAAGTCTTTGACAACTATGAATATTGAAATAAAAATCCTTAAGGTAAGTCACAATTTTTTGCAAGGTAATGTGCTTTGAAGTTAACACTAAGTCCGACTTTAGTCTAAGACAGTTTCTTGATCCAGGGGCCACTCACACAACTGTATACATACTATTTGTGTATATACTGGTGCAATCAGTCTGGGCCGTGTTCGTCTTACACATAAACATGTAAATCCAGAGGCTGTACAATTTGTTGAACTTTCCTCCCTCACACGGTCTGTGGGACGGTGAAACACGCTTAGTTATTTGGCATGGGCGTTGATTAGTGGAAATCAGTTTTATGATTAACGACACATTGGTAATATTTCAACCATATCGTGCATGATGAGAACATGTTCAAACCATGCAGATGGCATGCAGCGAATAATTTTTGATGCCACAGGAACATTAAAAATCTACCACACCAAAAGAACCCAACTTTAGTTAAAACTCGTAAATCATCAGACTTATTTGTTATTAGTTGGAAATATTCTGTTTTACATGAAGTATTAGTAGATTCGGTTTATGCTATTCGTCATACTAGAAATTATTTACACAGGTAGTCGAAATAGCAGAAAACGTAGACATACATATTGTACATGATAATCAAATATACATATACAAACTCACCAAACTCGCATGTGCTATTAATTAAATTCTATTTACTTGATCTTGCAAAGCAGATGTATTGGCATGGAATATCAATGTTTGTACCCAGAGTAAACAATTCCTACCTGTATTAAAATAGTGCAGTGCTATCCAACAGATGCGGACCAATTTCAGCTTCCTATGTGTTGAAATATAACAGGTAAACAACAGGCCAGAAAAACAAAACCTGCGCATTCGGACTGTATACAGTTTGTCTCGCCCCGTTTACGCTGAACGCTTGACATTTGCGAGTTATTCCCAAGCGCCGGATGAATAACATGTGAGAAAATAAAGAATGTTCTCTCTCCTGTCTGAAGTCTCTCCCAGAAATTGTCGTAAAAGTTTCCTGCTGGAGTTAATGTGGGTGTAGGTTTCGAGCACCATTTTCCGTAGCGTTGTATCCCGAGGAAGCATCAGATGCCTTGGTGAAATCGAGCGCAAAACAGCTTAAGATACGTTTGAACTTTTCTCTGATTACCAGAAATTGTGGGAAAGAATATTACACCGTTTATGCTTCACCGTGTCGATAACGTGTACGGACATATTCATTGAATCATGCATGTTCCCACGACTATTAAGACAAAATGAAAAGAGACATAATAATAATTTAGCAATTATATATCGTGTATCATTTGTGTTATGTCGTTTATATATCTATCAAACTCTTCTGATCGACCATTCACTTAATAATAAATAGTTACATTGCATTATATATCTATTACACCGCACAGAGGTTAAATTCTTGACTGCAATTTAGACTTCATTATGGAGTTGCTGCTTCACCAGAATGAGTAATATAAAAAAGCATATTTGCTACATTGTTCAAAGTAATTTTATTTCCTTAGCTCTAAATATCATTTTAACGAAGAGTGTTTGGTAATATTTCTGCTTATAGCCAGTTTATAGTGTAAATTATAATGTTGGTCATATCTGTAAAACTAAATCCATTCCTCACCAATGCGGTCCCCATAAGTTCAGGTCATGCTGGCTTCCTCTCCGGTCGTACTTGGGAAGGTCCGCCAACAGCCTGCGGATTGTCGTAGGTTTCCCCCGGGGCTCTGACCAGTTTCCCCGGATCGTAATACTGGCCTCCACCGTATAAGTGAAATATTCTAGAGTATGGCGTAAAACACCAATCAAATAAATACATAAACAGATAAACATACAGCTAACACTAAATTCCTGTAGTAAACTATATCTAGCTGACCTGTCCATTTAACAACCAAACAGCTTCATGTTTTAAATTGTTTTTGGTACTACCTCTATTTAATTGACGCTAACTTTAAATACTAAGCTTTTTCCTGTATAGTTAGCTTTAGCTGACGCGAACTTTTTTCTATGAAACTCTTTTATACTGGCTTTGCAGCCAATCTTGTCAATATTTTGGTTGGCTCTAATTACATCCGGGTTCTTGTTATAAGCTTTTTTGGTTCATTCTGTAATTAACGCAAACTTCTTATGTTCAACTGTGCTGGGTCGGCTCTAATTACAGGCGGGTATATTTTGCTGTAAAATTTTTTTCCGTTGTCTCTAATTTCTGCCAGCTCAGTGAAAGAAAGGGAGAATGATCTGTCAAGCACAGACCCATCATCGAGTTAGAAGTACCGATATAGATGAAGACAGGTGATTTGGGGGCTTATATATACTGTGTCCAGTGGATCGATGTATATAGCAGCTACAAACTCTGGCCTAAACTTACACTGTACCTGTGATGTATAATTCGGATTTATTACACAATAACAAGTCTTGGGCCCTGGTAGATACATAGTTGGGCCCACCTGATAATAAGTTAGTGATTTTTTTTGTCCATAAATGTACACGTTGATATTAACGACTGAACCCGGGTTTGAGCCCACGTCTACACGACGCAAAGTTGACACACCTCATCAAACCCGATCGCCTGATAAGAGGTTTTTAACCGCTGTATAGAATAACTACGAATTTCCCGTTAAGATAGCAGCAATTTGTGACCTGTGATATTTCGTGCACATTCTCACTCAACCATGCACAGCTTCATCCATCGCCGTTATTCCACAGCATTTTTTACTTCATGATGCTTATTGAGCATGAATGTATCGCTTTTTGCCCCAGGCAGTTTGAAGTAATCCCCTAATCACATTTGCTACAGCAAAATCATGATCGCTATGCTCTGTAGACAATATGGCGTATTCTGCGCATGCGACGTCTCGTGGGCCGTGTCAGAAGGGGACATCATGTAAATCCCGCGAGATCCCGTGTTTAGCTTCACCGGGCAGAGCTACACGGAAAATCTTTTAGTCTGATGAAATTGGAGCGCACTGACATGTATAGCCATTTAGAATCAGTATACGTATCCATGTGCAATGAAATCGACAAATTCAACTGTCCATGCTACCTTGTCTTTCCCCCGAGGGATTTACGTATGTTAAACATGTCACTCGGTATGTCACGGCCATGCAGAAAATAGGACCAAATTGCTGTTTCGGTGCCCTTTATGTCCATTAAAACGATAGTTTCTATTCACGAATTCAACATGGGTAAACGATTCCCATGCGTGAGAAATACAAGTACATATGCATTCACCATACTGCCTCCTAAATATAACTACTGTAACATAAGATGACCAGTTTGTATGAAGAGCTAGCAAATAAGGTTTTAACTCTCACTTCTCTTTTCAGTAGCACTCGCCTCAGCCAAATCGGACCGTGAACGCAAATTACTTCTGGCACTAATATTGTATAAATTGTCATAACCGACTGACAAGACCAGCTTTTTACACGCGTACAAATATTTAACTAAATCAGCGAAATATAAAATATTTTCCTTCCCAGTTTCCCGGACGAGGAAAACGTTCGTGACGGTGAATACCTGGTACAAAATTATGCTGTTATATGAGGCTCGGACTGTGGCCGTACCGTACTGTGTACACCTGAGTGTAGGCCATTGAGGAAACGTAATGATAATCAGAGAGCCCAGGTTAATAATGGAACCAACTGTATGAAGCCTAACAGTTCCAAGTTAAATAAACACAGCCATGTATATAATGATTGGAGTACATTTCCGTATGCTCCCAATACATATTGTTTAAAGGGGAAAGAAACATAGAAATGAAGTAAACATAAATAGGAAGACCATTAAAATTGGATTTGGAAATAGTATCATCAGTTATTTTCCCGCCCCTATGTAAAAATGTAATTTAAATGATTTGCATTCTCTTGTACGGCGCAAATGGGAGACTCTGATGGGCTATATACAAAAGGACCCATACCACAGTAAAAACTCTTCCTTTCCTACTGTGACGCTGTCATGCTTGTGTACTGCCTAATGTTTTGTGGGCACACCTACACCTACACGTGTGACGTAATAGAGGGAAAGAAGAACGAGGTGCACAGCTTTGGATCCTTTTGTTAAAGGCTGGAAGGCGTTTTACGAGTTCCCCGTTACATAATTAAAGTTCACAATGATGTTATTCAGAACAAGTAGTAAACTTGAAGAATTTGTAGAAAACGTTGTGTGACGTCAGTGACGATACAAATTACCAACATGATACATTACCTGAACTCTACAATCCAAGTAATTAACCGGACTAAAAAAAAAATACAGTAATGGTGTTTTCATTGATGTTTGCTTTATTTTAAAACTTCTTTTTCATTAAGGTAAAATAGCCACAACCCCCCCCAAAAAAAATCCAAAAAAAAAAACCAAAGAAACAAAAAACAAACAAACAAAAACCAAGTGAATTTCACATGCGAACTGTTCAAAATAATATGTTGTCTGAGTCCTTGTGGAGAACATAAGTTTCGGTCATGCATATGACAAGAAATATATTCAGAACCAGTTCTGGCTACGGCTTTTATAAAGTATCTGTATATAAACTGATCTTTCAGCCGATAATTCCCTTGGTTGATTCGATCTACCAGATTTTGACATTCAATATTTTAACATGGGCTTCCTATATTTTAGTATGTTATAAGTCCAATATATCTTATACCTGAAGAGTTCCAGTCCATCAGTGATGCCCACTCGCGGCAACGGCCTCTATCATAACATCCAGACAATTCATTTTATGAGACTAACTATCTTATTTTATGCACAAAAAAAAATTTAAAACCATGCAGGCATTAAGATAGTTGTAAGTATATTGTTTCTTTTGTTTTTGAGCTATCTACTTTGAACGATCATTTTCCAACTTTATACTCATCTAGTGAGAAAATACTGAAAAACAGAGTAGGCCTATTCAGTGGCCCGTCTTCAGTTTCCCTTTTCTTGCATAATGGCACTCATTTGGCATATTGGAACCTGTTTAAATTTGACTTCATAATTCCGGTGTAGCCCACAGAGTAATCTTTTCATCTCTTTCACATGGAGATCGGACATGCACACAAGAACAACAAGTACAGCTGAAAAAAGCACTCGCAACGCCAGAAAAAAAGTGGGAACTTACCCGTCTTGAGACATAACACACATTCCGTGAATAGGTAAATCTCGTAGATAGACATATAAAAGGTGGTAATATCAAAAAATTATAATTATGAATAATTACATATACTAATATGCACCATAAGTATAACCCAGCGTAATGCTATCAATATTCCTCTAATCCACTCAGCAAACGTTATTATTTATAGTGGTACAGGTGTCCACAGTGATTAGGAGAGGTCACCGGTCCGACATGACCTTGGTATTGTTTATGAAAACATATTAAGCAGTTGTCAAATATTTGGTTTCTTCACTTTATCAAAATTCACGAACTCTCTAAACATAAAATGTGCATGATGTTAACAAGGCACATCAAAGACAAATTTTGTCTGCCTTAAAAGAGCAGGTGAGTTGTGGCAAATGGCCGGGCAGATGTTTCGAAAACCCAAGTCATCGGCTCAGTAAAGATGTTTCCGGCACGAGTGATTGTAAAAAGAACTTTCCAGTTTGTTTGTTTAATGTCTGATTCCTTATCCCCTCTGTTTGCCATGTTTTGTTCCACGGGGGACAGAAAACATGACGGAGGAAAATGAAAATATATGTCTTCCGAGAGACCTTTTGAAAAGCGACGCGGATTCGATGTCCATGCAGTTTGATGTTTCAGAAATCGACGTGTTATGAACATTGTCCAGCACGTGACCATGCATTAAAGCCACGGCGATTTTCGGTAATATACAAACCCACGACAATAGCGGGCCCTGACTTCCCTTGGAACGTCCGTTCAATTAATAGCTGAAGACATCACTGTGGTTTATTTGGAAGTCCGTGTTTCAATGAAAGAAATGTGTCTCGAACATAAGCTAAGTACAGGTTCATATTTTCGAAGACTTAAACAAAGGAGATAAGCGGTCTATACCGTCCGCGCGCTCCAACGGCGTTGGTATACATTTGACTCTATAGACGTAAAATATGTATACACTGAACATGCGTAGATTCAAACAAATGAGTCTGATACGAAGCACCAGAACACAATTTAGCGACTTATTTAGTAAGGAAAATAGTCTGGAAATGTGCGTCAGGGTCTTTTGTTCTTTGTTAGTCTTTTGTCAGTCTCTGTCTCCATGGGAGAGGAAATGGGGTAAAATTTATCTGAATTAGACGGCATTTACTCAGAAGGCGTTTACTCATCATGAAACCGCATCTAATTTCCACTTCGTAATTACGTCAAATATTATTTATGGTAAATGTCATGGTCGGTTGTTAGATCTTAAATTGCAAAAACAGGCCGGCCAATATTTTGATAGGCGAAGAAAGCAAAACGATGATTGGTCGATGGTCCTGCAAACGCTTTTACTTCCGGTTATTGCCAACGAGTGGGGCGGGACCGGTAATACTGTCCATTGTGGAAATGATAATGCGCCTTCGGTTTAGACAAACATTCAGATATCTTGGAAAAACAGATCTAGGTTTTGCAGACTGGAATAATACAGAAATATAATAGCAGGTCCACGCCATTTCCTGTCAACCCTTGCATTTAGTTTTCATAATCAGTCAAGAAACAGATGGCATGCATTGATTCGCAAATTCATGACAGTGTAATAACAACGGCTGACCGGCCTCAACACCATCTCCTATGGAATCAACCTTACACAGAAATCTCGTTGAGAAGACAACCTTGCACTTTGCAGAACCACATTGTTTTCCTGAACAAGGATACATGCTACGAAGAGCCATGTTAAATATATGAGATGAAATAGATGCCTTATCTTATCCAATGAAACAGACGCCAAGTTTCTTTATTGTCATGTTTTCTTTCTTGCCCTGCAGTATATTCAAGCAAGATTGCTTTTAGGAATTAGTGACCTTCGACTCAAAAGAAGTTAATCTTTATAGTGTTAAGTCTTACACAGTTCGTATCCCCAAAACCTTTAACGCTATCTGGACTTGATATATATACTGGGAAGAGGGCATAGTGGTCACAAATTACTCCTGATAAATGTATATTATCAATTACTAGATTTGTATTGAAAAGAATAGCTTGGAAGATTGTTGGAAGAAGGTACCAAAAGATGTATAACATGTAAGTTAAGTATGTTTCATGTCATTGTTGTAACGCTCTATGCATAGATGTTTGTCCAATC
This sequence comes from Acanthopleura granulata, assembly GCA_016165875.1. Lineage (NCBI taxonomy): Eukaryota > Metazoa > Mollusca > Polyplacophora > Chitonida > Chitonidae > Acanthopleura > Acanthopleura granulata. Next base: position 16,702,942 of record JABBOT010000080.1, on the reverse strand, counting down.
AGACAAAGTCGTCATTTCGCTATAGAGGGTCAGTGTCGCGTTCCCACAATTGATATTTCATGGAGGTGTGACAGATTCCTGAAATGCATGAGAAGTTGTGCAAGACGCAATAATGTAACGATGTAGCTATATTCAAGGATACAACGAAAACACCAACTCATACAGCATGTTCACGTATTGGTCGTCAGAATAACTCACATTTTACGCGAGTTCCTCCAAGCCTGGGTAATGTAGAATTACGAATCGCAGAGCAGTTTAACTGATACATGCTGGCGTTTCGACAATTTGCATTATATTTGTGAAACATAACAGCTCTTAAAAATTCTGATATTTTGACTACTTTAATATTATATTAAATAATACATATTTATTCTAAAATGCTTGCTTTGTTTAATCTGATTAGTCATGATGTATATATCAAAATTGTTTCGTACAAGTTACGTAGGTCCCCAGTGGCATGCTCTGTACAGAGTTACGTAGGCCAACGTAGCTATGCTCGTGGGAAATCATTTGACGGCTGTTTTACAGTGACATTACACAGACCGGTCGGTTTGGTTGAGTCTGGGACACGGCAATCCAACATGGCGTCCGATACAATCGAATCATGGAGAGTTTGACTATTGCACAAGACCGGCGTCCATGGGTTGTCTGTGAATGCACATTAGTGTGTTACCCGAATGCAGTGTGCCCAAGTCAGCTGATACGAATGTGGAAAAAGAGCTAAGAGAGCGTTTTACATTCAACATTGCTGTCCCTTTTCTCCTTGGTTACCGTCTGCGTTCTTGTTGCACCGCGTTTTAACCCTAGCAAAATGGGAAGTGGACATCTTCTCGAAAAGCGACCTCGTGTTAAATTTTGGCCATTTCAAACGTATTTCGTTTTCGAGTGGAACCAACAAGAGAGCGGCGATTCGAATAAGGGACGTGGTGTCTATAATTACACCCAGAAATACAAATTAACTAAATATAAATCACTAAATTAACAGTCATCGGTTCCGTTGATTATTATTTGTGCTCAATAACTGTGCCAGGTGGACGTCATTTTGTCACTCTCGTGAATGAAGAAAGCTTTAGAGACCGGAATAAACCCATAACCTTCGTCATGCAATTTGCGAGCTTTAAAACACGTGGGCACATAGAATTGAAGTCCTCAAGAGAGCTCAAACCACTTGTGGGCATGCGCATCCGGAAACCATGTGTACATATTTTATGCATGTATCTGCAATGGTTGATGCTCACTAGATGTACTCACTGCGTCTCTAAATCCCAGGTATAGTAAGAGCTGATAGATGACTTCGGAGAGTGACTTATAGGGGCAAACATTTGTCCATTCAATTATAACAAACTGTTTATTATACACAAATAATAGCGGCGCACGACTGTGCGGCACAAGAGGGGTCGGGAATTCGGGAATACCGTACACCATCTCGTGTTTCCCCGTACACTACAACACAATGGTCTCCCAACAGTACAAATTACCTTGCAATAGATATGACGTGAGCAGCCAGCCGTGCCAGTATACACGGGTATACACGAGGGGAGGAAGGGGGGGTATGCTGCGTACAACCTACCATGAACTATCCCCCTCGGGCCACTTTGTTGTCTGGGTGAAGCATTGGCCAATAAGTGGTTATTACTCTCCGTTACGAGAGCTTCCCAAGTAGTGTTATTAAACACTACATGGGAGCCCTACCACGCAGGTAGACATAAGGCTGCATGGACTGTGCGATATATGGACATAGGCTTTATCAGTGAATGTGGTAATAATCGGTATCAATACATCGTTATCTCAGGATGCTGTTCGCTCTCCCAAGTAAAACCAAATATCACCCATCCCTTTAGCAAAATTAACAAGTGAACATTTGTAAACATTGCTCAGTGGGCTATTTGTATGTGCATGAAGCAGCAATACCAACCACACAATGCGGAAGATCAGCTACACTAGATGAACTTGTCCTCAAGAGAATATTGCTCAGTGGGCTATTCTTATCTGTATCATGTGGCTACCAACCACACAATGCCAAGGCTAAGCAGTGCGGCAACAGAAGGACCTACCGATGTACAGCGAATATTACACCTTGTATTAAGACGTCTAAAACACCTTTCACATGGCGAGGTCGGGAGGTCCGGTATCAATCCCGGGTTGGGTCATACATAAGACTTTAAAAATGGTACTCATTACTGCCTCGATTGACTCTGATGAGAGGTTAGAGCAAGGAAACAGGACTGGTCGGTCCGGTGTCAGTATAATGTGACTGATTAGGGTGTCATATCTGGTGTCTTCGGCATGATGTTCCAGTGGAGGCAGCACTTTGTCGGCATGGGCTCGCCCTGGCACAAGGAGACACATGTAAAAACATTCTAAGGACTCCGCGCTGCCATATGACTGAAAAACTGTTGAGTACGACATACAACCAAAGCATACATACATGTGTGCTTTTCACACGGTTCCTATAGAGCAACGGATATAGAATTTTTCGCTTACCGACATTTCACCAATGAACAGTCGTAAAAAGAGCTGCATTCATAACATATTACCAGTTATGATGATACTTAATTTAAAAACGTACATCCTGACTAGAATCTAAAACATTGTGCTTTTCATTCAATTAACCTGGGACTATTACCGTAAGACAATGTCATGATGGCTATCATGACACTTAGGCAGATGGATGGAAATGGCTGACACACTGATGAATTGGCTATTAATGTGTGGAGATATTGGTAGATACAGGCTACTTACAGAAGGAGTGGTTTACTCTTGAAAAGAGGTGTTCATTATCACTGTACTAACGAGAAGCGAATGTGTCATAAACGCCAGAATGGCGGCCCACAAGTGTCACAGAAAGGCCAAAGACATATATTATCGATATTTAACAACATCGGGACAACTGCCAGGTGTTATCAGGTGCAATGACAGCAATGTACACAGACATATATATATATATATATATATATATCCATGTCATGAATACGCGAATGATAACAATGTGGGACTGCTTTTACAATATTTATTACGCTCAGCTATGAGTCTCCTTAGGTAGCCTACGTGTATTACATCACTGAATTTTAAATGAATTTTCTTTCATACTTTGTTATGCACGTGTTTGTGGGTAAACCCATGTCTCAGTCCTAATACTATATACACTGACCACAGAGAAATTAAATACAACTGGCACTTATTTATTTACTTATTTATTTATTTATTTATTTATTACTGCATTCATGACGACATAGTCAGGTTTATGCATGGTTCGATCAAACTGAATTACTCGCAGGAAACCGGCGCCCTCCGCCAGGCACCTGACAAACCTCCAGACTCAAGGCCGCTGTCGAACTAGCAAGGGATGGATTAGAGCCTATGACCTCATTGGTCAAGGTCGATCGGCTGCAAAGAGAATAATCTGAATGAGCCAACGAGAGCTCCAGAATCATTATTACGTATGCCTTATACAAATCCTTGTACTATATAAATGAATCACTAAAACTGACCAAACATAGATCATTTTTGTGTTGTTGCATTTGTATATATATGGTTACACTACAGCTTCGCCCAAACTAATATTAATGGCCGAGTAAACAAGTTCAGTGGACTCGCTGTATGACGGTTTGGACCTTAACATACCAAACATGAAATGGAATTGTACAAACAAGAAGTCAGTTTCTATAGATCAAGTTTTTCGATATGAGAAATTTTCCAACTTTACATGTGTAGCGGCAGGTTATGTCTATTCTGCCAATTGCATACATATATAAATGCAACAAAACTAGGCCAATTTTATCAATATAAATACGCCTCTTAAAAAATAGTCCCTTCACAATATGAAGAAAAAGGAATTAGGTAACTTTATAACAGATTGAAGCAGTTTCTTCTGAAGTTAGGTAAGAAACTCTTTGAAATCTAATCAGTGAAGCTGTGGAATACATCGAATACGTAATTAGATTAGAGAATATCATCATACAAAAACCCCACACGTGTATGACAGTTGTATACTGACAATAAATAATCCAGTCCCGTTTATATATGAAAGTGCATAGGCTGTACGTGCATATGAATTCGCGTGGATGTGGCCTGTATCGACGATAATACACATGCAGTATATATATATATATATATACACACAAGCTCTCTCCAGTTCTCACTATTTACTATGTAGTTCAAACATGTTGAGACTGCCCAATGTTCTCTGACCTTTTCTGTTCGTATTCCCCGTTGATTCTCCCAAGCCGACATGATTCACGCTCACAAAGCTTCTATGATATGTGATTACATACCCGGTATATGCGAGAAAAAAAATATTCAGGTAAAAATTGTCGGTCATTCCGAATCATTTACAGATTAGGTATTTTGCATGGTGTCCATGGTGACAGCACGTGCTGGGAGCCAGAGCCGCTGATCCAAGGGCTGTTCTTTGGGATTATGAACGATTGTGGGCGATTGAATTTAGTTGCGTCCGCCTCCCCTGAGAACCCCACAGAAACCATACATCTCAATCAGCGCTGAATTTATATTCTGCTGATCTACTGCTGGTCATACATGCCTACCGAATACTGCTCATCAAAACTTAACATATTTTCATATTACTAAAAACGTGCACATGCCGACTTACTTTTCTGTTTTAAAATTCCATTCTAGCAATTCTCTTTCCAGCACATCTCCCCAATCGGTTAGAAATCCGTCCACACTTTCAAGCAATGCTCCCAACAGACATAATACATGTGTTAAAACTTGGCAACCGTCAAACGAAGCATTTTGAGATTACATCATATGGAAAGTTAGATAAAATTTTATTCGCGACACTACACATTAACGCCACCTTCACAACACTTATCTTACGGTTTCCAATATATCTACTCATTTCCAGAGTAACTCGTAACAATTATCGTCGATTTTATTGTGTCTCCGAATTTATCCAGAAATCACATACGAAGTCATATCAATAAAAAAAAAGCATTATAAGTAGGCTAATTTGAAATGTATGCCTCTTCAAAACACACATTTATAATTTAGGAAGCTACATGTACAGCGTCACTAATTCTTACTGCTAGAGGCACACATGCAAATGTATGCAATACCACAGAGTTATAAATATGTATATAAAATACACGTAGTTGACGAAGGAAAATAGCTCTACGCACACGCAGCGCTTGCCATATATGTGATGTGACTAGTGTTTTTATTTTCTTGGCATACTTTCAGTGTTAAAAAGAAATGTGCATTCAACTGTTCTCCAGATGAAAAATGTAATCTTAATTTGTTTTTACATTTTCCAAATGTGTTTTTTATTTCCATCAAATGCACCCACATGAGTTAAGACGTGTCCGCTGGTGACGTCACTGATATGCGACAAGCAGTAATACCATTTGACATTTGGGCAGATTCAATGCCGGACGAACTTTTCCCACAGAAGTCAGTCTCAAATAAAATCGGTCCCCTTAACACGATTACAATTATATTTGCATGAATGCACGTGGAACTAACATTACCATGGTGAGCACGCGGGGAAAAGGAATGTGTAAATCCTGTCTCTTTTTAATCCCCGCTTGTTCTTCGTTAGCGGTGCCGATCGTTAAAAAAATGTCCCTGCACATTTTACCCGGTTCCATTACAAGTCACCATGCACGCGCGGGCACCCGTTAACGCGTTTAATTTAAAAATAAATACAAATTGTCAGAGACAACAAAAGGGGTCGAATCATCGTTTCTGAGCACGTCCAAAATTATCGCGATTTAATGTGAGCGGCTTGATTGTGGTTTCAGACAGACGGCGGCACTGGGATGTCATTTCTTCTCGATCAGTCTGGCATAGCCAGCTGGTCGAGGAGACAAACACATTTTCACTTTCCCTAGAACACTACTTCTCATTTGCTCTGCATTGTTTTTCGTAGTCAAGAAAAGTTCCAGCTTGCTTTTTTTTCTTTCGCTTTCAAATCCACGTCTGCATGATCAGTCATGAAGAGTGAAAATGGAATTTTAAAAACCATAACTAACTTGCGTGGTTTTGATCTTCTTTTAAGCGTAAATAGCTGGGACCATAATCGTGAACATCTTCATCACTTCACGCATGACTCTAAATATGGCCGTCATGGAGTAAGTACTGGACACGGAATATAGGTTGTTATTTTAACCCTGGCGATCATTTTCAAGGTAAAAATTATTGTTTAATGAAGCTGACGTACATGTAAAGTTTTAAGACAGTATCAGATAAGAGTGTTTGCTTACATCAGAATCGGTATGGGAAAATAACTCTCTTGCAGTATATTTACCACTATTAAATTCTTTCCAAGTATTTATTAATATATTTTTGTGTATTTATTGTTTGTCTGAACTTACACATGTAAGCCAAGGTACTGACATGTGTGTGGGTGAGTCGATGACTAAAGCGTGTAGGCCTACTGGTGATGAAGGGGTGTGGAAATATTTCCATCAAGCATGGTATTTATGTTGTTTCCGTTTTTTCATATGAAGCCAAAAAAAAAGAGAGAGCCCCCCCCCCCAAAAAAAAACCCCAAGAAATCCCAAATGTTCATGGCATTGTGCATGAGATAACCAGGGGTAATGAATATGTATTGAGCAATATGAGTAAGTGACAACTCCCCTCCCCAAAGAAAAAATTTATAAAAATTACTGAAAATGAATACATGTTTATATATGCCTACGGGTGACATAGTGAGTATGTTTTTCAATTTATAATGGGGGGAACATTCCCTGGATGTAAAAATGGTATATGCAATAAATAATGGAGTCTGCATACAGGACGCACATGTATAGGGACGTATGAATTGAAATATAAAAGTTATCAGAGCAAGCTGGATATATTGATAATAGTGAATTAATACACATGCTGACGTGGTGTACATCTGATCGCTAAATGTACCTAGAGTGGGATGGGGGAAATTGCTTATGTTATATATCTGCACACCGTTAAATAAAATGATGAAAAAAAAACAACAACAAAAAAAAACAAATTAAAATGCTTAAAAAAGATTATAAGTAGCAAAATCAAACCACATCGTGCAAGCTTTCCTTTGTGTTCATTCAGTTTATTTACTCATTCCCTTGGCAGATCTATTTCTGGACTGTGAATAATCATTTAGGCCTACATCATCCCCCCTTCTATACCGCTACGTGTCGACCAGCTGAAATGCTCGCCTTACATTTGGCAGGCCTCCGTCGCTGCGCCATTAATTCGATTGTTTAGGCTCTAGCCGAGGTGTAAAAAGGCGAGAAAAAGACCGAATGTTAAGAAGCAGTGAATACGGGTCAAAAACAGAGAATGTGGGTCAAAATTAGGTCAAGTTTGGCACTTTCGCTTTTTGTGTGGTCGTTATCCGAACGTGCGTTTTTTGCCACACCCGATACTTTTGATGTTTGTCCCCAAAATGGTGTCTTCGTTAACGCTGTTTGTAGGCGCCTTTTTCTACAAACGCCGGAAAATAAGCTCAGAGAACCAAAAGTCACAGTCTCACTTAACACATTTGTTTCGGCCGTTGTTGAGAAAAGAAATAAATTTGAATGACTCCTAAGTAGAGAAGTCACAAACGAACTTGTCCAGAAATACGCACATATGGGTGTAGATTAATGCAGGTAGGCCTATCAATATTAGCCGACTCAGGTCTTTGCCTGCATGGATAAATTAATGTCTGTGATAGAAAACATATAATTCCTTAAACAAAAAGAAAACAACGAGCAGAACACGAAGTATGCCGATTTATTGAAAAGAATAAATTACATGTAAGCCAAATATAAAATTAGATTTTAAAAGTTGAGCCACATTTGTTTCAATTCATATATAATGAATGACTGCAGACATGCCGCTTTACATAGCTAAGTAACTTTAAATGCCTGCAACTTTAGAAATACATGCGACTTGACTTTTTCTTAATATACACTTGTAATCATATCATTATGTACAGAAAGAATCCCATCACAGAGATGCAATGAAAATGATTGTACACCAGAAGAGTAAATCAACAAAGAAAACAAGCGAACAAATGCAATTTTTAGGGCGGCATCATTTATTCTTGAAAATGCCAGTCTAATGTAGAAATATGCTCAAAATTCCAGTTGTCATGCGGTTTGGAGGGAGTGGGCGTCGTACGATCGGTTTTCATGCGTGAAACTTTTAATATACAAAGTTGAAGTAATAGGGTAGCGCGTGTTATGTTGAAATTCCAATAATCAACGACTATAGAGGTGGTAACCACGCCTACTTATAGATAAAAATGGTTCTGCGTTGCAGGGTGGCGGGGATTTACGGATAATCCCGGATTAAAATGAAGTGGTGGTCTTGTACTCAAACCTAGCCGATTAAATACGTCGTCGCAGGTGGAAGTGCAAATATAGGTTATATTACGTGGGTATAATCCCCACATCGCCCTCCAGGGCACTGCGGGACCTCGACTTCCGTGCAAGTGTAGGGTTACCTTGGGAGGGTGGGAGCGTGGGAGGGGGCTAATCAGTAGGCCTCCCTGTGAGACAACTATTTCCCTAACAATCCTGTTGTGTTGTAACAGATGCCCACTCCCCAGGGGCTTTTAGTGAAACGTTTTTTTTCCCTCACAATACAACATGTGTAGGTCTTTACACCAGATAGAGACCAGGAAACTTTCTGGTTTGACTGGTAGAGTTCATTGCAGAGAAGTGGTTCAGAACATTGATCCTAAATCACATAAACTTCAGGTTTTTACTAGTTTCGGCTAATTGTATTGTAGAACGTCTCCTTTTTTTCTACAAAAAAACAACAACAACAAAAAAATAAAAAACAAAAAAACAATCAAGTTGATGTATTTCGCTAAAGCAGTCAACTATAATAAAATTTGCATTTAGGTGTATGTCTAATATATGTTTTGCTTGTTAGACTCATTTTACCCCTGAAGACAATTAACTTCATGTTACAAAGTACACTTATGTTTAAATCCATATAGTATAATGAAAAAGAGTATCCGTGGTAAATTATATAACTAATATGATACAGCTCCAAGACTGTCGTACTTGGAATGATATATAAAAAGCACGAGATATTCCAAAATGTTTTCTGGTCTCGTGCGTATACTTGACTTCATTCTTATCAGAAGCTCTGCATAATACCCTGTAGATCCTGTGGGCCTGGCGACGCGGGGGGCTAAGGGAGAAGTCTTGTGCACACATCTTTCTCCCGACATTCCCAGCGACATTAATTCTATGAAATTTCAGAAGTATCATAGCCGATCCACAATTCACTTAATTTCGGAAAACCTGGTGACAGAGTTAATTTATTTTGCCATCTGTTAAACAGATCCTCTCTATGGAGACCAACACGGTTATGGTGTGGATTTGCACATGGCGGTATAATTTGTGCACGGCTTACTGTCTTATAAGCTTGGAAACCTAAACAAGAAAGAAACAGACGGTTGAAACTTACAAAAGAGTTATATGAGATGGTTGCAAAATTTATGTTTTTTAGAAACTTAACGCAGAATGGTTCACTCATTAACTTCCATGGTTGTGCAAAACTGTTACTATAATATTGTTTATTTGCTTTGTGGTAGAACGAGGATGACCTTTTAGGGATTATAAAAGAAACATAGAATATATGTAAAAATTGTTTGTATTTGTGGACACAGGTAGAGTTAGTAAGAAAGTCCATTAACACTCGCATTGTGGATGTTAAGCACTTTTTTCTCCACAATCTACCTTTTTTGTCTTTTTTGTGCAATTAGTATTCTGAGAGCGAAAACAGTGTAACGGTATGCCAGTATATCTGAAGAGGAAGCAAGTGAGTGTAGACCCTAAAGACCGCTAAATATATTCTACACTGAACAAAAGAAAAAACCCAGAGATAACAATCTGTTTATGAAGAGAAGAAGTCGGCCGTTCATTTTGAAAAAAAAATTGTAGAGGGATTTAAAAAAAATAGTTCCGTAAAAGTGGAAGATGTGAGGCCACAGGGCTATGCACAGCCTGTTGTAATCTGATCTTCCCCTTGATCAAGCCTGACACACACCTTAACCACATCCATGAGCATATACATCATCAGCGCATATACCTGAAGTTACCATTTTTTGTCCTGTTAATTAATAAAAAGTTAATTTAAAATACACCTATAGGAAGAATGCCGGGTTGACAACCACACGATATGCAAGCCTCAAGCTAAATATCTTAAGAGGTTGAAAATTCTGAGGGAGCACGCTTTTATCTATATACGTACAGGAAACTACCTAATACAATAGCTGCGTGAATGATTCAACCATATTTACGTCCGCGAGGGACATAGAGTATACTCCACCCACACCTATCCAGGCCAAAAATCACCGTTATGTCTATACAGATACGTATGATTAAACCTCAGCGCTTAACGTCTGCTTCGTCCTTTAATGTCCGCACATGAAAAAGCCTTAGCCAAAAAACAAAACAAAACAAAAAAAAACAAACAAAACAAACATCCCCCCCAAAAAAAACAAAAAAAACAAAACACACATACACACACACTCACACAAGGAAAATAAACGTATCAATCATGTAACACGTTATATGTGTACATACAGTACTAAAAATAAGAAATTTATATAGCAGGTAAGATATGTGATTCACAATACTGCGCCTAATCGTCTTCGATGAACAGTCATGCAACTTTACCCTGTATATCAGTTGTACATAAGGCATATTTTTGTGTGCCCAAAGCGGAGAAAGTATAATCAGCCTTCCTGCGTCTCCCAAATTATCCAACTTAAAAAGTACGGCTGCATTGAAATGTGCTTTTGTAAAAAGTTCAGTTTGACAATAAAAAATGTATTACTTTGAAAAAATGAGGCTTTTGCATATTATGTCGTGCCTGGTATATACGCGTCAAACATTACATGTGAAAAAAGCAAATTGTTTTTCATTTACTTATACAAAAGTGCAAGGAATGATTGTCTTTCAGTATTATTCTAGTTTAAAGCGCCTTGTTCATATTCAATTGACAAACACATACGATTCAGTTTGCTTTGCCAGGTTTTCGAAATTCCTGAGCAGGCAGTTACAAAATAAACAGGAATGCTCGGCAAAGCATTGAGCAGAATTGAGAAAAAACAACAACTCTGACATGGTTTCAACCATATAGTCCCTAAATCTGTGCCCTCAGAAATAACCCCACAATGATGCTAGAGGAGGGACGGGAGAGGGGGGAGTTTCCTTGGTCACGTGATCACCCTGCGTCAACACAGACGAAGGCAGCCAGGGCGAAACCAACAATCCTGGCCAAGGTCGACACAGCGATTCCTCTTCAACTTGTAATATAAGGGATTAAAATGGATTTTAATTTCCCGCTGAAGCACACACCGTTGGCATTGAAACACCGTTTTTCCTTCGTTTTCTTTAAATCATTTATCCCTTGTCAGATAATCTGTTCTCATCTTTTTATATAGTCGTTGCAGAAAGGCAGTGTAACGCGGTATAGTATAGGCCTATACACAATGTATGGCCTTTCATCATCATACGGCGCCGACCGTGGAGATACTTGTCTCTCCTTGACTTCGTTCTAACATTACACACATAAAAGTCTGACACACGAAATTTATACAGATATTTTTTTATGTTTGCTGATTTGTAAAATTAGAAATTCGTCCGCACAATCAAGCCGATGTAGCAAACATGAACGCAACAATGTCTTCTGTTCATTAATATAAATGTCTTGTATAGCATGTCGGAAAGAATCTTTAACTTACGAAATGCTAGTACATGAAAATTGCGCGTGCATGTTAATAGACCACGCCCCCAACGTGAGGTCAACCGTATCTGACCTGGGTAATTCTGCCTCTTTACTGACCAGCACGCCCACGGTCCTGTCAGTCAGATGTCTTTTATCAAGGTATCTGCCAGTCATATGAAACCAACACCTGACAGTCATTTGCATACGTATGCAATTACAGGATAAATGCCAAACTTGTATGAATAATAATAGTTTGGGGAAAATGTTTGTGTGAGTGTGTGTGTGTGTGTTTTTTTCTTATCTTTTTTCTTTACAGGAAAATGTTTTCTTGCAAATTGCACTTGTAATAAAGCAAAAATTATTTCATTAAATGAATATACATTTAATCTCCTTAAGTCGGAGATATAATTCGTTAATCGGCGTGCTTTGTGAGACGTACGGTATGTCATCTCACCATTTAATTTCACGCAAATTATCTGCTGCCAAAAGATGCAGTAAGATAATGTGTCGCCGCCGTAACCCTCCAACACGGTAACCTGTATTTCTAAGGCCGGTATACGAGTGTTGAAACAATTTCACGGCCGGATACGTTCAGATCTGTGGACATCACCTTTAATTAAAGTCATGTGTATGACAGACAACATACACGGCTCATCTAAATTATATTGTCATATTCTGTATTCAACTTACGGTAATTAATATATCGGAGTATTTTTGCATATGATGCCATGTGCTTTGTTTGTAGATTCCCTTATGACATGCTGTCAGATATACGTATGTCGATTTTTAAATCCCAACGATCAGCTCCAGATCATCACTACGTATACCTGTTGAAAAATAATTTTTTTCTAAGCTCTTTTAGAAGTTCTACACCCATATATTATCCAATACAAAAACCGTCCATGAGAAACAATAAGAGTTACACCTACATGGGTTGTCAGTGCAACTTACACAATGTGGTTTGTATCCATCAGATCATTTCCAGAGAGTAAACTATTAGCAAATTGGTCATGCGCATTCTCACCTTGTTAATGCATACTTTTTTAAAATACATAATTGCATAACAGAAGATTCCTGATTACTGTAGCCTCTGTATTACAAATATTCAAAACACATGGGCATGTTTAATTTGTACTGTCCAAAACGTCGTATTTATACTGTAAATCGTTTATAAAAAAAAAAAAAAACAAAAAAAAAAAGGCAAAAACAACCCACAAACCCTACTCAGATATATTTATACCTTAGTTTTGGTCTTTAGATTTTTGTACGTCTACAAATTTAGTTGAAAATCTTAACGACATTCCTCGTGATTTAGGCCTCGTACAGAAAACGTTCATTTCTATCAATGTATGACTCAAGCAACGACTTCGACATTTGTACAACTCGAGTCGTTCAGTCGAGCAGGCCAACAACTTGGATTTGATCAACAAGACCGTATATCCTTTGCTTTCGTCAGAAATAGTCTAGTCTTTTGTGTGTTGATCTGTCCCAGGTTCGCTCTGGCCCTTCCTTCGCACTGGATTTTTCCCGTGGGCTATGATTTGATGCATAGCAGCGACGAAAACACAGTAGCTCGCGAGCCGAGCAACTTTCAATGTCAGTGTCCAAAGCAAGAGACAAAAGCAGCGGGAGTAGCTGAGCACTCATTGGACGCAGCGGAGCGCAAAATTGAGTCATGCATATTCATAAGCCATAGGCACAGTGAGCATGTGCAAGCAGTGAGTCGAGTAGCAGTAACAGAAACATGGCGGCGTGGAGGGGTGTACGAATTTTAGCTCCGCTGCTGTTGGAATACCTGCTTTACCTACACGTGAATATTGCTCAAGCAAGAGAAGGTAAGTGTATTCTATCACCATTGCTTCATCGATATCATGTGTAATATTCACTCGATCTTGTGTGTGAGAACTTTTAACACAGCTTGCTGTCGTTGGTGAGACGGACTACGGACGGCTATCGATTTAGAGTTGCCCTGCTTGAGAAGCCCCTCGGCCCAGGCGCAGTGCACGGCCCATAGCCCTAGTGTCCCGCCAGAAGACAACTATAATGTCCAATAAGTTTACATGGGCTAAATGCTAGTGGATTTTGGGACATAAACACAGATAAGTTTTATTGAAGGTTTACAAAAATTCATTAGTAGTTATTAGAAGGTGGGACTGTGAAAATTATTGGAGTAGGGAAGAATAATTCTTCATAAGGGCTTGTAACACAGACCAAAATGCATGGGCAAGTTTTGCAATTTGAGCGATTAGTTCAGTCTACTTCAACAGGCTTATTAGGCCTATAGAAATTCTGTGAAATTCGAAAAGTGACTGAAGTCCGAATATTGATTTTATAACTGGCTTTTTTATTCTTATTAATATCCCTCTTTTCAAGATAAGTACTTAATGAAAGATGAGGAGTGATTAGTCCCTATTTTATGAAATATAATATAGTTCAAAGACGAGGAGGTTAAACTGAAGCGTGGTGTTGATTGCCTGTCTGGGGTTAGAGTCTTACCGACTTGAGCTGGCTAGACTGTGTTGCGAAGCTAAGTGGACTGCTTATTACATCCAAGCGGCTAAAGCCGATTTGAGATCCACCGTGAACCGAGTTTGTGCGGCTTTGACTCCGACCTTGATAAAATCACGATTTTCCCTGTGGTAATGAACTCCTAGCAGGGAATAACCGCTAACCGGTGTGCTGAGCTGTCTACAGTTTGACACCGCATCGGATAGTGTTTAAAGTTTGTGGTTTTAATTTCCCAAGGCTGGCTCGGACGTAAACATCTCTCACCATATAGACACATACACAACTTTGTATAGGCCGATACAGCTTGTGTTGCTTTAGTTTTTTTAATACATTTTCACTGTTTTAGCAAACGTATCTGCATTCTAATGTACATCTATGATGAATTACATGTATATATTTTACGCAAATAAACCAGAACATATTTTTTTATTTTTTCACAAACGCTCATTACTTATCTATATACACGTACCAGTAAGTGTGTAAGAAGTTTGTGTTATATACTCAGCTGTTTTCACTATAGGTACTCTAGTGCTGAGGCACGTACCCACGGCATTCTATCTCCAGTTTTGTGTCTGAATTCACTAAACTGTTATATGGTATGACAGGATTTGATGTCAACACTTTTTGACGTTTGCTGCTCCTCTTGCGCAAGAGGTTGATTTATCTCCCAAACTCGTAACCAAACCAGCTAAGACGGAATGGAAACTTCAAAGGAGATGTGTATTGTGGGTCTGTTTTCAGGCCCAAGTTTCATTTAATGTTCAACTTCTTACATGAGTCTACAAGAATCGCGGTGACAAATTCGCAGCGGGTAAGTAAATGCACCAAATGTTACCACGTTATGGCATTTCACCACGGATTTCTGTCTTCAGTCGCCGTGAAGCACAGACCTTAGGGGTTTCTTGTTGCCTTTCAATGGATGTACTTGGCTGGAAGCGATGGGAGAAATATCGAAGCTAATAAAACTTGAGGAGAAAGTACGGCAGTGTTTGTCGGCTGGAGCGGTTAAAGAGGCGAGGGGAGAACGTCTGACCGTGCTGGGTTATGCACCGCCTTGCGCCGACTCTGCATTTGACATGGCGTTTGAGTGCTGGCATATGTGGACTCGGGGGCCAAAATGCCAGTAGAAACCTCGGAAAATGTGTGGAACTTAATTTTAGTGCGATTTACTTTCGTCGTTGGACAAATTTACGTAGACATTTTCGTACAAGAATGTGACACCTTCACTTTGTGGACAGTTATGTTACATAACCTCACCCGTAATTCTGGATATTTTGATTTGCTGGAGTATCATGGATTTTTCTCCGCGAACAATTTGGAATTAACAGCAAAAAAAGCTACCGACTAGGAATGAATAAAAAGTATGTGTGTTTTCAAGTGCATAAATTGAAAACTATTTATCTATGACTGTTTTTCATGCAGAGGATAGTGGCTGGAAAAAGATTACAGAATGTGCACTGGATACCATCTCGTTCCAAAGATTACAGCCCCAAACAAAACGTCAAGGAAGTGTTGTGTATAAAGAAAGCTCGCTAGTACATACTCCTGGACGAACGCAGTTTGTTATTTAAGAGAGTTATCTGTGAAACATTTGCTGTGGACTGCGATGCTGTGCCGTCATGGACAGTCCGCATTAGCCCTGATTTCCTCGCCTTGGCTTTAATTGTCCTATTGAAGAGTGGGGAAAGTGGATTACAGGCGCTCCGCCGCAATGCGCTCACTTCACGGGCCTGAGCTGGCCAGGAAATAGTCAAGGAGGGAAAACACGGACAACTGTTTTTTAAGGATCCCGTTACCGTGGTGAAGTGGTTCGGTGGCGTGCTGTACGCTGGGCTGGTATATGTTATTCGCGCCTCAGTGCCAGAAATCACACCAGACGCGTCAACCAGCTCATTCGCCATCATTGGTGCAAAACCTGTGGCCCAATGTTAGACTTTCGCACTATATTCACTCTTAGTAGAAATTTACTATATTTTATTTCGATTGATCAGAAACAAATAATCAGGGTAATGTAAAAACAAATACTACGTTGAGTATTATGTTAGTCCGTTGTGGGATTCCGGATGTAGTGTATACTCCAGCCGCCTAGAAGGCCGTTGAAAACAGTGAAGGATAATACATATATGCAGATGTATTCTTGTATGTGTACACAAAGAGCACAGTTGGTGGACTTTTTTTTGACGGAAGCTGTAAACGTTTGAATGAAGCCATCTCCCTCTTTTTTATCCCACGAGGAAAGTCTGTTTACGTTTCGAGGGCAAATGACTCCCGAGATTTCCCGGGATATAGGCGAAATGTCCGTATAATGTGCATTGCGTAATTATGTGTTGAATTTCAGTACTTCTAGGTTGGTTGTCTAAATGGTCTAGTAAGAAATATGCATGTGACATACAGCATGGCGTATACAGGTGTTTGAATTCTGCCATATGGTTTTCTCACGCTGGATGTATTTCTGGGGAGATATTTACATTCGCGAGATAAAATTCATGAATGCATTAATACTATTCTAATTTATTCCGCTCTGTTGAGATTTATAACTTATGTTTTGAGACACTGACAGCGTATTTTGATATTCGTGTCACACACGTTTATGATGGACATATAAAGTAACATTAAGTATATAGAGCAACAAGAGCAGGAAAATTGACAAGGTTCCGTCGCACAATCTGCCAGAATCGTTCTTACTGCATTACTTGGGTGATCAAATGTATTTTACCCAAACTTTTGTTGTTTTACTTGTTTGCGTAACTTTTTCACCGTTTCCTTCGTTGAGATCAAAGCTTTTCCGGATTTAGGAAATTTGAAAGGGAAAAGCGCCCACTGCAAATCCTCATCCCCTAAGCAGTACAAACTATTACGCAATCAAAGGCCACAAAAGAGAATTACACTGCCGTAAAGATTAGCTGTTCCTTTGTTTCTTTGAAAACAGCTCCCTAAGCCGAAATTTCTTCTGCAGGCATGTGTGGGTACGGGTGAATTGTCCCAAGTGACGAAATTTTTACGTTGACCACTTTACACTTACGCAGGATGCGACAGGGTTCCATGTTTTGTCATATATAATAGGACAAAAGTGAAAACAAACGAGAAAGTATAAAGGCCTACTTTTTTGCTTAGTTAATTGAAATTTTGGATGGCGTTAAAATCGTACTCTCCAACCTTTACGCATATTTGTGTCGAAAAAAAGTTGGTTTTATGAAGGATGCCGCTAAAGGGCAGGAGAAAATTGACACACATTCCAAGAGGTAAACGCGGTTGGGAGCTTTGTGTGTAATACAGGTTCTGGTAGCAGTGTGTGACGGGGCGTTCCAGTCAGGTTACCTTACATCCTGTCCTTTTTTTGTGAACTTTCCTTCTGCACGAGTAAACAACTGTGCATAATTCTAATTGAGGAGAAGCACATCTCAATAGAACTATGCGAGATATGCATGGGTCTAAGTGTGTAAACGGCTCTGCGAATTAAATATGCTTTGGTCGACGTTCTTCAAATTCGATGTGTTTACAAGTACTTGGTATGATAATGGTTTTTTGAGAAAACGAATTTTGAATAGGCGTAACTTTAATGATGATATAATTCGTATTGTGATTCAAGAAATTTAAATTTTATTTAGAAATAAGTGTGACGAAATTTCTAGGAGTCTCTCAGGTATATATAAAATCTTGTATTCGACTGAACGCCTGAAGTGTCCTTCAATTTGCCTACCTGCTAGAGACTTTTTTCTCTTCGTTTTTTTCCCATGCCTGATAAGCACATGCATACGTTTTTCATATGTACATTTACATACAGGCTTATATGTTACCGTACAAGCACCGTATATACATGTATATTCGTCCCTACGAATATCTTAACATCCCACTATAATATAGTTTCCCCTTGGGCTGCCATTTCTCAGCTAGTTTGAACCTCTCCGTCACACTTGGTTGGGTCTCACTACTTATGGACAATAACTGCCTAGTCATAACCAGCCGTAAAGTAATTTCCCTATCTGTAATGTCATCAGCGAAGCTAGCGAGACCAGACGTGGAGTGCTTGTTAAAATCGCCAAGGTGACACGCATGTTTAGACCAACAATATATATTAAACACAAAACACAGAAAACGCTCGTTGGAGGGAAAAAAGCCGGGCAACTACGTCAAATAGTTGAGACCAGTTAATTTCGCAAGGCGAGTCTATTAGTGCAGATCGCCCCTGGCGAGAGAAGCCGCATTATAAACATAAATGTCTCGATCAAGTTCTCCCCGTGTCAGAGCCGGTAGCCATTTTGCGTGGTGGGAGGTGACGCTGAAATTTTACCCATAGACTAGCAAAATTTGACCACCCACTTTTCGGCAACCGGGATGACATATGTCCGCAGTATGTTTCCTCAGTGTCCCAAAATTTTTGATACGTGTATATATATATATGTATATATGATATTATAATATGTAATATTTGGTTGGAACTGCGGGCGCTTGGGCCATGGGCGGTGCTATGTAGTTGTGTAGACCCTGCCATGCTTTGTTTTCTCGCAACTTTGTCTTCAAGTCTGAGGCGATCAGCGAGTATTAGAGGCGATTACATCAGTGCCCCACGCCTCTTTACAGATCCCCGGCGGCAAACAAACCCGGCAAAAGCAATATGTGTATTTATTTTGGAAAGGGACAATTCTCAAAGAAAACGGACATACCTTTGAAAAATATATAAGCGTTTGTCGTGCTCTTATTTGGCCTCAACAGGCCTTCGATTCTGTGAATGGCTTTCAGCGTGGGCCTGAAGCCCAAATTGTGCATGTATTTGACTTTCCACCTTCATTAGATATTTAATTTGATGTTTGCTTACTGATTTTTGCACGTGGCATAGATTTGTCCACATCAGATCGCCGTATTTATGCCACTCTGTTGACTAACCTATAGCTGCTGGCGACTTTGGAAATTTAACTGCTCCTCGCCTTTCTCAGTGATGTATATGTCATATGTTATGCACAGTGTCTTAAAGCCTAGAATGCCTCTAAAACTTGCCCAGAACAACGGACTATTGTCAGTCAATTTGTGTTCAACTTTTCGGGTAGATTTGGAACTGATTTGCTTTAGTCTATCGTTTTGCTTTCGTTAGTTGCGCGTTCTTTGTGTGTAGAAAGGGTTTTAGAATTCAGGCTTGCAGTTTGTCTATCTCGCGAAGGGTATATATATGTTAGTCTGTTTCTCAGTGAAACAAAGCGGCCTCAAAAGGGGATTTGAACGGTCGGAATGTGTCCGAGCTGTCCAAGTTTTTGCAATTCGTGCACTGGATGTACGAGGGGTTAAAGACTTTGTTATACTTAGTGTTCAGAAAGACCTAATCCAGCCGATCTGGCCAGGAACGATTGAAAATTTCCCTCGCACCGAGTGTGCCTTGGAGTCCTTGCTGTTCGGCTGGCTTACGGACGCTCTTTCAGCAGAATAATTAAGTCGGAGGCAGATGGGTTTTTATCCGCGCTGGGCTGACCGTGGAGTCTCCGCATGTATATCTTACACGTAGAAAAAAATGGACACACGTGGGCTTGGGTGGAAGCCTCTTGAATGGGAGACCTCGGAGGCCCCGTAACCCCGGGAATAACGCCAGTACACCACATGTGCAGGGCTTCGAAGGAGAAACAAAAACAATACGGTTAAGGGGAACTATAAGGCCGAAAGTTTTGGTGGTGGTCGCCCGATTTTGAAGTGTCGTCTGTTGGAGGGTCGAGACGTCAGCTGTGGATTAGCTCTTCACTTTGACAGACGCGTTCTTTGTGTCTGTTCGCCCCTAAACCACCCTGCCATGCTATGTTGAAAATATTTTACGTTGTCACATTACTTGGGCTAATTTGAATAAACAGTATGGCTGGATTATTTCAGTTGTCATCTGAATAAAATACGGTATTAGATTTGCCGCCGTACGGCCGATGAGAAAATCGGGCGACGTCGCGTACATTACGAGACCGTCGTCATTCACTGCGGAATTTGAATCACTTATGCGATGATGTTCAGTCATAAAAAAGCGCCTTTGTCCAATTATTTTCTGTCACATCAAAGATACTCTTATCTTTGCGTCACAGGCATAATGAAGACATGTATGTACAGTTTTACGTTTTCCGATGATTCGTCACACATTACCTTAATTTCATTTCTTTGTAGCTTTTTTTCTTCTTCTTCAAAGTTTCACTCTCGTGACTTCAGTGAAATCGAAATTCATGGTGCTGTTGTGATTGAGAATTTTAATTTTTCGTGCACGATGACAATTAATCAGTGGACTATTTGATAGTATTTCACGTTTTTAGAATGCCCAGTCGGCTATCGTCCACAACAATTTTTTTTAACTCACGTACAGAAGCTTAACTTCGTTAAGCGGCCATGTTTTGCCGTGCATTTTGCCGTGCTTGCTTTGGCTGTTGACTTTTCGCACTTTTCCCCAGCGGACGGCTCTGAAGCTCCGAAATGCTCACCGAACTACATGCGGTTTGTGGGTAAAGTCGTGTTTACTGATCGATGAAGAAACACACCTTTTGTTTTGTCTTCTGTTCTCTTCCAGCGCTTCTTTGCCCGATGCGCATTCGCTTTGTGACAAAACTTACTTGGGGACATCTGCTCTTGGTTGACATTCGTGAGGGATTTCACGGACAGGAAATGAGTAATGGACATGTCCAGTCACACTTCGTGTATTTTAGTGAACATGATTAATGCCTTTAGTTTTCAACTGAGTTCAGGTCGAAAATGTGCCCACATCTTTATCGCTTTCTGTTATAACACGGAAAAAAAAGAAGAAAAAAAAAATAAAAAAGAACACAAAAATTTCTGAACAAAACAGGACTCGAGAAACATGGACATACATTAGGAAAGTAAAACGTAGCAATTTTAACTTTTACAACTCTTCAGACATGTTTAATAATTTATGAAGTTTATGTAAATTTGAAAGTTGTATATTAAATAAAACATTTATTTTCTGGTCTTAGGAAATTACGAAAAATATATTTGTCCAAAGATTTGCAGTAAAAATATTTTTGGATTCCTATTGAAACAGATTACAAATTGTCTCACCCTTGCAGAGATATGTGAGTATTTTACTGTCTAAAAATCATAAATGAATTTTACAAAACTATGTTCACATGTTGATTAGAACCGTGATTTAGCTTAATCCTGTTAGCGCTGCCTGTGGGCTTGAAAAAGTGGCACGTGAACATTAACCCTCATAGGCGTGACGTTTATTGAATTTGCAGGTGTCTATAGACCGTATTACGACACACAGCAGCACTGCCGTGATTGACTTACGGAAATCAATACTATTCCCCCCCTCAGAGTGTATTTTTAGGTTATTGTTGAAATCCAGGCAAAATAGAGTGACAAGGAATATAAAAAACTGGGTTGCTGAAGGAATGGAACATTCAGGTTGTTAAATTGGTTTTGTCATTTTGTTGCTACACATAACATTTGTTTTATTTAATTCTTTGGTTGTAGTTTCTTTTCTTGGTGGAACTTTTATGCAGCTTTATCAGACTATACTCTACTGAAAGATAATTAGGCTTCTTTGGAATTCACATAGTGTGTGTGTTTAGATAGGTTTAGTTATAGTTCCAGTTATTAATATATTGAACATACCATTATAAATGCAATTTCTGAAAAAAAAAATAAATGAATGAAAAAACACTTGATAAATTTTCTTTATGAAATTTTTGAAAGAATAAAATTTTTTTTTTCAGGATTTGTATTCCTAGTTTAACTTGCATAAATGTAATTCTTGTCAGGCCTCCAACTGTGTGTGTGTATGAACTGATTGGGTGTTTAATCTACAATGCATGAATTAAGGATGGGAGTGGTCAAAGATTATGTGAGAGGATTATGGTAAATCTCCTGGCTATCCCTCTTGTGGGGTAAACCTCTGCACTTCTTCTTGGCCCCTCCACACACTTCCCTCTCGAACAGGCATCCAGTATCCCATGGGTTGTGGCCCACACTATACATCTCCCAGCATCCCACTATATTTGCTCAGACACGAGATTTTCAGTTCTGCAAAAACATTTATGGAAGCCGTTCTTTTCAAACGATGAAAATATAGAAGAAGAAAAAAAGACGCCCATCAACAGCAAGTATCATCTGGAGTTGATTTGATATGAGGCATCAAGCAGATAAAGAGATCAAACTTCCTGGATTAGTGGATGCATGAAAAATAGCCCCTGGGCCATAACAGACTGGCATGGAATCTGAAAAATATTCTTTTGTAGCCTTTTCATGTGGGACGCTGATGTGTTTTCTGGTGCCATAAACGCCCTCAGATGTCCCCAAAACTGGACAGGAAGTTATGGCCTGCTTTCATATTTGGCTGCACTTGTCAACATTTAAAGAACCTTTATCTGGCTGGAGAGATATTTGAATTGTTGCCCATTTACAGCTTTCAGTGAAGTGAAAGACATTGAAGATTGCAAAACACGTACATGTACATGAAGAATATTGAGTACTCTGATGTGTGATTGTATAAGGTTGGTCAAGTCTCCAGGTGCTCGAGTTTATTGATTTGTAATCATTTCTTAAAAATTATTCACAATTGCTGGCAGCAAGTTTTATTCAAGATGAAACAAAATAAAAAGGTTGTAAATTCTGTTTCTAAAGAGGCAGAATGAAGGATGGTGTAAGAAACTATGCTTAGAGTTCTGAATGGGTCATATGTAGGAGGTTGTTTCAATATAGTATTTGTTATTCAGACTTTGTGTTAGGATAAACTGATTTTGATTTGTCATGTGTACTCATTCAATCTTTATTGGTTCTTTTCTTTCAAGTTGCCTTACTTCCTGGGAATTGTTGTAAACATGGTAACACAGGCGCCTTTCAGTTATGTCCGTCAGTCGTTTTCCGTGGCTGTCTCCAAATTCTGTGTGGCAAATGAAAACTTTGTTTTCCTGCTGTCAATTGACAGCGCTAACAAAGGAAGCATTTGCCCCTTAAAGCTTTGTTCGGTGGATTTTCTCAATAGAATTTGCTGAGGGCAAGATTTGATGCTCCTCTCGAACAGTACGATGATGTGCAACTCAAACTGAACTGTGTTGAATAACACACAGGAAAACCTACTCGTCTCCTGTTCATTGTGACTAGCACGTGATCACTCTTGTTTGCCGGCAAATCTTTGTCAAATCAGTAGGTGTTTTCTCCATGCAATCATCTCAGACACAGGTGAGCAGATTTCAAATTCATCAAAGGATTATGATAAATGACAACTTTTTGCCAAATAAATTCAGAAGGAAATATCAGATCTTAGCATTTGATCTTAATACACACATTTATTTTTTTTTTTTACTTTTTTGAAGACTTCTGATCTGGTAGGTGATCCACACTATGCATTAAGCTGGATCAGTTTTTGTCACTGAGGAGTCAGTGTTGCAGAAAGTTGAATATGTATACAATCCCAAACTCACAGATTAACACCTTCACAGGGGAGGCCTGTTGGGTGATGTCAGTAAAAGCCCTGAGCTCCAACAACGTCTAATGTCACTCCTATCATGACCCCATTCTGTATGGCAAGTTAAGCGGAAAATTTTAACTTTTCCCCTCGACATGGTTATTGAATATTTTGGGCCGAATAATAATCCCTGGGGCAGCTTTGAAGCTTTGTATTGTAAATTTATTCTCCTGTGGTAATAGAGACATCAGTAGGGTGCCTTTGTGGTGTGCGCCAGAGGTTTGGGGCGGGCCATCAATAGAAAAAGAGGCAGTCAGTGTGAGGAAACCTTAGATAGCTTGTTCATAAACACTATATAGTATCTGTCGCTGCAACCATCTACTTTTATAATAGGCTGTCGAGGTTTCTTTGTGCTGAGGGTCTGTGTGAGTCCAGGCCTTTTGCTCGCGGCCTGCTTTGGGATCTTCCTAATATTGACTATGTTCCTACAGCGAGTGAGTCAATTCAAAACGCTGTGCTCAACGCTTCCAGGACATGCGAGCAGAAAGCAGTATGATTTGGGGGCAAGGAAATCCCTGACATTTGATGTCTGTTCGTCTTTCATGTCTAGACAATAAACATGACACACTTATATACCACCACTACTTGTGCCATCTGTGGTGAATAACTGAATAGAAATATGTATGGTATTGGGACGCCACAGGCCTTTGTCTCGGCAGTTTCTAGAGTTAAGCTGTAGTGAAAAGCTGGCCATAATGGTATTAAAATGACTGACAGTCTAACAATTCAGGCTCATGGTGTTGTGAATCTGTGGTCAAAGGGGACGGACCTGAGACTATCCGCTCATGTACCCTGTTCAGCAGAGGAACTAGCTGCTCAGCCTGTGACTGCCCTCCTGCCACTACTCACCCTGCCACTTCCTTTCCCCACTTCTACCATCTGGCTGTGTTAACCTAGATGCTGCTCCCCAGTGAGCAAGGAATTAAACATCACTGTCGCCCTGTCTTCATTTCAAATGAAGCTCAATTGTCGTTAAATAATGGCATAATTGTACGATTAGCTCGAATCGATCCCCGAAAAATCCCATTTGCCGGCATCGTTCCTCATTACACTCTGGAAACAATGGATCTGTTTGTTTCTCTAGCCGTTGTCTTTTTCTAGAGAGCTGAACCGACATGCACGGATCTCAAATGGGGTTAAATTCTATTCCCTAATTTTTAGTAGGCAAGGTTATTCATGGACGGTTTGCACAATTGATGCCTCCCAGTCTTGTATTCATTGGGGGAATTCTTTTGACAACAACAACATGGTCTAATTTCATTCCCCTTTGTTTGCAAAACAATAATGGTAATTTTCCTGAAATGCTCCATATTTCTCTGTCAGATTAAGTGATTTGGTCATCAAAATTACCTCTGTCAAAAATGCAAATCTTCAGATATCATTTAAATTATCTGACAGCTTTAGCATTTTCAAGCATTTTTATTAGAGGGAGCTTTTGTTATCAAATTTGAGGAATTAGAATGACATTTGCATTTGAAGGGAAGGGATTTGGGCCCAGCTTGAGCTTTTGTTTTCTATGCCACAAGCAACGTGCGTTAAAACCTTGTAATTTTCTGTTTGAATTGTTATGTGAGTGATCTTTTTGGATCGTGCACAGGGAAATGGAATTATGTTCAGAGCTAAATTTCCCAAGAGGAGAGGACATGGTTTGTGTTTGTGAAAGATTTAACTTTTTAAGCTGGTACAAATTTGCAATTGATGGATGGCAGAACTTTGACCTATTAATCTCAATAGTATGTTTAGAACTCAACAACATTTTGAGAGTAGATCTTGCATGTGGATGATATCACTACCACCACAACAAAAACACGGGTTATGTGTGTGTGAACCAGTGTCCAGTCCACTGGTGCATAAATACCAAACAAGTGAAACACAGTCGGTATTGGATAATAGAGGGCATGCATTGCTCCTGGGCAATTTCTTTGACCACAAGCTCACCCCTAAGCTTCCTATCCCAGGGTTTGAAGTTGGCCCATCTTTGTCTGCTGACTGGCATCAGACAAGGATAGATAACTAGCCTAATTCTGTACAAAGGACCCTGGGGAGGCCAAGTGGGTTTGATCACTCCATTGTAAGTCCCATGGGCCTTTTGGGACCACAGCAAGCTAAGGAATGATAGGGGGAGGCAAAAGAACTGACCCAGAATAGAGAAGTGTGGGCTCACAAGGTGGGATCACCCTATCATTAGAGGGGTTGACCCTGCAAGCTCCAGCAGATGTTAGTTGTCAACCAGTGTGATAAATTTCTTCCTGATGTCTTGGGGCCTGCCTTGACCAGTGGTCAAAGGGGAGCTCAGTCAAAGGGCTATTATGTCCCTGTTAGCTCTGCCCTGTGTGGTCCCAGAAGTTAACGCTTGGGTAAAAATGATCCAGGGAATGATGTGTTTATTCTGTAATTTTTTTTTTGATTGATGTAGAGATTGAAAGAACATTTTCACTGTGTATAAGTGTTGTATTCATTAAAGGCCATTACTTCACTGTAACATGAGAAAAATGCTGTGAAAGGCTGAAGTCCTTATTTCTTAGTCATATAAGCACGTGATCATAATATTCACTATGGTTTGAAAATAATATAGCAAAACACAGTTGCATGTGAACCATAGAGATTAAATTACGAAACATTACTTGCAAAGATGGCACATGTCTGTCATTCATAACTGAAACAAAGCTTGACCTGTTTCAGTAAACTGATTGAGCAGTCCTTATTTGTAATGATCAAGTAATGCGTGGAAGTTAGAAAAACATTTTGAGGATAAACTTGCATTGGATTGACAGAAATGACAGTGTTCATTGCCATGAGAAGGCAAAGGACCTGAAATGTCCTGTTCAGTGTGTAACCTTGCAGATATATGGCAGAATTTCTGAGAAGGTATTGATTTTGTGGTGTACCATGGTAATTCACATCCTGAAACCTGATCATTACTTCACCCAGAGTTTTCATATACTCCAACAGTATTGACTTATTTGCTCATTGTGAACTGTTTCATGGAACAGAAGGTACACACATATATCTCTAATGTTGGGTAATATTATGCTGTACTGTGTCATTGATTGAATTCAGTGGCCTAATTTGACTGCAGATCTTTTGTTGGTCAGTGTGGTGTCAGACTGTGTGGTCACATTTGTTAGGTTTGTCGGTTCTTAAGTGCACACTGATTTCTGCTCCTGTGAAATTCTTTGCGTGGCACTCAAACATTACTGAGAAGGCTGTCTGTTCCTGGCTTCCTAATGGCAGGCTTCCCTACTGGCTGCATTACGACCCAATTGAGGCACTGTATTTAACTTGTTCTACACCAGTGACCATGAGGAAAACTAGAGTGGTAATTTTGGTGTAGAGTTTCATGATGTTCCCAGCCCACCAATTAAAAGTGCCTTTCCCATCTAAAGCCTTTCCAGGTAGCTGATGGCTTTATATGTACTGCTCATATTTTTTTTCACACATGTATGCTTATTTCTCCTCTCAGAATGCAACATTTTTTTATGTCAGAACAGGATTTATCCAGAAAATCATTCTTGGACATTGGAGAAGGTATAGAATTGTTGTCCGATTTGGCATGCAGCTTTCCTTAAGTGAACAAAGATTGGTGGTAGGATCTGCAGAACATTTCATGGCTGGCTGAACAAGTTGATAGAGAAGTCAACTGGGTGTGTTTCTAGCACACAAAGCCCAGTGAACACAATGGCTGCCTTAGTCAGCATATTCCACTGTAATGATCAGAGTACCTTGCCCTTAGTTTACCAGAACATTCAAGTGTTTGATTGCTTTATCAAACCTTATTAGAGCAAACGTTGAAGCCCTCTGGACAGGTGTGAAAATAAAAATGGTCAGTGGCGCGCAGCGAAAAGGTGTTCGAAGGAAAGTGCCCGGGGGGCTTGTTTCACACCTTTTGTATTTCTGTGACTGAAGAGCTGTTAACGTAGAAATCCTACCACCTGTGGCTTACTTGAGAGGCTTGGATCCCAACAAAGGTTTATTTCAGGGACCGTTTTGTCAGCTCGCCTTAGTGGGGTAAACTATACTGTGCGTGTCAGTAAATCCCTTTCTCACCTTTTTATTTTTTGCTAACAATTTTACAATTTTGACGGGTATACAAAAGAGACAAGACAACAATTTTTGAGGCATATTGCACAGAGATTAACTCGCGAGAATCTCTTTTTAAAGATAACTGGAGTTCAACTGCAGCTGCCTGTTTGAACTTGATGTCATATTGGATGAATAAGTATATCCCTTTCAAATTGAGCTCAGGTTTGATGTCAGAGGTGAAGGGAAGAGCTTGTGATCATGGTTGCTAGGAGTATAGGGTGTTGTGCTTGAGATGGTTATGACAAACTATACAGGTGCGTTCTTGAAGGACTAGGGTTCACTGGATGTTACTCCAATCCTGTTTGAGAGGTGGGGAGCACCCTGCAGAGGTTCCGAGATAAGGACATTGTTTAACATTTCCACAACATGATACAGCTTGTCTACTGGTACTGAGGAATCCTCTATTCCCAATAGCTGAGGGTACCTGGATGAAACCCAAGCTGGCTAAGTCATTCAGCTGCAGAGCAAAGACTGCTTTGGGTGAATGGGTAAGAGAGGCTGGCATCAGTATCAAAAACACCTACTGGTTTGCAACATATTTCCCCAATTATAACCCCCTTTAATTAAGGCATTAGTGGGCAGTCTTGACTTCCGCAGACAAATGGCAAAGTTGTTGAAGTTTATGAGGCCAGGAACGGGTGCTGCCTTATGGAAACTCCTTACACGAGGCAATATAATTTCGTTAGTATCCCTTTGATCCTGTTCTACTGAGGAAATGGTGCAAATTAGTAGATATATGATTTTACCATTCCTGAAACAAATTGTTTCATAGTTTATTTTTTTATTTGTTTTTTATCATAAGAATTAAAAGTTATAGTGCTTTTGAATTAACTTTTAAAGAAAGGGGTTCATTTGAACTGTTAGCTTGACATTTATTGAAACTCTGGAAACATACCATTTTTTTTTCCCACTGGACCTTTCGATACAGCCTGACATTATTTGAACTTTTCCAGATTTCACAGCCATAGTTACATGAACCTTGACCATGTTGACCTCAGACTCTATGAGGATACAAGCAGATGGAATGTTGTTGTTGTGAGTGATAAACTATTCCCCCAGCCTTTAGCTTTGACAGGCATGGGTAGCTGAGTACCAGTTTGGGAGGCTGTAAAGGGGTTCTGGTGGAAGATTTGTGGGTGATTTTGTTACAAAACGCTGAACATTAGAACAAGCATTGCCTTGACTGTGAACTATTAGGTTTCTGCCAGGGAGTAATTGTTTGGAAGGGCTGGTGAGAGGAACAGAAAAAATGGAGCTGCCAGCCGGCTTTGCGGCAACTCAGAATTCTTATTATTACTCAGGCTTATGTGAGGTTAACTGTAAGAAACTGTACTTTTGTAAATTACCAGCAAGGGGAGGGATATATTTGTGGCATTTGGCTCAATTTCAGACTTAATAGCATGGAACAGTTGGCCCTGTCTGTAGCAAAGGCTTTCCAACGCCTTCCAAGTCTCATAGTCAGCATTCTTCAACAGAATTACAGTACATGAGAAAATTTCTTTGCTGTCAGAGTAAAAGTGAAGGGGCTGTCTGTTCAATTTCAGAGACATCCCTGCATTCTCGGCAACTTATATGGGGTCGAAGGTCACACCTTCAGCATGTTGAAGAAATATTATGTGGTACATTTATGTTTACCATACTTAAAATACAATGGAGTATCCTCCTTTACCTCCTTGTGATACATCTAGCTTCAAAATGGCGTCTTCTTGACAAAGATTTTGGATAAAAACATCAAAGGGATGAAAATAGAGGCCTGTTTTCTCATTACTCATTCCTTCTGAGCTCAAAAGTAAGGTTGTTTTTTCAGAAAATTAAGAAAATTTTGGAAAAATCAATGTAATCCTAAATGTTCCGTGGCGCTTTTATACTCATGATCTGAAGCTATTTGCCCCAGAGGTTAAATAGCTACAAACTGTTGTGATTTTTAACAATTTCAAACATCAGTGTTAATGCCAGTCCAAACCAGAAATAGCCTTTCTCCTTTGAAATATTTGGCTGTACATACACAATCTCAGAGAAGCTTGATGGAATGGCAGTATAAGAGTCCAAGATGGGCCACAAGCTTTCATAATGTCTATGCCAGTTGTTAAAACATTCCCTCCCAAACAGAAGATGATTTTCAGGGGGCACCCACCTATTAAGGGTGAGCCATGAGCCCCAGGCCCCTGAAGGATTTTGACTCCTGACTGCCCCTACCTCATTCCCCTCAACAGCTGGGCACATCTTTGCAGAAATCCGATAGTATTTGAACATCTTTTCCTCTTGAAGCATGAGGCTCAGCTGGTTCTTTTTCGTTTCCTAGGCTTCAAACACTGGTAATATGACTTCAAAACATTTAGGTGAAGAAATGTCTGGGTGATCTGTAAACAGAAGAACGTCTGTCCTTGTTCCACCGTATGTCTCCTATCAAAAACTTGACAGCTCAAAGGCTGAATGAAATATTGAATAGAAAACAGCTGATTTTTAATAACCACCAAATGTTTGTGTACTGATAGGCTTGTCCATAAGTTTATTGGTACTATATTTGTGTTTTCAAAATAACAGGACCATATCTAATGCCATTTTATTTCTTTGCGCTTCCAAACTGTTTCATAGCCAACAAGTAACTTGAACAAGAATATAATGGTTTACCAGTAAGAGCTTCAGTTTTCATACAGATCATACAGATCTCATCAAAAGCATCATTTTGATTTGCATTTGATGGTCATTTGATGTGGCCTTGAAGTTTGGGATCAAACCGTTCAGTTTTATTCTAGATATAGGATCATGAATACCCTTCAGATCTTTGCTCTAATTTGTGACTGAAATCAGAAGCTTTGTGTGAAGCAGCTATTTTAATAAAATAAACATTTATGGCAAATATATCAGGTGTGTGAATTACACTGTACATAAATAAAAACTCATGTCAATCAAACAGTTGTGCAATGTGGATTGGGGGATAAGTCAATATGTGGCCTGGCGAAAAGTGGCTGAGTGAAGAGATCTGCTGGGGCTTGGAGTGATATGGTGTGGAAGATCAGCGCTGCTAGAGTGTCTCCAAAGTGGAATGTTTGGGAGCACTACACTGGTTGGTCATGATAATGTATCAGCGTTCCAAACATTCTGTGTATGGGATAGCCACGTTACCGATCAGCTGTGTGCGGAGTGCTTTGTTTACTAGCATGATTGCATTCTTTAGATAAGGCAATGGTGGGGCAAAGTGGAACTCTTAAGAACACTTGTGCAGTATCTGAACGTCACCAGAGTGGTGGAGGAGAAGAAATTCTGTGAACCCTGCTAATGTTGGTAAGATCACAGTTGTTTCTGAACAGAGGATAAACAGTATAGTTTGGCCACAAGAACCCTCTAGAGGTGTGGTTTTAATAGATGGCTTACGCAAACATTAAATCAAGCATGTGAATAGTTTTTGGAACCAAGAAACTCTTTCATGACACCTGCAGGAAATAAACTTTGACCCCTAGGTGTATATATATGTCCACTGTGTGTTCTGGTATGTGCTTTATCTAGTAGAGGGGAAAATGAGCAAAGTTTTAGATCACAAACACTTAATGATTTTCAGCTGTGTTTCTGAGGGGAAATTTAAGATCTTCAAACAGGGTGAGAATCTTAAGGGTGAGACACCTGGCAGTGCAAAGATAGTGAGTGAGAGTTTAAGATATCTTCAGGTAAAAAATCTTCATGGCTCATATAGCCACTGCCTAGACAGTAGATGTTCATTATGGGGAACTGTACACATCGGTATGGCAATGAGGCCATAATTAAAAATATGTTCATTGGGCATAAACCAACTGACCTTATCATAAATGGCTCTTGAATAAAACTTTTATTGTAATGTTTTGAAGGTGTTTTTACATTTTATTTATCTTTCCATGTTGGATTTCCTTAGGATCCCTACCATTTTCATCAGATGCAATAAGAGAAAGAATTCCATACTGACCGACCTTATTTTTCTTACAGAGTCAGTTTAGGCTCAACAGAGGATTTTTTTTTAAGATAAACAAGTCTTGACACAACTCCAGCACCTGTATTCAGAAAGGGGGAGATTTTCCTTCCACTTCATCTGATCCTAGCAACACTTCAATCCAGAAAGAATCCATACTGGCCTATGTGCTGATGGACTTTACCATTTATAGCTTAGAATACTATCTAAGATAACAGCTAGTCTTGGGCAGTGTATTGATTTCTTGATTAATAATGTCAACCAGTTTGTTATTTTGAGATTAGAGACTAACATGGCAACACTGCTGCCCAGATATCATATCAGATATTGTTGGTCAGAAGACATGCAAAGTGACAGCTTGTATTTGAAGGTTTTGCTGGAATTTGGATCTGGTGGATTTTATCAGTGTCATTATCTCTGTGGTATTTCCACGTGCACCTTTTTGACATCTTTGAAAAATGTTAAATCAGATTCTCCCATGTTACTAGTCACAGCTTTTGAACGGGCCCAAACCAACTGTTTTGTGCATACAGTTAAGATACATGAACATGTAGTGTCTGTAAAATGTAATGTGAAATACTTCCATCTGAAGAATGTCTTGTCCATTTTTCCTGTCTGTTATCTGCTGGTTAAGATGTGAATCATTGCGCTAGGACTTGACAGAAAAATTATATTTCAAGGGCTTCCATTGAAAGCATATTTGTCTTTGTATATGCATTTATATGGGTAACGTTGCCTTCACCGTTGTACCTGATGAAAATCCATTTGGGAAAAGATATTTTGGATCTTGTCAAGTCTTAACAAATTTTCTGTCTCATGTATAAAATACATTTCTTGTGCTGGCCGTAAAAGTGATCTATTATCCAATTACAAAAGTGACCATGAGAAATTGGGTGCAGGACTAATGGCTGTTGAGAACCTAGCACACTTTTTTTCCTTCTTGTCAACTTAGCATATGCGTGGACTAGTTGGCTTTGGAAAAGAGATGAAGTACGTTAAAGGAGAAAACTCCTCATACTTCTTGGTTTATGAGCCCCAAATGTTGGCAGCCAGTGATAGGAATCAAACCTGATGACGGAAGAACCCTGGCCAGGTCTTCGGTTGCCCAATATCGCCTATCAAATTTGATTCACGAGCTCCGAGGTCTGCTAGTGGCGCCTGCAATGACTCTTCTAAACGGACAACCTTTTACCAATGCCATGGTGAACGGTTCGATTTATGAACCTCCAATGGAGCTATACTCTCTCTTCAGCTGAGGATGGGCAATTTTTATAGAGAGATACGACAGCGAGGGTAACGGAATTGCTTGTAACGATTTGTTTCACACATGATTAATGGACTTGCAG
Organism: Acanthopleura granulata; assembly: GCA_016165875.1. Taxonomy (NCBI): domain Eukaryota; kingdom Metazoa; phylum Mollusca; class Polyplacophora; order Chitonida; family Chitonidae; genus Acanthopleura; species Acanthopleura granulata. The sequence continues at coordinate 16,669,956 of JABBOT010000080.1, read as the reverse complement.
TATCTGTGCTGCCTTTAAGATACAGAGGTTTTCTGCACCATTGCTGCAGTCACTTGTTTCAGAAAATCGCATCGTCAAGAAGATAGCTTGACAGCACACGTCACTGCTTTGGCCACATAACCGTCTTCTAATACTGTAACAGCACTTTCGGAATCCAATCGTGAAAGCCGCGATACTGGATTTATGCTACGCAGCTGTTTCCAGGGAAAATTGAACCTAGGGATTGCATAGAATTGCAATATATGCATGTAAACAGGTGTCATACATTAACAAAGGGGTATATATATATATATGCACAATTTACTATAATTTAAGTTTTGAACAATTACATACAAGTGTATACGAGGATGCATACTGCAGGCTGTTATGCATATTATCGCAGTTATTATAATATTAACGGTAAATCTATAGTATCTAATACAAGATACATGTACTTTATGGAACTGTGAACTGTGAGCAGAGTGTAATCCTGTAGAGAAAGGCATGTGACCAGAGTGAAGAACTGTTTACATTAAGTCTCATTTAAACGTGTGTTAGATCACTGTGAATAAAGGATGGTATAATGCAGGCTAATTACTGATTGTTTCAACGCCGTGACATTTGCACAAGGATTAAAAACATTCGGGGGAAAAACGTTGCATCTTTCCCAGCCATTGGCATTGGTGACCTTTTTTCATGGGAACAAATACCAAGTTTTTTGCTCAGTCTTAATGCGTTTGGACTTCAGGCCATGATTTAATCGTTAATTAGCTTGCTACACCAGTTTTAGAGTTACACCAGCCCTATCTTCTCTGTATAAATATTTATCAGACAGGCCAAAAAATCTCCATTACAATGGAGCAAACAGATTTTTGTGTGAAGAAAAGGAAGTGTTCACGTAAGTATTAAATACTTTAAATTCATGGATATATACATTAAATACCTCCAACAGACATCATATAAGTAATTATATTATTCAGAGAGAATTTCAACAGAGAATTTGATGGTTAATGCTGAAGCTTAGCACCTACGTATTTATGTTGATAATCTCAGTATTTGATGGTAAGTGTGATTGCTGGTTAGGAAAACTGCATGTAGAAAAACTGCCACCAGCATGGAGCTTGCTAAAGTACTGCACAGGGAGTGAGAGAGATAGACCTGGGCCTTATAACTAAATATCAGCACTGATAACCTTTGGAAGTGGCCCTGCCGCAGCCAAATAATATGGCACTGTAGGACGGCTTGAGTGTGGCCCTCGGGCCATAATGCAACTGGGCAAGAGGAAATTTTGTCGAAACGAGATAAAGCGACCAAATTACTCAGTGTAGGCCAAATTCCAGGATGTGTCGACTGCTCACATGTTTTCCGTGAGTTTCGATCTCGGTGGTGAACAAGGTAATCCCGTCAAGCGTCTTCAGGTTCAGAACTGATTCACAATCACTGGCGGATTCACGGACATCTAATTTTAGAAACCCGAGGCAGACTTTTGTTATATATACATGCATGCACCTTAGACATGCATAGCAGACATGACACATTGCCAAACCATCAAATGATTAAAAACTTAAACATATGCATATACTTATATATGCATGGAAATGTCCTAAAATCTGCACCTGCAATATGCTACTTGGAATGTGTCCTTAGAAATAGCAGCTGAAGTTACAGGCCTTCTATTTTGGGACCAGGTTTGAGTTGTTGATTGATATTTACATCACTTTGCGTATACTCTCAGGAACATTTAACAGGTTAAATTTTTAAACAGTTATGAATGGTATTCAAATAATAACAGGTTGTAATGTACGACTATTTTCTGTCAAAGGTTTGACTTGCATGTAAAAGAGATCCTTGTCGGAGCCAGACCACGTCCTATATTTCAGATGTGTGGTTACCCCGTTGTCTGGCCTGCTTTGCTTCAAATATGACAAATCACGAATATGAAATGTGAAAAAGGTGCTACAACTTACAATGTTTACTTAATCTCTGTAAAGATGTAGGTTTATTGTCGTGACATGACATTTGGAGACCTCGGCTGGCCGAGTCACCTTTTATTGGTGGAGATTTCGGAAGGCTGGTTGGGGGTTTAAGTATGTAGACTGTTTACCTTTGGAAACTGATGGCTTCACCTGGCTACTGTGCACCTCTGCCCAGGTCAGCCAGGTAATTAGGAAACCTCTCAGTATTTGCCTAGTGGACGATGAATGCGCTCATAATTTGTTTACACAGACTCTGAGGCTATAATAGGGTGACCTCTATACCCCCAGAAAGGGTCTACTGCTGTTCCAGTTTTAGAATGTTTGTGGTGTAGGCTAGACTGTAAAGAAAAAAGACACCAAAACTTGTTCCTTATGAAGGGTTCTAAATGTGGTGCTGTGTGGCTGAATATAACTGCAGGTGTGAAATATCAGGTTGTTTTAGAAGAGATTGGGGCTTTGACAAGTTATGTTGTCCTGGTTGATCCTGGATATACTTATACCTTTCAACAACTAAAGCTTTTTTCAGTGGAATGTGTACAAGTGATAATCAAAATGATGCTAAAAATGTTGTTGTTTTGAGGTTAAAGATGTGAGCTTCCTGAAACTGTGCAAATTATTTCGCTACACCTCATAGTTCTGTCCGAATGTTTCAAAATATGGGTTGCAGAGGGGGTTGAAGAGGTTGAAGAATTAGAGTATGTCGTTGTGTTCTGTTGCTTTAGGCTTTGGCTTTAGAATTTTGGATTGTGTGCAAGAGAGTGCACATTTTTGACAGTGTTTTGTTCGTGGCTTGTCTTGCTGGGGATAAAGCTCCATCTGTCAGATATACATCACAAGTGATCTGTTGACAAGAGACTTTCATGTGTAGCTTAGGGCATTACTAACTTCAGACAATTCCTCCCCCCCCCGCTGTGCTTCGCAAGAGATCTTCCCACTGGACTCCAAACAACTCTGTATGTAACAGGTTGGCCAGGTTTTGGGTTGAATATTTTGAAAACATTTCAGTATTGCGTGAAATGACACTCGCCTGAAAACTGAACTAAGACCTGTACCATCTTTTCTTTGGATATGATATCTAACTGTGGTTTTTGGGTCTTTTTTAAACCATATGCAGAAAATTCCATTCATGGTTTATTTGATCTCATATGTGAATTTAAGAACAAATGAATTACTGGTAATGATGTTCTCTGATACTTGTAAAAGACATGTTAGAAAAGCTTTGAAATCGTCTCTTGCTCACAAGTGAAGTGTAAAACTTAGGTATGACAGATTTTGGAAAAAATGGTTTTATTGTAAGAGGAATAAATGTATTTAACACAGGTATTTTGTCACCTGTTGTGATAAGCATGCTTGCCCCATAGGTGAACTTGAATCAGCAGTACAAAAATGTCCAATTGTTCAATGTTCTGTTCAACCAGTGTTTGAATTTGTTCCTCGTGGAAATCTTTAAAAAAAAAAAGCCATGTAGTTTCCCCCCTCACCTGTCGTGTTCTGTTCGAGCTAGGGCAGAGTATTAACCCTGTAGAGATGAAATGGAGAGAGTGGGAGATTTAAACAGACCTCGGTTAAAAGAGATTACGAGTTTGACCCTTGTTTTCCTCACATCAGGACTGTCTGAGCTGAGACGGTTCTGTTGATCTTCCTCCTTGCTCTGCGTGTCTCCAACACTGTACAGAAGGCCAGGTACAGAGCTAGATGTGACCCAATGAAAGAATGGCTCTCCTCTGCCTCTGTCGCCCACCTAATCCGAAAATCCACGAAAACAAAGCCAACATTTGTCTGCAGGGGGAATACCATGGAGCAAACTTCTGTGCTCTGCCAGACTACCTGGGCGCTCCATCAGCACACAGGGAAAAATCAGAGGCTCTAGCCACCATTGTCCTATGGCAATGACACACCCGTTCTCCCTTACACACAGACTTCCATTTAGATTGTTTCTGAACTATATGTATAAAGTTTAAAGCATTCATGACAAAAACTCCTGCTCTTGCATAAGTATCCTTGTGAAACAGTAGTGAATAATATAAAACTTGTGATAAGACTCCCCTGTTGCACCAGAAAATCAGATAAAGCATTCCAGTGGGTGCATAACATTTCGTACTGGTCTGCCAGACTGGCCCCATTTTGCAACCTCTTCTCTCAGACTGGCATTCTTTCACTACCTCAGACGACAGCCTTTAAGGAACTGTTTAGAATTCTACACCGTTCAGCGGAGCGCAATTAATGTCTGACATGGAATTTCGTGTAATTCCTCTGGCCAGCTACCGTGTGAAGATTACACAGTGTTAAAGAAAGAGCTGACTGAAACGACTGGCCTTATCATCTTGTCAGTTTCAATCAGGCCACACAAGTCTCTACACCTTGTATAATCACCTGGGCTCAAACTTCTCTGCAATCACCAGTGTAAAAAAACAAACTTCATTTGTCTTTGCCTTAAACATGTTTTAGGAAGTTCTTGTGTTTTCAGTTGGGGGTAGTGTGTTTATATTACTATAGAGTGCAATATCAGTCATTCAGCATTACCTAGAGGAATCTTAAATCCATTCGTAATATGTCTAATTCTCTTGAACTTTTTGAAGAGGCTACCTAACATTAGTTTATGTTTAAGCACCTTTTGCATTATGTATGTGTATTTAGCACTGATGTATTTGGTACACACCTGTATGCATACAGCTGTACATCTGATTTACAGTGCAACACACTTATGTATATTGTGTGTATTGCAAGTTTGTATTCCTTCAGTGTTTGATCTTGGAAATGTTTCTACCTTTAATGTACATGTATACATATATGGGCTAAACACTTACCAAATTTCTGTTTATCTTTTGCAGTGGTTTTACTTGATACAACAACAGCGTCTGACAGACTGAGATGGACGTCTTACACACAAAACACCAACAATATGGGGGTAAGTATTCAGCTGCCATATGACAGGTTGGTCTTCTGGATACAGAGCCATCTATATAGTCAACCGCCATCTTGTGTTTCATTCACATCTTGTGACCTGGATTGTTTGATACAACACCATAAGCCAATGCCAGGGGTTTGGATCATGTCTTTCTTAGTTCAGTGGTACTTGTCAAAGTTTGCAGAGAAGCTTTTAAGTCATAGAAAGATATTTTTGGGATAACTGTGCTTGTGACAAAGCATCACCAAAAACACATCCTTTCAAATGAAATCACAGTTTGGATCAAATGGTGTCATAATTCAAAGCAAACTTTTAAGTATTTTATTTTTATCTGTCTAATGGAAATATTGTTTAAATGTAAATTTGATGGAAACATCTACATGTACCTTCACAAAGACTTATTAATTAATTATTATACACCTACATGTGCCTGGGACAAAATAGGATAAATATAGCTGAGACTGTGATGTAGACACAGTGTAACAAAAGTGTACACACACAATTATTGTGTGCCTGTGTAAAAATATCCCACCATAAGAGATTGATTTAGCTCTGTGATCTCAGTAGTAATATTAATTGTGTTGATAACATATTAACTTTGGAAGTCTTGCTTTAAAACGCAAGAAATGACTGCTCCCTAGCGTGACTCATTGGATACATTGAATAACATATTATATGAAATGCTTCAAACTGGCCCTGTAATTATATGCATGCATGTAGCAGACGGTTGCGAGTCGTCAATACTAATTACAGGTTCAAATAATACAGCACATTAGAATTCCTTCTCCAATCTTGGGAGACTTTCCGCTTGACTGATTTCTCTCAGGTTATCACCATAATGAAATATATCATTTCATTAAGTATTCATGAGTGAACAGGTGAAAAAAATAACGGCCTATAGTAGAGTGGCTGAACATTTCCCTGGCCAGAACAGTAATTGAAGCAAAATAAACGATAAATATATGCATAGGAAATGGGCTGTTTTTCCTGGAGAACTGACAAGATCAAAGGCAAATCTCTGAGCTGCGGTGAAAAGGTGGTACATTTTTATTGCTCGAGAATTGCGTTGTGATGAAAAGCCAGGGTTAAGGTTTGACCAAGATTTCCTGAGTATTCGCCCGGTATTGTGAGGCGCGATCACACGTTACTGGTCTCACATAATACACCAGCACTCGATAAAGCGTGTCATGTGACCAGAAAGACGCTCTCATCAGCATCTATTGACACATGGGTAGAACTGAAGATTAGTGGAAATGTTTGCATCAAGAGCTGAAAAATACCCATTTCACATAGAGCACAAGAGGTCAGATTGAAAAAGTTTGTTGTTAATCTGGAAACTATTTAATAGTTTTCAAAATACTGAAAATGAACTGCTGTTCTCACTTATTATTAAATGAAAGCCACATTTCTGTACAGGGTTTAAGATGGAACATAGTGTATATGTGATAATGATGCCATGAGAATGAAGTCAGAGGTTAGGATTTCATTATCAGGCAGAAGTTGTTATCATGTGGGCCGGATTACTATCCTGACACACCTAGTTCCACTTCCTAATCAAGGGATCCAGGTGTAAAAAAATTATTCCTTTGATCTTTTGTAGTTTATGGTGACTTGTTGAAATGAGCCACTAAACATGAGAATATTAACATGAGATTGTTATGATTACTTATGGCAGGGAATTGTGTCTAGTTTCATAGTTTACTTGTTGAATAATTACATCAAGCTATCATTTGTCTAGATCTGAATTTCTTATCAACATCTATAAATTATCGTTCCGACATTTTAATGTAAATTGTAAACAGAAATTATTTGGTAATTTGTGTTCATAGTGCAGCCATTGACATTAATGATCTGTTGTATTTTGCCTTTTTTCTTAAAAAAAATTGGGTGTAATCACTCACAATACCGGTATCGTACATAACCAGCTATGTATTGGATATTTATATACAGTTTTTAAGAGTTTTTAATGTGAAAATAGCACATCTGAAAAGCTTTATACAGTTTGTATGAAGTACGTATAGCTGTGTACACCAATAGACAAACCTTGTACATCGTACATGAACATAGCCACCTCAATCATGACGGAATCTGAATGGGCATTGTGAAAAGTGCTCATCTTCAGGTTGTAGTTGAAAGCACAGCATTGTGGGAATTCGGAGGTACCACCAGCAAGCTGTCAGAAATCATTCACGTTTCTGTGTTTTTTTTCTCTTTCTTTCTTTCTTTTTGCTGTCAATTGTAAATGTTGCCAACCTGCATCGTTTCGTTGCGTGTTAGAAATTCACAGGTCCCAGCAGGAAAAACTGTCATCACATCATTCAACTTGTCAAATTTTATATTCGCCTTGCTGTTCAGAATGGAAAATGACTTCAGTGCTATTGCCCTGAAATGACTGTATGCTAACTCAAAAAACAGGTGAAGTTGAAATTGAATGTTAAGGGTGACCATAATGTTAAAGCAGTGCCTCATTATGCCAGATTCCTCTGCTGTTAGTGATATTGTGAACTGAAAAGAACAAGATTTGGCCATTCATTTAGTAAGTGATTATAACTGTTGGTTACTTCGTGAAGTGTTTTGGACAAGATTAGTTTAAATACTTGTACTTCACCAGTAGCTGAGCTCTAATTGTGGATTTTATGCAAATAAGGCATGTGAAGTCAATATGTCAACACAGGGCATTGATTTTGGGAGAAGACACGCTGTGGTCAAGTTGTCACAGGAGTAAAGCCCCTACTTGACAGCTGAATGGGACAGGTAATCAGTGTTAAGTAGGTAACAGCTTGGTCGGTGTGGTCACTCCAGACCTAGCAGGGGAGCCAGGCATGCCCCGGCCAGTGTTAGCTCAGGATTGGAAATTAAAATGAAGTCAACTGCTACCCCCAGCCAGAAGGACTCTTGAGAGCATTAGATGTGGCAGCTTGCTGTATAGTGACAATCTCAAGTTAGCAACGTTCACTCGACATATTGCGCACTAATTCTGATGAAACCTTAAAATAGGTTGCTGAAGTAGCCTTTAAACAAGCGAGCTTGCGCAGATATGGAAATTTTGAATGCTGGTTATATGTTATTTCATCCCAGCTATTCCCATCAAGGTTATTGCAAATATAACGTGACACGCAGATGTCTGAAATCACAATTGAGGCCCATTTTAATCTCAAAATCAACTCCTTAAACACTGGTGTAAAGCCTACCACTTTCAATTAAGTAACTATGGGATTGCCATCCATGGCCATCTTCTATCCTAGGCAATCCTGTATTCCTATATTTCCATACTTCTTAATATTTATAAGATTCTCTCATCCCAAAAGCCAACAGTCTGTCTCCTTGAATTCGATATAAAAGTCTAATCTTATTTGTCTGTTCTTGAATAAGCTTTATTTTGTAAAGGAGGAACATATTAGTTGGTTCCAAGCAAAAAAACTCATAGAGCAGTGTATATTACATGTGCCTGAAACCTTCTGTAATTGGCAAGCATCATAAAATATTAAAGTCAGGCATGTAAAAAAAAAAAAATGAAGAAGTCAAGCAGGGAGAGCCACATGTATGCGATGTAGAGATTTCTAAATTACTGTGGTTGTATCAGCTAAGGTATCTAGGGAATTCCTGATTTGGTCTCTGACTGGTATTTATGGGAGCATGCAGTGCTATGAAACTATGGGTGATTGTATGGTGAGGTGGGGAGGGAAGAAAAAATACCGAGGGGGAAATCAAATTACAGTGGAGGAGCTAGATTAGTGATGGGTGACCATTACCAGGCCTGTCTGCATGATTAGGTCAAGAGCTGTGTTTAGTAAGCTAATAAAACCAGTACAATGCTGATCAGCGGTGGAACTGGTGTGAGTTTCTTATTTGCGTGACTTTTTTCTACCAGCGATTTACTGCATTAGTTCGTATCAGGTTGCAAGAGTACGGAGGGACGGGTTAATGTACGTGAACTCTCTTAGCAAATAGTGCCCTGCCGCTCACACTTGCTTTCTCCCTACCCTGCCATTGGGCATGCTCTGCATTTACAGACACTTTGACCTTCCTATTTTTTTTTTTGGCGTCTATATTTCCTACCCTCCAGTAGTGATAATAAGTGATTCGTGGCTATTGGAGGAGTAGCACTTAAAGCAAGGTGCAATATCTTGAGCAGCGAGCTTAGTTAAAGCAAATAACAAACTCTGTGATTGGGCGCTCGAATTGTGAAAGGGTCAGCAGTTGTTGATTGAGCCGCTAGTTGTGAATGGCCATCCATTTTGCAATTACGCGGTGCATTAGATGATATTTCATATCCCCTGGTCTGTCAGCTTCACTGGAAGTGCCTGAGTGACTTTTTCAGCTGGTCTTATGTATGTATGACATGTTATTACAAGAGACACAACCTAAAAGCCTCCCAGTGCTATATTAGCTAGCTAAAGCCCCGCTGGTGGTGTACCGTAACTTTGACATTGTAAGTGGACCTGACGCTATCCCTCTAAGGCCCCCCTCAGTGTCCGCGGGCTCTGCAAGGTTATTGATTGAAGAAGCAGCCTTTCCCTCCACACTCCGTCTCTGTAGACTGAGCAAACATGGCCGAGCGGGTCACTCGGGTAAGATGGCTGCTCAGTGTTTTGTTGGATGAAACTCAAACAGTTTTACCACTTTGTTGAAGATGGCAGAATTCTGGCTGAAATGACGGACTAAAAGAACTCTTTTGTTAAAAGAATGCACTGGTTTACATTCTTACTCGCAGTATCGGTTAGCGAGATAAAATGTTGGAATGGGGATGGAGAGTGCCTTGTAGTTTTTGTGATTTGAAGTTTTGTGTGACTTAAAGACTGTATGTAGATAAGTTAATTTATGTTACATATACGCGTGTAGTATATTGTGCTTTCAAGTAGATAATGCCCTACAAAATGATGCCTTATAGTCTTTGTAATTAATATATGTCACATACTTCAGACAGTTCAAGAGAACAGAGGATGTTAATCTGCCTTGGGTGAACCACAGTCCTTTACCTTACAACCCTCCTCACTAAAAAGTCCAGCCGGCAATATTTAGACCTGCAGCAGGTATAAACATTACTCTTGTAATTTACAGACCCACATAGCTGAAAAATTAACGATTGTGGCAAGCTATCCAGGTTTGGATATGTCTTGCCCTTTAGTATAGTCAGTTTACTGGCAGTGGTGACATACATGTATGATATTCAGAAGTGGTGGACGAGAATCAGATAGGTGAGTTTCGGTAAGAGAGGGTTTATCAGTAGTCCAGTTAACCAAGATCACTATCAGGGAGCCTGTTGTGAATTTGGAATTCATGGATCTGCTCCACAAGTTTAGTCAACAGTCTAGGATGTATGTTAGGCTGTATCCTTCAGGACCCTATCAATGGCAGTCCAGCAATAGCTGTAAGTGAACCATGATCAATTCCAGTTAACTGGAGTTGACTCAATGGACTTCATCTCCAGCTGGTAGGCTTAGTAAAGATAACTGATTCTTGGGTTTCAATTTAAACATCCAGCAAGACCAGAGTGGTTCTGTGGCCAGTAAGTCTACAGGAATCCAACCAAATCCAAGGAAGTGACCCGTCATAGCCAATGGCACAGCATGTTTGTTCTTAGTACAGAATTTTGACTGCTTCTCTAAATTAAAGTCAAATGGAACGTCAGTGTCCAGTATGCCACCTCGGGCTTCAATTTACTTTACTGAGGACTTACCTGTTCTAACATGGTTCTTGTTGGCGGCTTTTCTTTACATGATTCAGCCCTAATTTGTCAATGCTTAAAGTACTGAGCTCGTTGATGGTTAGTATTAAACATTGTTTTGGAAAGTGGTCTTGCGATTGATGGCCGAAACAGCCATCATTGTTGATGATTGTTATGTGACTCTCTGTTTGGATGCCTAAATATACAATACGATTCTACACATTATCCAACATGGCTGCTTTTTTCAGTACACCCACAATTCCTGCCATACTATTAATAACTAATATGCAATTGCATGACTAGCCTCAAGGGTTATTTGTAAGACTTAGACTGGTGAATTGGATTTCCTCCCAGCAGGCTCTTGTCCCTTTCAGCCAACCATGAGCTGCAGAAGTGCTTTGCTATAGCAGCCATCCCAGAAGAGCAGTGTTGCATGGGGAGTGAGATGAGTTCTCAAGCCCCATGCACTAACCAGATGGACAGAGAGATTGCTGAGGCCCTGACACAGTTCCTTGTCTCTCTCATCTTTCTATCTAACTTCTCGCACCAAATCTGTTATTTCTCACAGCAGGGCAGATTTTTTGAGCCATGGAAATGTGTAATGTACAGCTGCCATGTACAACTTAGCAGTAGAGCCAATATGAATTTTCACACATCAGATTATTTTTTTTCTTCTTTGGCCAACCTGTGTTCATATAAAGTACTTCTCTTAATTTCCGTCTTTATTGCGAAGTTCTCAGTTTCTTGGCAGAGATTGCAATAAACTTGATCTAAATTGCCTCAGGCCCCCAGGAATGATTATGTTAATCAAGATTTACACCTGATGTGGTTTCCCCTAGCACTGTGCTACATGTATGTGCTGAGATTGTCATGGATCACCTCTCTGGTGCGTATGGATTATTGCCACAGTTATGGGATGTGAAACTCTACGATAGTCCAAGGCAGTGGGAGAAGCAGGCAGGAAACTGTGAAAAATAAAGGAAACATACAGAAACTAAATGTAAGAAGCCAAGATTATGTAATCAAAGAGGAGATGGTATTTAAGTCAGGATGACTATAAATGTGTTGTACACATTTCAGATGGTCTGATATATTTTTTGTTAAACAGTAATTCATTTAGTGGACAGTACATGTAAATTGTAATAAATTGTATTAAACTATGCCAGGTACATATAATTTCTGTCCTATATGTACATTCCTCTTTCAAATACATGTAGGCTTATAAATGTGCACAAACAGTGGGTTATGGGAGGTTTGGCACTTTTGTGATTTGATTATGACCTCAGGAGCAATGATCTGGCCTTGAATTAAGGAGTTTTCCCACTCCTGAGTGAGTGATGGATATCAAATATACAATGTATGCATTCACCATTATCAATGCTAGTACATGTAGTAGTTCCCTCAGGTGAGCAGTACATTATCAAGGCCAATTCAGCCTGCCTTGCTCAGAATTCGTCGGACAAAGGAGTTGATGTCTCCTGTATTGACGAAGCAGTAAATATTTTCAGCCAATCAGACACCATTGTCTCAGGACATCTCTGATTATAAGCAGATAATGCATGTGTGTAAAAATAGTCACATTGATTTTGTGGTGAGAAAGAAACATCGTAAAAGATTAGCCAAAGCCTGTATTGATTTGATGCATTAATATGCACAGCAGCAGATTTATATATAGATAGATGAAGTATGTCTTCATGATGAGCTAATGCCTGTGAGTCTTGTATTCAGAACACTTTTGATGGATATGTCTGTAAAGTGTCATTTCTGAGCTGTCGTAACAGTTGTTCTGGGCTTTGGCTATTGTCTCATACGGTACGATGCACTGATGTGTTTTCCTCATGTTTTGGAATTGTCTTCCATCCATGCAAACCAAATTGATATTGGGAATTTATTTCTCTGAATCTAAGGCACAAATTTCCAGTGATTTCAATAGTTGGTTATAAAAGCTCTCTGCCTAAGGCCATCTGAAGTTATAGCCAAACTTAATTGCATCCTTTTTTGTGTTATAGCCTTGAGTTGCCTACAACCCACATGTCTGACAGGCTGAAGGTATTTTGCCACGGTTGCTTCTGCACTGAGTAAATTTGGTTGAGTTTTGTGTTGGTTTTCGAGGTCTGCACTGTCATATTGTTGAGAATGGGAAGTGATTGCGCGCATTCTGTTGCCCACCAGCGAGCTATCAGGAGTCATCAGCCAGCCACGGACACAGATCGCATCAATGTGCAATCATTTGCCGTGCTTGTCGCTAGTGCTGCGGGCTCTGCCTGTTTCAATCAGTGGTCCTTGGAGAAGGAAAGCGGGCAGTGCGGACATCTGAAGTGGTCAGTTGGTGTTCAGGGCTAGCATTCAGCCGTTGTGCGTGTCCTGTTTAATGTCAAGTCTCTTCCGTGTAGTCACTGTTGAATATAGATTGAACCTAAACCCTCGGCATGTAATCTAATTTCTGGTCAGAGCGTTGGAATTTGTTCCAATTCTGTGTCTTAAATTATCGAGATCAGGGAATCATTGGCTCTTGAAGACTCCTTCAGGGTCGGGAGCAGATCTTCCGTTTGTCAGTGTAAAGGGGATTTTCACCGAACGGAATCTGTTCCAGACGCAATTTCAATTTTAACTTGATTCTGAGGGACTTCTGGTGCCAGAGCTTGGATTAGCCACACTAAAGCTGACAAAATAATGGTAGTTAACTGTTTACGATGGCCGCTCATGATTTAGATGATTTCTCCTAACTCTGCAATGGGATCTCAACAAGCGTCACACCAATTAAATCTGGAACAAAAACTCCCGGACCTTGCATGACATGGGAACAGCCTGTTAATGGGAGTACTTGCTGTAAACTGTTTTCCCACAAGCCAGCCAATGTTATGGTCCAATTGGAGGAATTAACGGCCGGTATAGAGACTTAATCAGGCTGAATCTTGCCCGCTCACCTTGGTCGCTGAGCTGATGACATTGAACAAGCACTTGTCCACGGAAGAGGCAGTGAGCGAGAAGCCCCTGACAGATCCTTCTTATTTGATTCTTGCCTCGCCAGAAAATCCTGTTAGCGTAATCCTTTGATAAACAGAAAATCTCACCGTAAAGACCATTTTGATGGGAATATACTGCGTGGGACTACAACTAAGACTTCTGTTTATGAGGGGGATTTGTTCACAGGGTGACAATTTTTAAACACCATAGTGAAGCTTTCTTTTCTTGGGTGGTGGAATTTTCAGTTTTTCATCTTCCTGGTGTATGAGATGAATACACATTTGTACATTTTTGTAAGTGAAGAAGTGACTACATATCTGACCAACTCACAGGGAATATACTAACCATACAGTAATGTGGACACAAAATAGGAACGTTGGGTGTTTGGTTGCCATAAAGCAATGAGTTAGATACCTAACGACTATGAATTAACTAAACAGTTGTCTAATTTTTAAGGGCGTTATTATAAGTTAACATGTCATATGGAAATTGAAAATGTCATGATTGGTCAAGGCATGGAGTAATGATGGCTCCCTTGAGGGTACTAATCAGTGATTCACACCATGCAAACTGAACAGTATGTGCAATATCAACCCTGTTACCATGTGCCCCTAGGGACCAGCAGGCTCCAGCTGAATATCAGAAGGGCACCTGGGTTTAGGGTTTGACTTTGACTGATGGGGCAGGGTTTTTCTACAATGGTGTGCAGATGTGTAAAACTGTGGTGGCATAGATGATTCATGTTAAAATTTTGGTCTGTGGAAATCATGGAAGGCTCAGACTGGCAGTGTGGCCCTTGAAAGTTTTTAGCTTTCTTTTAGCTGGTAAAATTGAAGCCATATATCTAGCAGTGAAAAGATTAAACGGTCGGCATTGTCACATAATTTATGACTGCCATTAACTAATTCACCCCACCTTTGCTCTCACACTTTCTGGGCAAAACTTGGGATTAAATCCAACAAAATAAATGGAGTTTTAACTATCAAGTTAAAAGCGTATTTGTGTGATGCAAATGCACTTTATTTAGCATTCATTGTTTGTGTTGGAATTCCAGCAGGCCATATATCTTCTAGAGAGTGACAGTCCAGCTAAATGGACTGATGACATATGGATTAAGTGATTTTTTACCCTGTGAACTCTTGGTAAAGGGGCAGTTGTTTGTGCATGATTTACAGTCGTGCTTCTCTCTGTCAGTTACCTGTCTAGATGTTTCTTGGTCGCATGGACATGTCTCCCAGATTCCATTCATGCTGAATAAGGAGTCGTTCTCTGTGTCATTGTACGTCAGTTACATAATGTGCCTGGTTAGGAGCCATTTGATAATACTAGTAATACACATATACCTGTAGGCTTCAGAAAGACAATTTTTTCAACATTTGATTTTGCTCAGTACCAGGGGTGAAAAATATTTCAAAAAACACCTACATTCTGCCTCTCATCTGGCCTGGCCTGTGCACTTGTGTAATTTAGTTTCCATCAGAGAAATTGTGTCAGAAAGTACTCTTGACAGTAACTATAAACATGACGTTTTTGTGATACATACATGTGTAATGGGTGCATATTTTGAAACAGAAGGTTTATATACACGGCCATGCAATATATATATATATATATAAATGCATAAATTAAGCAGATTATTTACTGCATGTCCTTTATGGATTTTTGGGGGGGGTTAACATAAATTTGATAGAAATTTTAATAAGTGGACTATGTGTACATGTATTTTGTCAGAATAGTTTCATGACAGCCAGATGAAAAGGCAGACAAAAGCAGGCTGACTGAGAAGGAAGTCTTAACTTTTATAATTGGCAAAGTACAGATATGTGGTGATATTGGAGGAAACAGGATAACTAATGTGTGTTTTGAAGGGCAGCTTTAACAGTTAGTTTTCACCAATATTTCCTGTGATTGATGTGTTTAGAAGATTCTCATAAACACAAGGCCAGTTGGTTCTCTTTGCTTTCCATGTTCTGACTGACAGACTTGCTGTAAACTCTGCACAGATAGGTGACACCTTTAGATCCAGTGTAAATAAGGGGTAAACTTGTGGGGAGGGAGCTGTGATACTGAAGTAAAGTTAAGGAGAAGAGGGTAGCTTGTATGTGGCATTTGATATGGTTTTGAAAGTACAATCAGATGTGTGTGATAAATACTGCCAGTCATTCTTGTTTTATCTTTTGGTCAATGCTAGGATATATTTTGGTGTTTCTTAGGGAAGTAACAGAGGTGACTGGGGCAAGAGACACTACCTTTCAGTTGTTGTATACAAATCTGCACTCAATTTTACAAGATTATTGTGCCAGGTGTGAGGTTCCTCTGTGATCATGTGTGGGAAGATCTGCCAGCAACTTGCAAATGGTTGCGGGCCATCAGTTGAATAAATAAAATACAAACCAGGACCCAGTTTTCATAATACATGGATACATAATACTATACTTTTGTAGCCTTTGACTTCATTTTTTTCAAGAAACACTATGTGTTGGACATTGTGAAATGTCAAGTGTCTTCATGAACTGATGAAGTTTCCCTGAAAACAGGCCCCAATTTTAGTGGAAGGTGATGTAATTTGGTGCTGGTGGTATCAAAAGGCTCCCCAGCTTGTATGGAAATCAACCTTGTAGTTTATGTTGGTACTCTTCAGCTGTTAATTCTTGTTAAGGAGTGACTAGATCAGTTGTTTTCCTGATGCATGCGGAAATCTGCCAGAGTGTAGTCAGGAAACAGTGACCACTTGAGGCCTGAACACAGCTGCAGCTGGCACACTGACCAATCCCCAGATAAACATCTGTCCAGTTTCTCTGTTACAAACTGACCATTAAAGTAAGAGATATCCTCTAGTTGTTTGTGTTGGTATGTCAAAGTGGTCAGTGGTCAGACAAACTCTTGACCTGGCATTAGGGGAGGTCATTTCCTGCAATTATTGTCTCCTGCATGTGTCTTTCACATTACAACAGCCTTTCGAACTCAAGACCTAGTCTCCACCATTTAATTCTGTAACATCTTTGAATAAATTAGGGGAATTGAGTAAATCTTTTTCATGACACCTACGTGTACTTAACTGGCAACTTTTTTGGAACTTAATTTCATTTTAAATGGAGATGCATGGTGTCATTTAACATAGACATTGTCATTTTAAAATAAAGGCTCATAGGCCATGGAAGTTGTTAATCTCAAGTGATAAATGGACTTAACAAACTTTCGTTCGCCACTTGCAGAAACCTGCCAGACTTAGACTGTTCACTGACACCTATGATTTTCATCTGTAAGCAAAATGTTGGCTGTTGAGGATGTATTGTTCTTTATTGCCTGAGTTACAATGTTTGTTTTGGAGAACCTACATGTAATGGTGAGAACACAGTGTTCACACTCCTGCCAGTTCTGTTCCACGCAAAAACCAGAAACTGGAGTTGTAAACACAGGCAGGGTCAACACTTTGTGTAGCCCTATCCTGGAGTAATGAACCATGGTCAGAACTCATTTTCAGCAGTTGCTCATTGAATCTCTGTGTAGAGTACTTGAGAAGGGGTGAAAGGCTGATGTAATGGTGAGGGTGATAGCCTACAACCAGTTGGATATCAGCAGCTGGTGCTTCCTCCATGGTTCTAACAGGAGTTACCCAGTCCGTCACACTGGCATCAGCTGGACTAAAGATTAAAGAGCCGCTTGTAATTTGAGGGTTGGCAAACAGAAGGCTGTCATGACTTAGCAGATTGACTATGTCATGAAAATGAATAATATGGTTACCAGTTATGTAGTGTGGACTGGTATTATGAAAAATTGGTTGGTCTTCTCATGACCGTTTTGTTTTCAGTTCTAGTGATTTTTTTTCCCTTTTGTGAGAAAGTGAGTGAAAATCTGCAAACTTGTTGATGGTACATTGTTGCACTTTGTTACATGGATGTTAGAGTGAAATAAAAACAAATGTTACATTATGTTATGAGAATGACTGATGGTGGGTTTTACTTGACAGACTGACAGTTAAGCTGACCAAGACTGGAAATTGACACATCATTCTTAGTACAATCTTAACTTCCATGATCGCTTCCAGAATTTATCACTCCAAGGCTTAAACATTGAAGTACTTAACACTACTTAACTAGAAGAATGTGTAAGTTGTGACCTCTGGAGTGTTTTCCAAGTGTGGCTGTGGTAGCGGGCAGGGAGAGATGGAGCTAGCTCTCTGGGGGGTGGTCAGGGGATAGAACTGTGTAATCTGGCCAAGGGTAGGGGGTGTAAGTCTGAAATGTGACCCACCCAGAGTCTCAGCAGGGTTGTCCAACCTGACATATCTGACAGTGTTCTAATCAGCTAGCTTGTAGACAATTAGTGATGAAGGATTGAGTGTACAGAGGGTAAAATGGCCATGTCAGAGGTCAGGTGTCAGAGGTTAGATGTCACATGTCAGATGTTTCATTGGGATGAACTGGAGTTGATGGGAAGCTAAGAGGCTAGGGTGGAGCAACAGAACCAGGGGTTGGGAAATTCATTAGCCTAAAGTATCAGATTGTTTTTCATTTTGGCTGGTGACTCCCTGACCATCATCATATGAACCTTAAACCTTCAGTTTGACATATGTATTATAACATTAAATGTACATGTTGTTTGTGTATTAAATCAGGCAATAGTTTTGATTTAATGAACAAATTCAACTTACGAGTTTTTAGAACTGGAGGAAAGTACAGTTAGAAAGTTTTGGCAATACTTATTACATGTAAATTATTTAGAAACCCACTGAAATCACCTTCTACAATTGAATATTTGAACACTGCATCCTACACTTTCTGTTCTTATTGTAAAATTTTCCTGCTGTTAAGATGTTTCCTGTGTCTTCTGTTGTAGTCCCCCCCCCCCACTGTAAAAGTGTTATTGATAGTCTACAGTGATCCCCAGACATACTCTCAGCCAACTCTGTCAAATAAACAGTACATACATCACCTAGACTTGAGGTTGTGCCAAACTGAAATGTTCATTAACAAAATTAACTTTGTTAATGCGGTAAGTGTTTGCAAGTTGCTAGGTTGCATTCCTCTAACCCAGAAGTACGTTAGCGGGCTGAAGGTGGCTTTTATCTTCAATGTGAAAGCTTGCATTGTTTCTGGAGTGGGTTTTTTCTGCTCTGTCCTTTGATTTCACTGGCACTGTTGGCTGGTGTTCGGATATTATACAGCCACAAGTCAGCAGATTTAGTCAGACTCCCCAATGATAGAATGTTTAAGTCATTTAGCCTGAAGGGAAGAAGTTCAGTTATGACAGATCATTGAGGTGCTTTATTTAGGCTAGTTGTGCCGTCAAAAGGTAAGCGCGAGAATCGAGTGCACAATCACAGCAGGTGGTATTTTTAGAAGCGTTTTTATCCCCAAAACGTTAGATCTGTGATTGTATAACATTCCTGAAGAAACAGTACGTCTACAGGTATATAATCACTCTGGTTAACCTTCGATAGACCCTATGTAAGCCTCAGTTTGATGCAAGTTTATACATTTGTTTGCTTTGTTTAATATATCATACTCAAGAATTTTCGATATTACAAGAGTATCAAGGTTTAAAATTAAGTGTAAATGTAGCGCCAGCAGAGCAAACCAGTCCCTTTGCCAGATGACTGGCTAAACCTCAGGCATAAAACAGCAACCAAAGTAGTTGAATCTGGATTCAAGTCTGCAACCTCATCCACTGGATCAAATCAACTGCAATAAGGACAAATATATGTATATGTAAATGTGTAATGTGTCCAATTTCTTGGTTCGACTCTAGATGTGCAGTTGTTATCATATGGGAAATGGTGGGAAACATCCAGTCTTACACTTACCAATGCATATGCAAAACATGAAATAACAGTGGGTAAAAACACATGGAAGGATCTCTGTTTATCCCAACTCTTTATTACATTCACACAAACTGTTCCAAGGCTGCACAAAGCAATAAGGCATTGTAATAAGTCATTTCCCGGTGGTAAATTGAGCAGTGATAGGTCTGGACCAGGCGGCTCATTGGGATGCATTGCCATGCTACACAAGTAGGATCTACTGTTAACAGGACTGGGAGGGGGGGGGGGACGTTTTATTGATGCCCCCCCAGGTCCCAGCAGACCATGTGCAAGTTTATATATCCTGCATAAGTACAGAAGTGTATTTGTAGGGATTAGGCTGGAGTAGGGTAAGAAGATGAAATGGACAAGGGATGAAGGGCCCTGGAAGTATCCCCATGCCACTGGAGGAGGGTTTTTGCCAAAACGTGCAGGAAATGATAACGGGGACTCACTGGCCGCTAAAGCGCCTCTCTTGGAACTATTGGCTCTTGATAAATGGTCCATCATGCCTCTGCGAGAGAGTCCACGAAAATTAGCCAATTGATTCTCAGCGAGTTGGGCAATATGTGCTAGGTAAATTAAATTTGTCCGGCTCATTGAACGAGAACGGAGGATTTCGGTGGCTTAAAGCCGAGGAAGTTGCTTCCAGTTAGTCGGCCGGGAGATTGTCTTGGATTGCCCGAAGGTAATTGTGATTTACCCTCTTGAACGCAGAGCAACGAGAAATAGAAAATAAAAACAGCAGAATATAAAAACTATGTAAGCACTCCCATTGCTCAAGTCAACTGGATATAATTATATGATGGAAATTCATTGGGTGGATTACACAGATTTAAAATGACAATCTGCAGATGCCTGGACAGGCATTAAAGCTGAGAATGTAGGCTGGGAAGGAAGATTGCGAGCTCATGGCCCGATGGACTGGGCTTTTATAGCCTGCAGTAATTAAATTATTTGGATTTTTTCCTCTAGTTAACCTGTTTGCTTAAACTATTGTACATTGAATAACGTCCGGGGAAAAAATACAACGCAAATGGTGCTCACAAATTCACCATGCCCTCTGAGGCTTATTTGCATGTATAATCAGAAGGAGTTTGGACATTAGTGGAGGCTAGAAAAATTTCTGTCATAATGCACATAGTGGCATGAGTGCAGGTGTACAGTAATATAGTGAACTAAAGCATTATGTGCTGATTCTAATATTGTCCTACTACGGGGATTTCTTAATTGTCATTCTCATTCATCACAGTCAACAAGGCGATTCTTGAAGAAACTGCAGATAAATGACAACCGTCATATGTAGGTAATTGTATATGTATAACCAACTTGTTTATGTTTACTTGAATGATTTTACGGAATTCTTCAGGGCTCAAATTCACGGTGCAAAATGTTTAGGCCTGCACCATTGTTTCAGCGTTAAATTATCCAGTTAGCCATTTTAGCTGCGCAGGTTTTAAACATAACCAGAACTCTCAGCAATTCGTCATTTACTTGAAGTTGCCCGCAGGAAGTGTATTCCTTAGAGAATTGCTCTGTTTGGGTGGGGGTGAGGGGAGTTGATAGGGATAATCTCTAAATATCCAGCAAATGTGACAACTGAGTTCTGGTGAACAGCTGTTGTCTTCAGGGGCAGGCCAGAGGAGGGGGCATCTTCAAATCACAAGCATTTGTGATGCATCGGTTGGTGGATGGGTTAATGGTGTTTCACAAAAACACGACAGCACAAATTCAGATATTGATTTGTGACTAAAGTGGATGGAATGGTGCAGCTACCATTAATAATATCACTTCTCGTTGGTAAAGGACATTTTCCCCAAAGTCACCTACACATTGCTATGTGTTTTTTTGTTTTCCTTCTTTTTCTTTTTTGATGTTCACGCAGTGGCATTTAGAGTCTGTATTGACTGTCTCTGCTTCCTTTTATACGGGAACGTTTTCAGCCTACTCCCTGAAGTGACAAGCATCATGGCAAGCCTTTTTTTGGGGTGTAAATATAGGAATGTTTGTTACCATGGCGTCCTGTTGGAAATGCTCTGCTGGTTTACACTGGTCGTTTGAAATGATTGATTTCTTTTCTCCATGATACAAACACAACATGCTAGATGATAACAGAAATTATGTCACATTTTTTTAGAATTTTGGTGATGTCATTACGGTATTCGTGAAATCAGAATACGGGAGAATAAATTCAGACAGGAGACATGACCCGGTGCAAAGGCCTATGAATGACATCATCACTCTGTCCATTAGGATTAAATTAGATCTTGCTCTTAGCAGATTAAGTGCATGTAAGTATTCCAGGTATTTCATGAGTACCTCAGATTGACCCGACAAGATACATGTACAGCGCCTAGGGATCGGTCTTCACCTCGTTCCAATTTACGAAAATTTACGAGATTTCCAGTTTAGTTCATGTCAGTATTGTGTAACTGTAATGGAGTCTGTACAAAGTGGCCGTGATTTTGAAAGGCAGGTAATGGTTCTATGGCTGTGTTTTGATACTCTTTCAAGCATTGATACTGAGTTAAATGCAGTAAAGATGATTGAAACATTTATTCATTAACTGTTTTTCAATCTGGGCACTGAGGTTTCCTCTACTTCATAAAGTTAACTGCCATAATATAAATGAAAAATTTTTAGGTTTGTAATTAAACAGAAATCAAGTAAACAAGCAGTCTTATAAACATCTACCTGATGTGTGTGATTAAAAGAGCAGCATATATATAAACAGTAAATATTCTGTGCAAGGAACTATTCCAACATTCCAGGCATTAACAACAGAAATATAATTGCCCCCTCCCCCCCCTTACATGTTATCTTATACTAGCATTAAAGCATTTTGATATCTGTCACATGTGAATTTCTTATCAGAGTATGGGTTATGTCATATTTTGGACTAAGCTTATTAAGCATATATACCTTCAGCAAAACAGAAAGCAGTCATCCATGTTGGAATCCACAAGCCAGTGTTAGCCAATACTGTTATCAGTTAGTTTGAAGATCTCACGAATGTCTAATGTTGGGAGAGTTTTTCCATCAGAGAGAATAACAACAGTGCATTAATGCACAGATTCCACCACAGACAAAGTATATATCTCGCTCTGTTTTATTTCCTGATGTTGGCTCGTGGTGCTCTTCAAATATTGATGGAAATTCTGATAGAGCACTTTTATGTTTTTCAGCTTGCAACAATATCACTGAGAGAGCCAGTAGTAAATGCATACATGTCTGTGTATTGTGAACAGTATGTGATGTCTTCACTTTGTGTGCTTGGGTGTTTGTAAGTGATTGAGTGATTGAGTGGCAGGATATTAACTTGTCTGGTTTGTGAGATGCATTTGTATGTACAGTGTGACTGAGGCTTCCTTGTACCTCTGGTTTACATGTTAGTGGCTGAACAGACGAATTTCCATGACGTTTATCGAGTAGTTGTCATCAGATAGCCTGCTGTTCTGAGAAATCAGTCCGAAGCGTTTTGATTGGATTAGACTGGCATAATGTGTTATAAGTAAACAACAGAAGCACCCAGGGCCTGGTCATTACTCACAAAGCTTCATTAGTCTTGGGGCAACTTCAGCCTTCGTTTAAATATGCCATCGAGCAGTTAAAATGTCCTAACAGACACAGAAACGGCCAGCTTTTAAACTTAACCCGTGTCTCACAAGCCTGTTTTCTCCGTTGGCAGAAAAAGAAACTCTGATTGCTTCTGAAAGGTTGAGCTGATGCGGGAGTGTTCCTGTCAGAAAGGATTTATAATTATGTCTGCCACGGCCTGGGCTATGTTGGCAGTTCAAGCAGAGGGTCTCGTTATGAGCACCTAGTATACATGTATGTTTGTACCTGTACTATAAAGAGCTGAAGGTAGCGGTAAGTGTAGCTGTGTGTAGCTTGTTGTAGGCTGGGGTGGTTATCCACACAACCAATGACAACCAGCCTAGTTAAACATCAGGATTACCCCTAAAGCCCAAAGATGTCTGAAACAAAGCCACTTAAACATGTTTTCATAATAACCTGACAGTTTTCATTTAGTGAAGTAAGACAAAAACAAACAGCTGACACAAAATTTGGAAGAGTGGCCTACAAAACAATACCGAGTTTAGTATTTATAGCAACTTTGTTTTTCCAAAGCAAATGTTTCTCAGGCCTAATTAGCATATTGAAGCATTTCAAGCAAAGTTGCACAGTTTCCATTCTTCAGATTTTCCATTCTTTCCAAGTGAAGGCAGTTATTTCTTAAAGAAAAAAGTCTGCATTCAGTCTTTGTCCATGTTAAGATTTGAACTGGTTATTCTTAATAGCAGATGTGCAATCTAATATTTTAATAATCAGATATTTTTAAAAGGGAGCAAAGTTTTAGCAAGATGTCCTAAGGTGTTCACATCCTGAACTTTAAAGATAAAACCAACAAGATGTATCATGGCTGCACGGTGGGATACCCATGCTAGCTTACTTCTGTGTTTGTACTGAGGATTTCACTTTAACATTCTGACCCTTAAGTGGCTATCAGAGAAGTTTTGATAAGCAGTGGTCAAGGGTAAACCAGTGGTCCACTTACTTCACACCCTTGAACATTGGTGTGGTCAGAAAACTAATATATGACCGCTAAAGTCCACTTCAGAGGTCAGTGGGAAGCTTACAACTTGACCTAGTTATCACATGTGATGTGGACGTTTTACACAATGTGTGTTATCCAGTTTGCAACGAAAGTTGCTCCCAGAGGCTTGGTGATCTGTCTAGAGCAAGGAAAGTTAATTACAAAAGTGTTATATAAGGGTTCAATACTAAATATAAACAGCAGACTTATCAGCAGGACTTCCTATGTACAGTAGATGTATGTTATCATACTGCAGGTAAAGATGATTCTTACAGAGAGGAAAGGATTTTAAAATATTACATTTTACCAGAAACTTACAAGTTTGTAGCATGACATCTTCTCACGTTCCAAGAAAAATTCCTCACAAGTGCCATTGTCAGTTAAAATGAGTGACTGTGTCATGGACAAAATGTGAGGGTCCCATGCAGTAAATTTCATTTTTGAGAAAGTCTGTTCTGTACACTGAGTTACCACAACCTTGTGCGAAAAGCTACATGAATTTGGTAGCAAGGTTGTACAAACCCTGTGTTTTCTTTTCTTCTGCACATGGAATTTTTGCATGGAAATGAAAGCATAAGTGTCATGTGAAAAGTCATTGCATTTTTGGCCTGTGTTGAATGAATGTGGAAGTTTTCATCACTTGTGATTACTTTTAGTCTGGATTTATATGGGGCTGACAGATTCGGGGTAAATCCCATCAAGTGCTGGGTTCACACATAAGCTGCAAGGGGTCATAAAGATTAATTGAATAGTGTAACAGCACTGACAGCTTGGTGAGAGCTTGCAGGCCATTGGTTAGTTGTTTGGGTGAGGAGGCGTGACTGTATCTCTCCTCACCACACTATGACTGCATCTTTAGCTGCAATCACTTAGGAAATATTTATGCCTACTCTAAATGAAAGGACAGAGTGTTGACTTTTTCACTGACATAAATTATTTTAAAGATTATGTGTGCAGCTCTGTGATGTGTTTTTTTTTTGTCCAGACCAAGCACACCAGAGAAATTGGCTACAATATAATGTTACATAAATAACTAGCTTTTTCTAACACCATTTTAACACTTTTTGTATCCATCCCTGGCACTTGTATATTGACTTAGGTGGTGATGAAGAGGCCCAAACCCAATAATTTCCCAGTTTACTAGTTTACTTCCTGTGTGATGGTTTCTTGATGGAAAAAAGGAAGTAATTGTATTTGGCATATCTCTGAATCATCACTGTTGATTTAGCAAAATTGAATTGGCACCAAGAAAACAGTTGGTGATTTTGAAAATTGGACCTGCAGATTGAAGAATCAATTTAATAGTAGTTAGGGTTGTAAGATTGATGGCCTTTGTAAGAAGAAAAGCCTGAAATTACAACATTTGTTTATTGGATGCTGCCAAATTGGTTTCTTATCAAAGAATAGTTGGGAAGACCATGAAAGAGCCATCAGTGGCAATTTCCAGTATGAGGGCAACAGTTCCCTCTGGTGGGAGATAAGGGGAGATAATGCTCATGGTAGCTGATAAGACACAGAATTTAAGACTTTCCCTTTATACCACCCAGTTCGATTCTTGTGTAGATGTACATATATGTTGAAGCCGTGTTCAAGCTCTACCAATCCCAGTAAAATGTCCTGCTGATCATGACAAAAAAAACCCTAAAATTAAATAATTGTGAAATGTTTTGGAGCAGAATGTGTGATAATTTTAAGTGAACAAGAGCAAGGTTCAGTCGCATAGGCTAAGTTCCCAGAGATGTTTTTAATGGAGAGGTATTCAAGGGTCAGGCTAGGTAAAACTGCTGCATAGAGAGCACAGAGCTGCTACAGATGGAGTTGAGGAAGGCCATACATCTAATGTCAGTGGATTTCCACACCATGTTTCCAGTGGGCAAAGCTGTCTAACGGTTCCTGTTGACTTTAAACAGACCTTCCCTGTTTCCCAGCAGCTCTCTCCCTGGGGAACATGTTGAAATCCACGCCTGATTGTCCCACAGCACTTTTTTCCTCCCAGTATCAAGTAACTTGCTGTAGAATGTAGGATTTTATGGAAGGGGCTGTCCATAGCCTGGGGCATAGGTTTCAATAAAGCTGGAATTCTTGACCATGAGGGAATGTGGTGATAAATTGTTTCCTTGGCCAATTGTCTGTGAAGTTTGTTATTGGAGGGTGTTCACCACATAACCTGGCAGAAGCAACCTTTTAGAACCAATCCCATAAGGAAGTCATCCTGTGTGGCGATGAAAGTTCAGCTATCTACTCTCTTCTGTGACTGTCCTCCTGGGTGTTGTTTCTGGCCACTGGTGTAGGAACCCATGCAATGTCCCTAGGGAGAAATAGGGATAGAGTAGCTGGCTTAGCTGGCCTCAACACTAAGGGGTGGCTCAGTTAGGATGTTGGCACTGGGTGAAGGGCGCCTCAGCACCCTGGGTATAAAACCCCTGAAGCGTAGACTGAACCCAGTGGAATATCAGACATGAACAGGCCCAATTTTCTTCCCAGGGTATGAGATTGCAGGCCCTCAGGTTCCACAAGTAAGGCATGTGCCAGACATTAGGGGAGCGATTATGTGGTGATGCCGCCTGCTCTGCCCAAGTCACACCCCTAGGAGGTGTCCCTGAAAGTTAATCCACAGCTGTTTGTTATTATAGGTGCCTGTGGGTAAGTTCTCTCTACCATGGGAAGATACTGTGATACATGCAGACCTGTAGCTATGATATCAGAGTGACTCTCTTTATGACATGAATTGATTTCTTGTCCACTCTTAGAGCACTGGCCTCTGGTAGCTAGTCTTTCTGATAGAGTTGGGTTTTTAAGTGCCCTAAAGCTTTGGGACCTCTTGCTTGGTAAATAGCCTCCAAATCTTCTGACATTCTGGAGGAGGCAGAGGATATAATTCTCCCGTCAGGTCATCTCATTTGCTCGTAATTTATTGTCCTTGCATCTGAATGGAGAATATCTTTCCCCCAGCCAAGTCTGGTTGTCTGTGAAGGCTAGATTTAAAGCACCCGTTTTAACATTTTGTTCTTTGTTACTGCGGCGATCTGTAGATTTACTTGGGATAATGGCAACCCCTGGTAGCACTGTTTGCCTGTGGAGGAAAGAAATCTGAAGTGACAATGGTTAGGAAATGAACTCCAAACACAGGGGAGTTGTAACACCGCTGCTAGCGATGTCTCTTAGTGTCAGAGCAAAGCCCAGAAAATGTAACTCTTTGTCAGCAGAAAGTTAAACCTTTTACTACTTGCTTCGCTCAAGCGCTAGTTTGATCACGGAACATTGCCAGGGTAGATTTAAGATGCGTGTATGGTCTTGTTCAGTTTTCAGTAACCTGATGAAGTGAATGCACACTTTTTTTTTTCTTTTTTTTTTTCGTGATTTCATAAAATCAACTCTGAACTCCGTAAAGATTCAGTTGCTTTATTACCCTTGCACACCATATCAGTCTTGTGTGGAATGGCTGCTTATTGTCAAAATAGTGTCATAATGATTTCTGTCCATATTTTACACATACACACACCCGCACATTGCAGAGCATGTCTTTGTAAAACATGATGATCTAGAGGGAATGTGCACAAATATGTAGATGTAAACACGGTCTACAGTCAGCCAGTTTATGTTCAAGACATGCTGAAGAAAGGAACTAAATATAGCAGGCATATATGGATTGTGGGAATCTTTCTTGCTGCTTACAAGTATTTTATGAAAGGTCTCCGCAGTACAGTATTTAGTCATATTTCATAAAGGTTGAAAAAGAATGTTTTGCCTCTTTTCTCACCGTTAGGGTAATCCCTATGAATTGACAATCTGGCTGCCAAAATGTAACCGGCATGTTTGCTGTTCACAGCTCTCAGTTTATTCAACCATCTCATTGCTTTTATCAAGTCAAGAGATTTCTGGGAGAGTTTTTAAACTTAGGCCAAAATCTTTTGATATGGGTCAGCAGGGGCTAACAACCCATCTTGACACGGGTAAAGATCTGCTGTGTTGCTAGTTGTAAGCAGAAATCTCACACTGAACACTAATGTGTTTGATCAAGCAAAGTTTAGATCTCTAATACCTTTTGTAATGTAACCCAGTATCCTTGAAAGATTTTGTGGAATGGATCTACACATCCTGGTTTTTGGATAAGATTTAATAAACTAATGCCTGGTGTGTTTTTTGTGTCAGGACCAGAGAGAAAAAATACCATTCGGATATATCAATTTGCCAATAGGATTTGGGTGGACATTGATTAATTGAATGGGTACGCGGTTTAATGCTAATTGGTCGGGGTTTTCTCCTTATCCCTGGTACATTGTATACATACACAATTGGGCAATATGATAAAAAAGTAAGGCGAGTTAACGAAATTAGGGGTAGCGGAGTTGATTAGGTGGACTCAGAGTGTGATCACATGTGAATGGCTCACATGTGTACTTAGCTCTCGTGTGCTGAGATTACATGTCACTGTTGCTGGCCTCAGCAGGAGGTGATTGAAGTATATGATGTCACATACTATAATATAAGTTATACTGTCTTCTTTATGGCAGAATATGGCTTATGGTAAACCTCTAGTGGAAATGAATAATTACACGCTTCGGTGACCTAGCTACCCCCTTCCTGAGCCTCATCAACCATGAGAGGGTTCCTTGTGTGTGTGCTCAGTAATAGAAAATCTGGTTGCATCAAGGGCCTTGGGTCATAGACTTTATCCATTGTCGTTAAGGTTTACATTTCCATAGGAAAGCCATTATCAGGATTTTATATATTTTAAGCAACTGTTATGAAATTCTTTTGTGTGTGGGGGGGGGACAAGTTTTTGTCTTGTGGCAGTCTTAATTGAATGGTGCCTTTGTAATCTTGCGGCTGTTTGCGAATGTTTTACCCAACATACATGTATGTTTATTTTGTCAGGAAATCAACGTATACATGTAATTGGGAGTTTTAAGGTCTTAGGTGCTTTGCTAATGATGATTGATAAAAAAATTGGTCTGGGTTTGTAGATAGCAGATTGAGCATGTTTTTGTATTCTCTAGGATGATCACCACATAGTTAAGCTGGTAGAATTATCATGCCCCATCTAGGCCTAATTGAATGTCCTTTTGTTTTAACGGCGAGAGGATATTTGCATACAAATAGACTTGGGCCATCCATTTATATGGTTTATGATACATGTGCATACCCAGAAGTAAAGGATTCAGAGAACTGACACATTCCTCTCTTATGTGTCATCTCCGGATGTTTTTTATGGGAATAAACAGTGTTTGAGGTTAATGATGTATTTAGTTGATTAATGGAAATGCTGCCCTTCGTAGTGATAGTGTCTTGGTAACATTTACCTGTGTCTCGCCTGAAGTCTCATTTCCTGTCAGTTAGTAGGACTATATGACAGATCTTCGAGGCAATTTTCTCGGTAGTTTTCAGTTGGAGCTGATTGGAAAATTTACCAACTTGTGATATGTCTGATTAAGAGATAATCAGTTCAGTGGTTCAAATACACTCTCGTGACAATATTTAATAGTTACATGTACATTTGCCAACCACTTGTTTACTTGGTACATGTTTGGCCCAATGTAATGCAGTATTTTGTGAAGTATCCGAGGCTTCTCTGGAATTGCCTAGGGTCGGTAGGTTAGCGGTTTGGACAGCATATGAATTGTGGGCTAGATGGATGAGTTCCCAAACTAGTCCAAATTTCCAGACTGAGAAGATGCAATTGAATTTTTGCTGATAGAGGTAGAGATATGAATGTATAATTGGTACCAACATGAACTCCCCCGTGATGGACTCGAAATTGCTTGTAATTCAGGAAGCTACTTTCCTTGTCCCTCAAGTATTCCCTGCAATCAACATGGATTCAATGGATGTTATTCTATAATTCACCACCATTTACCATCTAAACTGAAAATTGTTTAATCACACAATTATTATCGGAAAGCTCTTAGGAGCCTCTGCTACTTTCCAGTCTGCGTGTGAGTTTAGGTGGTATCTGCTGTGAAGACGCTTGGCTTCTGAGATAGAGGACTTAGGGTGAGGGCCTTGTCTACAGAGTTAAAGATGCCCATAGTAATTGAGATTGGGCAGAAGATCTCTGGCTGGTCATCCTGCTGAGCTCACAAAAATTACCATGTGTAAACTGAAACTGTTGTGCACTGAGGCCGTTCTCCTCCCAACCCCATTTACTCCCATTGTTTGCAGGGATTTAATCAACTGGTAGCCATACTTCGAGAAAAGTATGTCAATGTGTGCTTCCTGGCTCTGGCACTTCGCTGCGTGGCTTAACATGTATCCAGTAAAAGTTTAGCCAAATTTGTGGAATCCTGTTTCTTAACGGGCACATGTATTATCTTTTTTCTCCTTTAATTCTTTGAACAGACAGAAAAAATACTGATAGGTTTGACTTTGTTATTATAATGTTGTCCAAAACATTCTAAAAATATTAAGATTTCAGGAAAATTTCAGACTTAAATTTGTGTGTAAGAAGAGGTAGTCTTGACCCTTGTAATACATCATGCTCTATGATCAGTGTTATAATTCACAGTGGGTTTTGTTCCTTGTAATCTTGATCACTTACTGTTGTTTTTATGGATAAAGAAGACATGACCTGGCTACTCCTGCCTTATATTTTGCTATAGTCTCGTGTTTCCTCTTTGTTAAGGCATGCTAGAGGACTTGGTAATATTTGACCCCTTTACTCTGCCAAAATGAGAAAGGGAATTTACATGGCAGCTATTGGTGTATCAAGATCATTTTTTTTTTCACCATGCACATGTACACATGGCCACATGTGATGAATATTTTTTTGTGCAAAGTGTAGGGTTGCTGTATTCCATTTCTTGAGCACTTGTAATTCCTGAGTATCCTTCATCGCAGGAAGGAGTGCGTAAATAGCTCTGCCAGTCAAACTGTACGGTTTGAAAACAGTCTTGACAGCAGAGCACATGGGCTGTGTTTATATAGTATATAGTGGTGGGCCAAGAAAACATCCCAGCCGAACACCACAGCAGAAACACAATATAGGCTATAACTGAATGTAATATTTAGCTGTGGGGCCACTGAGAGGAGAAGGTTTCTTCTGGATTTGTGTCTGCATGCACTCGGCTGAAGGCAAACTGCTAGCTAAAGAAGATGACCTTTAGCAAAATACAGCTGAGAATAAACATCTGTCATGATGCACTAACACCAACTGTCCCTTTTTTGTCTTTTTATTTATAAGGAAACTGTTTCTTTACGAAGTGCCATACCTCTGTTTATACATTCATATAATGTAAGGTTTATCACATTATTCATCAGTTGGGGTGTATCAGAAAATGTGTTGCAGAGATAACAGCCTGTCGCTGACGTAACTAGATATATGCGACTCTAGCATGCTGTGAAATTGTGAGGAACATCAAATGACTGTACATGCAATTAATACATTGTCTGTATTTCGTGCATTTCTCATGTGTCTGTGCAATTTGAATACTGTAGACCAATGTCATCAGGAGTTCATTGGAACATAGCATGATACATTTGGTCTTGGATTTGAACTGATTCTTTGTAGAGTTATGAGAGTGATGTTCTGGTTTACCTCACTTCTGACATTTTATCAGATAGAACCAGTCTGCTTTTTGTCTCCACTTCCTTGCTGCTGGCTCTCCCAACTTCCAAGGTTAAAAACTAGCCTGTTTTTACAGAGAAATGCAAAGCAAACAGACCAAATGCATCACAACTATGCCAAAGATACATAACACCGTAGACTTTCTGAATGTCTGTGAAGATGTAGGTTTGTGATGATGGTACAGTCCGTTCAGAGTGCACAAATTTGCCGTATGATCCATAGTCATATATTTGCCCCTCTTTTTTCTTTTTAGAGGAGGAATTTAATTGACAGTGGCTCACAGGACTTCAAAATTAATGTTGGAGTCTTTTTAATGCAATTGGTTTCGAAAGAACGTTTTCAGGATATTAATTTATTGCTGAGAAAAACAACTAGAATTGGAAAACACATTTAAATATTGTTGTTGGAATAAGAAAAAAACAATGGAAGAAGAAAAAGATGGTGGATTGTGATATTCTTGTACAATTTTGCAGACTGTTTCTTAGAACATTTACAACTGCCATAGATTAGGGTCTGTGTAACTCTGTCAGACTGACAACTTTAACTTGACCCTTATCTGAAGGGAGCTCTTACTGATGACTGTAGATACGAAATGATAGAAAGTTTTTCATGTCTACCACTTGGGAGTCACATTTGTTTTTAGAGCTAGTCCAGAACGGAGTTTCTCAGCCACACTGGCAGATACACAGAGCTCACTTCTAAAGATCTGGAATAACTCTGTTTCCAGAACATCTTCAGTGGATTACCCTTTTCATGTAGAGTGATTCTTAATCAAGAAGAGAACAGAGGGTATTGATAATAATAGAAGTAACCAGAGTCACTTGCTTGTTGGGTTTTTCCTATTTTCTGTGGCATATCTTTCTTACCTGAAGGGTTTTGCTAATTTTAATTTTCCTGACTAGAGGCATCAGTAAGATATGGCAATGTAGTTTAAGATCTAAGTGGATCCATGGCATATTTCGTGTTGACTTATCTGCTATTTTCACACATTACTGTGTTGTTGTTGAAGTAAACAAATTTGCACTTCACAAACATGGAAGTGTTGAATCTGACCAGTTGGCCACTAGTTCAGGGGTAGGACTGGTCAAACTGTCTGCTCTGTATGTTTACCCTCTCCTCAGCCATGGCTGGTCACTTATGGCAAATAGCCTTTCACTTTCTGGTCAAATAATGATTGCCCGTTGGATGGTAATGTCCAGCTGGAACAAACTTAAAAAGACGCCGACCATAAGTTACTTGTAGGATGGAATATGTCATTTGAAAGTGATACTCCTGTTGGTTTTGAAAATTTTAAATATTTTCAGCCACTTATATTGCAGATATATGAAAAACACAATTAGGTACAATTAGGGCAACTTTTAAGACAAAGGTCAGAAATTGTTGGGTGAGGCAATGGCTGTTTTTCAAGCTGAAAGCCATGCGTAGGTCACATTTGCTGGATGTGCCTGGAGTAACCCAGCGCTGTGGGTGCATAGCACGAGACACTACCCCGCTACGGCTGCGTGTTTGCGCTCCCCCTCGTGGCATGCCCGTTGGCTGGCAAGGCCTGTTGGCCCGCATGACACCCCTTGTGTTTGGACCCACCTTGTTATGTTTTCATAGCTGTGTTTTGAAAACGTCCCTTATTTATCTTCCCAAACAAGGGGTCGGCATGCTAACATTTACTCATATCACCCAGACTGAGTCCCGTAATGATCGATAGACAGGAGAAACATTGTCTTGTATTATGAAACTTCTTGTCAGAAAATACTTTAATACATCTTCTTTTGACTAACAGCCAACATTTGTTTGTTAGATGATTTCAATTAGCTAAAGCCTTTTAATTGTATTGAAATATTTGGTTTGGATCAGTGTCTCCCTGGGCCAGAGTCTATCACATATTGATTTCTGTAATGACCCTACTGTCCAAAAGTGGTGCCCTGCAGGGAGGCTTCCTTTGCTATATCCTTTTGCCTGGGACAGTTGAAAAATCAGATTTCTGATGTCTAAAAGATTAATCAAGTGCAAATTTCCGAATTAAATTGGTGCAAGTTTCTGGTGGTCTGTCCCAGAATGCGTTGTTCTGGCCTTCCTGTTTAGTTTGGCTCCTGGTATAAGTGGATTAAAAGTTAACCTTTGCAGAAAACTCTAGGTTTGGTTTTTCAGGCAGTCAGGCGAGAGAGTTGATGATTATTGTCAGAGTGTCCAGGCCAGTATGATGGATTGGCTAGTCATGCATCTGTCACTATCCCATAAGGCAGAATGCCTGCAGCTTAAGGTCTTAGTATTAGACCACCAGGGTGGCCTTATGGTTACATTATAACTTCTGCAGACCAGTGGTCTCAAAGCCTTTAAACCAAGTAAATAGCATATGTTCTGTGGTAGCTCAAAAGGCGACAGTAAATTTTGTACAAGTTGAAAACGAATATGTTGACTTCATAATTTGTGTTATATTTTATATTGTTTCATGATAGCTGTAGATAAAATTTTTTGCAAGACAGGACAGGGTGAAGACTAGGGGAGAGATGGGGGGGGGCAGGGAGCAGGGCTATGTTGTTTGTAGATTTGTAGCCCAAGGATAAGCTGTATCAGTACAAAAAGTAATTAGAAAAAAAATGTTCTTAATATTTGTGTTGCTCTGACCCCCAGGTAAAGTCATTTAGTTTGACGAAAGAGATCTGTCAAGACTTTCGTTCATTAAACAGATAGTGATCATCAGTGATT
Organism: Acanthopleura granulata; assembly: GCA_016165875.1. Classification (NCBI taxonomy): domain Eukaryota; kingdom Metazoa; phylum Mollusca; class Polyplacophora; order Chitonida; family Chitonidae; genus Acanthopleura; species Acanthopleura granulata. The sequence goes on along the minus strand of JABBOT010000080.1, from coordinate 16,635,791 downwards.
TAAATTAGTCAAAATAATGGCTTCCCACTTCTGAAGGATATGGGTGAACATATGAGAATATAAACTATGTGTTTGAGGTCACATTAAGGAGAAACAATTTCAGATAGTGGTATGTGTAAATGATGTGGAGGTCGGCCTTTATTATAGCCCCGTAGGTGACTTGAGGTTGACATTGGATGAGTAGAATGATTGATGAAGCTAATGCCTCTCTTTTTAAAGGATTCTAATTTACTCCAGCAGAGGTTTTATTTTTTCCTGAATAAAGTTTAAAAAAAAAAGCAAAATTAAATATAAATAGAGCCCCCTCCCATTCCCCCCAAGCAAATCTGAAACAACCTTTCTTAATGTAAAACTAGATGTACGTGTTAATGCAGATTTATATATAGCAGAATTCCAAGCCATGATCTGGTAGCACTGGGTTAATCTCACTCTTCAAACATATACATGAATTCCCAACCTCGTTCGACAGGTTTCTATCATATACAGCACTTGGATTTTATGCTAAAATAACAGTTTTAAGTACACAAAGATTTTAGACAGGGCTTGGGGCAGATTTCAAGAATGCCTAGGCTAAAGTTTTTTCCTAACACTGACAAAGTTTACCCTCTCTAAGGAAATGAAAAAAAAAAAAAATCAACGCTGGCAGAGATGCAGAAACCTCAATCAGTATGCAGTATGTGGAGACCAAATTAGCATATATGTATTTGTTAAAAATGCAAATTTGTTTTCACACCTGCAGAACTGTGTCTTTATGAACTTAATTAAATCAAGCATGGTTGAGACACTGTAACTAATTATACTTTCAGAATTAATAAATGCTCATTTTAATTATGACTTGATGATTATCTCTGACAGATGTAAAATTAATTAATGATTCTGTGTCTGAAAGGTAGGTCTACGCCTATGAAGGATGCCTTCAGAGTCAATCACAGATAACAATCAGTAGTGGTTGCATAAGTTGATGAATGTATTAATGTGTACATTTAATTTTTAATCAGATTCCAGATTTCATGTTTGTTAGATGTTATTTTCAATACTGATAATAATGACAATAATATCTTATGGTGTAAACAACTCTTCAAAGTTGATCCAGATTTTTCAGAATTTTCCTCTTTTATCAGAATATTTGTGGTGCAACAGGCTAATAAAGAAAATGTATTTGAATCCTGGTTTAGGTAAATCTGCCATGTCTTTTTGTTTGTGGAGAATTTTTTCTGTAGATTCATGTATATATACCTATACACGTTTCTTTTTTATTTTTTTATTTTTTTTTTTTTGGCTATTACATTTAATCATGTATTGCAGCGTAAGTTCAGTATCATGTATTTAGCGGTGAGTCACTGCGCACTTGTCTATCAGTTTTAATCGGCTATGAACAAACTTATCTAACTGGTAATAGACGGCTCTCGGAATATTCACACAATTAGGTATGACGGGGAACAGCTTTTATGCAAATGAAGTAGAAAGCATTTAGCAGCTGAGCAGGATGTGATATCATTGCCAGGTCATTTGTCCATCAGAATGCCAATGAGATATGCAGAAAATTGCAGCGGAAAACTTCAACACCGGTATAATTATGAGAGCGGAGAAGTTTTTTGAATGCCGCTGCGGTAGAATTAATTCCACTCCCCGTTCATGTCTGCTGATTTGCCTTAGTCTTTATGCAAAACACACTCATTAGCCAGGAGTTGAATATAGGCTTTTTACCTTGCAAACATTAATAATGTACAAATTAGGCAGACGGTTCATTATGGAACCTTATTAAATGTTAACACAACGAAGGCCAGTTTTTATTTTCTTGTCATGTTAACAGTGTGAAAAGGAAGCCATTTGAGAGACCTATGATCAGAACAGTGCCTATTCAAAGTCAGCAGAGATTCTGTCATCTGCATGAAAAATGAAAACTATCATAAAATGAATCAAAAAGACATGGCTTTGCTGGTGGCATTAGTAGACTATACAAGAATTATTTAAAAATATTTTTTTGTAATTGCTTTGGAGAAAATGCATTAATAAAACTATTCTCTGATTAACAATAGGATAGAGTATATGTGATTGATGTGTTTACATCTAAACCCCTGGCATTACTGGCGTTGTTCTTACAATATGTGTTTCTTTTCTTTCCTTTTTTTTGCATAACAAATTCCATGTGGCTTTAATTTATATTATGTTACATAAAATGTTGATAAAACTGTCAACAACTGTTCAACCTCACTACCATGCAGTTTTCGTAAAAACATAATTGGTTATTTCAGCCATTGCCAAAAGTAAGAGTAATTGATCACAATACTAGCATTCAGTTGACAGCTTAGTTAACTTTTTATTATGACACTGAGTACATAATGATGTTTGCACAAGTATTAAAAAACAATGGAAAGGGAGATAATTCTGTATACTGACCATTTGTTTTTTGTCTCAAATTCTCATCTTGCAAACCCTGCTAACAATTTTTTCTCCCTTGTGTTACAGTGGGTGGAAGCAAGCTACAACGACAATGAAGGAAATCCACTGAGGATATACACATCGTGTTATGTTACACAAACAAATGTCAACAATTGGTTACGGACTCCTTTTATTGATCGCAAGGATGCAAATCGACTTTACATCGATATTCGCTTTTCTATGCGAAAATGTATACGCCACAAGGATCCTCAAAGACTGCAACAGTGCAAGGAGACTTTTGTTCTATATTATTACGAAGCTGAATCCGACTTTGCAAATGCCATGATGCCGACCTGGGACCCGGAGACGTATTTCAAAATGGATGTGATCGCCGCAGACTACTTGTACGAGGACGAAAACGACATTCGGATCAACGTGGAAACAAAAAGCATCCCGATCACGAGGCAGGGAGTGTATTTCGCCATCCAGGACACGGGAGCATGTATATCTTTGATATCCATCAAGGTGTACTACATAACCTGTCCGAACATAACCAAGAACTACGCCTTGTTCTTGGAGACGCCTACTGGCCCTGATTTGACCTCCGTCGTCCAGAAACAGGGGCAGTGTGTTGCTAATGCCATGGAGAAAAAGCGTCCTACCTTTCTGTGCAAAGGCGGAGGGACATGGGCCCTGCTGGATGGTGGCTGCGAGTGTCAGCCCGGCTACCAGGCCACTTCCAGTCAGACTTGTGTCGGTGAGTACGGCCCTGTGGTCTTCACGGTACTTGTGTGTGGTAATCAATCGTTCGCGTGGCAGGTAATCTACACAAGACTCCAGGTCAGAGAATATTGGTCTAGACCATGCATTACTAATTGATACAATGACTTCTGTCTGATATTAAACTCGGCATGAAGTTAACGGGTACTGAAGAATCTTGGCGACTTTGATGGTTAGTGTGATTATTTTTGCAGAAAAAACGTTATTCATCCCTTTTATAGCACTTAAAATTTAAAATCCTCTATGATTTAGGAATGGTTCCCTCCGCCATCCTCAAGTTCAGAAATACCCTGGGTACCAAGCATATGCATGTACATCTACGTCCTCGTCAGTCTTTCTCCAGGTGCGACTCTTTGTAAGAGAGATAATCTGGACTGGTGCAACAGCTTGATGTACAAATGTATGGTCGTAGTTCTGAGAATTATGCCGTAGGTTTTTCGTTTTGTAGACACCATACAGCGTATGTACGATGTGTTACGCAAGTGGCAGTTGGATTGCAAACGTCTTAACCCCGGGGGGTGGACAGATTGAAGGCTTGAAAGTGAGCTTAAATATGAGCTGTGCAGTGTAAAACTTTTTTAAGTATGCAATCTTGAACAGAACCCCGCATTAGGTATTAGCTGACCAGAGTTCAGAGGAAGGCCGTCTTTCACTGTGGGTAAGGGATAGATTTCCACAAAGGTTACAAAACAAGTTTTGGTTCGGCATTAATCCTTGACTCATTCGGTCACCGAACGTGAAAAGGTGCCTTTAACTGGTGAACGGAGGGACACTGTGAGTTTGTATGCCTGAGGGGTCATCCAGTAAGAATCACCCCCCTCCCCCCACTTCTCTATCATCTCACCAATGATCTCCCTTGCTTCTGTGTTACTTCAGCTTGTTCAGGTGTACAGTGTATTATATTCAGATCGCCTGTCAGCTCACAGTTAATGCAGCGGGATTGCGGGAACTATAGTCATGAGAATCTAGGCTTTTATTTGCCCTGCACAAAGGCTTCAAACTAGTATAATAGGCACACCCCATGTGGGGATCAGCTTGAAATACAACCTCCTGGACCTCTGGCAACTGACCACACGTAAAGCTTTGAGTTAGTCAGGATGACTAGGATTAGCTGGTTACCAGCCAGCTCAGTAAGGGCCTTATCTTAGTCTTAACTTTAGCATAGGGGGAGACTTAAGAAATTCGGCCCTTCCTTGTAGGAAGTCTCAATCCCACACATCACTGTAGTATACACTCAATGTAGTAAATGCTTTTACGTTGTTGAGGTCAGGGAAAAAATAAAAGATGACATGAATTACTCCGAAATTATGTTCAGATCATGCTGGCTGAAACATTACAGTCAGGGAGTGAAGATTAAGTTTTTAAACCCACCTTTTACCTTATACAGATATAGTTTATGGCTCTAAAGCGGAGAGCTATTGTTTACAACTTTCTCTTTCTTCTCTCTCTCTCTCTTTATTTTTCTGCTCCTCTAGCCGTAATCGTACTCTTCACAGGTGAAACGAATTAGTAGGAACACAATGCGTGAGTTAGGCAAACAAAAATTCTCACTGAAGAGGGGACTATAAAGAGGTCTGGGTGTATGTGACATTGATAGGTTGACGGAGTATCTGATGTCGTTTTGCTGTGAAGATATCTCTGCTCTTATTGTAATGAGGTAAACATGCACACCTGTTCATATACCTGCTCACACGAGTAGCCTATCACGCCTTTGTATGTGCGTGACAGGTTATGGACTTTTCCACAGTCCTGATTGTTAGCAGTTTTCATGACAGTGGATGGTGGGAGTTAAATTAATATATCACCTGATTAACAAAAGATATAAGTGAAAATTAATATGCGTAGTCTGTGTGTAAGGTGAAGTCCTCTAAGTCCCAGGCAGTTAAGATGTACGTGTATATCAGCACAGGTCTGACAAACTGGATATCACACCTGTTCACACCTTGTTATTTGATTACCTATGATTGACATCTACACCTCGTTAATTGATTGATTCACACCTGTACGCATGTTAGCCTTTGTAGTGATCATGCTCATGTCGGCAGAAATATCAAATTAGCACAAAGAGTAATGCATTGTCACTAATTAGTGGATGATTGTATTTTCTTCAGAGACACCAGGGATTGCATATATTTGCTTATGAATCGTTCTGTATCCATCTGTAGATAAGAAATACAGAGAAATATGTCAGCAAGTGAAAAATCAATCTTGAATTTATGACTCTTCAGTATGACACAACACGTTCACTAGGGTTGAGGAGAACCAGTGTTAGCCCTGATAGTGGCTGAAAGCTTTTTTTCCTTGCTAGAGATATAGTCTGTTCAAATCTAGTGACATGTTTTTATAATTTGTCAGCTGTAATTTAAAATTATCTGGTACTGTGTGAGGTACATTGTTGAGGAGTTATCGTTTCATTCAAATAGTTGTCATAATATGAATGAAATATTTGTCGGAATAACATAACACTCCAGTTAAATGTGTCTTGAAATAAATTCAGTAGATGGTGAAATTAGGTAAAATTTGATTGTAATTATGAGGTCTGTGAATTTAGAAGTCAACACAGAAGATAGTGGTAATGTAACTTGACGACCTGGTATCATTGTAAAATGGTTCAAACGTAATTCACTCACCACTGAAATTTTCAAAGCACTTGCAGCATTTTATTACGGAAGCACTTAGGAGGAGATTTCATCAGTGTGCTGTAGTAGTTGTGTGAGATTGCTACCTCTTTCACTGAAGAGTTCATGTTTATAACCATTGGTAAGAGGTTTGGTCTAATTTGACTGTCAGCTGAAGGGTCCGTTGTTGGGAGCTGGAAGTGGGCCACAGTCCGACTGCCAAGTAGTCGAGAATTGCTTGTAATAGCACCAATACATGACTGATTTATTGGCAGTGGCAGAGTTCTGAGAAAGAAACGAACATTTCTCGTTTTGACGACGAACCTGCTTCCCGAAGCGCTGTAAACAGTGGCTAATTAAGTGGTCAATCTACTTGATGCCTATTGAGTTGTAAATTTTGGGCGAAGGAATCCGTCAGGGAATTGATTGAGTGCACGTATCGGCCTAAGTTTGCGATAGGTTCCTGAACGGGCTGAGATGTTTCTTGCATACTGAAGAGCTTTGACTCGTTAAGACCCTACCCAGTGTTGCCGCTGCCAAGTTACTTTTGTGACTTCCGCATCGATTAGACCATATAAGGCTCATATTGATTATTTCCGTCGGAGCCCCAATCTCTTAGGTTGTAAAGGTTTGCATGTTGTATATACCAATAATCTCTGGCTGTTAGAGGAAATTGATTCCAGCAGGAATTGGTGGGGTTAATTTGTAGCAGATCGGAGAGACAGCCGCTGAAAGGTTCGGGCAGAATCGGGCGGGGTTCAGACCGTCACCTAATGGGGGAATTAACAGAGCGATTACAACAACTCATAGAAAAATCAAGAAAGTGAAGACTTCTGAATCCTTCTGTCCAAACCAGAGAGGGGTGACTTGTCGTGTGCCTGGTATGCCTCCACTTTTTTTTCTACCTTGCCAGAAATTCCTTTCTAAGAATGACTGATTCTCTGACGTAACTCCCCCCTCCAAGCTAATACAGCGACGGGACTGGTATTGAAAAATTGACTTCAGGTCCGTGTTTAGAGTTTGACAGAGGTATCTCTGGGTACAGACAAACAGTAAGGGTTGCTCTAAACAAGGGGATCTCACGTTTTCCGCTGGCGGGCTAGACAGAGTTTGACAGTATTTCCACATTGAGGAAGCCAGCATGAACATTTGTGAATGTGTGCCTTTTTTCAGTATCTTTTTCTTTTTGCTCTTCTTTAACGTACGAATTCTAGTTAACAGGGAGTGAGATTGATAGAAAACCAATTCCATGTGCCAGTTTTGAAGTTCTCCTTTGAAGTTTGCTGCTTTTCCTTGTCAGCAAACGTGGGTGAAAGTGAATGCAAACAGAGAGGGTGATTGAATACACTCCTGATTGGTAGAAATTCCATCAGATCATCAGATGTAATCGTCATGTGGGTTTTAACAGAACTTGTGCGTACCGGGGCTCACTTGAATGAAGCTTGATTTCCTTGATGGTTATCCACTGATTACTGGGAAAATAATGTTACATCAGTCATTGAGATCATCATTAACCATCCGACACAGACGATGGGTAGTAATCAGCAGACGGAGAGACAGCGAACTTGTTGCTTTGATATTTCAAAGAATATCCTCAGACTGAATTTACATCTTCAGGCTGAATTCACGTGTTTAGGCCAATATCAAGTATCTTCACAAAAAAACCACCACCAAGCCTGGCGTTATTTCGATTTACATCTTCAAAGCAGGAAGATGGTCAGACCTGAAGTTCACTTGTGAAGGCATCTTTGCCAATGCCCTATTGATTGTCACTATGTTATAGCTTATGGTACCCACCATGGTATTGATTAGGTACAAAGATAAGATGCCTCCTCCGGGCAGAATATTTGTGATATATGCCACTTGAGTCCATTACATGAGGTTTTGTAGACAACCTATTAGCATCGTGAGGAATTTATCGCCGCAGACCCTTTTTATGCGAACAGAGCTCGTTATTTATAAAATGAGTTATCCCTAATTATCTCCTGGACTTTTTTTTCGGCGTTTTTTCGTCAAACCAAGGTAGTTGTTTTTCTGTCTTCCATCAGGAAAATTTCTAGTTCTAATTAATGCCTAATCAAGTCAATTTTACCACTTACATGTACTTTAACTGCAGAAGAAATGGTCTATTATGGTAGCTGGGGATTCACATCTTACATGCATGCAGAAATAATAAGATAACTTTTCTATAACCAAGTCAAAATTATAATTAGAGGCATTGTTAGTCACATCTGTTTTCAACAAAAAATTAAATGTGTGTGATGCATTTGCACATTTATGGGTGAAAAAGGTGTATATTACACATTTGATATATTCATGTATGTGGAAGGCATATGCTTTTGTGCATATACATGTATGCCATGCATTGGCCATATAAACGTGTGTGAAGGTAACATCTGAAACCACACGGAAGATTCCGTTCCAGTGATGTACTTTCTGTGTGAAAAAATGTGGGCCTGCGTGCAGCATTGCACATTGCTTGAGGGGTTTTACTGGGGCCAGGTCTGAGATACGGTGAAGAAGATAATACTATGTCCAGAGGGGGTCGGGGAAGGCTTAAGGAAGGAGGGGGATGGGGAGAGGAGGTAAAGGTCCAGGTGACATTCCAGTTGAGCCTTGCTTCCTGGCTGTCAGGCGTGACAAACCACTGCTCCTTATCACTGCACTTAAGTCACTTTGTCCTTTGCTTATGATCACGGGCTATCGATAATAACTGATAAAAAGTGATTATTTGAAAGCGTTCATGCAGATGAATGATCTTTGATTTCTTTTTTGGTGAACGGATACGAGATAATATCCACATGGGAGATGAGGACTCGTGATAACACTGGTCAGTTCCGATGATCTTGGATGATAACAGATCGAGAAATGTTGTATGAAACCCCAGATTTGACCTATTTTCCATTCCTGCTGTCATAAGATCAAGTGTTGACAAATCAAGTTCCATCTATTTTGCTCAGTATCTAGATTTATACATACATGTAACTGTCAAATTTTGTTTTGGAATGAGCTATTTATTACTTTTTTTTTACACATTTTAGCAGGTCCTGTTTTTTACAGGATGATAATCTATATTTAACAATCACTTTTTATAACCAAACTTTATCAAACAAGGCAAGTTACATGCTGCTTTTGCATTTTGTTTTTACATGAGATGATAATTTTTACTTTAGTGTTTTTATCAGCTAATTAAAATTCATTAAGGAAGCTTATATAAAGCCAGAGAGCATTGTGCTTAAGCCATATTGCAGTTCAAACCTGGGGAATGTATTTGTCATCAAGATTACTTTGGGTTTTATGCATAGAACTGCTCTCCATAAATGACCGAATGTAATCATCTTGATGTAATTATTTGCAGAAGACTTTCCTTAAAATCTTGACTCCAGTGGAGAGGATTAGCGGTAAGATAGGCTCGTGGTCTCTACGGGAGAAGGTTGTCTTGGAGAACATAACCTCGCTGCGAATTAACAGCCCCAAGGCTGTTGTCTTACCCATGCAGCCATTTGTCATCTGTCTCACAAATCCATGTGCATCAAAGTAAGGATCTGTGCAAATTTACCTGCAAGGTGAATATATTTACCTTTCAGTGGCTTTAAGGTGAGAGAGTCCAGTAAGGGAAGCAACTCTTGAAAGCAGACTGACATTTGAATCGGCCAAGATTAAAATGCTGGAGGTTAAAAAAATGTCTTCCAACAGATGCAGTGATTACAGGTGAACATTTCCCCTGCTGACGAGTCAACAAATCAGAGGTCTAGAAGCAAGGACACTAAATATTAGTGCGTGTGTGCGTACTTTAGACAAAGAAATTAAGCAGTAAAGAATCTAACGGTAAATGCAGAAACAGATAGGCAAATGTACAGCTGATTGGCAGGGTTGTCGCAAATTTGAGAGTTTTGTACTGGACCTAATCTGCATGACAGACTGTGTATGCATGCGGCTGTGGTTTTGGTACTATATTTCCATGTGGATCAAGATACCTTCATGAATTATTGCTCTTGACTGCACGGCATCATCTCCACACCTGAAGTGATGCGCTAAATAATTAAACGCTCAGTGCCATGGATTGTGCGACAAGGGGCGCCTTCATCCATAACCTGTGGGCTTCCCTTCGCCCTTGATGATTGAATTACAGCGGAATAATACCATCTCATTCAATCTGCCTCACACCTTCTGCTAAAACCATAACTCTTTGCGAATGTCCTCGTTAAGAAATGAAAATTTTGTTTAACCTCTCAGTTAGCAAAGAATGTGGTTATGGATTTTAATTTTTGAAGTTGCTGTTAAGTGAGTTATTATCTCTCTTCAAGAAGAGAAAGTAAAACATGCTTTGCAATATTTAATAAAATGCCATCCACATTGTAATGTTATTATGACAAGATTTTGTGCTTTTTAGCCTTCTTGTTACCAACATGTTTTTACTTTTATTTTTTTTTTTTTTTGTAATTTGTTTTTTTCGTTTTTCATTCCTGAAGGATGATTTTTTAAAAAATATTTTAGGTGAGACAAATATAAGTCCTATTTCCGACTGTAATTTGGCTTAGGTGGATGTGGGGCCAAACTTCCTCTGTGTGGGGGGTGAGTCATTTGGCAATCACTTATGATAGGCCATGTGCTCTCCCTCACATTTGCTTATATCAGGGCAGCAGAATTTCTGAGCCATCCGATACAAAAATTCATTATCTGGAAAATATTTCTCCTGGCTTGTCCGAGATAGGATCTGTGTCCTTTGCAATGAGACATTATTGTGTGGGTAAACTTAATAAGATCGGTTCTGTGAGTGCATGCTGGCTTTTCTAAGCCACGACATAGGAGAAAGTTTTTATACTTTTGTTATGCGATGACATCACGGGCAAACATGAAGGTAATGGTGAGCAAGTTGTGCAGGAATATCGCTGGTGTATAAAACCGTGAAGTAATTTCCTGCGCTTGTCTTAATAATGGATATCCCGAGAGATTCTAGGCGACTTAATACGGGTATTTGGCTGTTGGCTATTGTGTAGGAACACATGGGAACTGTTGATTACTGGCTGGCTCTATTGTCTAATGCCACAATGATTAATCTGTTTCCTTATGGATTTGGATTGTAAGACTATGGCTCCTGTTGATTACATTCTGCCAGTAAGAATATATCTACCCAAATTGATAGGGAAGTGGCGTGGGGGGAGGGGGAGGGGGAGGGTGTAGGAGGCTAGTTCTAGGGTTATCCTTAGGGTCCAGTGATTGCCTTGATACTGCATTGTAGAGTTACTGGTGTCCTTGGTTAATTTAGCGCGACTGTTCTGTCACCGTGTCTAATAACAATCAATTATTGATCTGCCCTGGGATGGAAGGTGATTAAGATGCCTTTTTCTGTACACTTTAAAAATAACGCCTTATCATGAAGAGGACAAGAGCTAGCAGTTAGCTTAAAGAATAATTATCATCTTGATGACATGAAGTGCGTAGGGACAGCTGTAAAACAAAACTGCTCTCCACTGTTCATAACCTAAAGGAAAGTGAAATTGTGGACTGAATTTATCTGGTTGTTACAACAGTTTTCCAACATGCATTACTTCCCTTGTTGTATAATTACTACACGTCCATGGTTTATAATGATGCAGGCAAACTTATTTTATTTTCAATTTTCAATATATATTGTACACTTGCAAGTAGGAAAAGTTGGTGCTTTTTCTTGCGACCAGCAGGTATTAGCATCTGTCCTACATGTAGGTCAACGTCCTGGAAACAGACCCGCCTCAGGTAATGTCACCATGGCAACCATCAGTTATATAACAGGAAAACAATAAAAGACTTGACATGTATGGTTCACCTCTTGCATTGTTTTTGGAGAGTTCTGTACATTGGAGGTCACTGCTGATAATGTGTGGAGCATATATGAATCAGCTGGAAGTTGAATCCAGTGCATGTGTACATTGATATTATAACCCTTTGGCCACACTTGTTCAGTAACAAAAAGGAGGTTGCAATATAAATTTGGTTCAAAATTCAAAGAACTGTAGGGGTTTAATAATATAGCCATGGAAAAAGCCTATGAAATGTTAATTTGTGTATGGTTAATGTTATGAAAAACTGTTTAGGAGTTATTGAGTTATTGTGCTTCACTGCAGATCTGGATAGGGTGGTTAGAATTGGGTGTAGGAGTTGTTGTCAAATTAGGGCCTGGTTGATGTACTCCCAAATGGTCTCCTACAGGTAATGGTGGTCCCCATATGTGATAAAGACCTAACAGGCTGTAAGGGTCACAGTCAGTCACTGTGAACTCACGCCACCCCACCCCCAACCCCCCGCGTCATTCCCCCATACCCAGTCTCAATATTACCCCAGCTGGAAATCTGAAAGATAGGGCTATTGAGCGAAGGTAATCAGGTTGTAGTATTGAGCCCACAGGGCGATTCACTCCCATTGTCAAAAGATGAAATTATGTGCGAAAAATCAATGCTGACTCGACCAGAATTTTCCATACGCAATCCTCGCGCCATAGCCTACTTCATACGGAGAGCCGGTGAAAAGCTTTGAACTGGTAGCGAGGCAGGAAGGCGATAGATGGTTCAGTGTTCCTCTAGGTCAGACGGACTATTTGTGGGCCAGAAACTTTTAATCGGTTCCGGTGGCCTGCAATCAATACAGTTCTGTGTCATGCGTTATACATGAAGGCTAAGTATACAGGGAAAACATACAATTTCTAGTAGGCAGAGGGAGTTGGGAGAGAGAAGCATGTGATTACCTGTGCATTGGTCTGCCAGTCCGTCTGACCTAGACTGAGTCCCAGCGCTCCATAGGCGCCCGTACTGATGAATTACAAGTACAAACCATACATGTACCACAGAGTGAGTTTGTGCTCTACTCTTAAAGTTCTTAGATCAAACAAATAATGGAAAAATCCAACAGCTTTGGCTATTCAGAGAGTTACGTTTACCTACCATATATATACCACATGTAGTTTTACCGCAGTGTTGTTGAAATACTACCAATATGGCATTAAACCCCTATCATTCATTCATGATGAAGTTTATTGTTCTACTTTTTGACAAAGTCCTTAGATCAAAGTTGATAAATGTTAATCTGCTAAGTTTGTTAATTGCTCATAGTTTTGTTGTTATGGATAGGCATTTAGAAGATGCCTGGTGTGGAGACCAACATTGTGGAGCTTGCCTATAAAATGAGATACCTGGTGATTTAAGACTTCAGCTGGATTCCTGTCACATGACCTCATTGACCAAGTGCTCATCTGTTTCTAGGGACAACACTGCAAAACAAGCTCCTAGCAAATTCAATGTGTTGTGTATGTTTTAATGTAGATCTGAATTACACGTGACTTCGATATTTTCTTGAAGCTTATCTTCCTACCTTTCCATGTGGCATGTGAACAGTTTAAAAGGTTTACTTGTGAATTTTCTGTGATTCCTACTGATGATGTTGATTGTTGTTGTTGTTGTACAGGCTGTCCTGCTGGTACGTACAAGTGGCACACGAGTAACGAGCCGTGCAGGAACTGCCCCGCCCACAGTTTTTCCAGTCATCGTCACTCTGTCATGTGTGAATGCGAATCGGGATTTTACCGAAACAAAGATGACCTCAAGTCGGCACCTTGCACAAGTGAGTACAGTTTAGGTTAACCGTAAGACTTTGGCCACAAGAATAGGATTGTGCTGTTACCTGATATTTATCCAAGATTGCAACCTGATTGCAAACTGAATATTTTGTAGTAATTACACAACAGCATCTCCTTAACCAAATTCGGCTCTTAACGAGATGTAACCATCCCGCAGATTGAAAGAGAAAGTACATATTCAGTCAGCCATAAAAGATCAAATTAAATGGGTGACAACATGCAATATGGAGTTCAGCACAGCATGAAACCTCCAAAAAGTACGACAAATGCACTGGACAAGATTGCATTAATCTTATGCTCAGAGTTCCCATGCTTACACTGGGGAAGGAGAGGTTGGTCAAGGTGAAGTTATTGGGATTCATTACATACAAGGGTTTTTATCCAAGGAATGAGCACAGATAAATCATGTGTATTTTGGGGCAAAGAATTAACGTTTGGCTTAATCCACTGAAGGGCAGGGAACGGAAGGAAAGGCTGAGGAAAAACGGCCGTTGACAAATCGCTTTCAGTGTTGACATTTTCAGCCGATTCTTTCTTGACAGGAAACTTTTATGATCTGACTCTGATAACATGACAAATTTGTTTGAAATTTGATTTATTTTCTGGTGTGGATTTCTAAACGCCTGCAGACCCTTTGGTCAGTCAGTCTTGTCTTTGTTCTCCGATTTCAACTTCAAAGATTTAGGGGTAAAGTTTTATTGGGTAAGACAAGGGAAAAACATTTTGTTTGTCCAGCGAATGCAGAGCTCTCCAAGGTCCCACACAGAGGCTTAATACTCGGCAAGTCAACATGGCCACTCAGCTCTGGTTATTTAGACAGTCAAAAGGCGCAAAGCTCGCAGACTTCAGCCAAATGTCTCCCTCAAATGCAGAATTAATATTTAATTAAACCACGTCTCTTTTTCTCTCCCCCCCTCCCCTGCACCCTAAACTTGGATCATGCCTGATATTCTGTCTAGGTGGAGTTTATGATTTCAGACATTTTCTGATATTTGTGAGGATTGCTTGTTGCTAAGTCCCTTGATCCTACCTCCTCCCTTAACTACCACATCGCCAAACTGTTGATACCTGAATCAACATGGCCTGTCTGTCCTGTTTTCAAAACTCTTGTTTTGCAAGAATTAGCTGATTTGGTGACAGCTGCTCTGTAAGGAGACGCCCATTTGCTGTGGCTGTGGTATTTTTTTTATTGTACAATAACGTCAGATCTGATCTCAGAGATTTTGAGCTTCTGAAGCTTTCCTTTTGTGGACCTGCATGGCTTAAATGTTTCATTTTTTGGTGAGGAAGTTGGCAATCCCTTATTGGGTATGTCTGTAGATTGCAAACTGGGTAACATGAATAAAGGAAAAAAATGACCTGGTAATCTTCACATTTTGTCATAAAGAGTTTGGAAAGCTTAATATACATTTCTTCCTTAATGGGGATTTTTGTATTTCCTTGTTGCGTTCACTGATAGTTGTATGTGTAATAATAGAGGTTCAAACAAGTGTACATAAGTCAGAACTTGTTTAAAAAGTTTTGAGTTCTCGCCACACATCAGAAATAACATGAAGAGAATATTTAATTGAAAAAGTCAGAGGAAGCCTTTTGTGAATATCAGCAGCCATTACACACTGTCATTAGATGTTTGCTTGAACCTGAGGCATTTCGACCAGCTCTGCAATGAGTGCTCATCTGCCATGACATAGCACCCTGGCAGGATTTACCTTGTCCATGCAGTCAGTTCAGCTGAAGACTTCAGGGTAACAGTAATCAAGGTTAGGAAGATTCCTGGCGAGAAAATAGTGGGAGAGTGGAAGGGGTGGGGGTAGGGGGCAAGGGGTATGGCTGAAGCTGGCATGCATAGGGGGCTTGATCGAAATAGAAGGGTGGATCTGTAAGGGTGGGCAGAAGACCTGAAGCCAGCCTCACATTCCCTGATATCTGTGTGTCAATAACGCTCAAGCAAACAAAAGGAACTCATCCCAGCTATCCACGGTCAATCGGAGGCAGTATCTAACTGCTGTGACAACCTGGACTAGCTTGTGTCTCCACTGGATTGGCTTGGAGGTGTTGAATTAAAACTGATTCCCTGTGTCTACCTGCTCACAGAGCCCATAGGGAGGGGAATCCGCTGAGAGCTCCAACTGTCTTCTGTCCCCGATAGTTTGCTGGATTAGTGCTTACATGTACAATGTCCTTGACCAGGAAAAACACCTTCTTTATTTTGGCACTGGGCATCTCCTGTAACTTTTTCTCTTTCTTCTTCAGTTTTTTTTGTGACTTTGCCAGAAAAAGTTTGTTACAACTTACAGCCAGCTGCTGTAAAATGGAAATCCTCATGTAAAGTGTTATAATCATCATTGCTTTGATCTTAGTGTAGAATCCTCTGTCTTTGTCGATACTTTAGTAATGCACCTGATGCATCAAACCAATGAATATGCTATAGATGACCTGAATGCTTGAGTTGGACCAAGTTACTCAGTCTGCCTGATACTGATTATTGATGTCATCATAGACATGTGTTAAACGTTTGTTCGGAAGGTAGAATCAAATCTCACAGGAAAACATTTTATTACTTTTGTTTGCCTATGTGAATTTTCAGAGTATCATATAGTATATATGATTATCAAAATGAAGTTATGTTTATTAAGTTTTATGTGAATAATGCACTCTGTGTGGGCCAAAGAGACACAGTGTATGGACAAAGGATCAGAGCCATTAATAGCTGGAACACACATACATGAATACATGTGCAAACATAGAATCCAACATTTATCTACACACATCTTCTGGTGCATTATTAAGTCAGTAACATTGACATTTTCTGTATATTTCCAGAGCCCCCATCGGCACCCCTGAACCTGAAGGTGAAGTCCAGCGACCATTTGTCGGCGACCATGACCTGGTCAGCGCCACAATTCCTGGGTGGCCGAACTGATCTATCGTACAAAATAGAGTGTCTGGAGTGTGGTACGGGCGGTGGCTCCCCCTGTAGGGAGTGTAGCTCGGGTGTGGAGTTCTACCCTAAACAGCATGGCTTCAATACCACCTCGTAAGTGTACAAGTGCTGTCCTTGTCTCTGGACATGCCATCAAAGAGCTGTTAATGTATTAAGTGTTTTTCATAAAATGTCTTCGTACATATGGTCACTGTCAGTGGTGTTAAACTGTGAAAAAAACTTCCAACTTAAAGAATTGTGTTGCATTTTCTATACAGGTGAGACGTTATGGTTTAATCTGTTTCGGTCACAAATGTTAGAACGTTTCATAATTGGCGGGGAAACGTGCGCAGCCTTTTTCGGGACCATTATAATAGTGAGGGCGCTTGATAATAGAAATGGCTACACATGCTGTTGTTGTTGCGTAGTTTGACAGTTCGAGGCCTGCTGCCTAGTACAGACTACAACATAAAGGTTTACGCTGAGAATGGTGTCACAGAGAAGAGTAGGCGGGTGTCGGTGGCTCAGACAGAGTTCACTACGGAAGCTGCAGGTGAGTTCTGTGATCATTAGCTTCCACATGTGTTTCTGAATCGAAATCTGCAGGATTTCTTGTAGGAGGTTGAAAGTACATGTATGTTTACATTGATATTGAACACTTTTCAGTGCCTTTGTAGTAAACCTTCAGGCTGTTGCTGGATATATGACAAACCTCACGACTTGAATCTGCAATTTAAGTAGCCATGACAGGATTTGAACATGTAGTTAAGAACTGATCGGCTGGGACAGACCAGTGCTTTTGCAGCATGATCTAATAAGGAAACCTGAACAATGAATTTAAAAAAGAAAAGAACAGAAGCAACCAGTTTTATCCAATTTTAATGTATGTGTAAGTGTCCACAACAACATTTAAATTGGTCACTAGTAATTTGTAATCTGTGTTTCATGATTGAATTGTCTCCTACATTTCAGTGCCTGCCAAGATAAACGATGTACAGGTAATCAGTGTGGGGTCTACCTGGATCACAGTAGGCTGGGACAGGCCCATGGGATCACAAGGAGACATAGAACAGTACCAGCTGCGACACTTCCCCAAAAACAACAGGTCGGGTGGCGACCTGGTCTACACCAAACAGAAGAATTACACAATTCGGGGACTGGCACTTCAGACCGAGTACGGATTTCAGGTGAGAATTATAAAGTCTGTACTTAACCAGAAGCAGAAGTTTTTAGCTTTTGATATATGTATCTGGTAATGGATTTTTTTGTGGTTTTAAGGTTTGTTTGCATTTTCTATATATTTGATATGTATCTGGTAATTTTTTTAAGCGCTTTTAAGGTGTGTCATTTGTATTTTCTAAGCTTTTGATGTGTATGTGGCATTTTTTTTTAGTGATTTTAAGGTTTGCCTTATGTATTTTCTAAACATTTACATGAACTTTGTTTGGCTACACATGTAGGCCATTATAGAAATGCTCATCAAGTTTCCAGATGAGTATATCATAATGATATATGTATATTTATATTTACTTGGGCTCTGTATGTCATAAATCTAGGAAACGTTAAGGTTTACCTACTCCAGAGGAGCCTGAAAATGTCTGTCTCAAGTGGCTTTGGGTGAAAAATAAAACAAAATGAATGGTGTTTTCTCAAACCCGGCATCGTTAAAGCAGAACAGTTGTGTTTAGTGATAAATTGAGGTGTAGAATACTCTCAAGGGAAACTAGAAAATGTAGAATGTGACAAGATTGAAACATTCGTGGAATAACACTTTGATGGATAGCAGGATCACCGTGTTTTGCGAGTAAAAAAACTGTAGAGATTTCTGTACGCGTAAAAGCCAGAGCACATAAAAAGCCACAAAACTTGCTGTGGAATTGAATCCATGCAGACTGGGCTCTATTGATAATTTATGGTGTGGTAATTTAATTTAAATGAAAAATTGTCAGACAAGAGTAAGTTTTTTGCGCAGAAGTAGTGTTGTCAGATGTCAGTGACAAAGAATTGATGATATTGTACCTGTTGTCTGATGTGAAGTTAAGTCAGTCTTTATGTCCCTGGAGTCTGCCTGGGATCAATGGGTCATGAGGCAGGTTAACATGGTGTAGTCAAGATGGTAAAACCCTCATTGGTGGAGGAATTGAATTGTTTAATTCCTAACGCCATTCCTAATGAAAGTAAAAACAGAGTGGAAGTCATGTAAAACTTGTCTTTTGCATTATGATAATCAATCTGCTAACGAGACCCAAAGTCAAGAAAATTATGCTTAATTAGAGAAGAAATGAAAAGTTTGAGGTCTAGAGTTGCAGATTACTTGTAGTGTGAGGAAATGGCGACTTAATCTTGTAGCTAGTCTTCTGCGATATTTGTGGAGTGATTTGTTTGGTACCAAGACTAGAAGAGCTAGCTGAACAATTAAGTGTCAAAAATCTAATTATGGGAAAAATGATAGATGTGGACTCTGGGAATAGCGGAAAACTCGGCGAAACAAGCCGAACAGGAAAACGCTTTTTTCAAGGCAGCTTTCGGCGTGGAGAAAATTAACGGCAAATCTCAAATGCCCACAGCTGATGCTGCAGCTCAACAGCAGCCATGTTTTCCCTGTTCTCAAACCAGACACGCGATTATACAGGCCATTTTTCTTCTGAGATTAAAAATTTGAAGTGAACGAAGAAAACAGACGCTAATTACTGGTGCAAACTTAAGCCACAACAAAGGATCATGTGATCCCCTTTGTGTAGTAGTCACTAATCGCTTGCGCCAATATTTCCCCAAACAATACTCAGACTTGGAAGATTAGCAAATTTCGATCATTAAAGCAAGGAAATCAATTTTAATTGGCAAGTAGCGGAAATTATTGCCAGCTGTTGAATGATTGTTGCAACCAAATTGTACAATAGAAAGCCCGATAATAAGTCTTAGACTTTCAACTCACACAAAACTTGCTTTTAATACGTGAAATTAACCAGATGCCTGAAACCTATAAATTGATCTCGGAAGTTGTTCAAGTGTGTTCAATAATATTTCAGGAAAAAGTCAAAATTCAGGGCCATGTTTTACATTATCCAATGAAATACCGACTGTTTATTTTGTGCTCATAACCACCTCCAGACCACTTTATTAAGCTACTGTTTTCAAGTATATTAAAAGTTGATTCTATCTGAGGAGTACTATTACATCTTTAACAGTGTTGAGCATAAAATGAAATTTTAGTTGTAATTAAAGTAAATAACTGGCTGAACTCCGAGGACACCAAGGCTTTTGCAGCAACTTCACTCAGGCTTACATTTAGGAAAGTTTAATTATTCCTTATTTTGGATTGACTTTTATGTAGCAGAGGTTTTTGTTTTGTACAAGAAGGTTATTGAGTAAGATCTATTGCCATAATGATTATAATAGTGTTAACTGTGCATTTTGACCACCTGGAATAATTTATGGCCTCAAGAGGCAACTCAGGCTGATAGGTTCAGATTTTCAGCATACTAGCTTATTTGAACAATCAATACTTTAGATTTTTAATATTTAGACAGTTACAAGTTATGAAACAGGGCACGGCATTGCCCACTTGTTCTCTCACCTGTATTTGATGTGTTGTTTGTTACAGGTGCGAGGGAAGACACAGAAAGGCTGGGGACAGTACAGTGACATCATATACGTGAAGACAGGTACTTTGGGTAGGTCCAGAAACAGTAGCTGGCCAGATACCTGTGTTGTATAGTAGTCAGGTTGTCGCCTGAGGTGGGGGTGGGGGGAGTGGATGGGAGTGTCTGGCCAGATGTGTAGTAACATTTTAGAGTTCTCAGGTTGTTATTGGATGGGTGATTAGGAACTTGCCTTTTATTTTCCATATTAGGTAACTGTCTACATGTACATGTGTGTCTATGAAACACTGTGCTTACTGTCTTAAAACAAGATTTTTGTGACAGAATGTGGTTGACAGAAGCAAGTTGTGCCACGCTGATAAAACTGAAGTTTGCTTGAAGACTGTAGGATTAAGTGATATTGATTATACCTCCCTTATGGAGTAGCTACAAAAGAATGAAGAGCATTCATTATGTTTTCAAAAGTGGAATAAAACTGAAGAATCATTTTCAGCCGTGTCTTGGCAAGTTTTATACCTGTTATCCATGTGTGTGTTAAGATGAAGTAGAGATTTCCATGTACAGGGAGGTAACTCAATCCCAGTTTTGTTTACCTACTGTACAAGTGTTGTCTCCCTTGACAGTGTCCAGAAGCACGATTGAGCAAGGCCAGGGGATGTCTGTAGGGATCATCGCTGGAGCCATTGTGGCCGTCATTCTCTGTATGGCCATCGCTATCATCATGGTCCTCATTTTACTGAGGAGGTATGTCACTCGTCACAATATTCAGCTGTTTTCTAGGCCAACATTTTATACATAAAACGGCTTGAAAGTTTATAAAAATAAATGCCAAAAAACCTGATATACAACAGTGATGATACACGAAAACATGAAACAGTTTATTATTTCTTCTTTTTTTTCAAACTTTGTGAAGATTGCTTTCTACAGATTTTCTGGCCTCAAAATAAGTCCGAAAAATTTCCGAACTGATAGTTATGCTCACGTCATAAGAGTGATGACTGTGATGCAAAAGTGACCTACATGTAGTGGTCTAGTCAGTAATATTAGTGTGCTTTGATTTTTGCAGAAATCGTAATGGCTGCAATGAGAAGAATGTGAGCGAGTGTGACAACCTTCAGTACACTAACGGTGAGGGTAGGCATGGTTTGTTGTTCTATATGTGTATGAAGCAATAAGTGACTGACAGTTTTGAAAAATTCAGCTGATTTACCTGTCACCATCAGTAATTGGGTGTTCCTGATTTCATAATTGTTTTGAAATTTGCTACAAAATTTACCCCGTTGTCTAGACATTTTCTTGTGTGTAAAGATAAAAATGCTGTTACTTGTGCATAGCTGTACCAGTCCTATGTTTACAGATAACTTTCACCAAGGTTTAGATTTCAGTTGGCTTTAACACTCTGCCCTTGTTTCTATGCTTTCCCGTCACAGAACTTAGTCTAAACTTCACCCTTGTCTTCTAGCTATTTGAAGAAAACAACTATTGCCTAGTCAAATTTCTAACATTCCTTTTAGAAATTCTAACACTTTTGAAGTTGCTGACTTTGTGAGCGTTTCTCCCGATATAATGCTTTATCGCCCTCAATATCACTCATCGCTTCATACCTTATTTTGCAACAACTGTTTATATGTGTATTTTGCACTTACTGTATTTGACAGACTATGGTCATTATGTGCTGCACTGTACCTGATTTCTGTAAACCTGTTTTTTCCTGCATTGCTGCATAGAAACCCAGTCATTTGCTGATGCCTCCTCAGTTACTTGTTACGTGGATGTGTTATCGTGTTTGGAGTCGTTATGAGGAAAAGAAGTCAAAACATTTGCTGAATGTCCATGTGTGTTTTTTGCTGTTGTGATTGCATTTGATGTTCTACTGTTTGTTTTTTTTTTTCTTTAGTTTTTGCACAAGTGTTAAGATCACATCATTATTTTGGGGTATGGTCCCATTCACAGCTTCAAGCACACCGTTGTCACTTGAATGTCACTGTGATCTGTGTCTATGGAATGTCACCATGATCTGTCATAATGTGATTTCATCTCATTGCACACCATGTCATCAATGAATACTATGAACTGGATGACAGAGATTACTTCCTCTTCATCATGTAGCATAGGCGAGTACTGATTGTCAAAATCTAAGCACCAGATGCGACATTCACATAAACCATGTAAGGACGTTCCAAGTTAATAATTGCAGGTTCCATTTTGAAACGGTTGCTAACTTGAAACACCAATTCTCAAAAGAATTTATTAAAAAGCTACGTGCAAACCCAAATAATGCTGGTAACATGTAAGGGAGAAGCATTCATTACATATCGGAGTGAATTTAAAGCTCTTTAATTACCACTTCGGCTTTGGAGTATTTAAGTGGCGAGTAATGTGAAATTAGACTCAGCGAAAAACCCATCAAAGTTGGCCATGCAACGCTGACTTGAAACAAATTGTCAGTGGATTTGTGACAGTTAGTGAAATCCACCTCCCTGCTCCAATTGCACGAGCGCAATGGACAATTCTGCTCTCATTCTCAAACCTGCAGTAAATCTCTGAATAACCCCAAATGCTTACAGCTGTTTTCCTTTTTTCTTTGTTAGTAGTGCATTGTGCCCCTTTGGAACACCATTTTAACGGTGGATGTAAGTAATGGATTTAGTTATTTTACTTAGTACAACAGACGGTTATTGGTTTGAATCTGGGATGTGAGGTTTATACTAACATTAAATAGAGAAACAGTTTCTGGCAAGTAGTTCAATTAACCCTGTTAAATGCTTAGAAACATTCTCACCCAAATTGGCTGTGACTTTCGGCAGACTAATTGTAGATATGTCACTGTTTCGTTTTGACTGTAGTGTGTAGAAAGCCAGAATAGGACTGTGCCCTGATGATAATGATGCTGATAAGCTTGCCTGAATGTTATGCATTTTGCTCTATATGCTGCCCGCAGAAATGTGTTTAAGCACTTTCACAGCTTCAGTCACTGAGGTTTTACGCTTCCAGTTTGATTTGCTTCACCTGACCTTGCTTTCTGCTTTAGACCTGTCCAAACTGACATCTGTGCCTGATTAGTGTCTTTAGGTGTTACAACTGCCTTTCTCCCATTTCAGTGACCGTTCCCCTGTTTCAACCCCCTGGGGTCGTGAAGACCTACATCGACCCTCATACCTATGAGGATCCTAATCAAGCTGTGCGAGAATTCACACGGGAAATTGACGCGTCTCATATAACCATTGAATCAGTCATAGGAGGAGGTAAGTAGAAAAAATAATTTAAATGTCTTGCCTTTTCTTAACTGCTGTTATCTGTTTACAGCTGTAAATTTACTGTGTATTTCAATATTAGTTTACATAACGTCTGATTTGCGCACAACATACTCAGTTTGATTTGGTTCTGCTCTGACCAGGTGAATTTGGTGATGTCTGCAAAGGCAAGTTGCGAATCCCAAATCGAGCAGAGATGTCGGTAGCCATCAAAACCCTGAAACCTGGTGCCACGGACAAGAACAGACTGGACTTCCTGACTGAAGCCAGCATCATGGGTCAGTTTGATGACCAGAACGTCATTTTTCTGGAAGGCGTTGTGACAAAAAGTAAGTACAGTTCATCAAACTGAAGGACCAGAAAAATAGCATTCAGTATTATTTTGGGAAGTGAAGCACACACTATTTGAGAATAATAATGTGACTGGGGCATCCGGCTGGGGATTTGAACCAGCGATCTTTGAATTAGGCCACCTTTACAGAATATATGTGTAACAATTCCAAGTGGATCACTCACTTCCTCTAATTTGTTATCGAACACAAGTCAGATCAGTTTTGTTCACTTTCCACTACATATTCTTACAAAGCCGTTTCTGACTTAAGTTCAAATTCATGAATTTTTTCACAATGTTTAGGTTTTAGTTCTGGAAGCTGAAAATTTGACACGCTTCTCTCAAGGGAGCATTATTTCTGGTGCCCAACAATAAGCTCTAAATGGTATTTCAGATTTTGTCTTAAGTCGGAAATGACTTTGTGGAATTGTCCTCAGTGTTTCTGAATTCAGTATAACAGTTCTTATTGATCCACCGAGCCTGGTGTATGATTCAGATGGCATGATCTCTTTTCCTCTTGCAGGTAATCCAATCATGATTGTAACAGAGTACATGGCCAATGGGTCCCTGGATGCATACCTGAGGGTAAGGAACAGCTACATGATAGCCACAAATAAATGGCCGTATGTTTCTAACAAATCTAACTGTTAGAAGATCAGATTGTTTCATTGTTATATATTAAAATTAAAGTTATATATATTTAGCTTCAGTTTCAGTTTTCATTAGCTGTTGGTCCATATTATCACCCTGAAATATCATAGCGTTTATGTTTTGTTTTAGAACAATGATGGCAAATTTACAGTTATCCAGCTCGTGGGAATGATGAGAGGGATCGCTTCTGGCATGAAGTATTTGTCGGAGATGGGCTACGTTCACAGGGTAAGTCTTAAATACTGGCTAACAAAAGATAGCTTGTTAGATTCTGGTTTAAATGGAAACTCGGACATGCAAGCTCCAATGACATTAAAAATATTTGCCTCCTGCTGCATTGCTTTTGTAATACCTGACTGATTGGTGAGCACACAGAAGTCAAACTTGTTGCAGGAAAGTATATACTGTACACGTAGCTTTGTCAAGGCCGTGAAAGCATTTTGTGACCGAGTGTCCTAGTACAAGTTCATCATTAAAGTGTTCATAATCTCAGATAAAGACAAGAACATTGTAGTTGTTCCCACTGTTGACTGAATTTACGTGAAATCAGAATCCTGATCTTCTAGTGTTTGTAAGAGCCAGTATGTGTAAGATGTAAAAGATAACGTATTGTTCATTTAGTGTTGAAGTATATTTATCTTCTTTATGATTCACAGGATTTAGCAGCAAGAAATATTCTGGTCAATGAGACATTGGTGTGTAAAGTGGCTGACTTCGGTTTGTCCCGGGAAATAGAAAGTGATACAACTGATGGTGCATATACAACAAAGGTAAGACGAATATACTGGATGAAAGGCTTTTGAAATCCCCCAGTGATCCACAGTACTTGTGTCAGGAACAATTCTGATACAAAGTAAGGGATAAAGTATGTTGTAAATTATGAAATTGTCAGTAACAACGTGGAGAGAATCCCTTACATTCTGTATAAGTGGATGTCCGATCTCCAGTGCCCTTCAGTTGCATTGATACAAGGTGTGTTGTTTTTAATTCAAATGCTGGTTTTGGAAGTTTCCCTTCCTCCACTGTGTCTGTAGGGTTTATTGGTGATCACCAACCTTTTACCTCTAAGACAGACAAACTGAGGGTTATGAGTGGATGAAAACATGTGCAATACAAGTTTGTTAGTGTCAATCTAATCAAGCCATATCAAATCGACTGTTTCACTGTGCTCTTGTGAAGGCGCATGAGTGAGATAAGTCCATTTAACCAAATACCTCAACTTTTTGCAGGGTGGCAAGATACCAGTGCGGTGGACAGCCCCCGAGGCAATTGCCTTCAGGAAGTTCACGTCGGCGTCTGATGTGTGGAGTTATGGTGTCGTCATGTGGGAGGTCATGTCCTATGGAGAGCGGCCATATTGGAACTGGTCTAACCAGGATGTGATCAAGGCTGTGGAGAGAGGCTACAGACTCCCACCTCCGATGGTAAACTTCTGCTTCTGACAATATGTTCTGTTATTATGTGGTTGTTTGTATCCCACTTCTGACACCAGTGACACCAAGGTTGTGATTTAACACTTTTCCAGTACCAGTATAACCCAATAAGATAAAGTGTTGTGTTAACATGTGGGTGTTCACTGGTATCCCACCTCTGACACCATTTTCATGTGTGTTTTTTCTTTCATCATCCTCAGGACTGTCCCGAGGCTTGTCATCAGCTCATGCTTGACTGCTGGCAGAAGGAGAGATCTCATCGTCCAAAATTCCTGGCCATTGTGAAGACACTAGACAAACTGATCCGCGCGCCTGAGCTTCTCCGTAAAATCGCTAAACAAAGGTGAGTTATGTTTTAGGTGAAGTTATGTATTTTTGTACTGAAGTATAATAATTACCCAAAAGCCTCCCGCCAGTGCAATTGCTGTCAGTTCAAATCCGGCTAATGCTGGCTTCCCATCCGGCTGTATGTGAGAAGATCTGCCAGCAACCTGCGGATGGTCGTGGGTTTCCCCCTGGGCTGTGCCTGGTTTCCTCCTGCGCGCCATAATGCTGGCTGCCGTCGTAGAAGTGAAATATTCTGGAGTATGGCGTAAAACCGATAAAATAAAACAGTGAATGATGTTATTTGCTATTCATATAATTTTTGTGGATGATTTAGCCAAATGTGTTTATTTTAGGCATTTCTGAATAATACAGATTCCTTTTCAGTGTCAAATAAAAAGCTGTAAGTTCAGCCATTTTTATTCATGCCAAATACCTGGAGCGAGTAATTTGTTTCTGTTCTGCCTCAGTTGGAGGTCAAAGCATGTCTGATGACTGCAATCATTGGTTGAGTTGTGCAGTATTATATTCATGTATATTTTATTTCATCTGTGTATGGTGAAAAGAAACTGTTTCTTTGTACATAGATTCGATTCTCTCTTATTCCAGGCCACATAATTTCATAGATCCCAACATGCCCGACATGACACAGTTCACCAGCATCGAGGATTGGCTGATATCAATCAAGATGGAACGTTACATTAACAACTTTCTTCATGCAGGGTACTGCAACATGGAACAGATCTCACGCATGACCGTCAAAGAACTGATAAACCTAGGAATAACACTTGTTGGACATCAAAAGAAAATCATGAACAGTGTTCAGACTCTCCGAGCCCAACTGGGAGGTGTTCAAATGTCAGAAGGATTCCTAGTATAGCCGGGGCTTCCTCAGCCGTTTAGCAATTCTTATCAAATTATCAGGCATGTCCTGATATTGTGTTCATAGTTCATGACTGATCCCGTCAGGGTGGGGCAATTATTTCACCCCAGGAGAGAGCGATGTGCCACCGATCTCTGCATGAACAGTGCGCAGTTTGTGTTGTGAGACAACATAAAGTCATGGGTTGAGTGATCCAACGCTCTGTTCTGATTGGCCAGCTGTACAGTGCTGCTGGCTTGTGATTGGACAAAATGTGAATGAACACACATAATTACCATGTGACACAGTGACATAAGAGCAGGGGTTCTCAAACTGAAAACCTAGTGCTACGAAAACGATGTGTTTGTCTGTGTGTCAGGAGACAATTGACGACTTGAAATGTGATATATAAAAAAAAACAAACTTTACAGACAGTAATTCCATAGGATTGTGTGAAGACTGGTCACATGACCTGTATGTTTGTGTTATATGCTACGTTGTTGTGGTCTGAAGGGCAGGCCGTGCTGACTGGCAACATACACTGGGACAGTATTTGTAAATACAGGCTGAGTGGAGACAAGAGAATTGAGATTCTTTCCATGTTCTTGTTCAAGGAGACCCTCTAGTTGAGGCCCAATCTACAGAGTGTACATAGAGACTATTTATTGTGGCAAGGGAAATATTGCTTCAGATGCACAGCAGTAGATTCCATGTTATAAATGGTGTTGAGAAGTATGTTATCTTTTCAGGTGTATAGTAGTTATAAACTAGAGGCTTTTCCTGACACAGGTTTCAGCCACTCTGAGTATGTGCGGTAGAGCTTGTGCAGCTCTGTTACGGAGGGTAAGGGGAAAATATGACTCTTACATTCTAAAGTTTTGCTTGAAAATTTTAAAACTGGTTTTCTGTGGTATGTATGGCTTATCTGCAGTTTTCTGGTTTTTTTCGTGTTCTTTTTTTTTTTTACTTTCGTACGATATTTTAACTGTTTTACTCCTTACCGTGCTTGTCCGAGTCTAACAGCAGTTGTGCACGGCCGTGAACTTTGTTGCGTTAATTATTCCTCTAGGTTTCCACCTGTTTGTTTGGATTTTGAAAACTCTAAGAGTGAATTACTGATGTCAGGATGATATATGTAAGGATGATGTTCCATGTATGGAAGACAACTGTCATTTTCATCTCAGTTATCATTCATTTTCATGTGTGCATAAAACATCATTCAAATATATGTTCTTGTCTGTACAAAAGAAATATATACTCTTTATGCATCAAATTGTAATGACTCCCTGGTTTTACAGAATATTTTTTAGAGAGTTTTGTTCAAGGTCACTTAAATATAGTTTTACCGATTTTCAAAAGCTATGCAAGAAACAAAAATGTTAATGCAAACTGTTTTTGTTTTATTTTAACATAATGAAAACCGTTGCTTTGTAAATTTTCATGTTCTGACTGTGTTCTATGATGTGCTGATTAAACATGTCACCTGTGGAATCAAGTTCGTCATTCTGAATCATTTGATGAGCAGAGGAAAAAAACCCTGTCCATAATGCTCATGGTAAAAAAGAAGTCAAGGCAAGCTGAAGAGAGATTCAAGATTTTAGATTCACCGATATTTACATTTTAAGATTTAGCTAAAACCACATGCAAGTAAGGGAATGCTTTAAACCCTTGTGGACAGCCATGTAAGTCATACTGTGGTCGTCAAGCAGGCCTCCAAACTCTACATACATGCCTGGTGTTTTCTGCACACATTCTGCTGATCTTGCTCCTACACTGAGTGGCTGCAGGCAGAGCATGATGGTTGTGCTTGCTGGTAAACTTGATGAAGCCTTCAAGGAAACAAAAGTTCTATCATGAGCTTTTAAGTTATCAACTCTGAAAGATAAAGAGACACAAGTACGGAATTCTCGGACTGTTCCAGGTCAGTGCCGGAGTGAACTACAAACAGGGTGAAAACATTTTCTCTTTTCTCTCTGGACAGAATGATCTGTTTGTTGACATGATGTGTCAAAATATAAGCACTAACTATGCTATAAACTATGGTTAGAATTCCTGACTAAGGATTTGAAATGAAAATATTATATGCAGCCAGTTTGAATTCCGAAAATCTTGCTATCTCTGCAAGGCAAGCTCATCGACTTTGTGGTCCTTTTACTTTAAAGGGTTTAGGAAATGTGTCTGTGAAACAATGATTTCAATGGTTTGATGAGTGAGTAAATAATACAGAAGTTCCACCTCCCCTACTGTCCACCATCCTCCAGTAGTTGTGTTGACTGAGCACTGATAAAATTTTATCTCTAAAACCATTTACATCTCAAATGGTAGCCAGGAAAACATATTTGTTGCCCATCATGTTGAGTAATGCATATGCTAAGTAAAGATTACAAGAAATAATATGTTTTATATATACTTTAAGAAATTTGGTGGAGTGAAATTTGAAGTCTGTCTTCTTCTAATAGTATATATTATGCATCAAGGGCTGTACCGCTTACAAATCCACGCTGTTACGCAAAACAATTTTATCCATTATTGTTTGCATTTTCAATGTGTCTACACTCTTAAGAATTCTGATGTTAGGACAAAATGCTAAGAAAATTAAACTTCTGACATTTGAAGCATTAAACCCATTCTGGTATTTCTTCCAGTTAATGATCATGTGTTCATGTATTTGAAGGGAGTACTTCATAGAAAGTATTTTTACTGTTTTTACAAACTATTGGTTAATACCGAATCCGTGGTTATGGATCCTTTCATGAAGTAAACAAAAATATGCCTCACACTGAGTGGTTTGTGATAATTAATGCTGTTTTGCTGGTAATTTGTTTTAAGTTTGATCCAAGATTTGAATATGTAATTACTGATGCTCTAGTTACCAGAATGTTGACATGTGGTAAGCTCCTGTTGGGAGTTTTCAAAATAGGTAGTTTTCTGTTACATCTAAACGTCAAACGTATGTGTTCACATGTTGGCCCAAAAATAACTTATGTTTATGTGACTTTCATTATTTTATAAATTATATCCATGTCAATATGTACATTTTGTAAGTAATTCTAGGTTCTCAGCAAACAACCATTTTCTTCAAACCATGTACATAAAGTCATTAACAATCGCCCGCAATCTATGTCGATTTTCTTAGAGCAATAAATATGTCAACAATTCATGCAAAGTTTTTGATGGATGTGTTTATTTTGCATGTGTCGATTACGCTGAAATAAGATCACAGCCGAGAAGTAATTTTGGCTCACACTCGCAGGATTTTGGGTGAAAGCCCCCACTAACTCCGTCAATAAATGGCTGAGTAGGATGGAGGCCTCCGTGACCCAGGCGCTAGTGTGCGTGCGGGGCACAATAGCCCTGAACTGAAGCCTTTCACCACTGTGAGTTCAAGTCCAGCTCATGTTGTCTTCCTCCTCGGTGGTATGTGGGATGGCCTGCCTGACCTACCTGTGAATGGTCCGGTGTGGGTTTCCTCCGTGCTCTACCCGTTTTCCTCGCATCATAATGCTAGCTTGCTGCCTTCGTAGTGGTGATGTATACTGGAATACGGTGAAAATCATCATTCAGATAACTTAGTAAATATCAATGGCACTTCATCAATGACTTTGAACAAGTGATCGTTTGTAAAGGCCTTTATGATCATTAAAGTAGTTCAGGGGCTGTGTGGACAGGTTTTTACCTGAGACAAACAGCTTTACAAGATTCTCGTATGTCTGTCGGTCGGTCGGAAAAGTTTGGACATTCTGCCTTTTGGCACGGAACCAGAGTGTAAAACGACTTTGAATATTTGTGTGATGTCACAAGTAATGTGCGATTTTCGTTCGTGGCAGCTTGAATGCGTATTCATTGTACTGTGAAATTTACATATATTTCTACTGATTGCCCTATATCATCCAGAAATAGCATCGACATCTGGCTGCATTGAGATGGTGACCCAAACATGTTGCCTCATCACCTACGGAGATGCCGTGAAGAGTTACCAAAAGCCACATTCACGATAGCTGCGACATCCCATAGTTGCACTAAGTCACCTCTCGCTTCTTCGAGTGGCGCGTAAGCGCCACAACAGTTACAAGGTGTTTCATATTCTGAAATGTCGATCTTCTGTCTGAGATGTTTATCAGTAAATAGGCCCTATTTTCAAAAGTAAGCCATACAGCCATTCAAAAGTTGCAAAGACGATTCCTTTATACGGACTTAACGATACCAAAAAATTTCACGGACCAGCTGGTGCTTTTCCCGCTCTCACGTTCTTTCCCATATTTCACACAGATTACAATAACATCATCTAAAACGGGTGAAAGGGGCAAAAAAGAGAAAAACCAGCTCACCTGGTATTCTTCCCGTTTTGACATTCTATCCCATACTTCACACTGATTACGATAACAACATCTAAAACGGGTGAATGGGGTAGAAAAGAGAAATCTTCTGCGCAAATTTTGCACGGCTATGTGGCTTACTTTTCAAATATTTACTGATAAAAGTCCTCAATCAGAAGGTCTACATTTTAGCACACGAAACATATTTAACTCTCGGCGCTTACGCGCCACTCGAAGAAGAGAGAGATACATCATTGGAACTACGACAACCCTGTATATGATTTCGTGTCGTCTTACACGAAGACTCCCGATTCTGTAACTGGCACATGTTAAAAGATAGGGTGTCAATAGTTTCACCCAACGACATACAGAATAATGGATTTCGAGACTTGCTTAGCCGTAGCTAGTAATGTCCTGTAACTCTTTGAAAGGCATCATCTTGCCTTGATTGATCATGACATCCCACGTTTTCATGCATTTTCATGGGTTTCTCTCGCTCTAAACTATAAAATGTTTTAAGAATGCTTTTTATGAAATTGAGGCCTACCGCGGAACCAAAATATACATATGTGTAGACCTATAGATTTAAAGCCTTAAAAACTTGCCACAGAGTCTCTCACCTATCCAGCCCCCCTAAACGGCGCAAGCAGTGCTAGCCATCACCAAGACTTTGCGCCAAAACGTCAAGTTTTGTAATAGCAACATTCACCATGCTTTACCGCCTGAACGTCACAAGTCTGGTAGTACCAATACTCACCAAGCCTTTCCGTCAAAACGCCACAAACCTGGTAGTACCAACACTCATCAAGACTTTCCGTCAAAACGCCACAGGCCTGGCAGGACCTACACTCACCATTCTCAGTTGTGATCAGTAAGTTGCCAAGGCACCGGTTTTTAAAAGTATGAACCAAGTTTCAGTCGAACGTTTCAATCAGACCTATCCAAAAAATTTTAACATTGACTAAGCGAAATAAAGCAGGACAAAAACGACCAACGTTTTGTCAAAAACAAACTACTCGAAACTTGATTGGTAAATTGTATCAATTCATTGTGATGAAATGTTTTTAAAAAAAAAAGAAAGAAAAAAAAAAACACCAGGTAAACTTTTTCCTCACTGTCTCGCTGTTTTCCTCACATTATTAGTATGAAATAGACATATGATAATGACCCCTACCATAAAGAGCGTATTTTTTGTACAAATTAACATACAAGCACCAGTGTGTCGCTGTAACGTCCGTGCTCGTTTTGTGGTGTGTTAATG
The DNA here is from genome assembly GCA_016165875.1 of Acanthopleura granulata. Taxonomy (NCBI): domain Eukaryota; kingdom Metazoa; phylum Mollusca; class Polyplacophora; order Chitonida; family Chitonidae; genus Acanthopleura; species Acanthopleura granulata. The sequence goes on along the minus strand of JABBOT010000080.1, from coordinate 16,603,442 downwards.
GGTGTGTGACGCCGCAGGTTTTTGTTGTAACCCGCAGTTGTGACGTCAAGTGTTGTGCTGACGGCTGATGCATGGGGATGTCTACGCACTGTTTATTTGAATAAACCTATCGTTACAGGTATGTTAACTATGATTTGATGAGTTAAATATGCAGAGTAAATGTTACTTTCACTGCTGTTCAGTGATCACGTCAGAATTAATAGAGTATTTTGACGCTATTTGAATTTATCGTAACAGTCGCCACGACCAGGTATGTCGTAACGAGGTTATTCGAGTTCATGTTGTACGCGATGTGTGGTTTCGGTGTGGATATAATTTGATAGCTGAGTAGTTGAATGTCTTTGATTTCTGTTAAACTCGAGATGCATTGAACTATGGTTTTGTTGAAATTCTAGATGTTTACTTGTGCACAAGAGTAATGTAACTCATACATTAAAGTTCAGCTGAATCTGTTGCAGTTGAGACTTCACAGTTTGTGTCGACGGCTGATGCATGGAGATGTCTACGCACTGTCTGTTTGAATAAACCTATCGTTACCGGTTTAAGTGGTTTTGATGTTATTCCATATAAGGACCTAGAGGAGGGATAACACTAACATATCGAAGAAATAATAAAAATACAAGCTCAAACTGGCGGTAGATGCAATATCCCCCGTGTAAGATTTTATGTCGTCTTCCACGCAGGCCTCACTTTAAGTGAATGACTCACCTTGAAGAGGATCAAACGACAGACAGGTGGACTGAATAATAGATCTGCCTAGTCCCAGCTAATATAAACAATCTGAAATGAAAGCTGTATAAGGTTTCGTTCATCTGTAAACATGACTGACCGATAAGTGAAATACACTTGAGTTTAGGAAGTCGTTGCAAACAATAATCAAATATAAAAGTAGCTTTGGGTGATCATGTGGCATCTGTCTCGATGCAAATCCACCCATACTTCTACGAATTGTGAATCACTTGTAGCATGAAAATACGGCAGGAGCACACGTTTTCTGATTAGTGTAAACATTAGAATCTCAAACATAATTACCAGAAACAAGAAGTAGCAGATCCCGTTAAGTTGTGCTTGTGTATGTTGAAGGGCCACCGATATGAAACAGAATGCTACTGCGCTTTTAAGTTTAAAACAGGGTGACAAATGGAACACCCACACTTCAGATTCAAGTATTAGTTTGTAACCGTGTATTAAGTCTTGTTTTCAAACTGACTATACAAGTCGTGAGGTCACAAGGATATATCTAGGCCCTCGCTTACATAACAATAAAAATGCTCAGAAAGTAGCTACTGTGGCATTTCGGGAACCAAATAAACCCATTTCAAGAAGTTCATTTAAAGCAAAAACAATATATATGAATTATGTAAGTTTTGAGTTTCATGATATAATTTTCTTTTGGTATTCTTAACGCCGAGTCAGAGGCACTTCAGAGGGAGAAAATCCCGAACGAATGCAATGATATTCTCGCAGACATGACTGATATTAGTTAACTTGATTTCAGTATGCAGAATTTGCACTCTCATAATCTGACTTCTACAAGTTAAATACGACTTTCTTCCTTCGCGTAATGCTGGTTAAACGGTGCCAGGTCTAATGTGTGCATCAACACTGTGACTGTGAACAGTACAAGGGACATAACTCTCCGCAGTTGATGTGGACTGTGACAGGTTGTAGCGTACCTTGAACAGGCCGCTCGCTTTAATCTAAGTAAGAACTAACACAACCACATAAGCCAAAAGGCTTTCCCCATGCAGCGAAATGTTGCGAAATAAGTATCAAGTGTGAGTGCTGCTAATCAAGAAATTACTTTTTTGTTTGTCTGCTTAAATGTATCAACAAGAAATATATTTTCCTGACAGAAAGTGGTTTACAGTGTTTGACTATTGTATCCTTGCATTATAAAGTTGCTGCAAAACGTTACTGGTCTTCTGATAGGATGCAGGATATCCTTTTGTGTAACGTTACTGGTCTTCTGACAGGATGCAGGATATCCTTTTTTGTAACGTTACTGGTCTTCTGACAGGATGCAGGATATCCTTTTGTGTAACGTTACTGGTCTTTTGACAGGATGCAGGATATCCTTTTGTGTAACGTTACTGGTCTTCTGACAGGATGCAGGACATTCTTTTCTGTAACGTTACTGGTCATCTTACTGGATGTAGGACATCCTTCTTCCTGATACGTTTTAGTTAAGAACTGTTTGTTTTCTACCGATCATTCCATTTTCTGAACGTGAGTTGCGGATATGTTTTTGTGTAGGTGAACTTTTTGGGCAGTGAGCTGAATATCCTGTGTGTTCTGTACATTTTGGTGTCAATTTTGGTGTCATCAGTGTACAGATGATGGTCGCATATCGTTCTCTTAGGTTTCATATAACATCAGAATCTACTGCTGGAGTTATTCACTTACGGTACTTGATTGGTGTTTTACGCCGTACTCAAGAATATTTCACCTATACGACGGCGGCCAGCATTACGGTAGTATGAAACCAGGTTGCTGGCAATCCTTCCCACATACGACTGGAGAGCAATTTAGCGTGAGGCGGACCTGACTCGGGCTCTCTGGCGCTAGTCCCCTCGCCACGTTGCCAGAGAGTATCAGGTTTGTCTGCATCAGTAAAAACAGCGAGTGGACCCTCGCGTTAGGATCTCTTCTTCCAATATCCAAATTAGAATCGTTGCATTATATACTGTCACCATATTTCACCTTTCAAGAGAGCAGAAATTCCTGCAATATTCACCCGCAATTTATACCCACAAAGTATGATCTCAGACTAGTATCTCATCCATCGACCAGCACAGAAAAATAGTATTATTACCTGATCATACTGAATTTATCCCATACTCGTGCATGCTTCATGTGCTATTTTAACAGGGGTCTGTAAGAGATTATCGCGGGTTTAATTCGTTTTATTGACTTTTTAAGGCTTTGTTGTGTAAAATGAAACTACCCGTCTGAGGGTCTAAGTTGGTAAATACTACCCTCTTGAAATCAAGTTATTTGTATTACTGCATGTTGTCATAACATAGCTGTTTCTCATTCCGTGTAACATGGCGCTAGGGTCTGTATTCACGTTTATGTTATGAGTTTAATCCAGTGTATGAGATGCTATGAAGCTTCTGGATCTCGTACACCCAGAGCAGCAGTCACACCTGTTTAGCAACAACAACAACAAAATCTGTGATAATGTAATGACGGAAAGGCAGCCGAGGCCATCCCTCACATAATGCAAACGCATTGTACTTTATTTAGCTTCATAGCTTTTTACGCCGTGCTCAAGAATATTTCACTTAAACGACGGCGGCCAGCATTATGGTGCATGGGAGGAAACTGGACAGAGCCCGGGGGAAACCCAGGACACTGCAATAAAGTAGCATTGACAGAGCTCGATTAGGTTTCTTTTCTTTCAGTGCAGTGGGGACCGAGGCTTCAAAGCCCACATTGGTATACAAGCCATGAACCAAAATAGGCGTTCTTTGTCAATAATCGTAAGGCCGGTTTACCAAAACGACAAAAAGCAAGAACTAAGAAAATTTATAAAATTTTAAAATTAGTACTGTTTCATGCAAAGAGAAGCAGTCAGCAGTTTTGAATTATTACTAAAACACGTAATGAATGTTCTATTCGGATGAATAAAACCAGTTTTCAAGTCGTGTACCATTTCTACATCCACATGGTGTGGATGATCGAATATGTATCTCAGTTGCGCTTTGCTTGCAACTGTTCAGATGTCCAACTTGGGGGTCGCACTCGACACGATGAACATACAAGTTTTTCAGTCAACTGACATTGTCATTGTGTACATGTAATAAATGTGATGACAACATGGCAATTTGAGTAATTTTAAACCAGTAACATTAACATCACTGGCTTTTTTAACCTAATTCTATTTAAGCCATGATGCTACGGGGAATGTAAGCAGTTATTTCTTAAACATTTACATGAACAGTTGGAACAAAGCCATGCCTGAGGTAAAACGACACAAGGCCCAATTTTATCGGTTATACGTGTGATCATTTACTATAACTATCACACAGTCGTCTCTGCTCTAGTTTTACTCTTTATGTGGTAGTGTTTTATACGGTATGGCCTTACGGGTATAATGACACTGTTCACAGTTTGACCCCTTGACATAATCTCAGAATGTTACACTAAACATGTAGGAACCCCATTACACACGCATGCATGTGACACTGTCACGCGTTTGAATAAACTGGTTGGTGGAAGACGTTAGAAATCACACAGTATAGTTCTTCTATTGTACACATGATTCTTGTTTGTAGAGTATAGCCATTGACCACAAAGAACACACACGACTCCTTACCTGTGCATGTACAACGTATCAGGTGTGTACACTAAACAGCCTACTGGTGTTTACAAGGCCGTTGTATGGGAAATGTCTACATAATACCTATAGCGTGCGCCTAGCCGGTGCGCTGAGCCGGTCATGAAGACACCCCCACTCCCCCCTTGCTGGTTCATCCCACATCTGTGTGTATATATATAAAAGCATCAGACTACATGTGAGATGTACGGGTATCAACTCTCGTGCATTAACCTGTGAACACGTCATTCTACCAAGGATAGACGAAAATTTCAATCTCGCCTGTGAACAGTGAATGCATGAGAGTAGCGGGCAACTCTTTACATCGCATTGGAGTATAACAGAACCCCTCAAGTGACCTAGTTCTAATACAGAGGAACCGGTAGACGACAAAAGCGCGTGACAACCACTAGACTGACACAGTTGCTGAGAGAGGAGGTGCTGTCATGGATTCTGCTGGTCGTATGATATTCAAGGTCTCGGCGTTTGCTTTTATCGTCTGCTGTTCAACTGCGCTGGCCAGGAACAGCAATCCACTCGTGGAGGAAAGTAAGTAACCATTTACGTTTTATTTTACACAGGAACAATGTTTGTTGTGATATGGTACGTTATATTTATAACACTGACATCCAAACGCCATTATGCAGTGCGCATCGAGCTCAGAAATTTACTGAGCCTATATCCGTATCCTGCTGACCTGGATGAATTAGAAATATAGACAGTGATCCCGTGAAGTGCATTTGCTTGTAAATTTTACGTCAGACAATAGCTCATGCACTTCAAGAGTTGTTATTGATAATAACACAGCTTTAAGCTTGTTATTGTTTTGAAATCTTTCTTCCTTTGGCGATTTCAAAAAGTTACCTTCACTTGTTGGCGTTCACATTTTAACGATAGAATTGTTGAGTATTAATAAAACTGTAGGCTGTGATGCTAAATTTTTTTGGAATGACGCCACAGCCATTCTGCTGAGTTTCATTACGTGTTGCTTAATTTTATCTATCACTTACACAAATTGTAACAGATTAAGAGGCTGTTGAATGTTAAATACGTTTCAGTATCTCAGACACCTCTTGCGCAACTTGCGCAACGCATTTATTTCGTCAAACTGGTTTTCTGTCTATAAACCACGCGGAAATTTTCTAAAACGCATAGTTTTTCCAAAGACACAAGAAAGATGTTCTCTTGCTTATGCGCATGTCTGTCGTGAAACCTCGTGGAAACTTGAAAAAAGTATGACCGTTTCATTATCCTATATAGAAATACGCCATGTGACTGCTGTCCATAGTGGTTAAGAACTGATAACGCAAGGTGCTATACCTAAAACGCTTTCAAAATAGGCAATTAATAATACTTCTTACGCTAGCTAGTTATTCTGATCATTGGACTATTGTTGTATATATATACAGACAGAATCGAGAGATTAAAGCTTCTCTAGTCCTAAAGTCGGTAGGGTGCCTCTGTGTGTAGTCAGCTATCACATTGCTAATGTAAACATGGGTCAGGGTGTATAATTATATACCCCAGATCAACTTAACCGCGGCACTTCAGTAAAAGTAAAGACGTGGTTCTACCCTTCAGCTCATGCACATGTGCACCCCACATGGCATAGGTTCATCGTGGAATCAAAGCGAAGGTAGCCACTGGCCCCACTTCCTGTGTACCCAAAATTCATTCCTGGCAACGATGTGTAAAAACGAATAATGTTAGTCGTGAACTCTAACTGACATGCCCGCTTTGAACCCAATTTAAGGTTTAGTGTCAATCTGTGTGCTATTTGAATACGAATGCAAACAATAAGGATCTTTGTTAAAATTGGACACTACTGAAGCTGTGACCCATCGCTGTTTGAAACTTGCACAGAAGATCTATTTATGAGCTGTTTGGTAAATAGGTTCGCTGTATGAAGCTTAAGCTTAGGTTCTGCTGTATGATTTTCCTAGTTATTTCTAGCCATCCCGCATATTATTTTCGTGCAATATTTCAGAATTTTATGCGTAACTGTTGTCGCACAACATCATGGGAATGTTGTCTTCTGATGAAATCTTCGAGGAGTTGCTGTCCATTGACAGCCTACAATCCTCTTCGTTATTGCACGACACCAGTCGCCCATTGCTGATGCCGAAATAGCCTGCGAGTAGGCTACCTATTGCTGTTGCCGAAATACTCTGCGAGTACGCTACCTTAGGAATATTCTCATGTTTAAAACATTACCACAGAGCGCGATTTGTGTTGTCGCATTCCATTCTGCGATGTCACGTCTCACCAGCACTCCTACAACACAAATATTGTCTTAGTAATTTACTTTCTACAATATCCACACACCAGAAAACTAATATTAAAGAGCTGTTCTAGTTCCTAAAGAGAACAGGTTTATATTGTAAGCGTGATAGGAGCATGAACATCCCAATACATTCCATAACACCATTGGATTGCTATAACTATAAACTGTTATCAAAACTTTAATTTCCTAAAATTTGCCTGACTTTACATGAAGGTGTTCCTAATGAGGACGCGTTGGATACGGTGCCCGCAGACACGCCATCACGTAAGGCAGTACTGAAAAAATGATGGCAAAAGCGTTGTTAATTTTTGATAGCCATAATGTCAGTTGTCAAAATATGTTTTCACTTTATGAATCATCATGCAGACACAACTGGGACCGTGTTTCTGAACTATCTTCCAGAGCGCGACGAAAATGGTGACTGATGTCCTGCCACCTGATTATTATTTAGGAAACGAACCCAGATTATATCAATCCTTGTGATTTATAACCTTGGTTGGCTTGAAAGTTATCTTATACTCGAGATCGAAACGTTGTCATCTGACAACCCCCACACATTGTTATCCACCATCAGTGTGTTGTTCGCTTGCACGTCGATGAGAAATCATCCCACTATCGCTCAGGCTGATTACCAACTCGTTTACAGTGACAGATCTTGTGCGGGCTAAGGCAAGGGTTTCCACGGTATGAGATTGCAGTTGTTACATAACAGGTGAGACCTTAAGGCCTACCTTATCACATGCTTTGTCAAGCCGAACGTACATATACTTGCACCAGTCTTTAATTACAGTCGCCTGGGAGGATGTGTGCCCAAGACAAAATCAAAATAACAACGTGCTAATTAACCTAAACAAAAGATCTTTCGGTGCAATTTTTTTGTGGATGATCCTGACTGACGACTGTTTTATTTAAATTGTCGCCTGTATTCAGCTGTTTGTTTTTTTAAAGCAGTGAGACTGGCTATACGACATTGACCAGTTTTTCTACTTCATAATAACTCCATCGCCTCGGTGACTTCATTATTATTCACAATTCCAGTTGAATTACCGATGAATCCAATCAGATCGGAAGCCTGGATATTGTCAATAATCTCTTAAACCTGAAGATTGATCGATTTTATTGGTGTTAAACCCCGAACTTAAGAATACTTAATAAACTTGACTTAAAATTTTATAACAGGCGCAAAGAAAGAAACCGGGAGTATAAAACCACAGTCCTTCGGCACATTTTCTATGAACATTTTGAACATTATAGCCTGTTCTGTTGTCGTAAATATTTGTTCGCTGTGGCAAGATTTAGGCAGTACCCAGTACCAGTTACATCGGAGAGACGGTCAGCCGCCATGTCCAGTAATTTGCATATTACACCTATGATAATTTTTCTGCCACGGATGTCAGGCTCCGCTTTGTTTGGTTGGTCACAGTGAGTGGTACAAGCTTGTAGAAGATGTGGCCAGTCTACGCTTGAGTCATGATTTCGTGGCATGTGGCTGTAAGAAGCCATTTATGTTGAGCTTGACTTAAATTATTTCTTTAGCTCCCGAATTTATCCAGCATAATACTGATCAATTCGGTCCTTGAAAGGAATCTGACATATTTATGTTGGCTTACAACGACGGGACGTTTTATAATGCAGGTAGCTTGTCCTTGAATGGATTCCCCTTTATACCCGTCTTTTCGGGTTCTACACAAGGATAGTCGAAGGCATTCGTTCTCCCACATTTAATATTCATATCGTTACTTGATTGGCACAAGAGTACGCCTTGTACGCTGGAAACCTTTACAAAGGTATCTTGACCCCTGCACACCGTCTTTGTTCATGACACAATTCTGTGATATCTCGTCGTCGAATGACGAGAAATGGCCTGAGGAAATACCATCGTTTATTTCCCTGCATGTTCAAACATTCGAAACAAATCTGATATCCAATCTTATTACACTATACGTGCTCAACAAATTCGACCATTGACATAATACATGCTTTGGCATATTAGAGAAATTTTATCCCAATTTGACAGGTTACTGTATAATTTCTGCGAAGTTTAAATGTGCCGTTAACTCACCAAGATTCAAAATCTCTTGAGTTATGTTTTCAGATTGAATTTTGACTTGCACTTAACTTGGTCGAATTTGTTGCGGGTTTAGAATTTCCGCTTATTCACGTATCGGTGCCTGTGACTCGCTTATCCGTGTCGAATTGGGTCTTGGTATACTGAAACTGTTTAGAAATTGTCATACAATTAGGTAGTTTGGGCTTTGAAAGATATATGTATTTCTTTTATAGACTGTCTCTGCTTCAGTAATACTTCGATGCAAAAGGGTAGAACTCTTTTGAAGAGTTATTCTACTTCAATGCTCAAGTGCAGATAACGTTGAGCGAATCTCCGTGGGAAACGATTCGGTAAGTTAACATGTAAAGTACTAGTTCACGACGGTGATTGTATAGTTACGGGAGGTACATCTGCATGGGCAGCCGCTGACCTGGTTTATCATGTAGAGTTATCTCTTTTCACTGAGAGCGACTATTTTTGCACAGATACAAACCAAACCGAAAACAAGGCGGCACTGATTCGCGATCGCTGCGACAAAGAGCAATCAGATCTTTGGTTAAGAGAGTGATGTTTATGTGGAAAGAAAGTACGTCACAAATTGGACAGAGGGGTCCGTGTTAAAAGATAGGATGTCTATGCAGCTTGACCAACAGGCGGACAGACAGAATGACGTATGAATTAAGCTGCTTATGATGAATATGAATCATTCCTGAACTGATACGGTCGACGTAAAGCTCACCACAAAATAAAAACATTGGTCAAATGTGAGTCGAGGCGCATCACAGCATGTTCTTTAGGCCTGACAGAAGTAAATTAATAGATAATGCAAGCAATCAGTATTGATAAAAATTTATGAATTTAGCACCGATCAACCTCAGTGATTAAAAAAAAAACGTCCAAAAAATGGCAACTGTCAAATAATTTTTTTTATCTCAGTCAAGTAATGTCCTTGAAAAATGATCTTGGGGAGATATCGTCTATCGCCCTTACAACAACATCTTCGACCTTGCCTTTCACCAATGCCACAACCTTCTTGTCTTTCGTATGATGACCATATCGGCTGCTTCTCCGTTGCGATTGTTACATCCCCTGTATTCATTGCTTCTACACTTCACAATTAACCTACTTCTCATATTTTTGTCTCAATTTGGCCCTTCCCTTCTCCAATCTTCCCCCATGCACCAAGCCATGGACACAGTATATATCTCATTTCCATCTTGTAATGTTCCCTTCCCATTACCTGTTACTTCAACTGTCTACACCTTTTACACCATGATTTGCCTGTAGATGTAGGAACATCGAGGCAGATAAGCAAAGTATAGGAGAAAGGTCACATATAGTATCGCCACCTGTGGTCAACTTTACCTACATTTTTATTAAGATTTTATCTTTATACATTATAATGTATAAAGATATACAATATAATAATCGTGCAAATGCCTTTATGCCCGATATCCACCTTTCAATTTTTACTGTATTTCAAGTCATAAAAATACCAAAATTTTACACAGTAACAAAGTACCAAAGCGAAGCCATTACACAGTTACGTATAAGTAGACACGTGGTCGTAGTTGTTCAAGTTAATCGCGCTTTGCGTCAAGCTGTCATTGTAGTCACCGTTAGAGTGAGTCAAGTTTGGCAGACCAAACATTTCTTTAATATTGACTTCTTAAGTATTATTAAAATTACACTGTATAAAAATCTTTAACGACACACATCATATGTCCTCCCTGTGGCCAAATATGACACACTATATGTGGCCCCCGTGGCCAAATATGAAACACTATATGTGGCCCCCGTGGCCACATATGGTGTGTTCATTTCTTGTACTTTGTGGCCGCCTCACTGCCTCACGGTACTGGTAGCCTACATGTCTGACACCACGAGGGAATTTATCATCTATTAACGGATAATAAAGCAATATTATCCTTTTAAGGGATAACTAAATTGTTGTAACGCATTTCCGTTGTTAGGACATAGGAAATCTTTAATCCTGTATAACGCATATATCAAGCGAGATGGACTTCTCTCTGTGTCCAGAGAACCGATAAGCCCGATAGTGTACGAAAGAAAGCGGCATAATCAGTGTTGACGTTATGTTTTACGAGACGGACACTGTCATCTGTTCTCGGTGATGCGGTAGACTTAATTCTGCACAAAAGAAACGGTGCAACCTTCATTTAGTAATACCATGAGATGGACGCCTATTGAAAAGTGACTGATAATTTTTTTCAGTGATATCTCACAATTATTTATTTATTTATTTATTTGTTGAGTTGTGTGTTAACCTCATACTCAGTATTATTCCACCTAATATGCTATGGTAGCTAACTTCACCCGTGGATATCTTTGCATACTTTATACACGCAGTAAGTGTCCCCATCTGAAATGATAGGTTATTTGGTATTATTTTATGTAACACGAATAGACCCATACTTATGGACCTTCTTATACTCAGATGCAATTGCAATCATCATCCTATGCAACATGCAACCCGATTACACACGTCACACTGAAAAATTGATAGCATCATTGTATCGGCCTGTATACATGTTTTAGACGCCTATGGTGAATACTTACATATATGTGTATATTTCTTAAACACACTTGTTCGAAGTTTAATCACCCATTAAGCGAGTTAGGCGCTGGTCATTTTACAGTGTAATTCCTTTATATGGCTTATATAAGAACCATCCTCAGTACACCAACGTAATAACGTACCATCGGACAAAGAATAAAACACACTCAATACAAATGAGGAGATATATTATTAATTATAAATCGACGAAGAATTTGCTTCGCTCGCGCCACACAGCCCCATCAGTTTGCAATCCCCAGGACACCTGTCGCTTATACATTAGCGGTTGCTGGAGATTTCCGTAATCTTACTTTAGATATTAACGCGCTCACACCGGCTTTACAGGCTATTTTTACCGCGACCAGTAGGACGCTGCACATATTTGTACATAAATAGATCACATCGACGATATAGGTCAAATTGCTGTTATGAATACATCTCAGAGGCTTATCGACCTCAAACTACTTTTGTCAGTTTACAAACAACAGGTTGCCTCATAGAAAATATTTTATTTCTTAAGGTTTTATAAGACCGTTGTCATGGAGTCATGGGCATGAGTGGAACATTCTCTGGCCTGAAGTTGTCATGGTGAGAGGCTTTTGAAAGAGTAGACAGAATTGACTGCATGACTCATTGATATGTGTGAGTTTGTACACAGTCAGCTATGGATACAACCTCTATCTCTCCTTCAGTCCTTAACCCCACCTCATCCGCCGCATCTCCTAAGATCCTGCTCCACACCTAAAATATAATAGATTACAGCACAGTGAGTAAAACCAGAACAGCTGCGACAGTGTGGTAATTCGGGAAATGGCCACTCGTTGAAAATCTGGCCTCTTGTTAGTTTACCTCAGTTATAGTTTTATTCGAACTGTTCATGTAGGTTTTGAAGAAGTAGCAATTTACATTCCCCTAGCATCATGGCTTAAGCAGAATTTGGCAGAAAACATTACGGTGATGTTAAATGCAATTTATTAGACGTCAATGCTCTAGAATTACTCAAAGTGCTGTGTTGTCATAACATTTAACACAGACCTACACCAATAACATGAAAACAATGCAAAGGGACCAACACAGCCTCACCTCCCCCCACACCTTTTGTCCGCCCACCTCCCCTCCAACCCCGCTCCCTGTCTATTTCATTTCTGTGGGTTACTCAGTGAACTTCGGCTTCATACACCCATAAACCTGATGCTGTCAGTTCTTACGGCATTTTATAATATATGGCAATAAATAAATAAACCCGTCAGAGTCTATATAGGACAACAAAGAGACTGTGATTCCTTGATCCTGTCAGCCTATCACGACCAAGATAGCGTCTTTTGTTGTACAAGGTGGAAGTGTTGTTATAACTGTAATTCTTTGCATGTATGTAACGGTCCCCACCTACATTAGGTTTCATGTTGAGAAATGTGGTCCGCAGGATTTAGGGTGTGAATTACTTCATAAATTCGACCATTAGAGGCTTCACTGAATAAATATTATCTCAGAATGCTTCCTCGTGTCATTAAGGTTGAACTATTGCCCACCTATATGGTTAAGCCATGCTCATTTATTTATTTACTTAAAAAAGTAAAATTGCTGTATATATTTTAATTTTGCGTTTAGATCCCGAATGGTGCAATTCTGCTTTCCTAACTTCTTATTGTGGACTAAAGGGCAGCGAGTTCAGCAGACTGACACAAAGTCAAACAAGGACTGGTTTCCACGTATAACAGGAAAGAGAGCAAGAGGTGAACTCACCGCGACCGCTCCTGGTCATAGAATTCCCCCTTAGCGGTGGACAACAATCTACAAAATCAATGCAGTGTCGGGGAAAAAATCCTGTGAAAGCACGCATGAAGCGTTAAAGCGTTTATAATTATTTGATTGAGTATTGACAAAACAATGCATGTATGTTGATTATCTTCTATTTGTTTCTCTCAGATGTTCAATACTGGAATGAGCTTGCACAAAGACGGTTAAAAGCCGCCTTAAATCTGCGTCCCAATACGAACGTTGCTAAGAACGTCATATTTTTCTTGGGTGACGGGATGGGCATGTCGACGGTGACCGCGGGGAGGATACTCAAGGGGCAGCTGAAGGGCATGCCCGGTGAGGAGGAGGACTTAACCTTCGACAAGTTTCCTCACAGTGCTCTCATCAAGGTTAGCTATTATCTCTGTGAATATCTAACGACAAGCACAAATGACGTCTTCATATTAGGCGCCTCTAACAACTATGTTACAAACATCATTCAGTTACCAACACTTTTTTGAAATCGAATTAAACACATTAAATCTTTGAATGATAAGATGCTATTTACGAACGTATTTATATTGTGGGCGTCGGTGACAAAAGTCTTTCATGAGCGTTATGAAAACTGACGAGATAGGTTGTGACGGACTGTTTGATTGTGCTGGTGGACTAAGCATCTCCGAGGCCAGGTCTCTGTCGCAGTTTTTCTGTTGTGTATATTAATTTGTCAACAGTGCAATAATCATTTTTAATTCTATACCGACGAGGTCTAATCTATTGCTGTTAACATCACTACATATTTCTTGATTCTTCAAAATCCACGATGCTTGAGGGCGTTTAAGCTGCTATTGATAACGCATTTATGTGGGGAGTTAGAATGAAACGTAACTGAGGTAAATTGACAAGTGGCCAGATTTCACAGGTAACATGTGGCCATTAGCCAACTACCTCACTGTCTTCGCTTCTGTGGTTTTCCTCTCCATGCAGTCGTGTTTATGTATGCAGTGTTTAGTTTAGAAGAGCTACTTTTCATCAGATTTTGAGTTGTTAGACCTAAGAACCTATGTTTTATATTTTTATAACTTTATTTTTATAACTTTTTTATATTTTTAAACATGCTCATCACCTGTTTTCTAAACTTATCATACTGAAAACACAAAACCAGTACTAATTGTGTTTTGGACACTGCTGGACTGAAATCGTGGTTCAGTCATAATTAAGGCAGGTTGTTAAATAGAAACGTGTTAGCATTGCTAATATTTCAACTGTAAATCAGTGAAACCTGAGACTAGAATCCAATGTTGGCTGTTTTTGTTGCGGCCTGAAGTCAGGTATTTGTCAGGTGACGCTCAGCATAGTTGGAAAAAGTGAAAAACCTTTTGAGCACTGCGTTCAACTCTAATCAAAGAAATAAATAAATAAACTACGATCCTTGCAGACATACAATGTGGATCGTCAGACGCCGGACTCGGCCGGGACAGCCACTGCTTTTCTGTGCGGGATAAAGACGAATGGGGGAACCATTGGGGTTGATTACCGGGCTACGAGAAATAACTGTACCCAACAGAAGGGGACCGAAGTGGACTCCATACTGAAATGGTCTCAAAAAGAAGGTTGGTCAATCAATATTGGGAGGGCCTTAGTGCAGGTATGCGCAAGAAAACCGAATGTTCATTTATCTATCCAGTCATATTTTCGAGAAAACCCTGCATCCATTCAGATTAGTAAAGTACCACTTTATCTTTTGTCTGGGGCACTGTTCAGCTGTGGTGATTTTGGCAGCAAGCACTCAGGTTTTCTTTTCCCAATAAACTGTCATGAAAGTGAGAAATTTTTGAGCAGCGCGTCCATCATGCCACTGCTCCGCCATTCACAAAGGGTGATGTACACTAAACACTCTG